>OZ022506.1:3442156-4672898 GCA_963989385.1 Ctena decussata
ATTAGAATTAAAATCTTAAGGAGTTCCTTCAAGTGCAGAGATACATTCAGAAGAAAAGAACATGGACCAGACTACGTACTTTCGGCTAATAAAGCCTCATCGGTGACCCTGATAATATCTGGTGACCGGAATATTTATAAAACCTCTCTTTGGATTGTTCTTTCTTCCAAAAGACCCTTTTTCAAAAATCACTATGAATGTAAAGTTTATGGAGACGGTGGTCGGTCGGATCGGGATCGGTGCTTGGTAAATTTCAGTGCTGGGACGTCCTACTAATCTAGGTGATAGTCGGACAAGGGCCGGCTGTGTCCGAAGCAGGTGCAGAATGGGGTTATTTGGATTTTTAAGAGAAAAAAGTGTACCGATGACCGCATATCTAGAAGTAAAAAGTATGCAAAGACCAGGAACTGAAACAATCAAAATCCAAATCCAGCCCTCAAACCATAGTTGGAAACAACTAAGATTACAAATAATCAAGATACAGAGAACATATGGCCAACCGAGTGAGCAGCTTGTTCCCAAAAGGTGGCCACTCAGCAACCCAAACCGAACCAAAAATAACATACATAAGGTAAAACATCACAGAAACTCTGACACCAAAAACAGGCAACAAAGAACCACAACAGAACTACCGCCATGGAACGGTCAGTAATGAATTACTGGGGGGCTTAAATCGATTTTACAGGCCCAACCTCACCCTCAGTTTCTGAAGTGGTACAAAACATTTAGTTGGTTGTTCGGTTCGCATGATAACCCTCTAACTCGTCAATGAATCATCACGGTAAACACATAAATCAAATTTCAACACCATGAAGAAGCAAAGACGAGGACTCAACAGATACAACGGGCCGTCTGACAGGTGGAGATCCCTGTCCTGCCAAACAACCCCACTGGAAATCTGAAGCAAAAGGTCACCAGTTGAGCCCCGGTTGACTGTAAGGATCGAGCATTGGATGGAAACTCAAAATTTTGTATTTTGCTAAAAATGTCATGGTTTAAAGCTCTCGACGAAAGATGAAGATTAGTGAAAAAATTAGTGAAATATGTCAAACGGTTCTCGAGATATCTAAGCAATTACTGTTGCCATGGCAACCATTTTTAGGCCGCTCAAAGTTTACATATTTTCATGAATTTCAAAGGAAAAACGTGTCTGTCCTGAAGTAAGTATCAAATAGTTAACTGGTATGGTGTTTAGGACTAAATGTAATTGTCAGTCTCTGCACCTTCAGAGCACTGGCTACTGCACGTTGTTGAAACCATGGCAACTGGAAGTACATATAGTCGGAGACAAAATAAAATTTGTGAAAATAGCTCTTTTTCAAATCGAGATTATTGAAAATGGCAGCCTGACCTGAATATGTCATTAACATGTCTTCAAACAGCAACATAAGTACGGTACATAGCAAAAGCAATTAGTTGTAAACTTTCACTGACTACAGAATAAATGCACGTGCAAAGGGTGTCCCTGTCGCATTTACAATTTTACAGAAACAACAGTTTTTTTAGATTTCTTTACCCTAATTTCCGCACTTTCAGTTTGAATTTGCTTATTAAACAAATAAAGAGTCGCATTTGTATCCCATCTTTGCAAATAACGGCATAGAAATGTAGTATTTGATATTGTTTCTATGGTTACGATGCATAAAAATGTGTTACATCAGTTCAAAACGACCCTTAACTCATGTAACTAATATACAACTCTTAATTTGCAGTAGAATCGATATGGTTTTAATGTAGTTCAGTACTTGGTTTCCGTATCTCTAATGGTTTTTATTTTTTTTTCTAATAAACCGATTTAAAGTTGCTGCTTAGATACCCCACCCACTGTATATGCAATAGCAATATCACTGTTTTGTGAAGAGAAAGTGTGTACAAATGTGAAAAAATACGTGATATAGAACTACACGATTAAGAACTTTTTTTTTCTTACTCAGTGAATTGTCGCTGATGTATACATGGTGTTGAGCACGAATCGTAGTTTATATCTCGACGGCGAAGCCGGAGTGAGTTAAGAAAAGCTAAATGTAAGAAACAAGCCAAAAAAATCACACGCTCAACCAATAATAATTTCATAACAAACTGGACATTTCAAACATTTTATGGCACCACAAATTAACATTTAAATGGCAGACTGGAAAACGAAGAGAGTTAATGACAGGTTTGTAGTTTTATAACCCTTTCAACAGTACTTAGGTCATGCAACGAGGCATGGGTCATTTTTAAAGACTGTGTGCAATGGCACCCCGTGATTAAAAAAAAGAGATTCGAACAAGGACTGCTAGCTTAGCACACAGGTGCTTCCCTCGCTAAGCTACAGAAAAGTGGATGAAATTAGATGGGATGAATAAATCACTCATGAGTACTCGTATACTTAAGATGGCACCCCTATCAGGATTACCTAAATTACACGACTGTCTTGGCTATTCTAGAAGCCACGGGTAGCACAGTAGGTTAAGGCCTGGCCTGCTGATCAAGTGGTTCAGAGTTGGAGATCTGCTAGATGCATTAATCTTTCCAACCGCAAATTTGGCTCCACTGCTTAGCTTTTCATACTCATCCCTCCCCATCCCCCCCCCCCCACACACACACACACTTCCCACCATCCCCCCAACCACATTCCCCAATCGTCCTGATATGACTGAAAGACTGTTAAAAAGGACATAAAATCCAAAGTCATTCATCCATCCATTTTTAGCTGTTTTATGTAGTATGACGATCATAGGTAACAGAACATTGCTTACAATTTCAGTATCCCTCGGTGAATAGACGCTGTAGGCCTTAGTCTGCACCACTTTCTGTCCTGGAAAATGACTCTTCTTTCGTATTACCTGCTTCACAGAAGCAATTCATTCAAAAAACATTAGTAAATTTATTTATTTCAACATAAAATAAAGTTAAGGCAAAACTATTGCTGCAAATAAAACGGTTTTACTCCGTTCTTCTATTCCGTGATTTCTGCAGACGTTTTGCTCGGGACAACTCTTGTCATCAAATGTACCGAATACAACTGCAACTGCAGTCGTGGTAAATGGACCTATTTCATAGATAAAAAAAGGTCATGGTGAGCATTGTTGACAGTAATCTTATTCTTTCAAAGATACTATCTTTTATTATTAAAGATCATGGATACTACCTGTAGTGTTCGCAGATTTGTAATCGTCAAGGGAGGTAGATAATGCTAGTTTGACTTATCTCCCTTCCTACTATTTTACAGTATTGACACATTTCAAAGATGGATAACTTTTAAAGTTTTGCGAGTTTACACCTAATTTTTTGACTTTCTTTAACTTCAAACCTTACACTATCATGCATATATTGCCTTATTGTCAAACGTGACTTCCATTTTTAGTTATCAGGCGAATAAAACACCAATTTTTCACTCAAAATTGGGTCGATTTTTTCCAGTAAAAGCTCTCCCGTTGATAATAAGGGACAGAAAACATTCATATCATGTTATCTTATTACATACGTATGTATTTTCAAACTACAAAAGCAAATAGGAATGGGATAATATTTGTTGTTTGATTTTTATCGAGGAAATATTACATACATGTCTCAATATTTATATTTTCAAAATGGATTCCTGGTTACCATGGAAACGGCCGAACGTTGACCTCTAAAAACTTGTAAAATACAAACAAGCATGGTATATATCAATTTCCCAAAATTTGAGCCAAATCCGTAATTTTCGACTTTCCACGTTATTATGGGCCAATGCTCGATGTTTACAGTCAGCCTCTCTTAACACTCGCCTATCATTTTTGTCGCACCTGCTTTAGCAAGGTGCGATATAGGAGTTCACTTTTCCGTCCGTCCGTACGTCAGTCATTCCGTCCGTCCGTCTGTCCGTCCGTACGTCCGTCCGTCAACAATTACGTCGACCCTAGACTCTCTAGCATTTAAGTCCATTTCTCGCAAAGTATGATACCTACAATCATCAAACCTGGCATAAAGCTTGTTCTTAGGATGTTCTTGAGGGCTGTTGCTCTTATTGTTACCCTTACCCTGTATTTTATGCTCTGCTGACTTTGTAAAACAGGCCACCAACAATTACGTCGACCCTAGCGCTGACCCTAGCATTTAAGTCCATTTCTCGCAAACTATGATACCTACAATCAGCAAACCTGGCATAAAGCTTCTTATTAGAGTGTTCTTGATGGCTGTTGCTCTGATTTATACCTTCACCTTTATTTTATGCTCTGCTGACTTTGTTAAACCGTCCCTCAACAATTACGTCAACCCTAGAGTTTAAGTAGATATCTCGCAAATTATGATACATACAATCATCAAACCTGGCATAAAGTTTCTTCTAAGAATGTTTTCGAGGGCTATTCCTGGCATAAAGCTTCTTCTAAGAATGTTTTCGAGGGCTATTGCTCTTATTTATTCCTTGACCTATATTTCATGTTCTGCGGACTTAGTAAAATTTTATATTCAAAATTATGTCCACCCTAGTGTTTAAGTCCATTTCTCACGATTTATAATACCTAGAATCATCAAACCTGGCATCCAGTTTCTTCTTAGAATGTTCTTGAGGGCTGATGCAATTAATTTACCCTTTACATATATTTCATGCTCTGCTGACTTCGCAAAATTTTAAACCCCAAAATATATATCGGCCCTGGCGCTTTAGTCCTTTCGTCTGAAAGTATGATACCTGTAGTCATCACACCTGGCATAAAGTTTCTTCTTAGAATGTTCACGAGGGATGTTGCAGTTATTCCTACCCTTTGTCTATATTTCATGCTCTTCTGACTTAGTAAAATTTTACATCCAAAATTGTGTTGACCCTAGCATTTTTGTCCATTTTTCATAAAGTTCTTTTAACTATATAGTCTTTACTACTGTGGAAACGCAATGCAGGTGCGACATAGCATTCCGCGGAATTCTTGTTTCTTTCTTTTTAGCTCATCTGAGCCGATGGCTCAAAGGTTAGCTTACAATAAAGGCAGGCCTCCACCACTGGATATCACGAGCGTTCAAATGATGACCTTGGGCTGACCTTGACCTTTTTTAAGGCAAGGTCAAGTATAAGAAATGCTAAAACATAAGATTTCATGGCAAGTTTAGAAGATTTTGGCTGTCGTCCGTCGTGCACGCCTTTTTAACATCAAAGGGATATCCAGGCGTCGCATTGCGTTTTTTCTGTCGAGTCCTTGTCTGTGATTAATTATTGGTCTAATCCGTGATGTGTTTGTTTCCTGTGATGATTCACTGATAGGATAGGAAAGTAAAAAATATAGATAATCATTAGGAATTAATACAAGCAACTCCCACATCCCGCCCAAAAATCCAAAAGGCAAAGAAGCACACACAAATTGACAAACGTTCACGAAAGACATGCACGGTAAACTGTATAAACAGCTCTTTCCCAAACAGGTGGTCCTTTAGCTACCCTTAATGAAAACAGCAGCAACATCTATTTTTACCTATTTCCTATTTCAAATTACAGAACTAAACAAAACAGAACGCAGAATTTGCAGCTATTCAGGTGACCGTTTAGCTAGAGCCAATAGACAAGCGGACGTAACAACCTGTAACATTCAGGAATCACAACTGAAGTATCGCCTCGAACAGATCAGTAAATAGACTACTGGGGTTGTTGGGGTTTTAACTAGTTTTACTAGATCCAAGCCATCGCTCTCTGCTTCTGCAGTAGTTCGAAACATTTAGTATGCTGTTTGGTGCGCATGAAATTTCCTAACCCATCAATGAACCATCACAAGAAACAAGAAAATAGCAGATGAGACCTATGATGAATCACAGATAAGGACTTGACAAAAAAACGTATTAAGTTTTCCTTTCTCCTTGCCTTGTCTGTATCTTAGTCATTTGGGGCTCAACAGGTGGTCTGATTTTGTATGACACCCCAGGGATCTCCAGGTGTCGCAATACGTTTTTTTTGTCAAGTCCTTATCTGTGATTCATTATAAAGAAATGTTAATTGATTTACAGTTGAATCACCCGGTATAAAACCAGATTGCAACGACGATAACAAATTATTATCTCGAAGGTGATTAAATAAGTATTTGAAAACAAGCCTCTCAAAAACTTTGGCTTCCGCATTAAGCAAAGATATGGGTCTGTAATTAGAGACATTCGATAAATCTCCTTTCATACATTTGCTTCTTTATAAAAAGCTGGTAAATGACCGGTCTGTAGGGACTGATTAAAGAGGGAACAAAAAGGAGTGGAGAGTTGGGATGAAAGTTCTTTAAGAATACGATTACTGAGTCCATTTGGACCAGATGCCTTACCAACAATTAAAGTTTTAAGAACAGATTCAACTTCAAGTGGAGTGAGCACAATTATGTTCAATTCTGAATTAAGAGCAGGTGAGATCAGATCTGGAGGAACAGCGTTTGTCTCATTTAAGATGGTTTGACTTTGAAAGAATTTATTGAGGATGTTTGCCTTATCGTTTTCATCTGTATAAATATTGTTTTCATATTCAAGGGGAGGAATGGAAGAACTTGAGTTTGGATTAATAAAATTCTTAAGAGTAGACCACCAATCTTTTGTCGTAATAGTACTGGATTTTAGTTTATCTGCCAACTTATCATAATACGATTTCTTGGAATCACGGATCATTGTAGTAACCTTATTTCGTAATTTCTTAAACTTTTTCCAGTGAGTTTCAATATTAGTTCTCTTAGCCTTTCTAAAAGCACGTTTGCGTTTACGAATGTGTCTTTTCAGAACAGTAGTCAGCCAAGGAGGATCTGAAGGTTTAACTTTTATATGCCTATTAGGAATACATTCGATTGCTATAGAGTTAATGGCGGTATTTATGTTATAAGCATAGGTGTTTATATCATTATTACGAAGAGACTCCCAATCCAAGTTAGAAGCTTTATCACGTAAAAGATTAAAATTACCCCGTTCGTAGTACCAAACATGCCTTGTAAACGTTTTAAACTTAGGCTTAGTAAATTTAAATATACCGTATATAGGACAATGGTACCGTAGTTCCTGATTAAGAAAAGGATCACCTACAGAAAAGGATCACCTACAGAAGTATGAGCAATTACAAAAGGTTTAACGCAAAACTTTGACGTAAAGTTGACGATCGGACGGAAGGACGGACGGAAGAACGGACGAACAGTTGAACGGACAGAATGAAAAAAACTATATTTTCCCTGACATACTTCGTATGTCGGGGCGTATATCGGGTGTAAAAAAAAGTGTATAAATAGGTAGTTATTTATGATGTTTTCAATTAGGTTAGCTGTTTGGAAAAGATAATATGCGGTTTACCGTGGTTGTCTTTGTGAACTTTTGTCTATTTATGTTTGAGCTTCTTCGCCTTTTGGTTTAGAGGACCCGATGTAGGATCTGATTATATTAATTACTGATCATTGCCTTTCTTTTTACTTTTAGCATGCAGGATGTGTTAGTAAAAGAAATACTGAAATGCCGAATCTTGGCTTGAGATTTCATCTACGTAAGTTTTGACATCGTTCATAACTTACCTTAGCTAAATTCAGTCGGGCAGTAACGAAGGTTATTCATATCTCACCCTAAAACAGACTCTTTTTATATATATATATGTCTCTGAAAAGCCTTCTTTACCAAATTATTTTATTTTATCTAAGCCCATGCAAACATGTTGTATCTGTCTGACGTCAAAGCTGAGTGTAAGTCGTCAAAACAAAAGCGTAGAGCCTTTCGGCAAGGAAACAATCATGTTCGAAAAATGTATTAACGACACTATTGTAGAGACAGGAATCTGATGGAAATTTATAGATGACTGATCAACTTTCATGTATCACTGAAAGTCTGGCGTATTGTGTCTCAACTTATTGTTTAACTGACCACTCAATTACACGCATGACTGGCATTCAGACAAAACAAGGTCTCTGATAACGTGTACTGAGATATATCAAACATCCAAACATGTCATTTTCTCCCACTTCCACATGTTAGCTCAAATGAGCCGCGACAGGAGAAAACCAACAAAGTGGTTGTGCGCCCAGCGCAGACTCAGATCAGCCTGGGCATCCGCCCAGTCTGATCAGGCTCTTCACTAAACGCTTAAAGGTTAGCTAAGAGTCTATGCTACCTCCATGCGGACAACAGAAACTTTGATCAGACTGGTTTGAAGGCCAGGCTGATCTGAGGCTGCGCTGTGCGCACAACTGCTTTGTTGGTTTTCTCGTATCGCGGCTAATATGGGAAACGTCGATCTTGATTAGCAGCAACGACAGATAATTTCGAATTTTGACTGTAATTTTAATCATAAAATGAAAATAATGGGCACTCAAGCAACTATTGTGACATCATTCCATTGCTATATTTTTTACTTGATACGTCAAGAAATTTATAACGTGACTAAAACGTGTACTGCGTCGTCGCTAGCAAGTTGACGCGTGCGAAGAGGCACACCTGCATTGTGTGTAAGACAAAACAATCAATAAATCGTGTTACTGTGCTGTTTTTCAGTTGCTAGCTGTGTTTACATCTGTTTTAAACCCGAAAAACGCCCTGGGCTGCTTTTACATTTACCTTTGATCACTGGTGAAAAAGTGTAATTTGGCTTTGTTTTGAAGCTTCATCCCATGTTCGCTAAAACATGCCTGGTAAACTATCACAGGTACCTCCGCGGAGGTACCGATAAAAAGTTGTGACAGGCATCCGGAGCTACCTGTGACGGACCAAAAATAAACAAAAAAAAAAAACGGTAGGTATTCGTCTTTTTTGATAAAATACATTATAACCAGGGAGTTTATTAAAAATCAAAGAATGCTATTCGACCCTTATATACATTAAGTTTTGCCACACAGTATATCCCCGGGAACTTTACATATATACTGAAGATATGACTTTTGAAGTGCCTTAAAGGTCAGCCAAAGGTACTCAAAACAAGAACAAATCGGTTGTTTTAGGTCCTAAATGCTCTTTTCTTGCATAAGGATCTGTTGATCTGGATACACTGACGTTAAGTAAACCTCCTTGCCCAAATATAAATGCCGACAAACTCCAAATAAGGCTGGATTGGTAAAAAAACAACTGGAGGTGCCTGTGATGGAATGGAGGTGCCTGTGATGTAAGAAAATATAGCGAAAATCTGAAGATTTATAGCGGTTGCAAATATTGATATTCTTCATCTCTAGACTTCTGCTTTGAAAGAATCGTTCATTCAACGTCGCAATTTAATCTATCATAATGCGAACATCAAGCATATTTTTATTAAAACGACAGACAATGATCATGAACTTATACAATCAGATTCTACATCCTGCTCTCAAAACCAAGATGGAAGTAAGTATACATTGACAATAGTTCATAAAAGACACACATGGTAAACCGAATAAAGAGCTCTTTCCCAGACAGGTGGACATTCACCTACCCCAAATGAAAACAACGCTAACTTCTGTTTTACCTATTTTATATTTTGAATTACAAAACAAACCGGAAAGCAAAGTGGACAGCTGTACAGGTGGCCTTATTGCCAGAAGACTACAGACAAGCGGACATAAGAACACGTAACATTGATGCTTTGCAACAGAAATCCAAAATCCAAAGCAGATCATCTCAAAGAGTTATTGTCCGTTTTGTTTCCATATCTGCTAGTCAAACGTTGACAAGTCGTACGTAGCTGTTGAAAATTTACTGCCTAATTCAGTGTTAGAATAGTTATGAAACGCGCTTAAATAAGAGGCAGCGTTTTTGTGAATGGTGATGACTGCCTGTTAGTCATTCCAAATCGTTAGAAATTGTCGAGGTCACACGCCATGCTAGCTACTCGAAACGTTTGCAGAAACAACGTTTCGGAAGATGACTTTGATGTAGTAAAAGTTCTCTTTTGTTACCAATTTTGATGCAGTGGCTATTCGGAGACTTTGAATTACACGTTATTTACAGTAAGATCCCGATCACTTCAATATACTAAAAGGTGTAATATTGAGACCATGTCACCTGCCGATGATGTAATCTGTAGGCCTTACGGATGTAAGGAGCAAATTCCAGAGCAAATTTCATAGTTGTAGGGAATCTCCTGTATAGATATTTAGCCTTAGCAACCGCATAGCAACGACTTAAGTGGCTTTATGAATACGGCCCCAGTTGTATAGTTTCCTGATATATACCGTCTCAAGTACTTTTTAAACATAGTAACTGTTATTTTGTTTCTAGCAGCATTTAGCTACAGTGGAAGACAAATGTTAAAATTCTTAAAATAAAACGAGCCTCAAAGATACTCCGGTTAAAACCTATTTGTTTGATTTCACATACAGTTTTGACGCCAAACCTTTAGATGTTACATCCTTCCATCATCTCTACATCAGAGAAACTGTTTGATTGATGTTACCAAACAATCAGCCTAAAGTCCGATAGATTGAATCTGAAATAATAGTTCCTTATCGGAAAAAAAATATGTATCTTCAAAGATTAATAAACTAAACTGTATTCATACTTCACTGCTAGTAATGATAGTTGTCCAGGTTAAGGACTGGTGGCTGCGCAGCAGCTCACTGAGCAGCAACTTACTAATGACACAGTACGTCCCTAAAATCGAAATGTAACAGTATGTCTACGGAAAATGATTAAATGTCCGAACCGACAAACATTCTGAGCTGACTATGCCTTTGGCTGGATTTGTTGGAAGTCATATAAACTAGTCAACGCTTGAGATTTCTGTTTTTTGCTTGTGTCCAATCACATGAATAATGGATGGATGACCTGTGATTGTACCTCCTTTTCAACAGTTCAGTAATCCAGTCATACCAGGACGATGGGACGGTGATAATGAAAAGCTGTGTGCAACGAAATCCCGTTTACAGTAGAAAAGATTCTCGCTTCAAACGGGGCTCGAACCCAGGTCTGCAGGATCAGTAGGCAAGCACTTAGTCTACTGAGCTACCAGGGCTCCTCAGTCACATGACGATAAAATGTCTAAAAAAAATGGCCTTTTTTACTGTTACATCTAGTGAAAAAAACGAGTGTAATACTCATGGTCCGGCTGACACTGTACATATGTAAATCGAACTTAGAACAGCGCTTATGGCATTTTGGAAAGTGCATTTCGTTGCATCTAATAACACCAAAGATTTATTTATAAAACGATCTATATATCCGTTCGAACAATAGTAGAGAACATCATGTTAGACTGCAGACGTCTAGTCAGACGTCGTTCAATACATGTAATTAAATAATCGAAAAACAGGAAATTGAAGGTAGTGTAGTCATGTACCCATACTGGTTCAGCATTCGTTTATCGAAAAGTGACACGCTTGGGGCCTTTCCCATTTACAGCTTCTGGATGTGAAAATCAATATTTGCGCCCCGCAGGCGGCGGAAGCATTAAATTTGAACTATCCATAAGTTTGTTGGTTGTTTTAAGTTTAACGGCTCTAAGAGGCAGTACTTCAGTCTGCGCGGAGAAAAAAAAATACATACAATACCATTCCACACCTGTTGCAAACACAGCTGGCCCTTGGTCCAGTATTTTTACAAATAAGCAGGACGCCCCTGAATCTGACGAACAAATCAACGATAGCATTCACATAAAATCTATGGAACTATATAAAAGAAACAGTGAATAAGTTTAAATTTTTAACTGGTGCCAAATCGAGCCAAGTTTTCTATAGTTTCAAGCAAACACAGCTGGCCCTTGGTCCAGTATTTTTACAAATAAGCAGGACGCCCCTGGATCTGACGAACAAATCAACGATAGTATTTGCATAAAATCTATGGAACTATATACAAGAAACAGTGACTAAATTTTGGTGCCAAATCGAGTCAAGTTTTCTATAGTTTCAAGAACCAGAAATATTGGGTGTATCCGACCGGGCATCGAAACCATATCGTACTGACGTCGATGCAATGTCATCACGTCGCATCGACGTCAGTGCGACGTCAACATCATGTCATGCGCCAGCTGGGTATACACAGAAAGTACCGTAAAATTATAATTATTGGGACAGGCAGGACTGAGCAAACAGTGCTGATTCCAGATAGGTTCTACAGTGCTTGTCATTCCACGTGCTTCTGTTAGGTACATTGCTGCACAGAAAAGCTAAACTGTTCAAATTAATAACAGAACAACAGGATAGTTACGGTGATTATTTTATATGTCAAATTTTTAGGAGGTTTATGTAAAGAAGTGAAAACATGAATTAGAGATGCTGGTAAGTAGTACAAACATATTTAAAGATGTAAATGAGCCGCGACATGACAAAACCAACAATGTGGTTGTGCGGCCAGCGCAGACTCAGATCAGCCTGGGCATCCGCCCAGTCTGATCAGAGTCTTCGCTGTCCGCATGGAGGTAGCTCAGACCCTTAGCTACCCTTTAAATCTTAGCAAAGGGTCTGATAAGACTAGACGGATGTCCAGGCTGATCTGAATCTGCGCTGGGTGCACAACCACATTGTTGGTTTTGTCGTGTCGCGGCTCAAATTACTTTGCTAATTCATGACATATCAAGCATGCATTCTGACAACACTAAGACTGCAGTCATGCGCAGTGTGGTCGGACACATATTTCATACAACATTTCTCTGCAATATCTATTTTTTGCAAGTTTGCAAGAATTTCGACTGTAAGGCTTGTTTTCAAAACGTCACAATAATTTTCGCATAGTAAACTTCTACAATACAACCGTCGCAATTCAACTACAACTGTATACAACTGAAAATATTCTCGAACGCAGTTTCCTGGTGATATCAATACTCAGACCGTCCAAAATTTCCAAAGACAAACAACTTTTATTCCTTTAAAAGCATTTTTCGAAAAGAGATAGAGCAATTGATTTAAACCAAAGTTATTAGCCGTTGCCAAAAATTCGCTTTCTATTCATTTAAATAAGTGTATCATACAATAAGCAAGTTATCGCTACCAAAGTAAAAAGATGGGCAATGATCAGGAATTAATACAATCAAATCCCACATTCCGCTTCTAAAACCAATAGGGAAAGAAGCACAGACACACGGAAAAACTGACACAAGTTCAAAAAGACACACTGGTAAACCGAATGGTCAGCTCTTTCCAAAAAGGTGGTGATTCAGCTACCCTAATCAAAACAACATCAAGATCTATTTTTATCTATTTTATTTTTAACTTATAAAACAAAACAAAACATAAGGCAGATTGGGTAGCAAAACAGGTTACCTAACCGCCAAAGAACAGAGACAAGCGGACATAGCACAATGTAACATCAAGGAACCACAACAGAAGTACCGCGTTGAAACGTTCAGCAAAAGATCATTAGGGGGCTCAAACATGTTTTACTGGTACCAAACCTGCAGTGGTTCAAAACATTTAGTTAGCTTTTTGGTCCGCATGAAGGTTTCCTACCCATCGTTGACAGAAACATCGGAAACAAACAAATCAAGTATAAGACCTATGACAAATCAGAGATGAGGCTTCGACGGAAATAACGTATTGCAACACTAGGAGACCCCTGGGAAGTCAGACAACACCACTGAAATACCGGAGCAAAAGAAAACCATAAGTTAGACCCCGAATAACCAAGAAACAGACAAGCCAACCCCCGGCCCCAACCAACTAAACTAAGTAGCTTTATAATTTGCTGCATACTTGCAAATGGTGTGGAAATGGTTTGTTTTTGTTTTTTTGTTTTTTTGTTTGAATTGGTTGTTTTGTGTTTCCGGCTCTTTGAGTGTATTTCACTCGTTATCGAACCGTCTCTTAGAGAAAGGCAGAAAGAAAAGAGAGATGACAGGGGAGAGAAAGATGTCCAAAAGATCCTCACCCGCACCTGCACCTTCAAGCACAGCAGGCATTTGCGCTACTATTATCCAAATACGTAGGGCGCCCTGACACTGAAAGTTACCCAGCACTTTCGCATAACCACGACTACCCCCAACACGCATAAAAAGAAGAATACCTTTTATTTGGTCACTAAGACATTGACATTTTTTCTGTATTTGCAGATCAAGAATATTCCTTGTTAATGAAAAAACTAGCTGGAAAATTACTGACAGGAAAACCACGTCTCGTTAGAACGCAAAATAGCATTTTGTAATCTTAATAGCTCTCGTGATACAGGGAAATCATGTCGCTCAATTTCCCCAGACATGCGATATAGTAATTGATAATCTCTCGTGTTAAGACATTGATGTTTGCAGGAACTTTTCATCATCTTAATTAAAGCTCGTTATGCAGACTGAAAAATATCTAATACTTGGAACACATAAATAATTAGCGTAACTGTCCTAAAATCTAATCAGGTTCATACATAGTGAAGCGATAAACCCCATCTAAAAATACAGATTGAATTGCATAGATCAGACTGCTCTGGAGTTGGGATGGTGGTCGGGCGATGGTTCTGGTTATAACTTCCAGTGCTGGGGCGTCCTACGTATTTGGATAAAAGTAGGGCAAGGGCCTACTTTGCTTGTAGTAGGTGCGGGCAGGGGTTGTTAGACTATTTTTCTCTCGTCTAGCATTTCTCTCTTCTTTCTCCCCCTCTCTGGTAGAGGGCCCGATTTAGACTGAAATGCTGTCTTAAAGGGCCGTTAACCCCCCCCCCCCCCTCCCTCCCAAAATAATAAAAAAATAAACTGCTCTGGAACAGTCTGATCTGGGTCTGCACTGATTGCTCAGATATATCCTGTCCAAATTCTAAGAATTCTACATACATGCAGATAAACAGAACTTTTTGTAGTTATACGAGGGTTGTTCAGCAAGTTCTGATTCTCGCCCATAACTTTGTTTAGCGGCATGCTGGGGACAAGTGCTTTAAATGTATTGAAAGCACTACATTTTGTCTTAACAGTGATACCAAACGATATACAAAGATACATTTTTCATTTTGAGTTACATTACATTTAATTAGGCCCAAGTCATACCACTGGGCTAAGTTAATATGTGAATTTATTTTCAGTGTGTATTTCAAGTCAAAAATCATCGTAAATACAAAATGAATTTTAGTCAGCTTTTGTCGATCGATGCCTTCAATATCCATTTAAAAGTTAGGGGCGTGGCAAACATTACCGATTCTTTGCTCTAATAGCAATTGCGCAGTTCTTATGACGTTATTGAAATCGACGTCAACGTCATCTTTTAAGCTTGTAGCAACTTTGTCTTTTATATTAATTTTAAGTTTTCGACCATTTCGAATTGGACCATGCAAAAACTCTTCCTGACAGGATTTTGGATGCTCAGGCATTTGTTTTCATTATAAAATCATTATAGCTTTAGTAGAAAGGGGGAATTTGCAAGTTTATAAAATTCAGATAATCCAAATTCACGGAACTGTATGGAACCTAGATGAAATATAATTTCCGCGATATTTACAGGACACAGGTGCCCGGGGACTGTGTTTAAGTAGCAGTGATGAAAAGAATTTAAAGACTGCTCATATATGAATTATGATCTTCTAAAGTAAAAATTTACAGTGGCTGTAGGGTATACCTCTTTTAAAGACGTTCAAAAATGTGGCCTTTAGAAAATATATAAGATGCGTTTGAGGAGTTGTCCATACATATCACAGCTTTATATATTTTCGCTATCAGACGTTCTCTCTTTATGCTGTGCACCAAAGTATGACAAACGATCAGAACTTTCTGAACATCCCTCGTAACCCATTTGGCACACAATGTTGAATCCGTGTCGATTCAACGTTGTCAACTGCTGGGAAAGCTCTGAAAAGTTGCGTTTGTTGATAACTGTCGGAGAGTTTCTGTTACTCACCATAAAACAAATGTTTTGTATGGCGCTTCATAACACCTCCATGGCCTAGCATTTCAAATGCGGCTAAAGTAGGAGAAGGACCGACTAGATATAGAGGGTGCTGTTTGAATATATGAGCCGCGACACGAAAAAACCAACAATGTGGTTGTGCGGCACACTCAGATCAGCCTGGTTATCCTACCAGGCTGATCAGACTCCTCGCTAAGGGCTTAAAGGGTAGCTAAGGGTCTTATCTACATCCATGCGGACACCGAAGACTCTGATCAGACTGGGCGGATGCCCAGGCTGATCTGAGTCTGCGCTGGGCGCACAACGACATTGTTGGTTTTGTCGTGTCGCGGCTCATATATATATATTTTTTTTTTTTGTGGGTAAAAATCGGGGCGCATGTGAGTGCGTGTTTATTTACATCTCCTTTTAGGAAAAATAAAATAAAAAAAAAACAACACCAAGTCTATACAGCTGCTAGGAATTGACTCGAAGACAATATGTGTGCATATAAATTTCAAGATAGCCCAGAGTTTCGCTTTACGGGGAAAGAAAACATGGCCAGTGTTGTACGTTTCATTACTGGCCATGAACAGACTCAATTAAACAGCCTGCTTTATTCACTTCTTTGCTATACCTTTTTTTCTTTCCGCGAGATCTAACTTTTCAGAATTAAATTAAGTATCATAACTAGATTAAGCTTCCTATGAAAGATGGTGTACATATACGAAATAAAAGCGCAAGCTGACTTCGATGCAGACCTACTGCCTTGCAGCGTGTTAAGGTACCTACCCAGCTGGCACATGACGGCGTAATGACGTCGCATTGACGTCGATGCGACGTCGTCGCGTCGCATCGACGTCAGTACGACGTCATCCGGACGCCATTTGCTCGCTGGGTAATAACGTTCTATGTAAATAGTAGAACCCTTATAATTGTAGTTCACCGCAGTCTTATCAGAGTAGTCCCTGTTACAGTGTATCATGATGAATCAGTAACAGAGCAACTGCTCCAAGCTGACCGTACGTTTACAATGTTTCCCTCCTCCGAGACTTCGTACATTGTAGTTGTAGAATGTTTCTAGCAGTGCGCTCCATAATTTCTGAAATGAACAGATAATCAAACTAGCCGCGACAAGACAAAACCGCCCAGCGCAAACTCAGATCAGCCTGGGCATTCGCCCAGTCTGGTCAGAGACTTGGCTGTCCACATGAAGCTAGCTTAGACCCTTAGCTACCCTTTAAGCGCAAAGCAAAATGTCTGATAAGACTGGGCGGATGCCCAGGCTGATCTGAGTCTTCGCTGGGCGCACATGCCACTTTGTTGGTTTTCTCGTGTCGCGGCTCAAATGTCAATTAGAGGAAATTACTTCTGTCAGGGTACTGCCTTATTTCAAGAGCTTTTTATTGCATATGACAAGCTCCATATAGCTGAATCTTTTATACAAGGCAGGCAGAAATAGTTATATTATTAGTTTGTAAGACAAATATTAAACGTTTAACCAATAAAGTGTAAGCAGTCATACAGGACGACGTTAGCGTCTTATACCCGATGAGTAACGGCCTGTTGTGTCTAGATTTTTTTAAAACACTGGTGGGATATTTATCAATCATACGGTTTCAACATGATGAGGAAAGTTTCTTTAAAATGCGTTTAAGATATGGCCCGTTCAAATCAGAACTACCATTATTCGCAAGAAATTAGATGAATGAAAACAAAAGCACCAGGCTTGGTGCGTCCTCCATTTTATTTCACATACACTCGCATCGTTTACTAAATGTCGATTGTACTGTGAATCGGAATATATTCTCATATCCTTTATTCTTTGTCTGCAATTTCAAAGATTTAGAAGACTGTAAACGTTAAGTAAGACAATGGACAATAAGCATTTGAAATGAAAAAAAGGGAAAAAGACGAACGCCAAATTTTTAGGCGTTATACGTGGATTATATGAGCCTATATATAAACAGGAGACAACAGACTTATTATATTTGATCAGAATCCAGTCAGTCATGAAATTGATACAAAAGCTGTCAATTACAAGCACTTCTTCAATCATGATATACGTTTCAATAATAACTTTATCTCTCACTGTTATCTATATAAAACAACATGTGTCGGACTATTTACGTGATAAATGAACGTTAGATCACTCTGGTGACCAAATTAATCATCAGAATCTGTAACAAGCACGTCTGAGAGTTTTATATTTGAGCCGCGACACGACAAAACCAACAATGCGGTTGTGCGCCCAGCGCAGACTCAGATCAGCCTGGGCATCCGCCTAGTCTGATCAGAGTCTTCGCTGGCCACATGAAGGTAGCTTAGACCCTTAGCTACCCTTTGAGCGCAAAGCGAAGAGTCTGATCAGACTGGGCGATCGCCCAGGCTGGGCTGAGTCTGCGCTGGGCGCATATCCACATTGTTGGTTTTCTCGCGTCGCGGCTCATATTTATTAATCGTTCTCAGTAGAGTTGAGTACTCTTATTGTCTTACTTATGGACAGCTAAAAAGGTTAGTGTGTACTTCTTGAGCTTCTGCACTGAGACTGAATGGACAACATGTGAGTACAAAGCTCTTCTTTTAGTCCTAAGCACATACTAATTATGGTTGTTGCTTATGTTCGATACTTATGATCACTCTAGGTTTCTGAGTGAGTTTCTGTCAAATTATGTGCAGAAACCCGTTTGCAAATATTTTGTTCCGGAATGCAGACATAGTAAACTAAACAACAGACGTACAGAGAAAAAAAGTGGACCATATTAAAATCGTAGAGATGCGACGACAAAGAATTCTGGAAAGGAAACTCATAACTCTCTTTTGCATTTTTATTGAACCATAAAACGCACTTTTCATTCAGATCACATTTGGACAGTCATCCAAACAATAACACGTCGGCAGACTAGATGCTTTGGTGTTAAAAATAAAATTAAAAAATGTCTACATATATGAAAAATAAATATTATTCGACCTAAGCTGCTTCATGTTAGTGTAATAAGTTAATCAAGGCAAGTGTAATCTAGTACGTAGTAAGTGTATTTCTTCCGCTAATCTGGCATTATGTGTCCCCTGTACGTCAAATCAGTCGTTGATAAATTAACAACCGAATGACCTGATGACCAGTTATATCATTTATTCGTTTATTAACTTGTGTCACAATAAACTTATACATCATTCCCTGTCACCCTTCGCGAGTTCCATTAGTTTCGAAATTAATATTTCAAACTATTAAGATGCATATTACAGAACGTGTACTTGAAGATTGACAGAACTGAGTAAACCCGTCAATCTTGAATACAGCCTTCAGTTTTGTAAATAACAAACGGATCCGCTATGCATTGAATGTGTTGATGATGTGATGATAAAAGTTACAATGAACGATTTCCGATGCCCTATTTTCAACAATTTGGTTTCCTGACGTAGCAGAAATATGTACACTGTCGATAAACGCTCGTAGATACTGGGCATAACAAATTGTAGATGTTTTGTAAACTTGAATAGCTTTCCTTACATAATCTACATTTTCCTTGGTCTTGAAGTGGTCAGTTTTATAGTTTCAGAATGATACTATAAAATAAATGCCCTTCCAGCTCAGCGAATCATTCCTAAAATACCCTAAAGACAATTTAAAATGTGTGTTCGGAGCATGATAACTTTTGAACTACCAAGAACGGTAAGGAGTGGAGGAAATTTTCAGAAGTATAAGCTCTTTGTGCATTTCATGATTGAATTCTGCCGTCTTAATTGGTTTATTTTGGAAGTTATCTAGTTGTAGCATGGTATGCAGAAAGAATTTTGAATAATCTGATAATGATTTATTTACCTAATTTCACTCCCAGAATGTACATAGTAGACTCATGCTGGTATGCATAGCATATCCTTGCAACATTTGAAGAACGTGATGAAGTCCGAAGGCAGACGACAGAAGGCTTTATTGTGACGTCTTGATGACGAAATGATAATGGAGTAGGGCGGTAACTATAGTTTTTGATGGTATGCCTTGTTTTCTGCTAATTGTTTAGGTGTTCTCAGTCGAGAAATTACTTACATGTATTACTATCTTCTTCCTACTATTGATCTGATCACATCGGAAGAAGAAAGCCAGAAGATGTTAAGAGCTGTGTAGGCGCTGGAGAATTCTCTGGGAAACCACAGCAACCCAGAAGGGAACAGCCAACCGTTCATACCTGCTAGCGCTAATGAACCAGCCGGAATTGAACCGCGCGACAGAGGAATGTAGCTATTCTTGAGACAAACCTCGCTCCTTAATGTGCTATAAGGGTGCCTTAAATTTGTTACTAACTGACCTAATCTATACCTTATGTCTGCATAATGTATATTCTTGTATACTGATATTTACGTCATGGTCATTTCATGAATTTCATATCAGTTGATAACGAGCTCAAGATTCGAGATATCAGATTTAAAACAGTCATAAATATAATAAATATAATTGCACGTTCTTGGTCATTTCGCCAAAGACGAGTGTTTGTTGCTTCCGGGGACTTCACCTTTAGAATCTCAGAGGAACAGATGTGAAATATTATGATAAAACAATAAAACCACGCTTAGTCTTCTAACAAAGTTGGTTCCTCTGGAATTTATCGAGTCATCGCCCTGAGACAATGGAAGAGTAAAGGAAGATAGGATATACGCATGTAAATCCTCCGATCTTATCCTTATATACTGAGAGAAATAAATTTAGCAATTTTTCCAAAGGGTTGTGAAATTTTCTTTAGGGATAGTATTCCAATGTTGTTGATCGCATATAGATAGTTTAAGTTAAGAGACTGCGATTACATCAAACTTTGACGAAAAAGGTGACTTAACGCACGTTTGACGTAACTTCAAATGAATTCAGTCTTTGCGCGGGCTGACAAACAATTAAACAAAGAAAATTGTCGAAATGCTTTTGAAAGGTTTTAACTGGAACCTTGAACAAGAAAACCGTAAATGGGTTTGCAAATAAACGCATAGGAAGCCGGCAATGGGGCACGACAGCTTGACGTTAACTTGCCGAAAAATTCAACCGCCATTTTAAACGTTATCATTTGACGTTTCGACTCGAATCTTATTGCGCTTTATTACTGTCAACTTGGGAACACTATCATGCAAAAAGATTACCTCATGTTATCCATTTGTTTTAATGCAACGACCAGAACCTTTCAAGATTTGAATGGAGGCGTCAAGTTTACGTTATGACGGAAATTGACAAAATCTGTGGATATTGAATGACCCGTATGTACATGTACACTTAGAGAAGAAAAACTTTAAGTTCAATATTGCTGATGTCAAGAGGATCTTTGATGGTTTTATAAACTGACGTCAGAATGACGTAACTGTTGAACCTGGTGTGGTTAAACCTGCGGGAATAGCGCCAATTTACAGCAACAAATTGCTTGAAAGTGTTCTGGTCATTTAGAAGCCACGCCATTGCAGTTTGGTTTAAGATTTTGAAACAATTCGTTAACGGTGACTTTTGCTCAGTCTCAATTGCTTTGCGAATGCCAATTTTGACGGCGTCATAAGCACATTTACGTTTGTCATGGTAACAATCTTTCAGCACATAACACTGTGTTTTTGTTCACAAATGTCTACACCGCCGCAAATTGGCTCTGGTATAAGATTTGAAGATGAAACAGCGCCTCAAAAAAGATGAGTTGCATAAAAGAATTATGGCATTTTTAGGTTAAACCCCTTGGGTACAAATGCGACGCGATTCTGCTCTATAAATTAACTTTCGACCTTAATGTTTGGGTTTCTGGTACCAAAAATGATACTTCACACTATGGAAACAATACAATTTCCCACTTTTTAAAAAAGTCTGAATTATACTCTGATTTGTAAAAAATTGTTAAATTTATTTCCCTCAGTATATTATCTCAATCATTAAATGAAAACATAGGCAATGATCAGGAATTAATACAATCAAATCCCACACCCCGCTCTCAAAACCAATAGGAAAGAAGCACTCACACACGGAAAAAATGACACAAGCGCACGAAAGACACGCGGTGTAAACCGAATGAGCAGCTCTTTCCCAAACAGGTGGTCATTCAGCTACCCTAATCAAAAACAACATCAACATCTATTTTATCTATTTAATTTTAACTTGCAAAACAAAACAAAACAAAAGGCAGATTGGGTAGCAAAACAGATGACCAAGAACATAGACAAGCGGACATTGCAAAATGTAATATCAAGGAACCACAACAGAAGTAACGCCTTGGAACGTTGGAACGATCAGCAAAATGTTACTAGGGCGAGGCTTAAACATGTTTTACTGGATCCAAACTTCGCCCTCTGCTTCTGCAGTGGTTCGAAACATTTAGTAAGCTGTTTGGTCAGCATGAAAGTTTCCTAACCTATCAATGAAACATGAATGGAAACAAACAAATCACGTATAAGACCTATGATGAATCAGAGATGAGGACTCGACGGAAATAACGTATAAGGAGGCTCCTGGGCAGTCAATCAACACCACTGAAATAAAGGAGCAAAAGAAAACCATCAGTTAGACACCGAAAAATCAAGCAACAGACAAGACAAACGCCGGCCCCAACCAACTCAACTAAGAAGTTTTATGTCGGACCCATCATTGTGTCTGATACCTGACCAACCGGCGTGTAACTAAAGAGGGAAGTAATGTTATTAACCATGACTGGGTTAACTACTAAACATGCAGACTGTAGCATTACATTTATGTTATATCCAATACGTTTGTAACGAACGAGAAGTTTGCTGAACTGATCAGAAAAATCAGAGCTACCTACATATTTTTTCAATTAATAAACTAAGTCACCATAAAATTCTGGTTCCGGAAGGCCCTGTAGCAAAAGACTTTTTCATCAATTCAAAGTGTCGGCGATGGAATTTTGAACAAGCTTTTCGAAGTTTATGATACCGATAGCCCTGTTGGAGAATCTTAGCAGTTAAACTTCTTTTACGGGCATTGGAGTCAGTCACATGACTAGACACTCTAGCAAAGAGAATAAGTTCAGAAATGTAAACCCCATAAAGGGTAGAACGGTGAACATCACCATCCAAAAATGGAAAATTCACTTATATCAAAATCAAAGTAATCGCGTTTGTTATAAATTTTGGTTGAAACAAATCCTTTTGAAATTGAAAAATGTAAATCCTAAAATTGGGCTTCAGTATCGGCTGCATTAGCTTTGTTTAACTGCAGCTCATGTGGGTAAATTCTATTCACCATGCCTTCAAAGTAAGGATTGTCAATATTTAAAAGATCATCTAGACATCTAGATGTAAAGTTAAAAGCCTTAATAATTTCAGATGCTTTATCGTTAGAAAAAGAAGCCATGAAATCTCTTTCATAGCAAAATTAAAATAAATCCGCTACAAGAGGAGCACAATTAGTACCCATCGGAATACCAACAATTTGTCTGTTTACCTTTGTATCAAATCTAATGTTAATATTATCTAAACGATATGTTATGACTTCACAAATATTTTGACATGACCAAAGTTTATATCGAGTTCGTTGTTCAGAAGTAAAAAAAAAACAAAAAAAAAACGTTTCTTTCGTTACAGGCAAGGAAAGGCGAATCTTCCCTTTGGAACGTCCACTCAATTAAATCTCTAAGCTTTTCCTTCTTCAAATTATGTGGCAAAGTAGTCTAGAGTGTAGAGAAACTGGTCGCATGGAACCCTCTCATCTTCAATTTATTAATTACGTCACCAGAATTTTTAATAGCCCAAAATAATTTTTTACCAGACCTTTCATAAACCTTTTCACAGTACGACCCATAACCAGCATCCACCCAAAGTAAGACCCATAACCACCCTCAAGACCCTTAAACAGCATCGCCCAGACCACCCTGCTTAAAACTAAATTCATATTAAAAGAACCACGAGTCCCGTAGTTGAGATGGATGTTGGATGGATGCATGTTTCAACAACGACTCCATCATTGTTGAAACATACATTCACCAAACCATCCATCCATCTCAACTACAGGACAGGTGGTTCTTTGATACGACTTTGCGGTTTCACTCAATTTACAACAGTGATGATGGAGGGATGATTTGGCGCTTTTACGTCCTTTTCAACCGTAATTCAATAATATAAAGACGATGGGAGTGTGACTATGAAGGACACTACAAGACAATGCTGTTTAGGTACGGGCAGAATTTTATAAGGACTCGAGCCCGTCACCCCGTGTTCAAAAGTCGAGAGCGCTAATGATTCTGCAACACGGACGCTTCCCTTTACTTGAAACTATCGGCTTTTGGTTTTAAGACTACCGCTGGTATGCATGCAAAAGCACATGATTAGCTCAAATATCGTTTAGGGACGAGTCATTTATTATCAGATGGGCGGGGAGGGGGGGGGGGGCGGGGGGCGTCAGGAAAATTTTAGTGAACCATATGAAAATGTACCCTTTCCCCCACCTGATAATAAATGACTCGCCCGTTACATGAAAAAACATAGAACATCTACACGCTTTCCGTATGTTTTGTTTTTCGGTCTACTCATAACTTGGTCACGTGTGTTAAAACGTATGTTTATTTCATGATACTGCTCTAAAACGAAAAAAAAAGCACTACACTGAATGACGTTACATGCATTGAAAATGGATTGAATATTTGTTTAGACTGTTCATGTTCATAACATCAGTACTGACATATGCCAAACACTCTGTGGGAAATAAAAGATGGTGCCAGTAGGTTTGCAGTTTCGCTGCTGGTAATCGATAAAATCAAAGGGTTCGGCAGACTTCATGCGTAGCCATTTAAACTATTCTGGTAATGTTGATAATAAAAAAACAACAGAAGCCAAATATACTGGAAGAGATATAAAACTTAAACCCTTTCAAAGCATGTGCATTAACCAAATGACGTAGGTTAAAATACAATTTGACAATAAATATTTTATTGAGAATTCCTTTCAAACGTTTGTTTTCTTTCAGTCGTATGTAATTCATTTCTAACTTTTAGAACGTCAGCACTTTTCTTAAATCAAATTCTACCACGACTGCAATTCAGAATTGACAACATCCAACAAAGTTGTATGGATTCCAGAAAACTTTATCATTTTTCATGCGCTTGTTTTAGACATCATTTTGTGAAGTCGTTAAAATCGTTAATAAAACAAGTGTCTCCTGTACAATGTATTCATTTACCATAGGTGGGAATAATTAAGACTTACACATACATGTATCTACACCGTGCGAAGGTGAAAGTAAATAAGGAACCTCTCGAAAACTAAAACACTTTTATTCCTGAGATCACCCAAGACGCCATGTCGGACAAAACACATACACATAGATACCACTGAAGACTTCTCTAGCGGCATACAAGTGAACAGCCAATTCCCATGTAAATGGTCACCGGACTAGCTTTAAAATCACAAATGTGGTATCAATAACAGACATAGCAACAAGCAACACTTAAAACAACCAAAAAGAACCGAAACAGAATTCCTGCCTTGAGACTGCCAGCAATGACAATATCGGGTCTCGGGGAGGATGGGAAGGGAGGGGGCTTTACCGGTTTGCGATCGACTAACCCTCGCCCTTGGTTCTGCTTTTCTTTATCAGACACTTAGCTATTCCGTTCCCGTGTAAGGTTCCTCGCTAATAAGTGTTATATCTCCGAAGAAACATAGAAATCAAAATTAAAACTAAGAAAAAACACACTTGGCGACTCGCAGAATTAGCAACACTGAAATACCGGAGCAAAAGAAAGCCACCAGTTACACCACGATGTGGTCGACCCAAGACGTCCCGGAATGGATGTCAGGCGCCAACCGTCTGTGTAACTTTTATGTAAGGTTTAGGTTGATACCGTTATAAAGTCTGAGGCCTTACCCACCATCCTGCAATCGAAGAGGTAAGCCAAATTGTTCACATTGATTGAGTCTACGTAAGACACTAACGAAATAGTTATTAGGCAGTAATCAAATGTGCAGTGGTGCTAATGCCTTCCAGCATGGAAACTGGCACATTCAAGCTTTTTTCTTCTGATGTCACTGGTAAAAAAGGTAGAAAAAGGGTAAACGTTTCCAATAGCCTTATAGATGTACCATAGGGGCAGTGGAATTTAGTGGCCCACTGTTCCTTAAGTACAGCAGATGAAAGGCGAAGCCCATCCCTCTCTTTTCGCTACCTTAGCCTTCCCTGATTCTAAAAATGTACCCATCTACTGCAAGGTTGACCGAGAGAGTTTTCCAGTCGTCGGATGGCGAAACCTAGGCGCGATCTCACGACCTCCCGGCGACTTTCAGCACCATAACCGTGTCACACTAACGATTCGACTAGGGCGCCTCTCTACGGCGCTAAAAAGAAAGAACCCTAGCAAAAATAACTTTAACTTCTTAACTACCAGTCTATGGTCTGATGTAGCAACAGCAACTAGGCGCCACAACTGTAAGGTTTCTAGGCATTTTTTCCTAATACCATTCTATAAATTGCGACCACAAAAATATATATCACCTTATATAATGCACAAATAGCTGACCATAGCGGTTATCACATCAACTATTTTATTAGAAGTTTTAACAAAGTTATCATTTTATTATTATCATTATTATAATTATTATTAATATTATTATTAGTAGTATTATTATTTCTTTTATAAGCATTATGATTCATTTATACTATCATTGTATTATGGAGAAAAAAATCTCATTAGATGTCCAGTGTTTCATTGCACCCATGAGAAAGCATTAAAAGTACAAAATGTTGTCAACAGATATTTTTATGTCTTGGCCACATCTGGAAATAGAATTATGTTTGGCTCATAAACTTCGAGGACATTTATGGCTCTGTGCACTCTGACAAACGCCTCCTAATTTAGTTCGTCCATCATGTTTCGTATAATGCCAAATAATTAGTCTTCGAAAATAGATGTTTTATGTCTTACATATGTTTATATGGCTTTTGAAGTTAGTTGCATTGCTGTGTGGAGCCTCTTGGTCAGACAAATTACGTCTTATATTGATATGCTTTTCTATTTTGCCGTTAGAGTTTCTGTCTGTATATTCGTTCTGGGTCTTGCACACATAAATCTAGTTTTAGCCCCACGTAGCTTTCCGCTAAAAAAGAGGCAATTTCTTTTGCATACATCTTGCACTGAGGCCACACATAAAAATGTCCACTTTGCTTCCCCTTTGTGTTCTACTATTAAAACGGAAAAAGGACAAAAACAGGCGTTTTAATCTTGTCTCTTTTTGTTATTTTGCCCGTTTTTTAAGACGAAGATGTATTGTTTTATTCTGTAATTTTCCGTTTTCCGCTTCGTTTGTCGGCGATTGTGGTAAATTGTCTTTATTTACCTTTCTGATTGTTCTTTGTAATTTAGGCATTTCATGGGTCGCTTCGTTTATATCTAGGCTTGCTTCTATATGAGTAATGATTGATTGATTGATTGATTTGTTGCTTTACGTCCACGGTAAACAGCTATGATCATGTCAGGACGGTCAGTTAACCTAACCACACTATTCCTGGGCAGGCTTAGACCTCCTAAGCGGTTAACCAGTACTAAGTGCACATACTTTCGCTAGCAACTGACAACTGCCCTTCTTGAATCCGCGAAAGGAGAAAAGAAAGTATATGGCCAGACCGGGTATCGAACCCAGGGCCTCTGACTTATGAGTCGACTGCGCTACGCGGCCTGGCCTTATGAGTAATGATCAACGCGAATCAAAAACATTAAAACACCGTTTTCGATTGTAAATTGTCGCCAATTTGCAATCAAAAACACTGTTTCTAACGGTTTTTGACCCGCGTTCGTCGACTGCACTCGTGAGCGTTTTCGATTGCCGCCTACCCGGTGTGGATATGTATCTATAGAAGAGACAGCGAGCGTTAAAGCGCTACCTTATTTCTCCTTCCCATGGCCCTCCAACGAGTTATAATTTAAATGTGTAAACAATCAGACTTGAAATGAGCCGCAACGCGACAAAACCAACAATGTGGTTGTGCTCCCAGCGCAGAATTAGATCAGCCTGGGCATCCGCCCAGTCTGATCAGAGTCTTCGCTGTCCGCATGGAGGTAGCTTAGACCCTTAGCTACTCTTTAAGCGCTTACCGAAGAGTCTGATCAGACTGGGTGAATGCCCAGGCTGATCTGAGTCTGCGCTGGGCGCACAACCACTTTGTTGGTTTTCTCACGTCGCGGCTCAAATAATAATGCACAAGGGTGTGTCCTGTATAGCGATGCCCATGAAAATAATTCGTTTAAATAGTATGACACTATAGAAAGAAGGTCATGATGGTCCAGTAGACTGTGCATCCGCCCAGTCTGATCATAGACTGGGTGGATGCAAGGCTGATCCGAGTTTTCTCCGGGCGCACATGCCATTTTATTGGTTTTGTCCTGTTGCGGCTCGCTTGTATTTGATTACATCAGTCTTTATTCTGATGGGTATAGGATACTGAAATCTAACTCACGTATTATTCCTAGCTTTAGAGCAAATTCTCTTTCCGCCAAGGCAAGCGCCTATCCATTTCCCTCCTCATTTATTTCATCAATGAGTATAATTGAAATCAAATATGGTTGCTGTTGAACTATACCAATAATCTACCTCTCTTATTTCCTTGCAACCCCACACGATGTGATAGCAATTGAAATAATTAGAACCAATGCTATTTTTGAAAATGGTCTTTCGAATAAAATGAATTTTGTTTTAATTTCTATAAATCAAACTCAGGAGCACGGAAACAGAAGTGTATCTTAGATTTCAGGATATTCTTTACAGAAACTTTTTACCTAAACAGGAGCTTAATGAGTATTTTCATTCTCATGTGCATTCTCATTTACAGCGGCGAGTACACACGACCCGTTCAATTTCAATGTCTAATTCATTGTCTTTTGAATATTTCGGCCAAAGGCCTTCTTCTCGTAGAGATTTACATATTAGCAGCCACTACGCTCGACAAACTGTTTGTGTAGCGTGATTACTGCTAACGCAAATCTCTACGACGTTCCGTTTCGTTGAAGAAGGCCTTTGGTCTAATTATTTAAATCGAGTGGAATTATACAATACAATACTATACAATCTTTATTACACACAGCTTACATATAATGTAATAACATGGGGAGCAATATTGAACAGTAATACTACACATTGGGCGGTTTCCAGCAGGCACACAACGTTAAAACAACGTTGATTCAACGTTGATTCGACGTCATGGCGTCGATTCAACGCTTAGTCACTGTCTACTCAACGCTATATGCCCAGTGTATTATGACTGAAACAAAATGAAAACACAAAAAATATATCAACAGGTAAACGAAAGCAAAGATGAGAAGAAAAAAATAATAATGTTCTTTAGTGAGGGTAACCTTATTATCACTGAGTTTTTTTTGTTTTTGTTTTTTGTCATACACAAAACAAACGTAAATAGAAGCAACCGGTTCATTCATAAACCTACAGCTATTCATAGATAAAAAAGCATGCATGCACGATTTTGTGTAACTTCTTTAAATGCCTCAGTGATCACGCCATTGAAAACTTGCTAGAAATTATGTCACGTAGCTGTAATGTGGCTGAACACAGCTGATGGCTTATGAATAAAAGTAGGTTAACTTAATATTATGTTTTGCGGAATACGATGTGCTGTGAAAAAAGATATAATATAGATACATTCTGAAAAATACTGCCTATAACAATTGGATTTTAGACAATGCTTATTTCTTTCCCTATTGAAAAACATTTACACGTTCTCATTTAAATTGTGTCATTATCTAATTATTTTCATTGTTGTCTGTCCACATATATGCAATTCTCGACATCTCGAGGTCGAACTTTAGCTGTAACTACTGATATCTCAAAGTATTTTTTCTGATCCCAGAAAATTTATCTTGAGGCACCAGTAGGTTGAGATAATAGGGAGGTTAAGATTTTGAACTTGTACGCGTACGGCTACTGGTAGCTACACGTACACGTACAAGTCAGAATTGTAATTATTAAATGTTAAGATAAATGTAACTTGTACGTGTACGTGTAACCAAATGAAGTGATGAAGTACGGCAAATTATTTTAGATGGTCGAAATAGTTATCGAAAAAGATATTAGCTTGACCTTTTGTCCGTGTGTACGTCTGTAGGTGAACCTTTTTTTCAGTCATCCAATCTCCTATGTACCAATTGTTTCGGTCGGTTTTTATGTTCCCGTGACGACAGTCATGGGGCATTATGTTTTACCTTGTCCGTCCGTCTGTCTGTCAGTCTGTTTTACCGTCTAACCGTTTGTCCCATAATAAAAGAGTTTGTATTTTCAACTCCTTCCAGTTTTAAGCAATCAATCTGAAACTTTATACAGATGTTGCAGACCTATTGAAGATGTGGATCTGTCTTTTTGAAAAGGAAAAATCATTTTAACAAAATTACAGCATTTCAAACTTAGTAATTTTACGGGAAATGGCTACTACATGATGACAAGTCTGTATAATCAACTCCTTTCACAGTTTTAGAGCAAGCAATCTGAAACTAAATACAGATGTTACAGACAAACTGTAGATGTGCATTTCTTTCTTCTTTTTTTTTTTTTTTTTTTTTTTGGAATAGGAAAAAATGATTTTTTTTTTTACAAAATTACGGCGTTTTCATTCTTAGAAATGTTTTGGGAAGTGACTAATATAGGATGACAAGTTTGTATAATCAAGTCCTTCCACAGTTTTTAAGCAATCAATTTGAAACTTTGTAAAGGTGTTACTGACATACTGTAGATATGCACCTGCCATTTAGATAGGGAAAAAGTTTTTTTGACAAAATTACTCCGTTTCAGACTTTTTGGAGTATGACTAATATAAGATGACAAGTTCAAGTTGATACAATCAACTTATTACACAGGTTTTGAGCAATTAATTTAAAACTTTATACCGATGTCATAGACATGCTGTAAATGGGCATGTGCCTTTTTGACAAGGCAAAAATGTTTTTGACCAAGTTACGCCTCTCACAGTTTCTAAGCAATCATGTGAATTGTTTACAGATTTCGCAGACATATTGAAGACATACATTTGATGTTTTCATTTCCCTTTGAAGAGAGGGAAATTGGTTGGTGTGTGACGGGGGGGGGGGGGGGTAATTTGGAGGATGAAGGGGATGTTGGGTTTCGGGGACAGACATAGCACGGGAGCATCATCTGTGTCTTGCAGAGACAATTTTTCTATTATTTATTATTATTTTGTGTTGATCGAAACCAAACGGTTTAATTATTTTTGTGTCAAACCAAAAGAGTACATGCCCGTTGCCTAATATCACATCCGGTGACCATCACACCCAGCGACTTTTAATATATACCACATTTTTCCAAATAATTGCACTGTTACAAAGTCCCGTAGATTTTACGGGAAAAGGCCTAGGCCTGGCATCTGGCTGCCAGACCCTTCACAATAAAAAGTAGGAGATGGTGCCGTAGGTTTTTAATATGATATGGAAAGCGACTGCATTATGTGGAAAACTTGCTTTGAATCCGTACTTAATTTCTTTATAATCAATATACAATCAACGGGGAATTGAAACAATGTTTTTTCTCAGTGCAGTAAGTTTCCATCTTGGAGAGTTGTGGTGCTATCCCGTCCTTTTTACATTAAAAGAAAGCCCTTACTAAAGTCAATTCACACTACCTGCGTATACTCACTTCTTCCCCACTTTCACCGAATTCTATTTTTCAATTTCTTTTTTTTTTTTTTTATTTGTCCATTGTTTCCATTGAAGGCTTGATTATTACACCGACCGCATAGGCGTAGGAAGAAGGAAGGGGGTGGCGTTTTGGATGTATAGTGGGCACCCCTCATGACCCCACCGGGGCCAGGCCCCCCCCCCCCCCCCCCAATAATTTTTAAATGCATGATGGGCACTCATGCCTCCGCCGCCACCCCGCCCCCCGAAAAAAATAGGTTGTCTTAGGTTTGGCCCCCTCCCCAAAATTGAGAACCTTCCTACGCCACTGGACCGACGCCGTCGTCTGTGTCTTATCCTGTTTATCGTATATTGGTAATGTAGCCCATACCCACCTACCCCACAGTCCGATTTGCCCATTTTAATTAGGATATATATAATCCTAACCAGCTTTTCCAACTCAGTTCCATTTATGATGTTAGTATGTGACTACACTTTTAACTGTTGCCTGGGAGGTTGATACTCTAGTCTCATGACCAGAGGTCACGGTTTCTGTTCAAGTTACCGTCACGTTTCTTTTGTGCACCTGGTTCATTTCAGCGTCGTCCGTATCTCATTTATTTCCTTATATGCCCCACACGACTAAAATACTGTTGAAAGAGCCAGAAACCCCAAAATCATCTAACCGCCCATCTTTATCTACAACAAATACTGCCTTAGGTCTTGCATGTACCACCCTCACTGTAAACATTAGTGTATCTTATTTACGCTTCACTGATTTCAAGTGACGCTTTAAATCATTTCTAAGATATCCACTCTCAACTTTGATACCATAAAATAAAATCTACATTTACGAATTCAATCCGAAAAACAAATTCAAAGTACACGTTTGTAAAGCTACGTGTAAACGGCCACCTAGAAGTAGTCAACGTCTAGAATTTACTTCTGACTGGTAGAGAGTATCCAATTTTTGATGACGTATGCACACAAATCATTGCTAGACGTACACGTACACGTACAAGTTAAAAATCTTAACCTCCCTAATAAGAGTTACGATGAAACGAAAAATCGGAAAATGTATCCACACAATATCTTTGATATCAGAGGGTAGATCTACATTTAGATATCAGAGCTTGAAAAAAAAACAAAAAAAACGACAGACAACTGTATACCGTGTTACAATTGGAATGAACGTCTAGTCCTGGTATTAAGGCACCTTTATGATCTTGCCTTTCTTCCATGGACTGATGTGCGAAGCAGATGTTTCCGCATTCTGATGTCAAGCCGGTGGCAGGCCAGGTGGTTTAGTTTAATTAGACTCCCGCCAGTGAGGCGGATCTGCAATAGACTAGACAGTAAAATGCCTAAATATCAGGACATGGTAAGGCTTACAATAGTAATGTTAAAATATTATAAGCTATGTCAGTGAGGTACAACGTTATCAAAAAGAGACATTAAATGATATGTGACGTCAAAAAATCTTGATTTATGAAATTGGATTTTGGCGTAGTGAGTCATATTTGAATTTTTATTTAAACTCTTATTTTCTGCCTATGCTTTATACTTAAAAGAATTGTGCAGTCACGCGAGGTTTTTTATCCAGTCAAATTCATTTATGTTATTTTCAGTGCAGCTCGTATAAAATGCGTGTAGCGCCAGTGGAAAATCTTCTCATGATTTATTATCATATAGTTTCTGGCCCTGTCCCATCACTTGAGCCTTTAGAGTTCTTAAAGAAAAATGCTTGTCCGATGCGAGAGGGCGAGGCTTGTATACTGCTCATTGGCGAAACCCACCAAGCAGACGCTGTTTTCCTGGAGGATCAAACGTTGCAGAAATTATGACAGCCGAACTTCGAAGTATGGCACACGATCCTCTTTTTTGTATATGTTCTCTGAAAGAACTCTTTTAGATTTTGATTTCCTAGTAAATGAAGTAGCAATTTGATAAGCACATTCACTGCTTGCTTTGTAAAACAAGTAGTAAAGCATACACATGTCGAAACTGACTTTAGAAACTGGGTAAGAGTCCTAATATTGGACCACTGCGGCATATAACAAGAAAACAGCAAATAAACGTTCGCTAAATGATCGCTTCATAAACTCGATACACACATACAAGAAACCTTTGTTGGCAGCAGATTACATTATACTGACTGTATTTGATTTGGAGAGATTTTCGCCAAACCAGAGATAACTTGTGACAAGGCAAATCAGCGAATATTAAATTACTTAACCCTCCTAACATGACAATTTTCCTGCTACTTAAACTTCCGAGGCATTATTTGAGCCGCGACACGAAAACAAACAAGAAAATGACATGTTTGCCAAGCGAAAACTCAGATCAGCCTGGGCGTCCGCCCAGTCTCATCAGAGTCTTCGCTGTGCGCCTAAATTCTAGCTATGGGTCTCAGCTATGTCCTTGCCGACAGCGAAGACTCTTATTAGACTGGGCGGAGGTTTATGGGAAACTCTTGTTCGCATTTAGAATCCAATCACTAGTAGTCTGATGTGGGTGTACATTAGTTACTCATACAGGTCTCCAAACATGTACGGTAACACGTTATTGGCTTTTAGTAGTTTCATCTGGTCTACATTTTTTAATCTCAAAGGATACTGTAAATGCGCTTCTAACACTCGAAAAGTATTCTAGAAAGTCCGGAGCCCCAATATTCTGTTGACGCCCGTTCCAAGGCGGTACTTCTATTGTGATTCCAATGTGTTATTTGTTGTTATGTCCGCTTGTCTATGGTTTCTGGCAGACTGGTCACCTGAATAGCTGCCTTTCTGCTTTCAGTTTTGTTTTGTTTTGTAATTCAAAATATAAAATAGGTAAAAATAGATGTTGCTGCTGTTTTTAAATTAGGGTAGCTGAATGAAAGAGCTTGCGTGCGTGTCTATTGTGAACTTTTGTCAATTTTTGTGAATGTGCTTCTTTTCCGTTTGGTTTTAAGAGCGGGATGTGGGATTTGATTGCATTTTCTGATCCTTGCCTATCGTTTTACCTTTTATCCATCTGCATATTAATTTCTGTACATAAATAAAAAAAAGAAAAGAAAATGCAGCGGTCAAAATTCGAAAGTCAGGCACTCTTGAATAAATGCTGAAGGATTTGCAGTTAAGTAGTACAGGAAATTTCAGACGGGAAAATTCGTTCATGGAATCCAGTTCTAAGTTGCTTTAACTTTCATAGGCATGTTTACGTAACGACTTCATAGAAACAAATTTGTAAACCTTTATGCAATTATATTGATGTGTTTCCTTTCAGATAAGAAAATCGGTTTCTTATTGATATAATCTATCTTGATAAAAATGCTTGGAATTTTAACCAAGTTGTTATAAATTGAAGACTATCAGCTTATTTTGAGAACTTGAATTAACCTAACGGCCCAAGTACTGTAATACAAATGTCAGAGCAAGCAGTGTTTTCCGTACCAGAGTGCTTCTGGAAGGCAGTTTGATAGGCCTTACACTGTTTGTAATTCCATCTGATTAATTTTTATTTACCTTGAAATAAAATGCATTGAAACAAATTACACCGACTGGTTTGAGTAATTTAGTATTTATGGTAATTGCGTTATCTATTAGTCTGATATCATGTTGTTATAACAAGTCCAAATTGGCATAATTAAATATATAAATCATTATTGATATGAAAAACATCAATTTGTGCGTACCGACACGACGCATGCTAGAGGACTTGCAAGTGCAGATTAGCAATTGAATCCATAAAGTTGTAAAGCATTAATGGATTGCTGCTGTGTCGCATGATCTTTATAGTAAGGTGACGGCCACGGACCAGTTGCGGCCAAAATTGTTTTGCACGCGCAGTTCCGCATTTGTTTCGTCATATATTTCAAACAATTGCGAAGAAACCAAAATGGAAAGCCTATAGAAAAGATTGACTCGAATCGCACTTTAGGAGGCAAACGAAATAAACAGTGAACGGTTAAGGGCAATTTTAACGCGGTTGCTCTATCTTATTACGTTAGTTTATTCTGATAAATGAATGGCTAACAGTTATAAGACCCTTTAGTTGCCACTGTATTATCTGTGTCTCTAGTTCTGAGACTCGCACCTAATAGCAAAGATAACGAAACAAACAGTTTACAATAGCCTGTGGTCAAATATCACATCCAACAAAGGGAGCTGAGAGAAATAATTAACCAGCAGGCAAACAACGTTGATTTACTGTTGAATCATTGTTGTTTCAACGTCATGACATTGATTCAATGTTGATTCAATGTTAATCAACCTTGTGTGCCCAGTAGGTAACGTCACTCCTCGTGTGCCTAGACAGAAGCTAATTCTTAAACCGTTTTTTCTTTTCTTTTTTTTTTCGCTATAGTCTCCTGCTAATTTATAGTATGTATAGAAATATATCTTTGGCGTAGTTCAGTAAAACCTGTTTTTGTGGCCACCTCTATTAAGCAAGCAACCTGTATTAAGCAAGCATGTATTCAGTTCCCAAAGCAGGCAAATACATTGAAACGTACCTGTATTAAGCAAACACCTGTCTTAAGCAAGCGCATTTTGAGTATCCCTTAGGTGTATTAGCTTGGGTCATTTATTATGAATCCAAGTCTGCGAATTTTGAGGCGTCATATTGGAATGGAGTCATTTGCTTTGTTTAATAATAAAGCATTTTGATATACGTGTTTTGTTGTGATGACACAGTTATAAGTTAGGCGGCTCATACTCTAAAGGAAATAGAAAAATCCTCAGGAACTGGCACAATTCAATCCCAGATCCCACCCAAGACACAATGAGGGGAAAAAGACAACAAAAAATTAGTCGCCGCCAAAGATGTTATCAGTGGCAGCCTTGTGGACAACATTTTCCCATGCAGGTGGTCACCGGACTAGCATTAACATCACAAACAGTATATGTAACAGACATAGCATGATAGACTAGAATCTTTCATACCGTGAACAGGTTTCATTGCAAACAGCCTTTCATTATCACCCTTTCAACGTTCTGAAATGACTGAACTATATTAGAATAAGACGTAAAATCTCAAGTTATCCATCCATCCGAACAACTGGGCCGTGATTCTTCAGTGTCATATGAAACTGCACCGGAATTAAGGATTAGGCACACGGTTGAATCAGGAAGATGTCAATGTTGGAATCAGCGTTGTGTACCTGCTGGAACAGTAAGGTAGCATATCAGCCACGCTGGAAAAACAATAGTTGCAAATCCATGGATGTGTTAGAAGTCACTCACAGGGGCCGAGTAATTTTATTATATAAACGACAACAGAATCCAGGTCGAGAGTTACTTGCATATATATCCGGCTAAGCTCGCTCCTTCCAAAGCTAAAAAAAAAAAAAAAAACGGCCGGGCCGCGTAGCGCAATCGGTAGGGCACCTGACTCATAAGTCAGAGGTCTGGGTTCGATACCTGGTCTGGCCACATACTTTCGTTTCTCCTTCCGCTGATTCAAGAAGGGCAGTTGTCAGTTACTGGCGAAAGTATGTGCACTTAGTACTGGTTAACCGCTTAGGAGGTCTAAGCCTGCCCAGGAATAGTGTGGTTAGGTTAACTGACCGTCCCGACATGACCTTAGCTGTTTACCGTGGACGTTAAGCAACAATCAAATCAAATCCAAAGCAAAAAAATATTATTGACCGTTTCGTTAGAAGGCGGTGCTCCTGTCGTGTTTTTTTTTTTTCTATTTTAATTTTTATACGCGCGTCGAAGATGGGTCGTATTATGTCATGGCCTCCGTCCTTCAGTCCGTCCGTCCCCCCCGTCTGTCCATCCGTCCGTCCGTCTGTCCGTCTGTTAACTTTTCGTGTCCGTCCATATCTCCTTAACCCCTTTAAGATTTTTTTGAAACTTAAGTCAAATATGTTTGCCTTATCAAGACGATGTGCAGAACTCATATTTCAACAATGTCCGGCAAAGGTCAAGGTCACACTTAGAGGTCAAAGTTCAAAAGGTAACATTTTGTGTCCGCACCATATCACAAAAAGCGATCACGATTTCTTCATGACAATTTGTACAATCAGACGATGTACGGAGAAAACGAATCATTACCCTATTATCCGTTTCAACGGAATTATGCCCCTTTGTATTTTTCGTATAGTTATTTCATATTAGCTTCGAGTCCGCTCCATATATCAAAACCCATTTAAGATCTCTGCATGAAATTTCGTACAAATATAAAGATTTTGTACAAATATAAAGCACCATCAGACGATGTAAAAAGAAAAAGAAACATAACCCTACTTTCACTTTTGACAAAATTATGCCCCTTTGTATTTTGTACTGGAATTTTTTGTATTAACTTCGTGTCCGCTCCATATCTCCTTAACCCTTTGATAGATGTTTCGAAAATTAAGCCAAATGTTCACCTTATCGAGGTGATGTGCAGAACTTATATGTCGACAATGTCCGACAAATCTCAAGGTCACACTTAGAGGTCAAAGTTCAAAAGGTATTATTTTGTGTCTGCTCCATATCTGAAAAACTGTTTAAGATTTCTTCATGAAACTTTTGTACCTGTTTAAATATAAAGCACCATCAGACAATAAGCTGAGAAAAAGAAACATAACCCTACTTTCAGGTTTGACAAAATTATGCACCTTCGTATTTTTCGTATAGTAATTTTGTATTTTCTTTGTGTCTTCTCCAAATCTCCTTAACACCAAGAAAGATTTTTTTGAAACTGGTCAAATTTGCCTTATCAAGACAATGTGCATAATTTATATTTCAACAATGTCGGGCAAAGGTTAAGGTCACCCTTAGAGGTTGAAGTTCAAAAGGTAACATTTCATGTCTGTTCCATATCTTGAAAACCGATCAAGATTTATTCATGAAAATGTCAGATGATATGCAGAAAAAAATGAGAATCGTAAGCCTATTTTCAGTTTTAATGGACTATAACCCTTTGTAATTTTTTTATAGGAATTTCATATTAGCTTCATTTGTTTTGTGATTTTATATCTGCCTTATTATTGAAGATTTAAGCTACTGACAAAGTTCTCTCATCTCTTGTTTCCTTTCCAACTTTAAGCCCTTACGGGAGTATATTGCCCCGCTCAGCGGAGCTCTTGTTGTTTTTCTTTTCACTTTTTTTGCATGATACTTGGCCATACAAGGTACAATCAGAGTCTATTTATCACTCTTGTATCCAGTGATGTTGTTCGACACCCCAGGAATCCCAAGAAGTCTCTTTACGTTGTTTTGTCGAGTCCTGATCTTTAATTCATCAAAGGTCTTATCCATGATTCTTGTTTGTTTCCTGAGTTGATTTATTGATTGCCGAGGAAGCCTTTACACGCAGCCCAAAACACCTTTTTAAATCTTTCGAACTACTACAGAAGCTGCGGGTGAGGCGATGGATCAAGAAAAACTAGTTTCCGACACCTTGTACTGTATCAGTGACTTTTTCAACGCGGTGCTTCTGTTTTGTTCCTCTCTGATTCTTATTTTCTATGTTTACATGAATAGCTACCTTCTTTGCTTCCATTTTTGTTTATGTAATCAAAACAGAAAATAGGCAAAAGATCAAGAGAGATGTGACTCTTACTTTTGTTTGTTGTCTATGTCCCGGTACTGTGAATGGCGTGTCTCAGCCATAACCTAAAAATTTACTGAAGCAAATTTAATGAAAATTCACAGAAAAACAAAGCATAATGAGGTGGTGTGTTGCGCACAAGACTTAGGTTCCTACCCCAAAGGTCAAGGTCACAATCAGGTAAGAGGTCAAATTGTGTCTCAAAATCGTATCACAGCGATAACTTATAAATTACTAAAGCAAATTTAATGAAACTTCACAGAAAGATTAAACATAACAAGAAGATGTATCTCGCACAAGAATTAGGTTTCCACATCCAAGGTCAAGGCCACAGATAGGGGCCTAAGACCAAATCCTGTGTCTGCAATTACTTTACACCTGCTAAAGGGAATGTCATCAAACTTCTAAGAAAGGTTCGCCATTATGGGAAGGTATTTCAGATATGATATTAGAGTTCCAAAGATCAAGGTCAAGGTCACAATCTGGGGTCAGAGGTCAAGAAACGTCATGGCAGTTACTCAGAAAAATATCAAAACAAACTTCATTCAACTTCATAAACAGATAAAGCGTAGAGAGAAGGTATGCCAGGCACAAAATATAGGTTGTCACACCCGAGGTCAAGGGCACAGTCAAAGGTCAAAGGTCAGTCTGCTTCTCCTAAACTAAAAAAACAAAAACAAAACCAATTAGATTAAACTTCATAAAATGAGATGGTCACAATCGAAATAAATGTTCTCTTGCTCAAGGTCAGGTTCATAGTCAGAGTTCAGAGGACAGATCATGAGTTTGAATTGGCTCGAATATACTGAAGTGAAATCCATTAAGGAAAAATATGCTTGATAAAATGATACATCTTTTTGCAAGATTTAGGATTCCATGCAAGATGTCTAGGTCACAATCAGGGGTCAGACAGCAGATTTTTTGTATACAACCTCGAAAATAGCTAAAGCGAGTTAAATGATATATCCTTTTGCAAGATTTAGGATTCCATGCCAAAGGTCTAGGTCACAATCAGGGGTCAGACAGCAGATTTTTTGTATACAACCTCGAAAATAGTTAAAGCGAGGTAAAAAATAATTAGAAGGTATGTCATGCTAAAGATGTAGACTCCAATAACCAAGGTCAAAGTCAAAGTAAGGAATCAAAAGTCAGATTGTAAGGGTCAGATGTTAGTTTAAGGGGTCTTCGGGGGCATTTGTTACATTCTATAACATTTCTTGTTTCGTATTTTATTTTTGATTTTTTTTTTTTTGAGGGTAGGATATGGGATTTTATGGAATTAATGCCTGTGCATTGCCATTTTACTTTATATTGTCTTTAACTCATATACTTAATTTAGGACAGCCTCGCGGCCTTCTGCTGGGGACCGCTTGGTTTTTTCCGTTGTGTTGTTTGCCGTTATCATTATTTCAGATTCCACTTAACCAAGTGTTTAGGGAAGGATGTAGAAATTGAGTGTGCTGGTTCCTGATCATAACCTTTTTTACCTGCTCCAAATCAGCGGCAACCAGAGGCTTATATAGACCCTCAGAATCAAAATATGTTTGCTCCGGACAGAATATCTATTCAAGGTTTTTACAGGTACATTGAATCTGTAACACCTCAGGGTATTTTGCTGATTTCGTATGCAGTTCTTGCAAATTATCGTGACAGATAAATATCCAGTGATATCCTAAAGTTTCTATGATATTTGAAAGGTTTTACTCTAAAGGTTATAGTCCCCTGCTATACAAATGTTTATTTTGACTCTTCATATCTTCAGTAAAGATTAACATACCAGTATTCATATACCTCAGTAGCTATAATTCATATTACGGACGAACTTATGTCACAGTATCCGAACTCACTGTACCAACTCTTCCGATTTCCATAGCGTTGACGGCCCGATATAGACTGAAATATTGTCTCAAAGGGCCGTTAAACCCCAGACAACCAACCAACCAACCATAGCGTTGAATCGAGAATACAAACATTCGCTTATAACCAGTAGTCGGCAATCATTATCTTTTGCGATTTTATCCGGAATCTGCTGCGTCATTTATTCAGCTTCGAAAATGTTAAGAGATAAGTTTAATATAATTTGCTCTTCGTTCTTTTACTTTATTGCCCTGTACAATGTCGTGTATGGGTGGATAGTAATGTGTACAGTATTCAAACCGCACTTGGCATGATTCTAAAACATGCTGAGCCTTTTCTTACAATCCCTTCATGTTTTATAAAAATCTTTAAAATAAACGGAAGGCGTTATCAATCTACAGTTTGTTAGTTTTGATAATAGGATGATAGCTAGGTTTTGCACGAGACAAACTCGTGTTAAATTAAGCTGTTATTATACAAGGTAATAAAGTGAAAGGCCGAAGAGCAAATTATATTACACTTACCTCTTAACATTTTCAAAGCTGAATAACTATAAATGCGCAGCATATTCTGGATAAAATCTCAACACATAATGATTTCCGACTACTGGTTATAAACGAATTTTGTACTCTCGATTCAAAGCTATGAAAACCGGAAGAGATGGTACAGTGAGTTCGGATACTGTGTATGTGTGTAGCACTGAATTTAAATATGCCTCGTTTATTTAACACGCATCACTGTCCCAAGTGACTCAAGATAGTCAGGAGAAGTGAAACAGAGAAACACAGGTAATAATGTACATATTGTATTTGATGATCATAACAAATTCGAACGAACCAAAGACAGAGACAAGAGTAATGAATAAAAAATATCGTAACTTCATTAGAGATGATTTACTCATCTCTCGTCACGCAACAAACCTACACCTGTAAAAGTGCGCCTTTGTTATGAGGAGAAGAGTTATATGTACGGAGAATTCCAAGACTGAACTTTCTATCAAATGACTGATTGTTTCCCATCCAGAAAGTGTTTTATAAAAGTAACTCAACTGTTATCGTAGCGCGGTGCTGCACTGTAGTATAAAAAAAGATAAAAAACGAGACAGTGACTCGAGAAAAGGCTTCAGCATTTGTTTCGTGAATAAACCAAAGCGATAATTTAGTAAAGTTGAAAATTGGAGTAATGCTGCCTTCTGTAGTGTTACTACTCGCCATTTCAAGGCGCCTCTTTCTTCAATTGGTGTTATCATAGAGCATGCTATATTGGTAAACAGTGTGTTATCATACAGATAACGACTTCCTGAAAAGACAACAATCATACAAATCCTTTGGAATCAAGAAAATACACTGTTTCAATGAATCGTGAACAATAATTTTTTTGATTGAGGGCTTATTAGAAAATATACTGACAACCAGACGAACGAGCGAAATTTTCTACTAGCAAAACTAGCAAATCTTGATTTTTTTATTCATGCAATTTCTGCTTCAAGGTTACTATCTGCTTCCAAGTTTCTTTTTTATTAATAAACCCGACATGTAAATTTCATCTTTTGTCCTTCATCTCAAATGGCATCTTATCAGCAAGTCAGATTTACATTTCAAGAATGACACTTGCAGTCAATTTCATCTTCTGCGGGCAATTTACTTGACGAAGAAAAGAAAGTTTGGGGAAATTAGCACGATTCGGTAACACATGTATTTATCAATAAACATCAAACTATGACAGATATGATTGTTTGGTATTTTATAGAAAGAAGTGGTAGATTGAAGGTCTAACACAGATATATAACTCATTGTTGAAGTAAAACGTTTAGCCTCAGTTATCTGTGAACCTTGATGATTCAGTAGTGTTGCCCACTAAATGCAGTGCTTTAAAGGGGACATATAGGGCATACTCACAACACCATTGACAGTATCATAATCCAGCTTATATTGTCGCTTACCCTCCATTCACCTTAACACTAAAGAAAATCATATATGAGCCGCGATACGAGAAAACCAACAAAGTGGTCGTGCGCCCAGCGCAGACTCAGATCAACCTGGGCATCCGCCCAGTCTGATCAGTCTTCGCTAAGCGCTTAAAGGTAGCTAAGGGTTTAAGCTACCTCCATGCGGACAGCAAAGACTCTGATCAGACTGAGCAGATGCCCAGACCGATCTGAGTCTGTGCTGGGCGTACAACCCCTTTATTAGTTTTGTCATATCGCGGCTCCTATATGAACACTCTTTGCAACCAGCCATTCGAAAACCTCCAACTATCGACCCCTGAAAATCAAACTTCATCAGAATCGTCTTTGAATTTTTCGTCAGAAAATTGACTGACGGCAGTTTTCGCTGAACTATAATGATAGCAATATGAAGGAATATCGTTTCTTCTTCGGACACCTTTTCCACATTTACAGAACCGGAATACAGATAGAAATCCGTTCCTGAAATTTCTGTTCATAAAACAATAGGTTATTGGATTACAGCATGATGACACGTATGCTAACAGAAACGCCGAAGACAGCAAGAACTGTGATACATACTGACTGGCGTGTTTTAAATCTATAGTCATCCAGGTTTGAATAAAAAATAAGGGCGTCCAACAAATAAAGAACTCCAGCACAACAGCGAATAGCATCTTTATAACACGTTTCTTTGCAGCTTTGCTTTTCTCGCTATTAGTCTGACGTACACCTCGATCGTGAAATCGAAGTTTTGATGATTTTCTCGTTCGACTGCTATCGTCCGAATCACTGGGAACAATTGTCCTACCAAACCCGTCCGTCAGTGTAGCCCGACAATTGTCTTCAGCACGGAGGAGGGTGTGACCGTTTTGGGCCTCTGAAATACAAATAAAATATGAGACATTATAATAGGGAGATTAATATGTTTAACCTGTATGATTTGGTACGTGTACGTCTGGCACTGTTTTGTGTGTATACATCATCATACACACGTCATCATTATTTCATACTATCTACCAGCTAGAAGTAAATTCTAGATGTTAAGTGCTTCTACGAAGATGTTTACAAATTGCTTAATAAACATCTGTTTTGAACAAATTTTCGGAATGATTTCTTAAACGTACATTTCAATTTTTGGTATCAACATTGAGAACATACATTTAAGAAAACATTTGATGTATTCGCTTGAAAATCAGTCGTTTTTTAATAAGATAAGTCAAGATTAGAGTACGGATGACACATGCAAGGAATGCGGCAATATTTATTGTACTCATCTCCGTAATCGTAAAGATAGCTGGGTGAATGAGTTCGGATTTTACGCTCATTAGAATAGTATTCCAGTCATTTCGGACCTATTTGAAATATATGATATGAAGATGAAATAATCAAGTCGCAAAAGAAGAACCATGATCTCAGGAGGAATTAAACCCGTCGCCTCTGGCTCATGAGTTTAACCTCTAATCCAACGTATAAAAAGTATCTGGCCACATGCCACTATCATTAATGAAAAATGACCAAGAAATTAGCCTGTGGTATGGATGGGGCTTGGTAGCCATACCAATTATATTATCAATAAAGAATAAAAAAAAAATAGCAATTGCAGGGGACAGTGTCGGTCGCGCGACGGACAATTACACTTTCGTTTTTGGCACTAATATATTTAGAACGGACCTTCAACGCCAAACGAAAGCATCGGACCTTAGCAATTAGTAAAGAGGAGATATGGTGAACAGAAAATGCTATCTCTCACACTTTCACAGGGGTGACATGTCATGCTGATAGATTTTCGACACTTGACTAATTACATGTGCAGCTAAAATAATTTTTCTTAACCACTTCTAACAACAGTTCTAACGTGTACGTGTACGTGTGGCTACCAGCAACCGTACGCGTACAAGTTCTAAATCTAAACCTCTCTATTAAATGGACACATGCCAGCATTTTTAATGAGCCAGAAAAGATAGGAAAAAAAATGAATATGGAATGGATGGGACTTCATTCTTTAGTCATTGACTCGACTGTCTTATTAAAATTAAAAAAATATTCAGTACAATGCTTTTCCCTAGCTTTTGTCACCAGATATTATTAGGGTCACTGATGAGGCATTAATATCCGAAATTCGAAGTATGGCACATGTACCTCCTTTTGAATGTTTTCTCTGCTCTTGAGATAGTTCGATATAGACTGAATCACTGACTTAAAGTGCTGTTAAATCCCAACCTCTGAACCAACCATTTATTGTGTCTAGTTTTTGCGTTTCATACATTTTGTCTTACGTTAATGCTCAGATCTTTACTGAATATCAAATTTTGAGTAGAAGCTCATTTGTGCATAAAAAAATGCTAAAACGGGACCAAGATTACAAACTGACACGAGCCGCGTCCCGACAATACCAGCATAGTAGTTGTGCGCTAAGCGCAGACTCAGATCAGTCTGGGCATCCGCCCAGTCTGTTCAGAGTCTTCGCTGTCTGCATAGAGTTAGCATAGACTCTTACATTAAGCGCTTAGCAAAGACTCCGGTCAGACCGGGCGGATGCCCAGACTGATCTGCGTCTGCGCTGAGCGCTCAGCCACTTTGTTGGTTTTCTCGTGTCGCGGCTGATACATGTATAAGATGAGCACTCAATAGCAAGAACAAAACTAAAACGCTGAAGCAAAAGAAGTCTAACTGTTGAATATCCAAAGATCCAACAAAAGACAGACCATCACGCCCCAATAAAGCCACCAAGCAACTTAGCAGAGCACTGCAAACATGGCTTATCGTAAGGAAATGAATGCAGTAAAGAATATAAAAAAGCTGTTCGTTAGAACCTACAATATCAAGATGATTTGCTATTCTGTTCATGAAGCTATAGGACGTATATGTCACTCAATAACACGGACGACATCATTAGAAGATACGTATTGAGATAAAATACCTTTGATACATGCAAACCCCGCAATTTAAATCAGTTCTTGCTTCGAAACATTCTAATATTAAATTAAAAGTACTTAGTACTTGCACCGCGAGATACCCACTGATAGGTTTTAACAAGCAGGGTAAGTACTTACAATTGTCTGTCATCAGCGAACAAAGAAATATAATATTTCTCTCTTCGCTAATGGCAGACAATGTACAATGTCTTTTAAGCTCGCCATTCGGACTAAATTGGCAGCGTTAGGATCATTTAATAAAGCGTCTTGATAAATCATAATAGACAGAATCCGAGTATTCCGGAATTTATAAATGAGCCGCGACACGACAAAACCAACAATGTGGTTGTGCGCCCAGCGCAGATTCAGATCAGCCTGGCCATCCGCCCAGTCTGATCAGAGTCTTCGCTGTCCGCATGGCGGTAGCTTAGACCCTTAGCTACCCTTTGACCATTAAACGAATAGTCTGGTAAAACTGGGCGGATGTCCAGGCTGATCTGAGTCTGCGCTGGGCGCACAACCACATTGTTGGTTTTCTCGTGTCGCGGCTCAAATGGTTCTTAAGTTTCAGTCTTGTCATCCTATCAAAAGGCCTCAATAAATCACAATAAAAATGTGGTCCTTTCTCAAATTGCTAAGAAATAAGAACACTACAAAGGAAACGGTGACACAAAGGAGACGCGAGACACTAGCTTTATTGCTGCAACCTTGGTTACATATTAGGCTAGACTATTTTATCAACACATCACTGACTTCTTTGAGGCCAGTAAAGCTGAATTCATAGGCCAATTGTGTTCGCTCACAATAACATGCATATACTGGAAGTCTAATAAGGACAGAGCATGTGCTGATTAACTGTATTTGGAATTCATTCAAGATGTATTGGTTTTGCCATTTTTTAACGGGGACACCTTTTGTGACTTCCTGATTGCTTCCTTGGACACTGTAACCCTTCATAAAAAGAAAAAAACAAAAAAAAAAAAAACGGTCTGCTGTTAAAAGAACGAAATTGTATCTAAGGGGGCAACGATTTTTTCCTTTTAGAGTGGACCCCAATTAAGAAGAGAGAGAAAGAGAAATGTTACCAATTCACTTTAAATCATTATCGCAGTCTGGTAAAGGTATACACTGTCTGAGGCCTTCTTAAGTACCACTTATTCAAACTTTGTAACACATTGTTTCTACTGCAAGAAGATTCTAAAAAGCATAGTTACTGTTACATGTAAGTACTGATAAATATCACCTTTTACAAAAACAGCATTTTTTCTATTAGATATTTGACAGTGCCTATTCAACTTTATTACTTCTATTTTCAATACAAATCATTTACATCTATTTCATGTTGGTTTTTATCTAAAAAACTCCAAACAAGTAGCTGGGGCCGTATTCATAAAACGACTTAAGTGGTTGCTATGCTGTTGCTAAGGCTAAATTTCTTAGAAGAAGATTCCCTACAACTATGAAATTTGCTCTGGAGGAACAGTCTTACAAAGACTGTTCCTCCAGAGCAATTTCATAGTTGTAGGGAATCTCCCTTATAGATATTTAGCCTTAGCAACAGCCTAGCAACGACTTAAGTGGCTTTATGAATACGGCCCCTGAAGAAGTTCTCATGCAACTGCAACCACGCTCTCAGTTCCGTCTCAACAAATACCAGTCGACAATTGGACAACTACATGTAGCTGTTACATTCGGAGGAAGATCTCTAATAACCGTCAAAAATGTGTACCAGGAAGCCTTTAATTTTTACAACATATAAATGTCATGTTAACTATCTGCAAATAAAATATAAATTGAATCCGAAATCGAATACAAACTGAACAGAGACCCAGATAGAGTATTAGTGGTACCGTCTTTTATTGATATCAACATGGAGGATTTCCCTTCTCTTACAAGACGGATTTGAATTCTTAGGATTGCTTTGGAAATTTAAAGAGTAACTACAATTCAGGAACTGACAGAATCAGATCCCAAACCCTATCCCCAACATCAAAGGGAAAGATTTACAAAGACATCCCAACAAACAATAAATTACAAGTGATAAGCCGAGTCAGCAGCTCTTTCCCAAATAGGTGGCAACTCAGCTATATTTACCAAACTAAATAATTTAGACCAACAGAAGGGTTACAACAGACTAAGCAAATTATACGAAAAACATTTAACAATTATTTTAACCTATTTTCAATTTTTATCACAGAAGGGTTAAAATGATAACACATTAAACCAAACAGCACCGAACATAAAACAAATGCAACCGCAACGAAAGTACCGCCTTGGGACGGTCAGTAATACAAATGTAACTACTGGGGGTTTAAACCGGTTTTACTGGGCCCAAACCTTCACCCTCACCCTCCGCCGCGGTGCACACAATTAGTTGGTAGTTCGGTTCGTATGAAGGTCCCCTTACTCATCAGAGAGTCATCACGGGCAACAATTAAAATCAAAAAAAGACTGTGATGAGGCAAGGATTTGGACTCGACAGCAAAACGTGTTGAGACACCTGAAGATCCCTGGGGCGTCAGCAACACCACTGGAACACTGGAGCAAAAGCAGACCACCAGTTGAACCCCGGTGGGCCAAGAAACAGACAAACATCCGGCCCCAACCAACTAATATATAGCTTTATGTAGGGGCTATCATAGAGTCTGAAGACTTGTTTGGTTTTTCTGGTTTCGTCACCAGAAATTGTCAGGGTTACTGAGGAGGCTTTATTAGCCGAAATTACGTAGTCTGGCCCATGTTCCTGCTTCTGAATGTGTTCTCTGCTCTTGAATAAAATCTGTAAGATTTTAATAACACATTTGGGTTACGTTTGGAGAGAAAAAGTTCAGTCTTGTGGCCAAATAAATATGATCCATGGGATCTTTTTTTTATATTCCGTTTTTAATTTTACCATTTTATGTTACCATAAAATTTGTGAAGAACGCTAGGCTGAGTTGAGTTCATCTGTCAGCCAAGACACGAACAACATGGGTACCGCGTGAGCCACACAAGTCTCTCAAGGATGTCGTCATTACCATGACTGATGCAATGGAAAAGACGAAGGTCCAATCCATACGTTTGTCTGACCCAGACACAGAATTCTGGGTCAGCGTTGAACAAGACTAAATTTATCCTAGAACTACCGAGTTTTAACCCCTTTTAGACCGGATACCCGTTTTTGGGACATAGGCAAACAGTGCAGACACAGTTCAGACGCCGCAATATGCGGCGTCTGACCAGGGTCTACACTGTTTGCTTACAGGAATTTCTATCCAAAATACAGTAAAAGTGAAAATGCCCACCAAAAACCCTAAACTAGGAATGGATTCATCCAAAAAATAAAGATAGACAAGTCCACTTGTCAAAAAAAGGGTTAATTGCACCAGCGCAGTATTACATGTACTTACCCATTTCTTGTTTCTCCATTTTCATTCCCATCCACAGTGTATGGGAAATTTTCCCGTATGAAATAGACATCACAATGACGGGTAGCACCAACAATACCACATCGAGAAATATCGTGTAAGCCTTATGTCCTGCTCGATCCTGCCAAACCTCCTGGCACATAGCATTACCATATTTCAACTTTGTGTACTTTGTAAACACCGCTATTGGGACGCAGACGACAAATCCTAGAATCCAGCAGACGACAATTGTCTTGTAGGAATGTGATAGTGTCTGCCATTTTCTTGAGTGTAGGGGGCGGCAGATGGCAAAATACCGCTCCAGGGATATAGCGACCAGAGTAAAACAGCTTACACAAACTGATACAGCTGAAATAGACAAAAGCAAAGCAAACTTATTAGAATTCCAGATAGACTGCAGATGGCGGTAGACGGCACAATAAAAAGCCAAGAAAATAGCGACTACCCCGTAGGCACATGACGTCTGCATGACGTTGTAATGACGTTGTAATAACATCGTAATAACGCCGATGTGGGCTTGGTAGGGTAATAAAATTAACACAACCCATAACTGCCGAAATGGATACCGCTGGATATTTACCATACAAATCTAAAAAATGGGTTACCTAAATATTAATAAATGACTGTAATTGTCCTAAAAATGGAAATTTCTACATTGCGCATAAAATAAGGAGATGCGATGCCAAGCATTGTAAACCCTGATAAGCGTATTTCTAAAGGTACTCTGAGCAGGGTTTACACTGTTTGCGATCTGGTGTGCACTGTTTGCTCAGACATAGCTGTCCACATATATAGGTTTCTGTGGCAATAGATGCACCAAATTGGAACAAAATGTTTGCACAATGCAATAGTGTTGGACGTATTACTTCCTTAACTGACAGTTCCGAAAATCACGCCCACTTTAAACAGGTATACATCCCTCTGTTGATCTAATTCGACGAAGAGGGTGAAGAAGTATTCGTAATTTGTTTTACACTGAACTTGGAATTGATAGAAGAAATGGTTGATCAATTTATGGAGGAGTTAGCATCAACGAACGTAGCGTACCAGTGGTGGCCATCAGGATTGCCCTGTGTTGAATAAATCATTTTCCAAAAACTTTTTGTTGGTTTAAACTTTGATGATATGTTGTTGGTGGTGTGTTGTCTTTGTCATATTTTAACTGTTTGAGCGCACTAGGCAGAGGCGAAATATAAGCAACAGAAACAACTAACAGAAACGGACTCTAAAACTGTGACGTAGACATTCCGTAAGCGCACGCCACATATTACGTCGAAAACAAACGTAAATAATGGTGACACGTGTGCTGTGAATAACAAGATTTAAGACGCTTTTTACAGGCTGGTTGCAGGTTATACCTTTTTCGTGATAGGTGAACATTAATACAGCAATTTGTACATGTTTATTTCTTTCTTTATTTACGTGCGTGTCAAGGATTGTAGTCCCCCGGAAAGGCAATAATGTTGATATTAGGGTAGCTAGGGGAAATTGTTTACCTTTTGCCTCTCAGGCAGAGAATTCTACCCAACTTTTTTGTGGGCGTTTGTTTTGTTTCCTTTTACAAAATGGCTAAATCTGAGACACAAGAAACACGTAATTGCGAGTGCAGAACGCAAAAGGCAACCACTGGCACGCGGTCACCACTGGTCGCACGCAAGTAGGCGTGTTGTGTTAGAATACGATGCAAAACCATACTCAAAACCGCAATCGTTACGTGAATGCGTTAATTACATTTTTTTATTTGATCTCGTTCCTCGAGCATCTGTCATTGATTTTCATGGTATTTGGGCGAAAATAAACCACATATTGCAAGGCAATGATATAATGTGTTTTTTGCATATGTATGCAATAATAAGTATGTAACAGCAAAATGCTTAACAAAAAAGAGCACAGTAGAGCTCCGGATCATGCGAGTTTTTTTAGGATAATTCAGAAATAAATATTCTTGTTTCTAAATCCCATATTACAACCGTCTCGTCAAGACGGTTCTAATGATGGATCACAATATATATGAGCCGCGACGCGAGAAAACCAACAATGTGGTTGTGCGCCCAGCGCAGACTCAGATCAGCCTGGGCATCCGCCCAGTCTGATCAGAGTCTTCGCTGTCCGCATGGAGGTAGCTTAGACCCTTAGCTACCCTTTAAGCGCTGAGCGAAGAGTCTGATCAAACTTGTCGGATGTCCAGGCTGATCGGAGTCTGCACTTGGCGCACGACCACTTTGTTGGTTTTCTCGTGTCGCGGCTTATATTTTATTGAAAATTAGGAAACCTATCCCAAATATTTTCCTGTTACCCTTTATTATCTAGAGCACTGAGCTACACTGCCTCCATAATTTGAGCCGCGACGCGACAAAACCAACAATGTGGTTGTGCGCACAGCGTAGACACAGATAAGCCTGGTCATTCACCCAGTTTGACCAGACTCTTCGTTAAGTGCTGTATGGGTGGCTAAGGCTCTAAGCTACCTCCATGCGGACAGTGAAGACTCTGATCAGACTGGGCGGATGCCCAGGCTGATCTGAGTCTGCGCTGGGCGCACAACCACATTGTTGGTTTTGTCGTGTCGCGGCTCATTTGTACTTTTACTGGCCTTGTGCTTATGATTTTGTTGCTGTTTTGTATGTCAGTAATGCCAGCGTCTTGATCATGCCAAATGGTATTATTCATTTCTGAAACATTTACAGAATTGTTTGGTTATAAGAACTTTCCAACAATTCATTTTCTAGATATGCATCTGTATAACGTGCAATATGATTTAGCATGACCGCAAAAATGTAAAAAATTGGAACACCAAAACATAACAATCATCGAAATTTTCCCGAATTGCAAGGTTTATTTTTTGCAAAGCCGTAAAACGGCTAACAGATGCACATTGAATGACAAACATTGTAGACCCTGATTAGACGACTTCTTCAGGAATGATTGGGATCTGCGCTGTTTGCACACATATATATGTCTCATTATTTGGAATTATTCTGGCATTCCAGCTCATTAATCTCAGCCACATTTTTTTCCTGTTATCATTGTGCAGTTTGTGTGCAGCAGGCTGTTGTAAAGTTTTTGTGCTACAGGCTGTTATCAAGAGAAAATGATATCTAAACTGTAATTTGCGTATTTTACAATGCTGCAGATAGTGTTACATCACCCACGTTGCGAACATATAGCCTAAAGACTTATGCATTAGGCATGCTCACCAGAAAATGCGTACACACGCGCAGCTGATGCGGGATTCTTAAGTTCCTTTCAGTTTGTATGAGTGATTGTTACGGTACATTGTAAAGCCTGATGTAACAGCGCTTGTGGACATATTCAGGTAGGTACAGTAGCACATGTTTTCAACAGGATTTCTCACGACGCGGTCTGGTATTCCTGCATTTCATGGATTGTCTTGCACGAAGCCATAATGACAAATCTATTAAGTTAGTGCATCGAATTAATCAAAGAATCGCATCTCTGTAATGACATATGACATTTCAACATTGTATTTGAATTGTTAAGTCAGTATACACTTCAGTTGCTTTATAAAACAGAAAGTTTCATCCGCAATGAACGGGTAAATTCCTTGGTAGCATATTCTCCAGCGCCTTAGTAGCTAATGCAATCCCGAATCAGATGTTACGTTGGGAATTACGTCATGTTCATAAATTTATAAAATTAAAATCTTGATGAGTTCCTTCAAACCTGCAAACAAATCATAGTCTTGGCGCCCGACAATGCGTTAGTTTCGCTACAATGCATATGCCATTAGTGTGTGTTAATGACAACTTCTTTTGTTGACAATTTCGGATTTTTTTTATGAAGTTAATAGAGTTTAAAGGCTCCATAGTCCTACCAGTGGGTACATTCGTCAAAATACAAATTATTATGAAACCTGTACAGCCTTCAAAATTGATGATGAAATGTCGGTTGATGTGCTTTTTATATCAGATAACTGGCAAAAAAAGAAGGAACAAGGTATTTTGGAAAAATGATGAGCCTCTCCATAAAAGTACGCCTTTTGTCACTGGTCCCCCGTTAAGCAATGGAATATTGCAACGGCCGCACAATCAATGGGATCCTTGATTAATACTTTTGTACATTGTATTTTTATCATTTGTTAAAACGCCTGTACCTTTTATTTTTATCTCTTGTACCTTGTGTTTTTACCACGAAATAAAGCTTGTGAACTCGAAAGTAGGTCATATTAGTTGCCAACTAAAATGACCTAGTTATTTTTTTCAAATCTATTTTAAGGTAAACTCAAGGATGTTTTGATTTTTCAAAGCCGGCCAATCACGATAATAATCAACGGCGAAACTGTATTGAGAAGTTTGCAGCGATGCCTCACGATAAAATATTTCATGCTGATAGAGCAATGGGGCCTTTAAAGTTATAAAGTTTTATCAAAGGCTTCTGAGACGAGATAACCTGATCATTTTTTCAGACGTACATACGAACCTGGATTTGATGGCCTGTTACGATCATAAAAAGGTGACTCTGAGTATCTGGCCTAATCTGAACATTTATGTCCGTTAAGAATATGCAGGCTGGATTTTATAAATATTTCAATGTCAACCTTGGGATTTGAGCCCTGACGAAAGCCCTAACTTAATAAAATATGCTAAATGTGTAGAAAAGCAATGCTTTATGGTTTCTAGAATTACTCCGTCCTTGATTTTAGAGCCTGGTGAAAAAATACATCTTAGATTAACTTAAAAAAATCTCTCTAGTATCATAAGGTTAAATAGATAAAATATCATGATGAGTTTATCTTTGGCGTTGATGAATTTCACAATACGCAGATGGTGTTTTATATCAGTCTAAGACACTGGCTGCAAGTCAGAGAGAATATGTGAAGATTCCTGAAATTCTCTACATCATCAGGTTTTTATACAAAATCTTTAAAAAAAATAACTAATGAGATTAAAAATAGAATAGCGTTATCACTTTCAATAAACTAATGAGTCCACTTTGTTAGAAAAAATATTTACCCAGGCTAACTGTATGTTTCATGGCGTATGTGCCGTATATCATTTCCTAGAACATAGATAGTTCTAGAAAAGAATCAAGTCAGCCGTTTGACTGTCGGCGCGCGAGTAGAGACACTTGAAAGGTAAAGGTTTCGGTTCCCCATAGTCTAGTTGCCGTAGGGGCAGTTGGGCAGTGGGAATTACAGACCCGCTTTATCTCGGACACAGATATGACAGGCAAAACTCATCCCTCTCATTTTCTTGCCCTGACCTTCCCTGATTCGAAAACAGTACCCATTTACTGCTGGGCTGACAAAGAGAGTTTTCCAGTCGCCAGCGGACCCAAGCCGGGATTCGAACCTGCGACCTTCTGCGCCATAACTTAATCGCTTTCACCACTCTACCACGGCACCTCTCTAACATGGTAGTACTGGGATATATACTCTTATCGGAAAAAAATTAACTCTCTGAGAAAGCAAATTCTTAACTTCATGAGTTTCCCCTTTATAGGAAGAGAGACAAATATGTCCAGTTCAGTGATCTACATTAAAGGTGTATCTCCGTATACCCCCCCCCCCCCTGCTCTTTGTTCCCTTTGTCGCTCTTTGTCTTACCGGTGCGAAGGTGGTGCGTGTAACTTACAGTGCCGGGGCGTCCTACTTGTTTGAAAAGTGGTAGGGCAAGGGCTTACTGTGCTTGCAGTAGGTGCGGGTGGGGGTTGTTTGGACATTGTTTCTCTTGTCTGTCATTTCTCTCTTCTTTCTCCCTCTCTTTGGGAGACGGCCCGATATAGACTGAAGTACTCTCTCAAAGGGCCGTTAAACCCCAAATAAACAACCAAATTGTCGTACCGGAAAATCTGTCGCTTGTATCACAGGCTACGTTTTCACGTTTCTCCAATTATTATTGTAGATAGGCTTTGCATATATCCTTTATGCAGCAAGCTATATAGTATTTCTTAAATAGAATAAGAGAAACTAAATAGAAAATGAAAATCTTGAATCCAACGCACGCTTTTGTGGTTAGACTGCCTGTGAGTTTGGCTTAGAATCATCCCCACCAACTGCTGAGCAAGGCAGTCAGTTATAAACAATAACATTTAAACCGTCTTACCACAATTAGGATCGGTTTTATGCATATTAAAATGTACTTTCTACCTTTTTGATGAACTAAATACTTTTAATATTAAATAGAAAAAAATAAATATGTTTTGAACATACCGTCTTTATTAGTTCTAAGATTTTTTGCAGACAATGACGCATTAGGTTGGTTATAATGTCTTATTTATAGGTTCAGTTTAATTGGAAATGCTTTCGGAACGGTGGTAGGGTTGATTTTGAGAAGCACTAAGTTAATATTAAAGTAAGCATAAAATTCTCATGTAAAATACACTCAAATTCCACATCTCGTCCATGACATTCAATGGCACCAACGAAGAGACGATAGTAAATACACCACTACTTTTTTCAGGTTTCGTACACAGATAGGTAGTCAACAGAAAAAAGTTACAAGTATGGACCATAGCCACAATAGAAGTATTGTATAGGGAAAGTCAACAGGATGAAACCAACGAACGTCGCACAGACACGTAATTTCTGATGTCTTTCGATAATGCTCAAATAAAAATATATATTCCGGTATTACTTTTCTTGTAGCGTAATCGGTTGGACACCAGACTCATAAGTCAGAGGTCCTGGGTTCGAAACCCGGTCTGGCCACATACTTTCGTTTCTCCTCCCGCTGATTCAAGACGGGCAGTTGTCAGTTACTGGAGAAAGTATGTGCACTTAGTACTGCTTAGGAGGTCTAAGCCTGCCCAGGAATAGTGTGGTTAGGTTAACTGACCGTCCCGACATGACCATAGCTGTTTACCGTGGACGTAAAGCATGGCAAATCAATCAATAAATCAACTTTCATATCAGCTAGCTCTTATATATATGGTAGCTGAATTAACTGGAAACCAGCTTACCGTGTACAGAGCGTTATTGACTGTTAAGAGAAGTTTTTTTCCATTGTGGCCTTGATAAGTTGATATTCGCAAAAAAAATATTGGCATCAGAAGTCCACTAAAATGGATCAGGCTGTCTCCTGCTGTAAAGTTGTTTATCAATAAATCTTCTGAAAACTATATTTTCATACACTTTTTTTTCTTTAAAACAAAGTATTATAAAGCAATTTTATAATATGAGGAAAACCTGTGTTGGAATTACCCTAAAAAACAAATTTAATTACGGACATCATTCTTTTCTCGTTCAGTTTGTTGATCAAAATGTCATTCAGACGAAAAACGAACTAGGGAGAGTCGGGTAACTTCGGACAGGCGGGTAAATTCGGACATATCATGGCAAACAGTGAAAATCCAGATGAGACGGCTCATAATGAGCCGTCTCATCAGGATTTTCACTGTTTGACAAGTTAATTTTTGTTTTAGTTCCAAACAACTGATATATGAAGGAAACAATGTCACTGTCCGAATTTACCCGCTGTCCGAAGTTATCCGACTCTCCCCTAGTTTACTGACACTGATTCACTGCATGTTTTATAAGGAATCCTTGAACTTCTTTAAAAAAAACTCGTAGCTAGTTTAAAAGGATTTCTGTTAAGTATGACATATACAGCTCAAGGTGGACTGCAACAAGAAGTACACCTATTAATCCATCCTATTTTTAAACCAGCAGGTTTACTAAAAGTGAACTATACTAAGTCATAGATAAATTTCTGTTCTGTTCTATTTCTTTACTGGAATACTGTGTCAACCCCGCCCCACACTGCGTTTCCCACTGTATTTGCAACATCAAAATGTATACAGCTTCAAACTACCATAGATTTCCCGAGCATACACTTCTCCTTCTCCAAATCTTGTTCTCTCACACTTTTGTCTCTTGTTTGCCTTTAACCAAGTTTTCTTTCTCTCTTTTTTCTGTTCATTTCTTTCTCTTCTTACACTCCTTAACCGAATGAATATAAACTGCATAAAGGTATGATTCTTTCGTTTAGTACAATCTTCACAAAGAGACGCAGAGAATGGAAATTCATAGGGAAAATGAAGAGACCATTCTCTAAAATGCTAAAAGGGCTACTCTACCACAATGGCAACACCATTAAATTTTGTCTGCATGACTTTCGTACACTCCCACATTAAAGGTAAACTTACTGAATTCTTGAAGTAAACATAACAAGGTGCAAACTCGGGTTACAAATTCTAACGTGTTGTATTTTTCGTGGTTTTATGGCTCTTTATCCAATCAAGTCATCTTTTCGGACAAAAGGTGACTGGTGAGAAACCAGATAAATTTAATCCAAGACTGACACGCCTTAATCTGTTAACGACTCTTCTGTTATTGAACCTTAAGCTGATCAGTAAAATCAGTAATAAATCTGCACATTAGTTTTTTTGTACACCATTTATATTTGGCGGTAACTTAATTTTGGCGATATTAGCGGTTAAGATAAAGAGCGCCAAAATTTTAGATTTCATGTAATTACTTAAACCATGGGTTCAAATAGCAAGGCGTACCTGATGATTATTTGAGTGTTTTGCTTTACCTTTCCATAAAACTATACATTGTGACATCCCATTAGAATAGCCTCGATGAGGCGATTCTAATTAATGTCACAATGTAAAGTTAAATAGATAAGTAAGCATATATTTTATGTTAAATCAACTATACTCTATAACCTGGAGACAATGAATATCATGAATGCAACAATAAATCTACAATTAAATGGCTTTTTCATTAAATTTTGATACCATGGATATTAAGTGTTTAACAGTATACTGAACAAAATTAAAAAACTCAGTTTTCTCATAAACATTCCGGCCGACACGGCATATATTAAATGTAAACATGGATATTTCATGGCCTGTTATGTTTAATCACACAAAGTCATGCAAAAGAAGATCAGTTCTGTCATGCTGAGTCATGTAACACAATCCTGTTATATTAAAACACATATTAACGTTACAAGAACTTTGCTCGTGCGCAGAAGGAAGTATGCTAGTACACACACAACATTTGTGCCAGAACGCACATAAAACCATTTAAGCGCTTGAATTAATGGCTGTAACTTTCAAACAAAGGTAAAGAAATCTAATGGTTCTAATTATCTTGAATTAAACACATTTTTTGAAATGCGTTCTGCGGCGTCTGATCTTGGTCAGCACTGTTTGCTGATGTCCTTTTTAAGGGACGACAGGCATTAATGAGTTAACACTAGCAAGAGCAGGTGTGAGACTAAGCTAGAACTGACCAATTGCAATGTATGTGCCGAAAACATTTGGTTTAAACATATGTTATTTCAAGAAATTAAACATTCATGGCAATAACAATATTGTTCTATACATAAATATAATAGGATTAGAACGAAAGCATAAGCTTATAAGCATAAGCCGAAAACATTTTACACCAGGGACAGCATTAGATGAAGTTCGAAACGGCACAATTTAACGATGTTCGCTGATGAATAACGGTTTATGGTGGAATTTAACGAGTAACTTAAAGCGTTGCCATTTTAAGTCTAAGGCAGTAAACGTTTAACTTAATGAACTTAATGGTGTCTTTGAAGTGTTTGAGGAAATAGTTGTCGATCTAGATCAGGTTGCTCCCAGCTACAGTACAGCGTTTATAGTCTGAAACCTGGCCCAGAGGGTATAAAACTTGAGTACATTCTCAAACTCAAAATAAAGCACACTGATTGGCTGCATCCGACACATGCTCGGAAGCAGCCAATCAGAGTGCTTTATTTTGAGTTTGAGATTATTCTGAAATTTTTTTAACCTCGAACCCTGTATGTGTCCGTAGTGTGTGCAATTTCCTCGACACACTGCTGGAGAAAAAATCAAATTCTTCAAATTTAGAATCATAATTACGATTACATTTAGTTGGAGAACTATAGTTAAGTTTCATGGGTGAAAAGTACACCAAATTGTCGAATAGATTCATTTTTACACTCCATTAGCAGCGATGGCTCATTATACGAAATAAGTCCTTAGGATTGCTCTTTAATCACAGGGTACATTTAATCATAATGCTCTTTTGAGGAGTTTTAAAGGATGGGAAGTTCTTTTTTCCGTTGTCAATCCGTCGTCAACCATCAACATGTTCGAGATGTTATACATAGAGGCGGGAGTGATGTTTGCGAGTGAACTTCCTGATGTTTTAAAAGAAATACTCTAATTTCATGATATATAATTAGTATAGTGAGGCTATAGTTAGAAAACGTATTTATTTATTCTGCTTATTGGGAATTTCAATTCGTTTCAAGGGTCTACATTTTAAAATAAAACTGATTTTAGTAGTAGGTTTGCACTATCCAGCGCAAGGCAAAAGAGTAAACATCCATTTATTGTTACATGTGATCTTTCAAGCAACATCGTATGAGTGGAGGCGAGGGTCTCAAAGCAGCTGTCTGACCCATATTAGAACGTTATAATGAGATAAAGCGGCTTATCGCATTTGTGAAATGTAGACTCGGATCAAAGTACTGTGCGTATACAATCTGAGCCTTTGCTGTCAGCTAAATCTTTTAACTTTTGATCAGAACAGGAACAGCCATGATCAGAGTGCGCTGATGCGCATGGCAATGAGTGCTCTCTGTCCGTCCATACTCTTAAGTAAATGTGTTCAGTCACAGTAAAAATTAGTCTGCCATTTTAACTAAAGCGCTCTTCTCGAGGGGTTCGACAATCAAGGGAAAAATGCTCCCGTAGGAGAAAAGTCTTTCCTTTAAGGAGTAAAGTAAAGGTTAATAGGAAAGTTCTCAGGAACTGACACAATTCAATCCAAGATCCATATGGGAAAAAGACATCACAAAATTAGTCAACACCACAAACATCATCAGCGGCAGCCAAGTGGACAGCCATTCCGCATGTAGATATCCACCGGGCTAGCCTTAACATCACAAACAATATATCAACAACAGACATAGCAACAAACAACACATAAACAACCAAGAAGACCCAAAATGGAAGTGTTGCCTTGGGACGGCCAGTAAAGAAATTAATGCGCGCGCGCGTGTGTGTGTGTGTGGGGGGGGGGGGGGGGGGAGGGGGGGGAGGGGGGCTTAACCGGTTTACGGTCGTACACTATTTGGAAAAATACTCTTCGTCCTCCTAGATAGCAAACAGAAAAAACACAAGGAAAAGAGTGTTCTTCTTTCTAGGATGTGGCGCATAAGTATGTCAATACAGCAATACAGTATGCTAATACACCTCAGGGCACATTTGAATCGAGTACCAGTTGGTATGGATAGGTAGCACCTGTCTTCGGAAACTAATTAAAACAATCCACCTGCTGACACTGCATTGCAGAAGCTGCTGTTTCAGTCAGTTTTTGCTTTAACTAAACAAAATAAAGCCCTCATAAATATTTTCTTTGTAAACATTGAACTATTTTCAGAAATCATATGGAATTTAACAAATGCCAATATCTCATTGCCTGCAAAAGTTAAGTTAAATGAGCCGCGACACGAGAAAACCAACAAAGTGGTTGTGCGTCCAGCGCAGACTCAGATCAGCCTGGGTATCCACCGAGTCTGATCTGACTCTTTGCTAAGCGCTTAAAGGGTATCTCAGGGTCTCAGCTTCCTCCATGCGGACAGCGAAGACTCTGATCAGACTGGGCGGATGCCCAGGCTGATCTGAGTCTGCACTGGGCACACAACCACATTATTGGTTTTCTCGTGTCTCGGCTCAAACTATGTTTACAGCAGAGTCTTTGCTATCAGTAAGTTTGCCCGTATTGTAACTGGTTAGGCAGGAAACACTGCATTTGCTCCTACATTTCGTAATTGCTAAATGTTAGAAATAACGTGCTATCGTTATTTCAGATGGTTGGAAGCATGCTAGCCAAGCATGTCTTTTAAGGCTTGGACTTTTTAGATTCATGTCAATAAATTTAAATTTTGCGTTTAAACTTGATCTAAACTGAAATGTTTATCCATCAAAATTCGTCAGTTTTATCTACTATAGTAATTGCTAAGACCGTCAATAGCTCTATCGCAGTTGCATTTGGTTTGCATTATATATAAAGAAATTTTCGATTTATACTGCGTTTCAAAGTGACTAACTGTCATAAACCTATTGCATTTTATTTGATGAAAGTATGTTTTTCACCTGCGTTATTACAGTCATCGCTACAGGTGAGCAATATTGATGAATATAGCAGAGGCGTAGCTTAGAGCAATTTCATGTTATACTTATTGATGGGGAGTGTAGTATTTCAGCCCCTATTAATTTCAGATTGTCATGTCTTTCTGGCCTTTGGTATCAGAATGTTGTAAAATTACAGCATGCAAAATGCCCCTTTTTACAGAATCCACAATATATTTAGTCACTTTCAGAGAAAATCAGGACCAGCATGGCAGTCTTTGCTATTTGAATATCGACATTAATGAATAAATTCAAAATATATTTAGAAATATGCTATCAGAGACAGTTTGAGAATCAGGGGTAGACTGAGTACAGGTATCCGTTTTGCACCTGGCTCCGTAGATAAAACTTGTGAAAGGAAGATAGCATACGATAAAGAGATTGTAGAATGAGATAAGGATACTGTATCGCAACTTGATTAATTCTTAATCGTGTATTGTAACACTATGAGTCTTTTTAAAGCTTTATGACTGTTGGTTGGTTGGTTTGGGTTTAACGGCCCTTTGCGACAGTATTTCAGCCTATATCGGGCCGTCTCCCAAAGAGAGGGAGAAAGAAGAGAGAAATAATAGACGAGAAAAAAAAGGTCCAAACAACCACCACCCCCACCCACCGCAAGCACAGAAGGCCCTTGCCCTTCTATTTTCCAAATCAGTAGTACGCCCCGGCTCTGGAAGTTATACCCAGCACCATCGCACCACCCAGTCAGCCCCAGCTGTTCTCTTGTGCATATACTAAAGTATTCCTTTAACACCGGCGTTAACGCCTAAAATTTTGGCATTTGCCTTTTTTTACATTTTATTACACAGTATATTCAGAAAAACGGCAAAAAAACCAAATCGATCGAGAAATGATAGTGATCATGAGCTGTAAGAACAGAGCTGCAACTCTTCTTATACCTTTGAAGGACGAAATTGAAAAGATTGTTACACACAGCTGTCAATGGATCAAAACTAGGCCACAGCGTGCACGGTAGAAATAGAACAAAATAAAATAATCAGAAAAACACTAATTTTGACAAGACAGTGTAAATGTCGATCTAATAAAGAAGCTTTATACCACACCTGATGCTTTCATTTTTTAAAAATTCACAAATACTAGAGTTGTAGACGTTTGAGATACAGAAGAGAGGGCACTAGGCTGGAAGAAATATCGTCATAGAACAGGGTTCGAGGTTATAAAACTTGAGAATAATCTCAAAATCAAAATAAAGCACACTGATTGGCTGCTTCCGAGCATGTGCTCGGAAGCAGCCAATGAGTGTGCTTTATTTTGAGTTTGAGAATGTACTTATGTTTTATAACCTCTGGGCCAGGAATCAGTATTTATGGTATAAGTCACAAGTGAAATGATACAGTTACCTGTAGATAATTTCTCCTTGTATTCAGATGATTTTTAGTAAAATTTGAAAGCTTTACAAAGAAATGAAATAATATATTAATAAATATATTGTATCCGTTACAGCATTGGGCCACAGGTGACCCATTCTGAGCTCCTGATTTGTAAGGTCAACTACATAATAGACAGGTAACGAATACGAGAAATTTGTGAAATGCTGTGTATACATATCTGCGTATTAAGAAGAAGAAGATTCATCAAATAAATCGACAAAAAATACGCCATCGCCGACGCCTCACTTAAGGAATACCTGAGTCTCCTTTAAATAAGTCGGAGTCTTGTCATGAGCACAGTTATAAGTCCTAAGGCGGCTGTAATAATCCTAAAGCGAAGGATAATACGACAGACCCCGAACGTTTAAATATACGAATATGAAAACATTTGATTTATACTTCAAGAAGACGGTACAAACAAATTAAAATATAAAATTGTTCCTTCAAAGGCAGGGGACACATCAAAAAGAAGGAGCATGGGTCATACTCCCAAGTTTCAGCTACTCAAGCCTCAACAGTGACCCTGACAAAATCTGGTGACGAAAGTCAGAAAAAACACACTGTTAATTTTACATGTAATTAAGGCTGTCCAGTGTCAAAAATGGCCCAAATGAATAAAACGTGATGATCTAGAATATCAGCTGGAACAAATAAAAACAAATCACCTTTCTTGTACGAAATTAGGTTTTATAATCATTTTAACAATTTTTTTCAAAGTTCTATAATACCTTTTTTTTAATCTTCAGTTTGGGCTTGTTAAATGGACTGTGTCACGGGTAACAACAGTCAATCCTCGATTCTAAATGAAAGCAAGTAGTTTGGATTAATTTCCTTTTTTATTTGTTATCTCATACTATTGATATCTCAAATAAAACTTTCTGGGACCAGAAATTTACTATGAGATATTAGTAGTTTGGAATTAAATTTGACTTTGAGATATCGAGAGTTGACTGTATAACTGAATGCTTACATACAAATATTCTTGCTTATTGGGTTTCATAATCCTAATTTGCAACAGTCTAATGACACTGCTATTACATCAGAGGATTATTATTGTCATTATTATTATTATTATTATTCATCATTATTATTATCATAATTACTTTTATTGTCCTCATCTTATGTCTTCTGTTATCTTATGCTTATGTATGTATTATCAATAATTGACTAAAATGGGAATAAACTCATGCTGCCAACCTTAATTACATATTCCATAATAATATAGTAGTCATTATACTATAGTAGTCAGCAGGAGTTTTATGCATTTATAATTTGTAAACCAGTAGATTACTATACTGTCAAAAATTGTCACTTGTTTGAAAATATTTATATATTCATGTTTTATCGTTACATTTCTGCACCTATTATTAGCATTGGTATTTATGTCATAGTGTATATATATATGTATCTGTGTTGCGTCACCAACTGGAGAGGACAAATATAGGCATTGCCTACGTCCAATCCATTGGCACATGTATATACTGTATGTATATGTTGTCATGAAATTTTGAATAAATAAATAAATTACATCAGAGGAAAATAGCCATCTCACAACAGGGTCCTAAAACTGTTACCAACTGGAAGGTGTTCTATATAGTAGAGAATATTGTCTATAAAGATTTTTCGATTTCGGACGCCTTACCCGGCATGTATCATGAGGGAATAGTTTGAGTATTTAAAGAAATTATATCAAGACTGGTGATAACACAATCGGATACGCACGTGTAGTTCCATGTCTTATCGCAAATGAGTACGGGAAGTAGGACGGGGATCATATAGTTTTCTTATCAAGAGGAAGTAGTCAGGGCTCGTTTGCTTTAAATGATACGCATTGATCTTCATAATTTTGCTGATAAATTAATTGCAATGTACTAGTGAATCAGAGAAGCGAAAAGATCCAGTGTATACATTTCTACGCTTAAGCAAATAATACAAGTAGATTAGACGGTAAAATCAGAACCCAACAATATACAAGGCCTACCTCAAACACCAAATAGGATAGTGGAGTAATAAAAGCGGCAAACAAAAATAGTAAGAAAAAATGAAACGCCAAAAGGTCAGCTCTTTCCCAGCGTTTTTTTTTTTTTCGATAAAATCTAATGTATAGTATAGACAATTGAGATTTAAGTCAGTATGAGCTTGATGCAACAGGTGTCTGGTGGAATCAGTAAGTGTATCATCTAACGGTTTTGCAGAGTAAACAGAAAGATAACTAAACATTCTCATTTGTCTGACCCTCGCGGACCTGAATAAGACATCTGCCTAATGCTACAGTCTTTGTGATGTCCAGGCTAGCCCGATTACCACCTACATGGGAAATGGCTGTTCACATGGCTGCCGCTGATGATGTCTTAGGTGGTGATTTTGTGTTGTCTTTTTCCCAAATGGTGTCTTAGGTTGGATCTGGGATTGAATTGTGTCGGTTACTGAGAATGTTTATATAAACACCATATGAGCCGCGACACGAGAAAACCAACAATGTGGTCGTGCGCCCAGCGCAGACTCAGATCAGCCTGGGCATCCGCCCAGTCTGATCAGAGTCTTCGCTGTCCACATGAAGGTAGCTTAGTCCCTTGGCTACCCTTTAAACGCTTAGCGAAGAGTCTGATCAGACTGGGTGGATGCCCAGGCTGATCTGAGTCTGCGCTGGGCGCACTACCACATTGTTGGTTTTCTCGTGTCGCGGCTCATATGTGTTCGGCGCTGCAATCACGTGTTTATGAGAATTATTTGCATCCCGAGCTGACTTACAAGTCCTTGTGGAAACTGCTTCCACGGGTGAAAGAATGCCCCCATAAATATTATATTCTTACATTAAGAATATGTATAAAAATCGATCGGAATTTAAATAACGCAAATAAATCTTGTTTTCTGTAGAAGGCTGGTCTCAGGTGTTTACAAAGCGTCATCCCCATCAATCAGTTCTTCAGTTTTATTTAGGTGTGAGTGTTGAAACAGGAAGCAGATTCATTGCATCTGCATTTGGCAGGTGCTCAGTATCGAACATATTTGAAATGGAAGTCACACATACCATGAACCCGATGCCCTGTAAGCTAAATCTTCTTCTCTGATCAATTATTTTCACATATATATCAGTAGGGTGATGTCTGGTAAATTCGGACAGCAGGTAGATTCGGACAATGGCATTGTTTCCATTTGCCAGTTGTTTTGAATTCAAACAAAAATAACTGGACAAACAGTGAACATCCTGATGAGACGGCTCATGCTGAGCCGTCTCATCTGGATTTTCACTGTTTGCGATGTCCGAATTTACCCGCTGTCCGAAGTTATTAGACTCGATCCTATAATTGTTTACAAACACTCATTTATATGGTTCTTTGTGGGTAAGCCCTGCCTACGAATCGTGGTTGTCGTTGTTTTCGCTAGGCAGCTACTGCTGACAAATGCGATGCTTTGCAAGGCCTAGCCAGATCTGGCTCTAGACCACAACTAGCTGGCGGGGCTCCCCCCCTGGATAACTAGTGGGGCTTAGGGCCCAAAGAAACAGACCATATTCAGGGTTCCATATGAAATAGAATATTCGATGAAAAGTCAAGACAAAATCATGCTTAACTTTAAATATATGTTATGGCATTTCATTGGAAACCCCTTGGCGAGGCGATGCCAAAGGGATGTCACAACACATATTACAATCTAACACTATGGAATTATGGATCATCAGGTGCATTTCTGCATTAAACTGGACATAGAGAGCCCCAGATGGCGGGGCTTAAGCTCCAAAGCCCACCCCTGGATCCGGGGCTGCTAGCTATTACTGCAAGGTAGGCAGAGTTTATCACTCCTGAAGAAAAAGGTCTTTTTATGTTTTTGCTTTTCTAAATTCCTGTAGCTATGATAACACTCAAACTATCATTTGTTTTCCAAAAGTGACAATTGGTCCATGCGTCATTTATGGCCGTATGCCCTACAGTACTATGAAGTAACGTTTCCACTGACATGTTTCAAAGACGAGGTTCTCCCCTTCCTAAACGATCTCAAAGATCTAGATCCGTCGTGTAAGACGATTGTAAACCTTTAGGGTCGCGTTGGAGTTAAAACACTCATTTTTAGTCTAATTACACAAGGCTGATTCATATATTGCGATATTTTGGAAGGGAAAACGCGGTTTTATTTAAGGAATGAATTTCATTTTCTGAGGTTTATCGAAGTGTAAACTACATTGGATCACGTGCAAAGTGAATGAACCCGAAGGGGTTCATGTAAACTTTGCTAGTGTCCCAATGTAGTTTACACTTCGATAAACAACAAAAAAATTAAGTTCATTGCTTATATTTACATTCGTTTCAATCAAATCTTTCATGAAAACTCTTATATAAGCGCTAAAATTGTAGCAGTAAAACATGTACGCGCAGTTTTTTCTGCTAACATGCATGACGTCATGACGTTGCTGACGTCCAATCAGGTTGTAGAGAGCCATTGTTTATATTTACGTCATTGACGTGTCTCAGTGTAATTATTGGAATGTAAACTACATTACGTCACAATGGTTTACTATAGAGCTTTTCAGTAAATACACCAAGAATGTAAATATAAAAGGGAAATATACAGTAAGCCATAGTCTGGCTTACAGGCTAAATGGTTATATGTATTCAAATAGTAGAAGTCCTAACGTGGCTCTTTTGATTCTGATGGCCAACCAGTGTGTCTAGGGTAACTGTGCAATTACTTGATGTAAAAATTGTTCCTTGTAGAGTTAGCCGTCTTACAGATATGCAATTAAAACACAAGGACTGGAGCCAGTGTAAGTAAGCTATAATTGGTTTGTCTTTATTGTAAAACATCGATGTGAGTAGCATTTTGCTTATAAACAGACGAGCTATTGACAAGTAGGAACCTCTTTTGGCATAATTACAGTGTAGTTCCAAGTAAATACGAAGGGATTTGGTTAATCTTATCTAAGTAATACATGCATGATGATTACATTATATCTGCATGAAAACACTGATTAGGAGCATCGGTAGACCCATGAACCACGAATTAAATGGTTTTTATTGATAATAAAAACTGAACCCACACGCTCGTTACTGCGGCTATGGATTCGTTCCGCTGAGGTGCGGGGGTAACGTCGATATGAGAATTGAAATATGATGATGATGTCGTATATTTCTTCGTAGAATACATTGTTTAGATAAAAAAAAAACCGCGGGGAGGTTAATAAACGGACACACAGGTTTTCAAATGAATCCAATCGATAAGACAAACTGGACAAGAGCTTATATATTTGGCAAACAGTTACGTCACATATTAATCGAACCAGTGTTTCAAGCCTCTAGGATTTTTACATTTCTGTTTTCTCTTTCAGAAGCATTTCTCAAGCATGTATTATCAAATATTCTGCAGCAATTTTTTGTCAAGATTAACCCAATTTATTTAATTCGACAGCAATTGAGCCGCTACACGAGAAAACAAAGTGGCATATGCGCCCAGCGCAGACTCAGATCAGCCTAGGCATCCGCCCAGTCTGGTCAGTTTTGGCAGCACTCGAGGCTAGCTTAGACTTTTAGGTACCCTTTAAGCGTAAAGCGAAGAGTCTGATCAGACTTGGCGGATTCATGGGCTGACATGAGTCTGTGCTGGGCGAACAGTTGGTTTTCTCGTGTAGCGGCTCATCTACGCCTCTGCCGCCATGCAATGCACAATCAGTACGGCGAAAACCAGTGATGGAATATAATGTACTGCAGCGCCGTCAGAGCTCAGACAAATTACATGGCTGACGTCGCCTGAAAAGGAATCGAAAGACACGTGCAAAAACAAATAATCAAATCAGCGTTCGCAGCCAAATGAACTTCACAGAGCTTTTTCTGATTCCTCGCTGTTCTGAGAATATGTGAGCATAAAGGGAATACAAATATGGCAATTACCTATTTGTAGGCCTACATGTCGTAGGGATCCTTTTCTCGGAACGTCAATTACATAATAAATTAATTAATTTCTTAATGCAAACCGTAGCTCTGGTTTGGAGGAGGGCCTGCAGCGCAGCAATTTCAAAAGAAACAGTGTTCATATATTCATCCGGCGTTGGTGTCACATATGCATGCCTTAGAAATTCGTTTAGGATTTACAGTATTTCTCCAAAACAATCCCTGGAAAAATATTTTGCATTTATAAAAAGCCGAAAATCCATTTCCTTTAAAAGTAAACTTCCGTCTGAAAGAAAATTTTCCGTTGTGGCGTTAGGCTGAAGTATAGCTGTCACCGAGTTTTCACGTCGAAACTCAGATATCTTTGTCAACGTTTCTTCAGTTAATTCGGTAGGTATCGTTACGGGTCTGTATTTCATTAAATCGTTCGTTTTATACAGTAAAAATTTGGACTCCATAAAATCAAATCCCACACCCCATCCCATACAAAACTGCCATATAACGAGAACATAGTTACCAATTGGTCAATATTAAAAGATACCAGTTGGTCAATATTGAAAGAGACAGACGAATCTGATAAAAATCTTTGAAGCCCTTAAAGTCCCGAATATTATTTTACCTGTTACATATGTAGCAGTAACAGATATGAAAATCAAAGCATCTACAACTTGGATGTATTCATTTGATTAAATTTCAAGATATTTGAACAAAACATGATTTTGAAAGCTATATCCTTGCATTCCAGAAAAAGAACACTGTTCTCAAATATCGGCATGCTTAACAGAAAACTGCCAATGCATATTTTCTGGATTATTGTAGTTTATGTTGTGTAAGGACCTTGGTTCAGTTTTTTTCCTGTGGAAGCCCAATTTATATTTATTATTATTATTATTATTATCATTATTATTATTATTATTATTATTTAAATTTTTAATGGGTAAAGGGACACAGAATATTTTTTTCAATTCTGTATCACCTCTGTTTAACTATGAATATACAAGGGATGTTACAAAACGAAAAAGAGCCGTAAGAAACGAAAAAAAGTCATAGTTAGCAAATAAAAAAAACCTGATGACCAGGTCGTTTGGTAACTATGACTTTTTCGTTTCGTAACAGCTCTTTTTCGCTTCATGTATCAATTAAAAATAAATCGATAGAAACGTATTAAGATACTGTTAAAACGGTCAAAGTACAAGATATGTAAGTCAGAAATTGTTGAATGGTAAACTTTAAAGTTGTAAAAGTTTCAACCTCGTAAGTCATAGGAAAAAGCAATGGATAAGCGTCGCGGATGGTAAACTTCAACTGTCTACTACAATACATATGAGCCACGACACGAGAAAACCAGCAATGTGGTTGTGCGCCCAAGGCAGACTCAGATCAGCATGGGCATGCGCCCAGTCTGATCAGAGTCTTCGCTGTCCGCATAGAGGTAGCTTAGATCCTTAGCTACCCTTTGAGCTCTTAACGAAGAGTCCGATCAAACTGAGGAGATGCCCAGGCTGATCCGAGTCTGCCCAGTGCGCACAACCACATTGTTGGTTTTGTCGTGTCGCGGCTCATATGTCTTATAACTCTTAGAAAGACGGAGGACAGCAGCAACATACTGACAGTGATAAGACACGCGACAACAAATCAATCATGGTTAATTTGTGTATTTAAAATCGAATCAAGGACAATAACTCATGCATTATTGATGCCATCATAACAAAAATTGATGTGCACTGTCGTGTTATGATGATATATAAAAGTTAAAAGTTTAGTGAAATTCCATTCATTGGTTATTTAGTTATGACTCAATTTGTCTATTTTAAAGTGATTCAAGGGCATTTACTCATGCGCTACTGAATCAAGTCCAACAAAACTTGACATGCACTACCCTGTTTTAGTAATACATACATGTATTTAGTATAAGTTTCAGAGAATTCCACTCATCGAATACTTTGTTGTGGCTGAATGTGTCAATTTAAAATTGGTTCAAGGGGAATAACTCATTCATTACTGATGCCATACTGACAAAACTTAATGCGCACATTTGTCTTATAGTGATACACATCTATTCCAAGTTTCATGAAATTCGGATAATTGGTTATTTAGTTATGGCTCATTTTAGTGTTTTTCAACCAATTCAAGGACAATAACTCAAGCACTACTAAATCGTGTCTAACCAAACTTCACGTGCATCATCATCTTATAGTGATATATACATATTTTGAGTTTCATGAAATTCCGTTTAATAGTTACTTAGTTATGACTTCGGACGGACGGACAGATGGAAAGACGAACGGACAGACGGACGGACATGGACAAAACTATATCCATCCACCCTCAGTGGGGGATAACATACATGAGGACTCACAAACATAGCAACACTGAAATTATAGAGCAGAAGAAACCTGCCGGTTTAACCACGGTGGGTCCGTCCTACCAGTATAACGATGCAAACATAAGCACGTTGGTCGACCATGAGCCGGTTAAGCCCTACCCCCCCTCCCCCACCCAACCCAAGGAATTTTATCACTGGCCGTCCCAAGGCGGCAGTTCTGTTTCCGGTCTTATCTATTGATGTATCGTTTGTAATGTTAAGGCTAGCCCGGCGACCACCTACATGGGAAATACATGTAGCTGTTCACATGGCTGCCACTGGTGATGTCTTTAGTGGTGACTAACCATGTGGTCTTTTTGCCACATGATGTCTTTGGTGGGGTCTGGAATTGAATTGTGTCAGTTCCAGAGAATTTTCCTACTTATTATTTTAAGAACTGTTTTAAAGGGCCGTTCAGTCCCCACAAATAACAACATACCAAATCAGCCGAGGCTAAGTTTAGTCCGCGTTTCATGAAAATATTTGCTGTTCAGAAACGACTTTTCTCAAGATACCTACACAGCATGCATATGGTTTGTTTCATAAACAGTGTACTCCTAGCATGTCTTCGAACTGATTTCAATGTTGTCCAATTTTCCTGGTAAACTATAAGTGTATGCTACATAATGAAATGATTGCTTCATAGTTGTTATTTTTTATATAAACAATGGATGTGAAACGAATTACGCAGGTACAATACAATACAATACAATACTTTTATTCACTCACTCCATTTCAAGACAATGGCAATATGAGGATACAAAGAAATGGTACAATATACGAGGCCACATAGTAAATACAATATGGTTAACACAAAATCTGAAGTAGAGCTGCACAATGATATATCATAGTATTAATTAGCATGCGATTTCACGAAAGCATGTACTGTTATAACCGATAATACTCTACCAACTAAATTCATGTCATCCTATTTTCACTTTCTCTGAAAAACTTATTGATGAATAATTAATATATATATACATGTTTGAGTACTACCACTAAGTGCCAATACAGCAAACATGTATAAAAAAAAAACAACAGCTAGATCCGCATTGGCTCCGCGGATCCAGATGTTTATCACCGTGTTTGGATATATTCGAAGTCTTTCAAGAGAATTTTCATCCGTAGAATGGTTATCCAATCGACCTAGAAAATCTCCATATCTGCGTCGGTGCTGCGTAACACTGCACCGACGCCGATATGGCGATTTTCAGACGATGCACTCCCAGGCAGCAAAATCCACCTGGGTCACACAACGTCAAATCAACATTAAATCAACGTTGACCCAACTGTTCTTGCGTCAAAACGTTGATAAAACGCTGATTCAAAGCTGCGTGTCCGCACGGATGGTTTGATGAATATGAGAAAAATTCTAAGAACATTATTTAAATTGCTACATACGCAGGTAAGTATAATTAAATGTGTATATAAACAGCCAGGTCTGAGGAGCCAAAGTAAATAGAACATAGCCCTACCTAAACTGGCCCTCCAGATCTGCATGTTAGTCGCCATATATTAATGTATAATAAGTCTAAAAACGAACTTTCCACCATGAAATGGCTGCCTAGCGGGTATCCAACGCCGACAAAACGTTGCATCGGCGCCAATGCAGCGTCACTGCATTGACACCCATACGACGATCCTCGGACAATGCACTCCCGCCAGGCAGCACGATTGTTTGATAAATAAGAGAGGTTTTACTGAAAATATTTAAAACGTGACATATGCGCCATCCATGAAGTAGTTAGCCAGTGGGTATCCAGCAACAAGAAATCGTCGCACCAGCGTCAGTGCAGCGTTATACTGCACCGACACCGGTACGACGATCCTCGAACGCTGCACTCCCACCAGGCAGTACACTTTGGATAGTTTGATTGAAGAGCTTTATGAAAAACAAAGAAATAAAGGAAAAACATGATTCAGTACATGCATCTGCACAATTAAACACTAAACCATTCTAGTTTTTTGTTTGTTTATAGACTATATATTTATACGTTATAAAACGCTCTCGATTTCTTTAAGTGATGTAAAAATATGTTCTAGAAATATACCTAACTTTCTTAGCACTGATGTATTTTTGGAATTCATTAAGTTTTCATATTTAATAATATTTGGTCTGCTTTGATAATATTTGGGTAGATATAATTTTCTTACATTATTTAGTTTGTTACAAACAAGGATATAATGGAATTCGTCTCCTATTTCGCTTTTACACAGATGGCAACACCTTTCATTCCGTTCGATCTGTTGCCACCTTCCAGTTTCAATTGGTAAATGATGATTTCGAGTCCTTATTTGAAGTAACGGTTTCCTAAATTTGTGGGGGAGAGATACTAAATATTGTTCAAATCCGAACCTTGTTTTATATATTCTATAGTTTATACCACTGCTACTGTTTTCCATATCCGAATACCATTTTGTTATGAAAATATCAATTAGTTTTTGCTTTACCGCCGCAAGCAGCCATTTTACATTTGGAAAAGATTGAGAGTCCCATATTCCACTAAACCCACATGTAATTAATATGTTTCTTACATTATCTAGCCATTTGAAATTACTATATCCTGAACAATTATACAAGCTGTAGATAATATTATACATAACTGAAGAGTACTTTAACCCAGCAGGGGTTAATAATTTTACCCAAAAAGAAATTATTCTGCAACAAATATCAATGTAAACTGGATAAGTACCCGTTTCCCCATAAACCATGAAATTTGGAGTACTTTGCTTAACATTTAATATAATTTTGATATATTTTAAATATGCTCTCTCAATAATATCCAGTTTTCCGAAGCCCCAGATTTCGCTTCCGTATAGGAGAATCGGCTTAACCATTTTGTCGAAAAGTTCTATTTGCATGTCCAGAGGCAAGGCGAGTGACTTCGATTTTTTAATAAGACTATACATGGCTTTCTGAGCTTGACTTGAGGCATGTTTTTTTGCGGCAAAGAAAGACCCACTACGACTAAACAGAACCCCCAAATATTTATATTCCTTTACCACTTCAACTACTGAATTATTTAGATAAAAACGATAGTTTGATTGTCTTCCTTTTGAAAAAACAACGATTTTTGACTTATCAATATTGACTGTTAGACGCCATTCGTTGCAATAATCATTATAAGTATGTAATGCTGACTGTAAACCTTGCTGTGTTTCACTTACAATAACTGTATCGTCTGCGTATAACAGAATAAACAGTTTCAGATATATATAGACTGAATCATCGAATTCAGAAGATAAGCATTCAATACCGTCATTAGTGTTATTCCTAAGAAAAAATGTTTCTAAATCATTTAGGAAAATTGTAAAAAGGAAAGGAGACAAGTTTTCGCCTTGTCTTAACCCAACATTGCAGTCAAAGAAACTTGTTTTATCGCCATTAACCATCACACAAGATTTAATATTGCTATACATATTCTTAATCAGAACATAACATTTACCGTTGATGTCACATCTTATTAATTTTTGCCATAACCCATCACGCCAGACCGTATCAAAAGCTTGCTTTAAGTCAATGAAAGCACAAAATAGTTTCTTCTTTTTAGCGTAGAGCATTTCTATAAGACAGTACAAAATAAACATGTTATCTAGAGTAGAATACCCTTGCCTAAAACCTGATTGGCTACTATTAATTAAATCTGTGTTTTCTGCATATTTATAAAGTCGTTTGTTTAATACCGTCGTAAATAATTTGCCCATACAACTAAGAAGAGTTATGGGCCTATAATTTCTCGGGTCAGATTTTTCTCCTTTCTGTTTATAGATGGGTTTAATCAGGCCTAGCGTCCACGATTCAGGCACCATGCCTGTATTTAATACAATATTAAACATTTTTTCATATATTGGACATAATATCTCACTCGTAGATTTTATATATTCGTTTAACACCGAATCGCAACCGCACGCTTTATTATTTTTTAGACTTTTTATAGAATTCTTAATTTCTTCGATTGTAAATGGTTGATTTATAAATTCGTTCTGTACGTCTTCATCACGTGTGTAATCCGTGTTAGGATGCAGATTATCAACGTCCTCGGTTTCACCAGAGTTGACCTTTTTGAAAAAAGAATGGAAATTTTCCAATGTTGCGCCAGTCGCTTCTGTTCTGTTACCATTTATTATTTGCCAGTACCTTTTAGGGCAAGAATTTTTAAGATCTCTTAATCTTTTAATATTAAACTTTTTAAATTTGGAATAGTATTTCCTCATTGTATTTTTATACATTTTACTCGCATTATTAAGGGACCTTTTATTAGCAACGCTCCTTACATTTTTATATGCACGTTTTGCCTGATGCCAATTTTTACGCCTATTTTTACATTCAGGGCCATACCACGAAGGACTTTTCTTGTTATGAATATTCTTTTCCCATTTTTGTTTTTGTTCAAAACTAACTTCTGCAGACGTTATAAACAAATTGCTTATCTTATCGGAAATAATATTTATGTCATTCTGTGTTATAAGTGATTTGCTTTCAGTTTCTTGAATTAATGTAAAAATCTCTCCTACATCTCGATCAGTAAGTGCCGCTTTAAACTGTTCGACTTTCTCCGAGTCCCATAATCGTGCTTTCCTACCCGTAATATCTTGGGAGAGAACAGGTTCTTTCATGATATTCGTTGAACTCAAACATAGCGTTATTGGATTATGCACATCAGACAGTAAGGAACAAAATTCATGGACATGCATACAATTTACAACATACAACATATCTAGGGAGCAAATAAAATAATCAACACAGCTCGTCTCTCTGCATGTTGGTGAGCCGTAAATACCCCCTTTCGTTCTACCATTTAAAATATATAAGGAATTTTGTTGACAGAAATCAATAAGTTTATACCCGTAATTATTGATACAATTATCCTTATTATTCCTTGTTAACGTTGCACTACAATTTGCATTATCGAAAAAAGACAAATCATGATTCAGTTCTTCATATGCACCGTCCATATCATTTTCATGAAAAATGGATTCATCCAATTCGATATAATCTTTGAGTGTTTTAGTTCTCGAGTTGAAATCACCGAATAGCAAAACTGATGAATATCTGTCATTAAAATAATTGTATTCTTCAGTTATTTCGAAAAACGGGTCCTTATTTGCATAAACAGAGTTTTCTGGGGGCATGTATACAACACCACATAGAATATCATATGTCTTTGTTAATCTTTTTGAAATTTCAAACCAAATGACTAGCTTAGAATTGGTATCTAAAAAGCGAATATAGCTTTCATATTCCTTTCTGTAGGCTACAGCGATGCCACCTGATTTAGCCCGCGAGATTTCTTTTCTGTGTTTAAAATGTACATTATAGTTTGGGAGATTAATGGTATCTAATGAGTCGGTTTTGGTTTCTTGGAACCCAATGATATCGTAATTTGACACAAAATTTACGAAATCCGGATAAATTATTTTATTTTTGAGAGAATTCACGTTTAAAGACATTATTTTAAACCCACAGTCATTCGTCCCTGTGAAACAGCTGAAACTGTCATTGATCCCTTGATCGCCACGTGATTCCTCCCCCGCGAATTCCTACTGTCCCGTGGTTAACGGTAAGCCAGCCGTGTTTACCCCATTGTTTGTTGCACTGTCCGCCGGCTCAAATCCAGGTAAGTTTTGTTGTGACTGTTCGCCGTGTGTATTGCTGGTTCCCCGCTGACTACTGCCGTCTCGTATTTCATCCGCTGTATTAACGGGTGAAAGTACCGTAGATACACGACTAATAAATGTCAAATGCTCCTCGGATTCACTACCATTTCCCAAGGCACCGTCTGCGTTTGTGCCTTGGGTTTGTAATTCCTCAGCATATAGGAGGTTTTTTCGTGACGCACTTCCGGTTCTATAAATAGACTCGGGATAGCCCTGGCCGTCAACCTGGCCGAGAGTTACTATTGAAAACCAATGTTTCTATGCCACTTTAATGTGGGTAAGTGATGCTTTTTATAATAAATGGTAAAAATAAATAGTTTATATTAAAATTATGCATGATAAACTACTTTATTATGATTTTGATATATATTAGCATTTTTAAAATTTATTTATTTTATTCTTTTTAGGATCTACATTAGCATTTTTGAAATTTATTTATTTCATCTTTTTCGATAAAGCTAGAGAGCGTTTATCCTCTTCTTTTAAATGTTATGATAAAGCATAATGATAATTATGATGAGAATAATAATAATAATCCGGTGGCCAACGAGAAATATCGTCAATGTCAGTCTTTAAACAATGAAGGTGACGAGCTGCCCCGAAATTTCTAGGGCGTGCGCAGGAAAATTTCTTCCAAAATATATATTTTTTACCCAGCTCGTAATTAATATACATATTTTTAAAATAATTTATTGTCATTTGTGCTTTTTTACCTGTCTATTTGTAAAAGTTGATCGCAGGGACAAGTAATGTGAAAAAGTTGGGTGTCATCGGATTTGGCCGCTCGGTGCTGATTTCCTCCACAATCAGGAAAAAAAACGTGACCCCTTTTATGAAATAGAAGTTGTTAACCTGGTTTAAATTATACCAATTAAAATGTAACAGATGTCTTTTAAACATTCAGTTGTGACTGATTGTATAGGCGGTTTCAAAGTGTCTAATTAGATAATCTTTAATTGTTAAGTTAGCTAACATAATCGTATAAGCAGTGACCTATATATAGGTCACTGGTATAAGCTTTTAAGCGAGTAAGTAAAATTTTAAGTATTTCACACCTCGTAGTTGTACATGTATGTGTCCTGTCGGTGCTTTGATGTACATGTATGACACGGGAAAATCCGTGTCAGAATGTGGCCTCACTGAACATACATGTAGATTGGAATAGATTTACTCGGCAATAAATTGCCGATGCGACTAATGATGTGCTCTACTGTTCACAAAGTAATTTATTATTCTTCCAATTTGAAAACATTATGTTCTTAATGGATTTGCATTTAATGTAAGTTAGTTTAGTTCTGTTCTCGCTTTTTCATTTTCTCAACTTATACAGCGACAAATCCTGTGAATTTAGCGAGTGAAGTCTTTCCTATCGGCAGTGCCGTGCCCATTTTACATTCCTCTCTGAACGTGATTGAATTCTTTTTTTATAAAGTTTCATATTTATTTTAAACTTTTGTTTCAAACTTATTCATAAATTTGTTATGACAAGAAATAAATAAACTATTCAAAACAGCATGTTTATCTCTCTAATTTAGAAAAATTCCGGCGTTTACCGAAAGAATTTCTACCTTGGATTACCATTCGCCGTGATAGAATCCCGTATTAGATAAGATCAAATTCTGTGATTTTCTGTCGAAATATTTTGAAAATGAGCGAAAACATATTAAAAGATAAGAGTCTCAATATTCTTATTAAAAAAAATACGGATTACTACCACAGAAACACTGATTTTTGCATGCTGAAAATCAGCATTTTACACTGTGAAACATAGTGCTGGCCGATGAATTGACGGCCAGCTCTGTGCGCATGCGCCAGATTTACGTCATAATGGGAATCCCTAAAACCTCCTATACAGGGTGCACTGAAGGGTTCGATTGTTCATCGTCCATGTCCTCAACAATTTCTCTGTTACAGGAATTGTCCGTTTGATACTGTTTTTTCGTTGAGGTTTCATCAAGTGCTGGTGATGTAGGTTTGCGTTTTCCTGTTCGCGTGTCCGTCTGTTCTGGTGTTTCGGTTATATTTCGAAGATTTTCGAAGATATTTTCACTTTCAAAATTAGCGTTCGGTCTATTTTCTGCCACTACTCTCCGCGGCGCTGAATGTCGCCCAAGAGTTCTATTTTCGCTGGTCCTTGAAAATTGAGGGTTTCTCATAACTGACCGTTCTTGAAGGTCAGGCCATTTCACACTTGTTTGTTCCGTACTTTCTTCGATATACAATTGATCATTTATGTACAGCATATCACGAACGAGCACGACTTTATTTGCTGGGTTTCGTTGGAACCTGCGCATTATGGGATATAGTTTTTTCCTTCGTTCTTCTATTTCAATCGGGAAATGTTCACGGATAGTGTAGCCACACCTTTTTTTATTGAGATCAATTCCAGCCTTTCTTATTTTTTCTCGGTCTCTAAATTTTTCAAACTTCGCAACCACTGGCCTTGGGTACGAATTAGAGTTCATCCGTTTGGGTCCCAACCTGTGTACCCTATCAAAAGCAATACTGTCAATTTCATCCGGCGATTCAAATTCTAACTCGTTTTTCAAAAATTCACGTAATTTGCCCTCAGTGTCTTCACTTCCGCCATCTCTATTTTCACATAACCCATAAAACAGTAAGTTCTCCTGCATTGACCTCGCTTTCAGCTCGTTAAGTTCCTCTTTAAGTTTAACGTGACTTTCGTTTGATCTTTCAAGCTTATCCTTCATCAAAGAATTTTCCTTTCGCAAATTCGAAAGTTCTGTTTCAGTTTGCTTTCTAGATTCGGCGTATCCATCAAACATGCTGCTTATAGTCTGGCATGATATTTCAAGTTCAAGCATTTTACCCGATAAGGATTTATTTTCATCCTTTAACAAACAAACATCGGAACGGACTTTAGAAATCTCCTGTTCGATGGGGACAAGTTTTGAGACATTAGTTTCTATTGACGAAAGCCTTGACAGAAAACTCAAGTTTGTTTGATGTATCTGCTGTATCATTTCAAATAACCCGTTATTCTGTTGTGCGGTTAACGGTTGTCCTTGGTAAGAGTCAATCGTGTTCGTGTTCACCTGGGAATTTCGCATTGTAGTTTGCTGTCCGTAACACTGACCGTTGCCGCTGGCTATATTTGTGTGTTGCATATTTTGGGGAATCCCTTGCGACACAGTTTGACTACACTGAGATCCACTTTGATTATAGTTTTGATTTTGACCTTGCATCTGATAATACTGTTGCGGTTGTGATTGTGGGGCATTACCATAGTTAGTATGCAAATATGCACCTTGAGACTGGTTCAAAGGAAAACAGTTCTCACCTGGGAATCTCACAAAATTTGAAGCCCCATTCACTGTATTTCCATTTGTGACGTCAGAACTCACTGTATTCGCGGGCTTACCAGATTTATTTTTCGATTTATTGTCTTTCCCTGTCATTTTTCACCAAATCACAATTCACAAGTCTATAATATTCAGTTACAATTCATATGCACCACTTTTATTTGAGATCAATACTCCAAAAATATGCCTTTAAATTTATATTTCACGACCGTCGTTTGTTTACCAACTTATTATCCAGCCTCGTTTTCGAATAAAACCTATAAAGTCTATCCTTAAAATGAAGAAAGACAATGATTTATTGCCGGGTGGGATTTGGAATTCTTTATTAGTAGCATTTGTTTCTTAAAACAAGTGATATGGAATATAATTACCTTTCGTGACTGATAATTTTGTTGCAGTTACAACTCAGCGAATATAGTTAATCTGTCTAATACATGTAGTTTACTTTTTAATCTTCTTAGCGTCTGATTTCAAATACGATATTATGATTTGTTTATATGACAGATTGAACACAGGTTAAAATAAACACAAGGCCTGTAAAATTGTATTCAGTTCAAAACTGTCGGTGAAGACGTACTGACATATCTGATAAAGCTATTCTGAAAACTTCTTAAGGGTGTGATAATATTTTTCTTAAAATAATCAAAATTTCAAAATAGAATTTTATCCCTTAAACTATCATATGAAACTATCTATTTTTGAATAGTAAAACAAAACGATTTACTTTCTTGGGTGCCGTATGCTATGTTCCAAAGATCCAGTTCCGCTCTTCAAATGGAAATATTTATACTTGCCACTGACTTCCCATAGGTAAACCTTTTAGAGAAACTGGCTTCAAACACCGATGAACGACAGTTGATCATATGACGTTGTCGTCAAGCGACGTCTAAAGTAACAAACGTCTTGATTGGTCCAGTTTGACGTTATGGCCGAACACGGCGTTACTATCTTTTCTTCGACGCATGTTTTGCATATTCTACGTTAAATTACAACGAAAACAGCACAGGAAGGGTCTAAAATAAAGTAAATATAAGAATAGAAATTTGATTTTTCAGCGTTCATCGTGTGATGAAGCCCAGTGGTCGTCACTAAAATTCTACAAGAAGCGCTTCGCACTTCATGGAATTTTAGCTCCGCCCACTGGCTTCATCACACGATGAACGCTGAAAAATTAACTTTCAATTCTTAATAACTATCTCTATGCGAATGCACTCAGGCATGTCATATTTCTCGTATCATTTGTTAGCAATGAATACACAAAGAAACGACAATATCAGACTCGGTTTAATCGAGTCTGTTCATGACCAGTACTGAAATGTGCAACACGGGCTACGTCCCCTAGCATTGGTGAAGCATAACTTTATTTTTTAACAAGACTATATGATCTCAATGATCTCAAACGAGCAGAAAATATAGACAATCGGTCTGCATAAATCATCAGTGAGGCATCAGATTAAAACTCATCATTGATATATGATGAAGCAAAGTTAAGGACTCAACTATCGATAGTGCACTAAAAGTATTAAATTATGTTGTTTCGTGCTCGTTATGTCAATATTCGATTACTTTAACTCAACGACACAAGAGCTGAAACCAATAATTCAGCCGCGACACGACAAAACCAACAAAGTGGCCTATGCGCCCAACGAAGACTCAGACCAGCCTGGGCATCTGCCCAGTCTGATCATAGTCTTTGCTGTGCGTTTATGGAGCTTTTTCTGTGCGTTGAAAGGGTAGCTAAGGCCTAAGTTGGTTTTATGTCGACAGCGAAGACTCTGATCAGATTTGGTGGATGCTCAGACTGATCTGAGTCTTGGCTTGGCGCACATGCCACTTTGTTGGTTTTGTTGTGTCGCGGCTAATATTAAATTGTTTCACAGCTGCGTGGAACGAGACTAAATGACAGAAGAAATTATCAAAATTCGATCCAGATCTCCTCTCTCTTTAATATTATCATCACGAATGTCTCAGTCCGTGCTATTCTATGCTAACATTTCGAGACAAGTCCTTTATTACGCCTATACTGCGATTCCCGGACAAATTTAATCTAATTTCCTTGAGTGAATAAAGTTCTCTGATTCTCTGTCCTTTTCTCTGTTTCCCTAGAAATACCGTAATAGCCTTAGATATTCGGAAATAATTGCCAGCAAACATAATCTAGATCCTGATCAGATTGGTCTTAAAGGAACAACTTGATCAGGCTATGCACTGTTTGTCTTTCTTCCGCCTGAATAATTCAACCATTCTGGGGATGCTGATAACAAAGTCAGCTTGTGCAAATTTCAGGAAAGGCATAGAGAAATAACGGTGAATCTTTAAATTAAAAGCGCCAGTGATAACATGAAAAGAATTAGTTGCTGATAAAATTTTATTGCATTTGTTTGCACACTAATAAAATAATGAAACCAATCTAATTAGATTTACAACTTGCTTAACAGCATTTCTTAAAATGTAACTTAAAAGTGACATTTTGAATATGAGTACTAAGTCAATTGCGCAGTCTACTAGGTCAACTGTACAGTCTGAGAAGACTCCTGGCCCAGAGGTTATAAACCTTTTCCTGCTCAACTCAGCTGAGCATGGAATTTTCTCTGCTGATAAACTGAAAAAAAAATCATACTCAGCCAAACTGAGCAAGAAAGTAACAGTACTTATTAGTAATTTGCTATGTACATGTATTACCAGGTTAAGTTTCATGCTCAATTCAGCTGAGCAGGAAAAAGATTTTATAACCTCGGGACCAGAAGACGAACACGAAGACGATTTGCAAAAGGGTTGCACAAAAAGCAAAGCCAAGAAAACAGAAACCAGTATTTTTATGACCTGAGGGGGCAATAGGTACACTTTAAGTGGAAACAATTTTAAAATGTTCAAGTTTATTTTCATTCGCTTTATGGCAACACGTTGCTCCCGCAGGAACAAAGTGTTTCCTTTCAGTAAGAGTGGACCATATTTTAAAGAGTCAGGCTTTCCAGGGAAGCCAATAAAATGTCATCAATTTGTTTTTCTTTTGCGAAAAAATAAAATAAAGACAACTTAAACAGATTTGTAGTGCCTTGGGGCGTTCGGTCATTTATTATTTTTTTCTGTATATCTGACGAATAGAATATTGGTTATACAAAGATAGTACCAATAACTTGTCTTGCTAGAAAACTTATTGTCGTCTGTATGAGAAAATGAGCCACGGCCAATGCGAGAAGTTCATGCTCCGGCCGACAAACATATTTATTAAGATCAAGCACATCTAGCACTGACAATTATTAAGATCAAGCACATCTCGCAACGACCATAACTAGACATTCAGCAGTTTTAAAAGCAAACTGTGAATAGATTGTGGGTTTGATCAGTCTGATCTTGACACCTAATTTGCATAATCCCAAGTTCAACCAGTTTCGCTGGCAACATGCAGAATTAATTATATGTCATTTCTTCCAGTTAATGTTTCGTTCCTTTGTATCGTTTATAAAATATGTCCAATAACTCTTGATTAATTAGGCCCCCAGAATTTATGATTAGACTATATGAACATTTATCGGAATGATGTTGCATGTTTAATTACACGGACGTGCCTTTGTTTTTTAATGTTATATACATGTACCAATGAATGACTTAGCCTTGTTTAGTCCAGGCTGATTCTTACGATAGCTTTCTTGAGGTAAACTGACTGATTGACTATTTTGGGTTTAGCGGTCCTTTGAGGCTATATTTCAGTCTATGTCTGGCCGTCTCCCAGAGAGAGAGAGAGAGAGAGAGAGAGAGAGAGAGAGAAATGATAGACGAGAGAAAAATGTCCAAACAACCCCCACCCGCACAGTAGACCCTTACCCTAATATGCTCCAAATCAGTAAGACGCCCCAGCACTGGAATTCATACACAGCACCATAGCACAACCAGACCCCCCCCTTTTAAGGAAAATGGGTAAATGTTATACAAAGGGGATCAATAGCGTGCTTTTCTGTTTGCTTCCGCCTGGACGACGAAACTATTCAAAACGGAATCTATTCTTAAAAGAACGTATTTACTTACAAGTGAAGGATGCAAAACTGTGCAACGTTAAATTATCGCAGCTTCATGTCCATTTGCCTATAAAAGTGTTGTTCGTTCAGTTCACCATGCGTGTCATCTTTGAACTGCTGTTGGTTTATAGTACAATGTTATACTTTTGGTACAGAGGACAGGCTGTTGCACCTGACCCCGAGGTTATAAAAGTAAAAAGTATGCAAAGACCAGGAACTGAAACAATCAAAATCCAAATCCAGCCCTCAAACCATAGTTGGAAACAACTAAGATTACAAATAATCAAGATACAGAGAACATATGGCCAACCGAGTGAGCAGCTTGTTCCCAAAAGGTGGCCACTCAGCAACCCAAACCGAACCAAAAATAATAAGAACATACATAAGGTAAAACATCACAGAAACTCTGACACCAAAAACAGGCAACAGAGAACCACAACAGAACTACCGCCTTGGAACGGTCAGTAATGAATTACTGGGGGGCTTAAATCGATTTTACAGGCCCAACCTCACCCTCAGTTTCTGAAGTGGTACAAAACATTTAGTTGGTTTAAAACTGTTTTTCGTGCTCAAGTCAACTAAGCAAGAAAACTACTCACTGTGCTTATCGGTAATTTGGTATTTATACGCAGGTAAAATTTCATGCTCAGCCGAGTTGAGCATGAAAAAAGTTTTATAAATCTGGGGCCTGATTGTATCGGTTCCTTATCATTGCTTATCTTTTAGTGTTGTTTGGTATGAAAAATGTCTGTATGTCATAAAGTGAAAGCACATATTCATTGAAAAGCCAGATGGCTTGGCACAGATCAAGAAAAACAAATTATTTTGTTACGTCATTTGGCTTAAAGTAATGTTTGTCTGTTCAAAATATTAATTTTCAAAAGAAACTGTTTTGAAGTTGTTAAAGTGATGTATGTCTTAACTTACAAGACGATTTGTCTTTAACTTCACCTGACCGAATATTTATTACTGAACATGCTTTTATAATATCATCCCTCCCTCAAGCGAAAATGACTCTATAGTGCAAACAACTATATCTGTAAAGGTACCCAGAGTTTTCAGATTATTCTTTATTCCTACCAAACAGTGTACGAATTTTGAAGACTCAAGTATTAGCCTACGCAATCCAGTTTATTATCAGTTTTTAGAAACAAACACCAGCAGCAAACTAGATGCGGAGGTTATTTTGCTAGAAGGAAGCGTTACTCGTGTTACAGCCACTTCTACCTGGAAATTAGCGCTTTTAACTATTATCAGTTTCTAAGAAGATTCCTAATCGCCTGTCAGCATGAATTAAATGCTCTTGTAACCAACATGGATTGGGTAATTAGAAGAAATAAATCAAAGTAATAAGGTGAACCTGAATGGTTAATCATGAAGACATCTTGAGTGAAGCACCATTTGCTTGCCTTTTAAAAAGAATCTTCTCTCCAAAATACTCAACGAAAACTGCTTTATGAAGCGTCTAACAAGCAAAGCATCTTTATAATTGTATAGAATAGAATAGAATATATTTTATTTCCAAATCAAGGACCCTTTCGGGTAGTTAAAAAAAAGTACACATATGATTTGCAAAAATATACACCAACACAAAACTACGCACACACAAACACACATATATTAACTACATATAACAAACATTACAAAACAATTAGTTGATCATATCTAAACGACTTTGTGTGCATCAATGCTCAAGGAAAGTAGATGGTTCGTTAAAAAAATTAATCATTTAATTTATATTCATGTTTCGGAATTATTTACTTATTCTATTTCAATATATGGTTGATATTCCTTTTATCTAGACAATTTACAATATAATAAGCTAACTCACTTAAAACATCTTCGTTTTCCTGTGATAATAACCACCGAGCTTTATTCATATCATTTAGCAAATGAAAGTTTGGGTTATTTAAACATTGTAGCTTTTTCTCGTATTGCTCGTCAAAAAAAGCCAGTTTGTGCTCATGTGGCTTAAAACCTATATCACTCACTCATGTCTTGTAGCGCCAGTACTGAAGCGTTTGAAAACTTCATTGTTTATATGAGCCGCAAAGTACCACGAGCGCCTAGCGATAACTCAGATCAGCCTGGGTATCCGCCCAATCTGATCCGAGTGTTTGCTGTCCTTTAGAGTCTGACCAGACTGAAAGGATACCCAGGCTGATCTGAATCATCGCTGGGATGCCACTTTGTTAGTCTTCTAGTGTCGCGGCTAATTCATTATTCTGTATTATTATTATAATCCGTCTAGGACTGGCAATAAAAGACAAGTTAGTAAACTTATCGCAGGAGATTTTGTTAACGAAATATTTTCTTCAACGGTAATACACAGGTGCAATCTAGTGAATAATTAAACATTAAAATACAGGCCTCGACAATGTAAAACTGTTTCCATGCTCACCTCGGCTGAGCATGAAACTTCTGACTTGCAATAAATAATTTATGCATTTTCCATTGACGTTTTGTATTTTCAGAGTTGGCTTTTCACATTTGTTTGAATCTGAAGGCTAAAAACAAGCTGTGTTTAGTATTTTGAATTTTCTTTAGCGTAAAAAGTTGAGCACATTCTCAAATGAACACAAAAACAGTAACCTCAGCGTCCGATTACGTCATCCGAATGCGGGACGCTGTGGGAAACAGACACTTAACTGAAACATCAGACTGTTATTGGAAATTTATATCTATGGTATATTCGTATATGTACATTTACTGACATGGTTTCGCGCTTTCGACTGGTGCTAAGATAATCCTTCAAAGGTATTTTGTCTCACAAAAATAAGTAAATAATAACGAAAAAATATAATATACATCTGTTAGGTAGCTGTTGGCGATAACGTGACATGCAGACCTACATGCATCACCCATACATTTGTACCTATACCTAGCAAACATACAAGTATGCGTCTGTAAGATTCTTTTCACATAATACAAAATGACTAAAATGGGATATTCGTTTTCGGTGATGTATATAAATTGCGAATTTATTTTATAAATTTAGTTTGTATTGAGTTGTTTGGCACTGTACCAGGCATATTTTAAGCCAGTAAATACGGATCCTGAGGGGTTCCAATAGCAGATGACCTTAAAGTAAATTTAAGGTAATGCTAATCTATTTTGGTGGGGCAGTGCTGTTTGTTGACAGTTACTGAGTGGCTGCACAAATTCTGTATTGGCTTAATGTTACGAAATGGATCTAATCGTCCACTATGTCGTCGAGATTATTTTAATCCTTTCAATCAGTAAGGCTACAGTTTTTAGGGTAACTGTGGTAATAAAACGTTTACGGAAATTGTGACTACGTTATGCATGGGTTGTTTGTGAATACCTCTCGTGGACAGCATATTGCATGATTTTAAGGTGAATACCTGCACGAGTCTTTTGATTGTGGAAAGCGCTTTGCATGATTTTAATGTGAGACGCATAGTATTTATACGCCTATCTTTTAATGACAAGTTAGACGTGGCTGTTTAATTCTTGATGGATGTTATATTGTTGTGTGCCCAGATTCTGTGTTAAGACCTAGAAGGGTAAGATTTTATTATATTTATTTAGAATAGTTTGGCTAAGAATGAAAAATGTGACTTCTGATTGATATGGTATGATTATATGTGTCGACTGATTTGATTTTGTTGGCAGGGATCAGGCTGCGCATGTGTCGACCGATTTTGTTAGTAAGCATGCCGCGCATAATATTTGTATATTAGGAAGTTTTGTAAATTTCGGAAATAGTTTATATCACTGATGTTGGTTGCAATGGTGTGCGTCTATTTGACGTCCAGTGACGTCAGTTGCATTCATGTTATTCATGTGACGTCAGTTGCATTCATGTTATTGCGGCGTCAGCACTTTTTATATTAGTTTCACGTATACGTGGCCTATAGAAGTAGATTGATTTGTAATGGAACTAATTTATATACTCGTGACGTCAATTGACGCCATAGCATGCACCGCATTAAGGGTTTTTTTTCATAAGTTATAATGGTAACATTTGGTCGTCATGCGTTTGATTTGCCTTCACTAGATGACGTCATATGGTATAACATCATTGGCGTCATGATGTCAGATCAAACGTTATGATCCCAAATGTGTTAGAAACTCTTATTCAGTTATTATATTCTATGGCAAATGGTATTACGCTTAGTTTAGAGAAATGAATTAATACATATGCGAGTTAGATTTTGGTCAGTCAATTTAATGTAAATAGGACATTGTTTAGATTATTCATGTTTTATGTTTAGATTATTCATGTTTTATGTGGGGTATGTCATGGTAAAGCCTGTTGACGTCAGTATACTTCTTGACAATGTTTGACGTCAGATCCTTCGACGCACATGCGTGGTAGGATCTACGTTTCTTCATTGGCGGAAGTGGTAAGCACACTTTTAGCTTTACATCGTGAGCGCGAGTCGTGTCTAGTGACACTGCTGGCGTGTGCACGTTATGCTCGGCATTCGCCGAGGGCGTTGTATGGTATTTCCAAGACAGGCCCAAGTCTTACGTATTGTTATTATGTAGTTACAATGTATTAAGTGTAAGTTCGTTATTTTTAGGCACATCAAGTCCGGCAGTCAGCTGTTAGGACTTAGAGCCACGTCTCACCTGGAGATTCGATAAACGTCTCCAGGTTAATACCAACCCGGGTGGAGGCAGTTACAACGCCGTTCGTGCATATTTCCTAGCAGAGGCGGGAAGCACAAAATATAGGCGAATTGGAAGTTATTACTGCGGAGGTGAAAGTGGGACAGTGTTCGTCCACTAAAGTGTGTTAATATATATAGACTGGTCCCTGGTACGATCCAGGGAGCGACCAGTATATAATCGTGCACGTGTAATTATAAGTTGGTGTTCCTCATGATATATGGACTGGCCCATGACATGATCCAGGGAACGACAAAGTGAAGTCTACCAACATAAGGCCTTGTTTTTTTGTATGAGCTCAAACTAACGTTGTTTTTTGTTCTTTGTGTTTTCCTTTAGTTCATGGCGCTGAGCCGAGTACGGTGTTGACGTCAGACGGTAATCTATTTGCGTATTGTACGCAAATCGATTACAGATTTGAAACAAACACCTTACTTGGGCCAGCGACATGAACTAATATGTGTTGTATATTATTGTAATTGTGACAGTTGTAAATTGTATTGTTGTATATAGAATTTACATTATATATAAACTTAAAAAATTCTAACGTTGTTAGAGTTTCCTTGTTAGTGTATTACACTAGTAGATAACCCTTTAACCGGAAATCACCCTCCGCCGTCCTGGCGACGCATAAGGCTCTACACCCGTGTCGACCGTGTGTAAAACCTTCTGCGTAACATGGTGTCATGAAGTAACGGGATTTGAGTTCCGGTTTAATATCTGCCAGTGTAACACATTGACAATATATACAGAATCTAGGCACAATTTTGTCAGACATTTTTTTTATTATTAGTGACTTTCTGATTGTTCTTTTCTAAGGTGACGTAAGGCTGTGAATTTTAGGGGAGCAATTTTGCCACTAAATTCTTTGTAAATGTAACCTACACTCAATTAAGGTCAACTATCCTTATTCCCTGCGTGATGAAGTGCGATAGCCCATGCATTAATTGGTGATAGAATGTAACAGGTTGCATATCTGAGTGGGGAAACTGAGGTATATAGACCTGAATTGTCTTGGCACGGAGGATACGTATTTAGTTTTAAGGTCCGTTTGTGTACCTTGGCACTGCTGTTGCATGACAATCTGTTAGTTCATTAATTCAAACGTTTGTACGTAGTGTCGTAACCGTTACTGGGGTCCATTTTATGTCCTGATTTAGTAACGTAGGTCACTCGTAACGTTATATAATATCGTTACAATAAATTAAACCTAATAGCTGAATCTTAAGTTTGATTTACCGTTGGTATCTTATAAGGTTTTGTAATGTAGGACGTACAGTTGTCATGTCAGTGTAAATACGTTGCGTTACATACGTTACGTTTGTATATCCGATACGCTAGATCAAGTTGGGCGTAATTGTAATGTGGGTTATTTACGTCATCTAATTGTGTCATATGATAGTGAAAAGAGGTTCTCGGTAAAGTCAACGTCAGTTTATGACGTCATTTCCGGTCTGTTATAAACGTAACTTTAATGGCTACGTCCAGATCGCGAGTATACTAATTAATCAACGTTTTAGTTGGATTAGTTTGTTATTATTATTGTTAACGTTTTAGTTAACGTGTGTGACTATAAGTGAACGTCGGTTTCAGTTAAGTTAACGTGAGCATTACGTTAAGCGTCATGGATCAGTTAGTTAAGACGGGAAAGGAGTTAGGTTATGAGGGGCAGGCTTTGCAGGAATTTGTTAAGCAACAGCAAGAGACTGAGAGGGCAGAAAGGCACGCGGTAAGGGAACTTGATAAAGAAAGGATCGCGCAGGCCGAAAAAGATAGGCAAATTGAATTGGCTAGGATCGCGGCGGAAGAAGCTAAGATTGCGGCGGATAGGGAAATCGAGATGGCGCGGATCGAAAGTATAGAGCGACAAGCCGAGAAAGATAGGGAAGCTAGGTTGTATCAAGTCGAAAGCGATAAGGAAGCAAAGTTGTCGAGCGAAGTTGAGTTAGAAAAGTTGAAGTATAGTTTTGAATTGCAGCAACGCGAGTTAAAGAATCAGATAGATTTGCAGAAGGTAACGTTTAGAGTTGAATTAGAAAAACAGAAGGCTGAAAAGTTAGCGCATGCGCGAGATCCCAAGTTACCGTATTTTGATGAAAGTAAGGACAAAATGGATAGTTACTTATCAAGGTTTGAGAAATACGCGACGGCGAACAAATGGGATAAAAACGTTTGGGCTGCATATTTAAGCGCATTACTTAAAGGTCGCGCGCTTGATGTCTATGATAGATTGTCTGTAGATGATGCAGCGGATTATGACAAGTTGAAAGATGCGTTGTTAAAGAATTTTGATATGACTGAACGCGGATTTAGGAAGAAATTTCGCTATGATAGGCCTGAAAAGTCCGAAACGTTTATTCAGTTTAGTAGTAGACTAAGGTCGTATCTTAATAAATGGTTGAAAATGGCGAAGGTAGACCAGTCTTATGAATCTGTTTGCGATTTTTTCGCTAGAGATCAGTTTTTAGAATCCTGTAGTAAAGAACTATATGTTCATTTGAAACCGAAAACATTCACGAATCTAGGTGAGATGGCTAGGGAAGCAGATTTATTTGCAGAAGCACGTGGCGGTGTCTACGTTTGTGTTAATAAGGGGCAGCGTGATAGTAAGGGCGTAACTCAGAGTAGATCTGATAATAAGCCGAGTGCGAAGCCAGAGATAAAATGTAGTATTTGTGGTAAGGGACATTTAACATATAAATGTTTTAAGAATCCCGATAGGAAGCAAGCATATAGTGCGGAGGTAGGTGCAAGTGCAAGCGGATATAGTGGAAATAAGGGGAGTAGTTATGCACCGAAAGATGAGACACAAAGATCACAGAGTAAGAGCGATACTGTACAGACGAAGGGTAGTAATTCAGATCGTGGCCGTGGTCGGGGTTATTCCCGCGGACGTGGTCGGGGTGGCGGACATCAAATGAGCTTTTGTAAAACTACAATGAATAGGTCTCATGAAATTGAAGGTCTCTATAAGAGTAAGGAAGAAAGTCCATTAATCAATGATAACGTGGATAGGGAAGGTGTCTGTTACTTTTTAAGGTCGCGATTACCAACAGCGCAGGGTACGGTTAATGGTAAGACTGTTGTAGTTTTAAGGGACACAGGTTGTACTGGGTGTGTCGTTCGTAGAAACTTGGTTTCTAATGATCAGTTACTTGGTAGAGAATCTGATGTAACTTTGATTGATGAATCTACCCAAAGGTATCCCTTAGCAATGGTTGACATAGATTGTCCATTTTTCACAGGAAAAACTGAGGCATTGTGCATGGAAGATACATTGTATGACCTGGTTATTGGAAATATTGACGGGTCAAAACTTCCCGATATGTCCCATTTTGCAATGGCGGCAGTGACTAGGTCACAAGCTAAGCAAGGTGAAGAGGTCTATAGGAAACTTAAAGTTCCTGATCAAATTATTGCTAGTGATAAGGAGGCATTGAAGCAGGCCCAAGTTGTTGACCCTAAATTGAATGGCATAAGGCAAAGAGTGGAAAATGGGAATGTGACTATTAGTCGTGGATTGAACCGAGGTGAAACAAAGTTTATCCGAAAGAAAGATTTATTGTATAGGCAGTTTACTAAGGGAAACAAGGTCACTTTCCAACTTATTATCCCTGAAGGTTTTCGTGATAAGGTGTTAAGATTGGCGCACGAAACCTTGATGTCAGGTCATTTGGGCATAAAGAAAACTATGGATAGAGTGTTAACTGAGTTCTTTTGGCCTGGAGTTTGTGGTGATGTGGCAAGGTTTTGTAAATCTTGTGACATATGTCAAAGGACTATTCAAAAAGGTCGTGTCACTAAGGTTCCTTTAGGAAAGTTGCCACAAATTGACATACCATTTAAACGAGTCGCTGTTGATATAGTTGGACCGATAGAGCCTCGTTCTGACAGGAAATCCCGCTATATTTTAACAATGATAGACTATGCGACGAGATATCCCGAGGCGGTAGCGTTACCCGGCATTGAAACGGAACGCGTAGCCGAAGCGTTAGTTGAGATGTTTAGTAGAGTTGGCATACCTGATGAAATGTTAACAGATTGCGGAAGTCAGTTTACTGCTGAAGTTATGAAAGAAGTAAGCAGGCTGTTATCACTCCAGCAGTTAACCACGACGCCGTATCATCCTATCTGCAACGGTCTCGTAGAGCGTTTTCACGCGACGTTGAAGCAAATGCTACGTAGGATGTGCGCAGAACGTCCAAAGGACTGGGATAAATATCTCCCAGCACTCCTGTTTGCAATAAGGGAGGTTCCGCAAGAGTCATTAGGGTTTTCTCCGTTCGAATTGTTATACGGACGTAACGTTAAGGGCCCTATGGCAATATTACGTGAATTATGGTCTGAAGAGGTACAGGATGAGCAGGTTCTGTCTACGTACCAGTACGTAATTGAGTTGAGAGAACGGTTAGAGCAGACGTGTAAGTTAGCACATGATAATTTACGGAAAGTACAAGTAAAGCAAAAGGCTTATTATGACAAACGCGCTAGGTCGCGTAAATTTAACGTGGGAGATAAAGTACTGTTATTACTGCCAACTGACAGTAATAAACTGTTATTGCAGTGGAAGGGTCCATATGAAGTAGTAGAGGTGGTGAATAGAATGGACTATAAAATCGACGTCAATGGTGTCGTGAGTACATATCATGCTAATATGCTGAAACAGTATGTCGAACGTCGTACTGTGCCGTCACATTGTTTATTGTCGACTGAGACTACAGAGTCAGTTGATGACGATGGTAGTGATGAATTTTCTCTTGATGATTGTGCTTTTCCGACAGCTAAAGAGCCGGAAAGTTATAACGACGTCAGTATTTCAGATACGTTAACTTCAGAACAACGTATGGAGGTTGAAGCGTTGATTAAACAGTACCCGGATGTACTATCAAGTTTACCCGGTCGAACTGATCAAATACAGCACGATATCAAACTACTCACGTCAGAACCCATACGGACGAAGGGTTATTCTATCCCGTATAAGACGCGTAACGTCATGGAGACGGAGATACAGGATATGTTAGATTTAGGGGTAATCGAGCCGTCGATTTCACCGTATTCATCTCCTGTTGTCCTAGTTCCGAAGAAAGACGGATCAGTTAGATTCTGTATCGACTTCCGGAAGCTTAACAAAGTGACGGAATTCGATGCAGAACCTATGCCAAATATGGAGGAGGTTATCAATAAAATGTCGGGACATAGATTCTTTACAAAGATGGACCTGAGTAAGGGTTATTGGCAAGTCAGTCTTACTGAAAGGTCTAAACCTTTGACGGCATTTGAAACGCCTAAGGGTTTATTCCAGTTTAAAACTATGCCCTTCGGTTTGGTCAATTCGGGAGCCTCTTTTTGTAGGTTAATGAGAATCATATTGTCCAATCTCCCAAATGTTGACAGCTTTGTTGATGACATGTGGATATTTACTGAAACATGGAAGGATCATGTGACGTCATTACGTCAAGTGTTAGATCGGCTCAGATCGGCCAAATTGACGGCAAAACCATCTAAATGCATGATCGGATATGGCAGTATCGAGTGCCTTGGTCACAATATCGTCGGACAGACGGTACGACCGCAAGAGGACAAAATACAGGCTATCAGAGATGCTCCTCGTCCATGTACGAAAAGGCAAATTAAATCTTTTCTGGGATTAGCTGGGTTTTACCGTCGTTTTATCCCAAATTTCTCATCCATAGCTTCTCCTCTGACTGATTTAACTAAACGGGATAGACCTAATTCTATCAAAGATTGGCAAGATCAGCATGAAAGGGCATTTCAAACCCTGAAGAGTAGGCTCACGTCTAGTCCTATTCTTCGCTTACCTGTTTTTCAAGAAGGTAACCCGTTTGTACTCCGAACAGATGCTTCAGACGTTGGTCTTGGAGCTATTTTGCTTCAGGAATTCGAAGGTGAAGGTCGTTTGCCGATTGCTTATGCTAGCAAGAAATTGTTACCTCGGGAAAAGAACTACTCTGTAATTGAGAAGGAATGTTTGGGTATTATCTGGGGTGTTGAGAAATTTCGTAAGTACCTGTATGGGGCGGAGTTCCTACTTGAAACTGACCACAAACCTTTGTCTTATATGCAGACAGCTAAAGTGCTCAATCCCCGAATCATGCGTTGGGCCATGAAATTACAGCCGTACAGATTCAGGATCGTTGCTATCCGCGGCCAAGATAATTTGGGGGCGGACTACCTTAGTAGATAGTTTGGCCACGTTATGCATCGCACCGTTGTTGTGTATATAGCTAGTTTTCCAGTTTTGACATAGCCTACGATTCGATCGCATTTCGTACTATTTCAGAAAAGAAACATTGTTATGTTTTTTTCTCCCTAAGGGGAAACCTATGTTACGAAATGGATCTAATCGTCCACTATGTCGTCGAGATTATTTTAATCCTTTCAATCAGTAAGGCTACAGTTTTTAGGGTAACTGTGGTAATAAAACGTTTACGGAAATTGTGACTACGTTATGCATGGGTTGTTTGTGAATACCTCTCGTGGACAGCATATTGCATGATTTTAAGGTGAATACCTGCACGAGTCTTTTGATTGTGGAAAGCGCTTTGCATGATTTTAATGTGAGACGCATAGTATTTATACGCCTATCTTTTAATGACAAGTTAGACGTGGCTGTTTAATTCTTGATGGATGTTATATTGTTGTGTGCCCAGATTCTGTGTTAAGACCTAGAAGGGTAAGATTTTATTATATTTATTTAGAATAGTTTGGCTAAGAATGAAAAATGTGACTTCTGATTGATATGGTATGATTATATGTGTCGACTGATTTGATTTTGTTGGCAGGGATCAGGCTGCGCATGTGTCGACCGATTTTGTTAGTAAGCATGCCGCGCATAATATTTGTATATTAGGAAGTTTTGTAAATTTCGGAAATAGTTTATATCACTGATGTTGGTTGCAATGGTGTGCGTCTATTTGACGTCCAGTGACGTCAGTTGCATTCATGTTATTCATGTGACGTCAGTTGCATTCATGTTATTGCGGCGTCAGCACTTTTTATATTAGTTTCACGTATACGTGGCCTATAGAAGTAGATTGATTTGTAATGGAACTAATTTATATACTCGTGACGTCAATTGACGCCATAGCATGCACCGCATTAAGGGTTTTTTTTCATAAGTTATAATGGTAACATTTGGTCGTCATGCGTTTGATTTGCCTTCACTAGATGACGTCATATGGTATAACATCATTGGCGTCATGATGTCAGATCAAACGTTATGATCCCAAATGTGTTAGAAACTCTTATTCAGTTATTATATTCTATGGCAAATGGTATTACGCTTAGTTTAGAGAAATGAATTAATACATATGCGAGTTAGATTTTGGTCAGTCAATTTAATGTAAATAGGACATTGTTTAGATTATTCATGTTTTATGTTTAGATTATTCATGTTTTATGTGGGGTATGTCATGGTAAAGCCTGTTGACGTCAGTATACTTCTTGACAATGTTTGACGTCAGATCCTTCGACGCACATGCGTGGTAGGATCTACGTTTCTTCATTGGCGGAAGTGGTAAGCACACTTTTAGCTTTACATCGTGAGCGCGAGTCGTGTCTAGTGACACTGCTGGCGTGTGCACGTTATGCTCGGCATTCGCCGAGGGCGTTGTATGGTATTTCCAAGACAGGCCCAAGTCTTACGTATTGTTATTATGTAGTTACAATGTATTAAGTGTAAGTTCGTTATTTTTAGGCACATCAAGTCCGGCAGTCAGCTGTTAGGACTTAGAGCCACGTCTCACCTGGAGATTCGATAAACGTCTCCAGGTTAATACCAACCCGGGTGGAGGCAGTTACAACGCCGTTCGTGCATATTTCCTAGCAGAGGCGGGAAGCACAAAATATAGGCGAATTGGAAGTTATTACTGCGGAGGTGAAAGTGGGACAGTGTTCGTCCACTAAAGTGTGTTAATATATATAGACTGGTCCCTGGTACGATCCAGGGAGCGACCAGTATATAATCGTGCACGTGTAATTATAAGTTGGTGTTCCTCATGATATATGGACTGGCCCATGACATGATCCAGGGAACGACAAAGTGAAGTCTACCAACATAAGGCCTTGTTTTTTTGTATGAGCTCAAACTAACGTTGTTTTTTGTTCTTTGTGTTTTCCTTTAGTTCATGGCGCTGAGCCGAGTACGGTGTTGACGTCAGACGGTAATCTATTTGCGTATTGTACGCAAATCGATTACAGATTTGAAACAAACACCTTACTTGGGCCAGCGACATGAACTAATATGTGTTGTATATTATTGTAATTGTGACAGTTGTAAATTGTATTGTTGTATATAGAATTTACATTATATATAAACTTAAACAATTCTAACGTTGTTAGAGTTTCCTTGTTAGTGTATTACACTAGTAGATAACCCTTTAACCGGAAATCACCCTCCGCCGTCCTGGCGACGCATAAGGCTCTACACCCGTGTCGACCGTGTGTAAAACCTTCTGCGTAACACTTAACATGTTACGGATCAGCTTGTTCCCTTTCTTTTATCCATCACCACCCCACCTCATCACCAATTTTCAGTCAGTACTATATGTGATAGAATCAGTTCTGATGCTTAACTCTTCCAAGGGCAATGGGGAATTCAATATAAGTGTTAATAAAATTTATCTAAATTATCCCTAAACATCAGACAGCAGAAGCCTTGTCACTTTTATTATTCCTTTCAAGTCCGTTGCTTGGTGCCTGTTGATTGCTTGTGTCTGTAGTTTTTAGCTCACCTGAGCCAGAGGCTCCGGGGGAGCTTATAGTATGGTCAGGCTCCGTCGTCCGTCGTCGTCTGTCCGTCCGTCGTCCGTCCAAAATTTCAAACGACCTCTCTGAAACCGCTCAGCCGATTGTAACCGAATTTCATATAGAGCCTCCTGGGATCTTAGGAACAAACATTTGTTCAAACGGTTCTGGTCACATGACCAACATGGCCGCCATTCCCATATATGGTAAAAACCTAAAAAAGTATTCTTTTGCAGAACCAGTAGGCCGATGGCCTTGAAACTTGGTATGTAGCATTGGGTACGCCAGTACTACCAAGAATATTCAAATTATGAGCTTGGGTTGACCTTGACTTTTTTTACGGTGAGGTCAAATTTGCTTCCTTGTGCTTTTATATGGAAAAATGCTAGAACATAAGATATCTTCAAAACTGTTGAAAATTTTGGGCTGAAAATTGGTATCTACAGTCATCTTAATGAGTACATGAAGATTTATGAGTACGAGAGGTCAAGGTCATTTTTTGACCTTTGACCTAGAACTCTCATATTTTGACAATTCCAAACAATCTCCTCAAAAGTCCCTGGGCCAATTGAAACCAAATTTCATATAGAGCCTCCAGGAGTTGAGGGAACAAAAACTTATTCATACAGTCCAGGTCACATGACCAACATGGCCGCCATGCCCATATATGGTAAAAACCTTTAAAAAAATTTCTTCTCCAGAACCAATTGACAGATGGCCATTTGAGTACTATGAAGATTGTTCAAATTATGACCATGGGTTGACCTTGATCTTTTTTACGGCAAGGTCAAATATGGGAAAATGCTAGAACATAAGATTTCATGGAAAGTTTTGAAGATATATGCCTAAGAATTGGTATATATAGTAATCTTAATGAGTACGTGAAGATTAATGAGTACAAGAGGTCAAGGTCATTTTTTACCTTTGACCCAGAACTCTCATATTTTGACAATATCAAACAATCCCCTCAAAAACAACTGGGTCAATTGTAACCAAATTTCCTATAGAGCCTCCAGGGGTTGAGGGAATGAAAATTTGTTCAAATGGTTCAGGTCACATGACTAACATGGCCGCCAGTACCATATATAATAAAAACCTTTAAAAATCTTCTTCTCCAGAACCAATTGACCGATGGCCTTGAAGCTTGGTATGTAGCATTGGGAACTCCAGTACTATCAAGTTTGTTCAAAATAATGACCTTGGGTTGACCTTGACTATTTTACTGCAAGGTCAAATGTGGGAAAATGCTATAACATAAGATTTCATGGAAAGTTTTGAAGATTTATGCCTAAGAATTGGTATCTACAGTCATCTTAATGAGTACATGAAGATTCATGAGTACAAGAGGTCAAGGTCATTCTTTGACTTTTGACCCAGAACTCTGTCATTTTGACAACATCAAACCATTTCCTCAAAAGCCCTTTTGGCCAATTTTGAAACCAAATTTCATATAGAGCCTCCACGGGGTTAAGGGAATGATTTTTTTTCAAACGTCCAGGTCACATGACCAACATGTCCTCCATGCCCATGTATGGTTAAAACCTTTAAAAATCTTTTTCACTAGAACCAATTGACCGATGGCCTTAGAGTAACTTACCCTAGAGTACTGAGGCTGAATGGACCAAGGTGAGCTACAGGACCGATGGTCCTCTTGTTCATCTTTTGCAAGGAGAGACCTAGTCATGACAGTTAGCGGATTGGCTACGTGGTGTAACAAACAAGAGGGCCATGAGGCCCTGAATCGCTCACCTGAACAAGTGGCAAGGTGGCTTTTTCTTATCATGTCTGAAATTGTCAAAATATGAGTCTTGGGTCATGTACTCATTTTAAGGCCAAAATCTTCAAAACTTTCCATGAAATCTTATTTTCTAGAATTTTCCCATATTTGATCATGCCGCAAAAAAGGTCAAGGTAAACCCAAGGTCACCATTTGAAAAGTCTTGGTGGTACTCTAGTACTCCATGCTACTTACTAAGTTTCAAGGCCATAGGTGTATCGGTTCTGGAGAAGGAAAATATTAAAGATTTATACCATAAGTGGTAATGGAGGCCATGTTGGTCATGTGACCTGGACCGTTTGAACAAATTTTTATTCAATCAACCCCTGGAGGCTCTATATAAAATGTATTTACAACTGGCCCTTTGGCTTTTGAGAAAATGGTTGAAAATGTCAAAATATGAGGGATCTGGATCAAAGTTCAAGAAATGACATTGACCTCATAATTCTTCATGACCTCATTTAGACAACTGTATATACCAATTTTTAGGCCAAAATCTTCAAAACTTTCCATGAAATCTTATGTTCTAGTATTTTCCCATATTTGGCCTTCCTGTAAAAATGTCAAGGTCAACACAAGGTCATAATTTGAACAATCTTGATAGTACTCAAGTACCCTATGCTACATACCAAGTCTCAAGGCCATCGGTAAATTGGTTCTGGAGAAGAAGAATTTTACAAGTTTTTACCATATATGGGAGTGGCTGCCATGTTGGTCATGTGATCAGGACCATAAGAAAATTTATTCATTCCGTCAACCCCTGGAGGCTCTATATGAAATTTGTTTCAAATGACCCAGTGGATTTTTAAGGAGATTGTTTGAAATTGTCAAAATATGAGAGTTCTGGGTCAAAGGTCAAAGAATGACCTTGACCTCTTGTACTCACAAATCTTCATGTACTCATTAAGATGACAGTATATACCAATTCTTAGGCCAAAATGTTCCAAACTTACCATGAAATCTCATGTTCTAGCATTTTCTCATATTTGACCTTGCTGTAAAAAGGTCAAGGTCAAACCAGGGTCATAATTTGAACAATCTTGATAGTACTTGAGTATCCAATGCTACATACCAAGTCTAAATGTCATCAGTCAACTGGTTCTGGAGAAGAAGATTTTTACCATATATGGGCGTGGTGGCCACGCTGGTCATGTGACCTGGACCGTATGAATAAATTTTTGTTCCCTCAACCTCTGAAGGCTCTATATGAAATTTGGTTTCAATTGGCCCAGTGGCTTTTGAGGAGTTTGTTAGAACTTGTCAAAATATCAGAGTTCAGGTCAAAAGGCCAAAGAATGACCTTGACCTCTTGTACTCATAAATCTTCATATATTCATTAAGATAATTGTAGATACCAATTTTCAGCCCAAAATCTTCAACAGTTTCCAAGATATCTTATGTTGTAGCATTTTGCCATATAAAAGCATAAAGAAGCAAATTTGACCTTACCGTAAAAAAGGTCAAGGTCAACACAGTCATAATTTGAACAATCTTGGTAGTACTTGAGTACCCGATGCTACATACCAAGTTTCAAGGCCATCGGCCTATTGGTTCTGGAGAAGAAGATTTTTTCAGGTTTTTACCTTATATGGGCATGGCGGCCATGTTGGTCATGTGACCAGGACCGTTTGAACAACTTTTCGTTCCTAAGGTCCCAGGAGGCTCTATATGAAATTTGATTACAATTAGCCCAGCGGTTTCAGAGGAGAAGTCGTTTGAAATTGTTGACAGACGGACGACGGACGGACGGACGACGGACGGACGGACGGACAACGGACGACGGAGCCTTACCATCCTATAAGCTCCCCCGGAGCCGCTGGCTCAGGTGAGCTAAAATTACACAATGTCATTCAGGTACCACAATTACGTGTGCCACAAAAATGTCATACGTTCAGGTATCACACTTACTTGGGTGACATTGTTCAGCATTGGTCAGGCACTGACATGGCATAAACAATGACCTACATCCAGTTGGGTCATGTTTGGGTGTCATGACAGCCAACATATGAGACACTTTCATGCAGCAATTGATTTTAAAGGATTTCTCCAATACTGGTTCAGCAATGTTATTGCTAACGCGTGGTCTCCCAGCAGGCAAATAACGTCAAAATGACGTCGAACTGGCGTCATTTCGACGTCATGTGCCCGCTGGGCTAGTACAATGCCCTAGTAACAACGCTAGTTTTACAGTTTGAACCAGTACATATGGGTCATATAATTACAGCCTTATGTTCATTTGATAATTTCTAACATTTATTACTGTGCAGCAGCTTTGCTTATTCTGAGACACTCAATATAAAAGCAAAATTACAAAAGCACCTGTCGTTTAATGACAGCTTCTTCAGATACGTCAAAATATCAGGCACTTCACGACCACGTTTGCATTCTTGTTGCTCGGTTGCACGATGCCTTCATTTAACAAAGGGTAGGTGGAATCCCAAAAAAGGCTAACTTTTCAAAACTTATCAATATAAAATGTTGGTACCCGAATAAATGGAATGATCACGGACAATAACCGACTATTTGGGCACAGTAACTACACCTAAGCTTTACAAATGAATTGTTTTATAGAGATACGTTCTGGTGTTTCGAGTCCTACCGCAACGTGAAGAGGGGTTCCCAGATATATGGCAACCAAGCTAGTCTCATTTACCTATGAGAAGCTATTAACCTTATGCAGTTTCACATATCCAAACTATTCCAAAACTATAATTGGCTTGTCATAGCGAAATGAATCTTAGCGGAGTTTGTCTTCAATTTTTTTAGAATATTTTGGCTTTTTGCATGTTCTTGGTGCATTGAACATTTTCTTCCTGATGCCCTTGTCTGTCGCATATCTAGATACGTAGGGGTAAAAGTGGTTCGGTGAGTGACGCCTGCGCTTGCGTGTTAATACGTAGGCGTCCCTTACCTGATGTTTGCAACTAACGTGTCTCTCGGAATGTGTCAGTAAATTTGCTCTGAGAGGGATGCTGGATGCCTGTCGAAACATGCCCATCACCTTCACTCTTTCAAATATTTTGAATGTAGCGACACTGAAACAATTAAATACAAAACCACATATCTGTCGCACTTAATTTCGTATAGTAACTTTTATATATGTTTTTTCAAGAAAACATACAAACCACAAGCGACGGAAGAGGCAAAGCGAAAGAGAAAATATATATATTTATATATTTTAATTTCTTATTTTGAATAAAAATCATAAAGAATTCCTTTAATTCAACCTAAAAAGAGAAGGAAATATTTTAGTCTGTTTTATGGCCAAAAGTGTTCTTTCCAACAAATACTAGCCAAAATGTCTATCAACTCTTGATTAGGTGACAGCAAACACCAAACAAATGTAAAACGAATAACTCATGACATTTATTCTGCAGCGGCAGGAAACCATTTACAATGCCATTGACTTAAAACGTCGAACTAGGAAGTAGTCACTAAGAAACAGCCTAAAATGTAAGTTTTCCTTATGCACAATGAAGGTATTTCTACCGAGAGGCAACTTTTGTGATGTCCATTTTGCTTCTCATAACGTAGCCGTCTTAAATAGATTGGTCGACCATATATCGGTTAGGGCCTGGCCGTCCCAAGACGGCAGTTCTGTATTGGTTCTTTTTTGGTTGTTTTGAATCAACGCAGTGAGGGTCCCATAACAATCAGCAGTTAAAGTACATCTCTGGCTGGACCACGAAGGGTGTGACAAGATACATTATTGCTAGAGTACCCACAGTGGTAACAGACTTAGGATGGAGCAGTTATGTAGTCTGATGCCAGACTGACATGAGCTAGCCTAGCCTTTACCTTGATCATTACTTTATTTGTGTCTGTGGGTCTAAAGTAATAATTCATTGTTCTGACACACTTTCTTAATACAACGTCATGATACTGAAATTAATTAGATATTTTTCCGTACTTCTTTTTCTTTATATCCACATAGAAAAGATTTAATCAAGTATATGGTGTGTTTGCGGCAGAGATTTGCTGATATTGATAGAAATTTGACACAAGGCTCATTCTGTCGAACCCAATAATTACTGTTGTTCTATAAATCTAGTCATAAACGTAAATTTAGCAGAAATTAATATCTGACCAACATTGCTTTTGTCAATAAATACAAGATAAAACAGACATAAAACCTTGACTAAGTAACAATCAGCATAAACAAATTAATCTATTAAGGATGAGTTTCGCCTATGAAGTTGTTAAGTAGCTCTAACAAAGACTAATAACCAGCATGGCTGTTAATGTCAGGAAGATCTTTTTTTACATCTAGTGATCGAAGTTACAACAAACAAATGTTTCTGTAATAATTCTTATCATATAGAGAGGTACTATAGACTTTCAATCATTTCTCCGACGAAAACAGAAATAAAAAAAATGTTAAATTAAGACACGAGTTTCTAGGTCTAATGTATACATGCTTCAGCTAATATAGGTTTATAGAGACAAAACATTTCCGGTTGTAAATAGACGGGTGGACTGGTCATCATTTATCCATGTCGTAAATAAAGTCTATTTACTAAGTGATAATTTAGTGACTACCGACTTCTACAACACTAAAAGAGGTGCTTCGAAATCGGCTGAATTTATTTCAACCAACCAACCAAACAGCCAATCAACCGATGGCTCTTATATCTAACCATGTAAAACCTATCCTACGTTATCATAATGCGTCATTGTTTGTCGCCTTTCTGTTAAACTGTTACATAGGATAGTCTTGAGCTGGCAGCCATCTGCTGAGAAAGAGCAGGGGCCGTATTCATAAAACGACTTAAGTGGTTGCCATGCTGTTGCTAAGTCTAAATTTCTTCGAATGAGATTCCCTACAACTTCGAAATTTGCTCTGGAGGAACAGTCTTAAAAGACTGTTCCTCCAGAGCAAATTTCGTTGTTGTGGGGAAACTCTTTCATAGAAACTCCACTCAGCAACAGCATAGCAACGACTTAAGTCGTTTTATGAATACGGCCCCTGATCTCTTGGACTTTTGCATGTCCTTTCGATTTTTATAGTCTTCCTTTCCAATTTTATGTTTAGAGTAGGATGTGAAAATCGTTTGTCTGTGTGTCTGACCATTCCCCTCTCATCCAGTCTTTTTTTTCCATGAAAAATGAAATTGGAGCCGCGACACGACAAAACCAACAAAGGGGGAGTGTGCTCCCAGCAGAGACTCTGGTCAACCTAGGCATACGCCCAGTCTGATCAGAGTCTTCGCTGCCCGCATGGAAGTAGCTTAGACCCTTAGCTACCCTTTAAGCGCAAGCGAAGACTTTGATCTGACTGGGTGGATGCCCAGGCTGATCTGATTCTTCGCTGGGCGCACATGTCACTTTGTTTGTTTTCTCGTGTCGTGGCTCATTTCCTTTCGTTTTGTTAGAGGAATGCACTTTGTGCATGAGCAAGGTATTGACTTGTTTTATTTCAGTTTTAACTTGTTTATTTGGCACAACTGTTATCACATTGTTAGAAAATCATTTAATTTAATTGAGTAATTAGAAACACATCTCAACGTTAACAGTCAGTCTAATGATAGTTGTGTGATTTCCAAAAGTATCACAGAAGCAAATATTCGTCCAGTAAAATCTTAAAGAGGTCCTTCAAGAGCAGAGAATGCATTCAAAAGAAGGATCATGGGCCATATTTCAAAGTTTCGTCTATTCAAGCTTCATCAGAGACCCTGTCAATATCTGGTGACGAGAACCAGAGAAAATCCTACTACAATTTCTAAAAAGGCAGTCGATTCAAAACTTGTAAGTATCAAAAATGGATGGTGTAAGCGGAGACGTTTTACGGCCGCCCCACGGTATACCACCAGCTGCAGTGAAGTAAAATAAAATTTTAAAGAGCAGAGAACACATGCAAAAGAAGGATCATAGGCCATACCTCATTAGTGACCCGGACAATATCTGGTGATAAGAGCCAGAGAAAATCCTACAATAATTTCTTAATTTAAATAAGGCAGTCGATTCAAAATAAGGACTAGTTAGTATCAAAAAGTGTTCAAATTATTAAAATCGGTGATCTAGAACACATGGAAGAGTCTAAACCAATTAAAAGTTCTGATTTCTCAGAATATATCCCCTGATCTCCAAGGACACAATTAAAATATGATATGCACTATGGATGATGTACGGGGACTGTGTAACACTGCCATTTAATGTCTATAAAGTGCAAGGCTCTGCATGTCTCTCTGATGACCAGGGGCCGTATTCATCGTTGCTATGCTGTTACTAAGGCGGAGTTTCTATGAAAGAGTTTCCCCACAACAACGAAATTTGCTCGGGAGGAACAGTCTTTTAAGACTGTTCCTCCAGAGCAAATTTCGAAGTTGTAGGGAATCTCCTTCAAAGAAATTTAGACTTAGCAACAGCATAGCAACCACTTTAGTCGTTTTATGAATACGGCCCTTGGATCTTAATATAACAAGACTGAGCATGTCTTAGCGTATATGGGTACTCTTTCAGGAGGGGCCAACCCCATAATTTTCATTTTGCATATCTTTTCAATTAGGGTCAACTCTTAAAGAAAAACAAACGCTCCTCTTACAAGGAAGATCATACCTTAAAGACTAGACCCTTTTCAGGTTGAAAGGCAAACAATTAGCTAAGATAGTTGCTTCTTTTTGCTAAAAAAGGTGGAAAATTGATGGAGTTGCAACTATACACCTTAAAATAGACATGAAATTAATACTTAGACTCTATAAATATATGTCTCATTATGCCAAGGCTTCAAGCATAGAACTATCCGTACTCTCAGCATACCTATAGGTCTTGGTATGCCAAATAATGCAGTACGTCTAATCCTTAAAGAATCACATTTTATCAACAGTGCTGACATAGGTCGCTTGATTTTCCAGTGATGGCAATTAACGGTTCAAATACCCTGTCCGGTTTGATACGGCATCATTTCATCGGCACTATCGTAGACCCAATAATACACTAATGATGCCACTGAAATGGTTCTGAGACAGTCCATTCAAAGACCATCTTGTTCTAGGTCTCAAATATTGATTCTAATGCTGCCAATACAACATAAGGACAACGCCAACTGAATATAGAAGGACCCATAAGAACTACGACATATCGAATATTACCTCAATGGATGTTCAAACAGGGTAGGGTTTGATCAGTATTTGCATCAACAGAAAGTGATTTGATTTCCGGAATATTCATTAAATATATCGGTCTTAGGGTGTTCCTACTGCAAAAAAGTAGATTCTGATAAGCCTGCGCGGATGATCTAAATGTTAGTTCTTTGCTTATGGAGTGTATATACATTTTCTTGTTTTACCGCCGACAGGCGTAACAATACATTGAACACTGTGATAAGGTTGAGACATCTTACTAGAAGTTATTAACCTTGCCAAATCAGACAATATTCCTCAAGCTCTTTTGGTCAAGAGCATAAAAGTGACACCTCCTTAATTGAGCCGCGACACGAGAAAGCCAAAAATGTGGTTGTACGTCCAGCGCAGACTCAGATCAGCCTGGGCATCCGCTCAGTCTGATCAGACTCTTCGCTAAGCGCTTAAATAATAGCTAAGGGTCTAAGCTACCTCCGTGCGGACAGCGAAGACTCTGATCAGACTGGGCAGATGCCCAGGCTGATCTGAGTCTGCGCTGGGCGCACAACCAGTTTGTTGGTTTTTTCGTGTCGCGGCTTAATTGAGATCCCTAATAAAGTACGTTCATGTCTCAACGGGCAAATTAATACATGGTCGATATAATGTATTTGGCCGTGAAACTTTAACTGAAGGCGTCGGGTGTAAAGAAGCCTTGAAATGGTATTCTGACATTTATGAACAGGGCATACCCAGATCAGACGGCCATAATGCCGTGCATTCGTTATAGTCAACTTTGTCATTTGTTTCTTCATTGATGTTATTATTTTCATTTGATTTTCATCATTCTTTTTTGTCAAATTTCATTTATTTATTTTTTTATTTCATTTATGTTATTAGTAGTTTACTTTCTTGTTTCCGCCCTTTACAGTTTATTATGAGCCGTGCCACGACAAAACAAACAAAGTGGCATGCGAGCCTAGCAAAGACTCAGATCAGCCTAGGTGCAGGTGTGGGTTGTATAGCCATTTCCCTCCCCTTTAATATCCCTTTTCTTTCTCCCTCTCTTTAAGAGATGGCTCGATACTGACTGAACTACTGTCTCAAAGAGCCGTTAAACCCAAAACACACAACTGACCAGCCATTGGTGCCACGTGCTATTTTATTTATTTCCCATGTGATGTTGTGGGTAGGCATAAAATATGATGTTCTCAATCCCTTATTTCGTGAAATAGCACACAAAATAGAGCATTTTACAAACGACTACAGAAAAAAGAACAGGTAAAAATGCGATTCCAATCCGAGTCATCCGGCTTGCATTGTAAAGTCTGTTTTGAATGGAAGCATCCTAGGTACAAGTAAAAAATATTTAGCTCATACGTAGGAGATAGTAAGTCCAAAGTAGGAGATAATAAGTCCTACGTAGGTGTTAGTAAGTCCTACGTAGGACATATTCACAACTACAAGGGAGATCTTAGTCCCACTAACACCTACGTAGGACATAATAAGTCCTACGTTGGACTTATGATCTACGTAGGAGTTTGAAAGTCCTACGTAGGACTTACCAACTCCTACATAGGACTTATAAACACCTACGTAGGACGTATTAACTTCTACGTAGGACTTATTAACTCCTACGTAGGAGATGATAAGTCCTAGGACTTATCAACTCCTACTTATTTAGTCCAACGTAGGACTTACTAAGTCCTACGTAGGAGTTAATAAGTCCTATGTAGGACTAATTAACTCCTACGTACGACTTATTAACTCCTGCGTAGGGGTCACTAACTCACTAACTTATAAACTCCTACGTAGGAGATAATAAGTCCTACGTAGGACTTCCTATCTCCTACGTATAAGATAAATATTTTTAACCTGTCACTAGGACGCTTCCATAGCTTTGAAATGAGTACGCATGTAACAAAAAGTTTAAAGTACACAGGAGCATTCAAATATACTACATAGCAAGTCCGGTTTACACTTTATATGAACTGTTTCAGCTATTAGCCAAAATGTGATTGTCAATAAGTTAACTGTAATTTTATGAAGATATGGTTGGGATCAACATAGCAGAAACATCGCTTTATCAGAATGGATGATCACGTGGTTTTCACGTCACAACCAAATGGGGGGCGGGGGGGGGGGGGGCTCCCATAAAAAGGGGCTGCGTGGTTAAAAGAGCCGTATCACCTAATTCATATTCATACACTCATACAGATAACTTTGTGAGTCCGTTAAGAGTTTACACTTGTTTTTACTGACAGTTTACAATAATTCATGTTTAACTCGCTCCCATTTTCGAGGACCATGGAGTTATAGGGCATCACTGCCTGCCTTACATGTCGAATATTAGAGGAGGATTAACAAATTCATGCCTAGTGGATTCTTCTGCCCTGATATACTAGATGAGTCTGTTTGTCATTTAAGGGGTGTACGGTTTATTTAATCTTTTATCATTTTTAATTAATTTTAAAGACTTATAACCATTTGTCTTATGCAAAAAGTGTAGACCTCTGATCTGAGTCTGCACTGTTTGTCAATGTGGCTTTATGGTTTATGTGGTTTCATTACAAAGTGTCTGAAATATTTGACGTTGCAATTACGTAATAGTATTAGCAGAACGAATATGGCCGACAATGGCATGCCGCCGCCTCTAGCATCAAGCCAGTATAAGACTTTTCCCGCGTTTTTCTTATGTTAGTGGGTGATTATCCATATAAACAGCTTTATCTGATCCTTGACAAGGGCGTAGCTACCTATACGCAAATACGCAGTTGCGTATTGAAATTTTGCCTATTATTGCCCTTAATAAGTATAAAACATGATTATGCGTACTGTTTAATTGCCCCTAGCTATGCCTATGCTTGATCCAAGGGACTTTGGCATGTCTGCCAAGTAGTCTTGAATATGCTCGGTCTTGAAGAGGTGAAATGTTACTAGTAAGCACAGATATTTGAACTATTAGCCACCTTAGCCGTGCCAGTGAATTTGTTATTTCCGAACAGTCAAGCAAACGATATCATACCCCGCTTGCATCGCCTTAAACGTTGTATACTTGTTTTTCAAAATTTTGGTTATATATGTTAAATTCTTTCAAATGACAGTTTACGTAAATGTGTTAATCATTTCTTGTTTATTTACTGTAGGTACTTTCATTACAGCCGTCGGGCTTCTTAATTAACAGACTATCCTGTTTCTGACTGTTTGTTTCTTACTATTTTCTTACACTTATCAGCTTGTTATCTTTGATAGTTCAGCCTTCTCACAGAAAAACATAGCACAAGGCATGTGAAATCTGCGCGTGCCCATATAAGACAAAGAAAGTCTGCCGCAGTTTAGCACATGCGACAGATGGAAATTGCAAAATCTAAGAAAAAGTGCACATACTGGATCCGACAGGGAATGTCCACAGATTGGTGTGGGCGTGCCCGCTTTGCATTTGCATAAGGCAGGTTTCGTAAAGATATGTTTTATATAATTGCTTGGCAACTTTGCGAGATTCTTCAATGTCATTAAACTTGTTTCCAGAAGGATCAGCATTAACTTTATTAAGTTAGTGACGTGGACAATTGCCCATATATCAAGTTAAGTTCATGTTTTGTGTATGGTTCAGAAACAAAGTTCGATCGAATTCTTAATCAGTACTTTACATTTATATAGCTATTTAAGTCCATAAACATGTACTTAAAGACAGGGATGGTACTATATAAGGAGGATTTACTTCCACGGTGTCATTCTGAACCACTTGGGTAACGTCGATACGAGAATTGAACAGAACAGAACAGAACAGTGTCATTCTGTCTGTTGATCTCATAGTGTCAACACCTCCAGTTAGCCAATAAAATCACCATAAGTGTTATTTCTGGTCCACTGATTGGTTGACTAAATTTTCACACCTTCACCTGTACAGGTAACATTGCTATGTACTGGGAACCAGACCCCTCCCCCCCCCCCCCCCCCCCCCCGGCAGAGAAGTCCTGTCTTTAAAGACACATTTTTCTGCCTATATTAGCGTGGTGGCTCTCATCGTCACCTCCAATATACATATCCTTTCCCAGTTCCCAACATCAAAGGATTTTCTTATCCAAGTGATAATGAGTGTCATAAAATCCCTTCACTGTAGCCTGTACCTGTATGAAATAAAAAGTAATTTAGGACCCCTGCTGATTCCTTATCTCATCTCTACATATTCCAATAAACGGTCATTAGGGTATTATGCAATCAAAAATGTGTCTTTAAGGAAAAAAGTTCTGCACGGATGTTAAAGAAACATCCGTGCAGAACTTCAGTTCGACATTCTTTGAAAGAGAGACATACATCCTCTCATTTTTTTTATAAAACATGGTTCTCAGTTCTGGTATTCGAGCGGTTTACCCTGCCTGTTTCACACTGAATGAGCAAGTGGTAGTCATACATGTACCGAAAAAGTCCTAATATTTTAGACCTTACAACTCAAGGACAGTCAGTAATACATTTTATATCATTATATTGAAATACGAGTAGTGCTTCATAGGGTCGTTAAATGTCAAAATAACAATGTATTGTTCAAAGCAGAAGCTGGTCCAACATGTTGCTTAAATTAAACTTTATTTTGAGTTTAATGCTGCAGTTCGAACTCTTCTGCTCAGCACAATACCGATTAAATGAAGCATCACAGAAGGAACCAGGAAGCTTTCGAAAATGTTCTGATCAGTTCTGATATAACATGTAGCTGCGTGACTGGAAAAGCTTTCCTGCGGCAAGGGTAAAGTGCAAAGCCTCACTCCAGCTTTCCGCGCAGACTGATAAGAATCTCCCTGTTTCCTTCAGATGTCTATCTTAAGACGTAAAGATTTGATAGTGCCTTACAGATGTGCAGGCTGATTGGAGTTATTGCTTGACGTACATGCTGAAATATACAATTTCTTCTGTCGCGGTTCTTTGAAAACAAATTGACCGAAAACCACTTATTTTAAATTGGAGTTTTATAGTAATGCCCTCATTTAAACGTTTGATGGTTCCAGAAACACAGTAGACCGGTAATGAAGCAGGGCTAACGGCTGTTCGAGCTTGCCTTCTTATTATTTTCAGCACAATAAGAAAATGTTACATCAATTTAATACAAAAAAGCGGCAGACTGTTTTATTTCATACCATTATCTTTGATAAGAAACAGATTTTCTTAAATGAAGCAAATTCTAGAATAATAACTCATTAAATCATATCAGTCGTGCCGCGAGAACGGGAACCATACGGAAGCAAACAGCTAAGAGTCGAATCGCGCAGTTTGATCAGAAGTTTCGCTTTTGCTTTGGAGAATGTTAAGGATCCACTGAGTGTTTATTTAGAAGCAAGCCACACGGATGCCTTAACAAGCCTGTCTCTTGTAAGAACATGATTGACGACAACCTTTCCTGCCAAAAGGTTCGTATTATATAGATATTTACGGACGAAAACGTACCTTTGGATATGTGCAAAGCTGTCACATACATGTATGTGTGTGCATGTTGTAAGTAATGTTGGCCTTTGCGTTAAAGCAGTTACATTTGAGCTTTCGCTTTCCATATACATGTACTGGATTTTTATGCATTTCATAAAAATTAAGACTGAAGACCATGATCATAATGTTAAAAGTTTGCTTAGAGCATTTTCGGCACGAGTCAGAGACGTGCATTTACATAAAACCAGTCTCCCATAGATTGAATATAATTGCATCGTCTTTAACAAACCATGATACTTGCAATCGGATCTTATGCTTAACCGTACTAGATAAATGTGAATCAAGATACTCAAAACTACAGAAAAAGGAAACTTGAACAAGAAATAGGAAGAATCTCATACGAAGAAACGGAACAGCACGTCTTCAATAACAGAAACATCTAGCTAGACCATCTCACAATAAACAGTAAAAAAGCAAAGGCGATGCAAAATACACATAAAGACATGTACTGTCCGTTGTCTGTTGTAAAACCACAAAAACGTTAGGAACCAAACCGTACGGTGTTACAGGATACATGTATCAGGTATTGTCATTCATTACAAACATGTATTAATGTGCATTCGATTTTGTCTTGGATTTACTTAATAAACCAATCATGCGGATAAACCCAGGAGTATGAAATAGTCAGATTTGCCAAGCATGAATTTACAAGTCTACACAGAATACGATAAACAAAAGAAAACGAAATGAAGTAACCCAGCGGGCACATGACGTCGAAATGTCGTCGTACTGACGTCGATGCGACGTCATGACGTCGCATCCACGTCAGTATGACGTCATTTCAACGTCATGTGCCTGCTGGGAAGCTGACGTAGAGACTGGATTCGGTGACATTATTTGACCAATTAAACTTCGTTATCACCTCAAATGTAACTGAGTTGCCAATTGCCTTCAAAGATCACTTCTGAAGTGCCATCTGAAGACACCATCTGACATCATTCCAAACTGACGAGATATCACATCTTACTATCATATCCCTGTTATGAGTCAGAAGTTTGCGGCGACTATATAATACATGTATCCAGCTAAATATCCGAATCCCCGAGAAAATATAATCGTCTTTTATTTAGTTTAACATCAGAGGTGTGCGTTTAACGTTGTGAGTCTTCGCAAAGAAACTGTGCGGTTTTTTGTTGTTGTTTTTTGTTGGTGTTGTTGTTGCTGTTTTTAGCTCACCTCAGCCTTTAGGCTCATAGGTGAGCTTATAATATAGCCAGCCATCCATCGTCCGTCCGTCCGTTGTCCGTCCGTCGTCCGTCCGTCCGTTGTCAACATTTTCAAACATCTCCTCTGAAACCACTGGGCCGATTGAGGCCATATTTCATATGGAGCCTACCTAGGTAGGGGGAACGAAAGTTTGTTCCGGGTATCTGGGTCACATGGCCAAGATGGCCGCCTTGTCCATATATGGTAAAAACCCTTCAAAATTCTTCTTCTCCAGAACCAAAAGGCCTGTGACCTTGAAACTTTGTATGTAGCATTGGATATTCGGGCCCATCACAGTTTGTACAAATGATGACCTTGCGTTGACCTTGACCTAATTTATGACACGGTCAACTTTGGTACGTAAGGCGTTATTATGGGAACACGCCTAAACAGTGGATTTCTCAGAAACTGTTTAAGTCTAAGGTACAATATTTGGTATATATGGTCAACTAAATGAACAGCTGAAGATATTATGTCACTTAAGGTCAAGGTCATTCTGCCAGCCCGTCCGTCGTCAAGATTTTCAAACATCTTCTCCTCTGAAGCCACTGTGCCGATTGAAGTTAAATTTCATATGGAGCCTACCTAGGTTGGAAGAACGAAAGTTTGTTCAGGGTATCACATGACCAAGATAGCCACCACGCCCATATATGGTAAAGGCGCGTCAAAAACCTTTTTCTCCAGAACCAAAAGGCCTTTGACCTTGAAACTTAGTATGTAGCATCGGGCATTCGGGCCCATCATAGTTTATACAAATGAAGACCGTGCGGTGATCTTGACCTAATTTATGGCACAGTCAGCTTGGCTGCCTTAGGCTTTTATATGGGAAAACGCCTAAACAGTGGCTTTCTCGGAAACTGTTTATGTCTAAGGTACAATATTTGGTATATAGGGTCAACTAAATAAACAGCTGAAGATATTATGTCACTAAAGGTCAAGGTCATTCTCTCAGCCCGTCCTTCGTCAAAATTTTCAAACATCTTCTCCTCTGAAACCACTGGGCTGATTGAAGTTAAATTTCATATGGAGCCTACCTAGGTTTGGGGAACAAAAGTTTGTTCGGGGTATCCGGGTAACATGACCAAGATGGCCACCACGACCATATATGGTAAAAGCCCTTCAAAAATCTTCTTCTCCAGAACCAAAAGGCCTTTGACTTTGAAACTTTGTATGTAGCATCGGGCATTCGGGCCCAGCATAGTTTATACAAACGATGACGTAATTGATGACACAGTCAGCTTCAGTACCTTAGGCTTTTATATGGGAAAACGCCTAAATAGTGGATTTCTCAGGAACTATTTAAGTCTAAGGTACAATATTTGGTATATATGGTCAACTAAATGAACAGCTGAAGATATTATGTCACTAAAGGTCAAGGTCATTCTGCCAGCCCGTCCGTCTTCAAGTTTTTCAAACATCTTCTCCCCTGTAACCACTTGGCTGAAGTCAAATTTCATATGGAGCCTACTTAGGTTGGGGGAACGAAATTTTGTTCGGGGTATCCGGGTCACATGACCAGCATGGCAGCCTCGCCCATATATGGTAAAAACCCTTCAAAGATCTTCTTCTCCAGAACCAAATGGCATATGACCTTGAAACTTGGTATGTAGCATCGGGCCCATCATAGTTTATACAATGATGACCGTGCGGTGACCTTGACCTAATTTATGACACGGTCAGCTTCGGTACTTGAGGCTTTTATATGGGAAAACGCTTAAACAGTGGATTTCTCAGAAACTATACTATGCACAATAAATATAGCAATTTTTGTGTATGTGTCAGATCCACCATATAAGGATTTTATTGTCACTTTACAGCATAAAGATACAAAGGCCGATCATTCGAGATAGACTGGCAGGTAAAAGATTCAAGATTGCTCAGTTGTAGCGTTTGAACTACCGTGACGTCAGTTTTTGAGACCATTGTATCTGAAGGACATTTTTGATCATGTACAAAATCCAAAACCAAAATGAGGCGACCGGTTTGCTGTTTAAATAAAGAAAAACGCTCTAAAACATTTGAATATGCTACGAGTATGAGGTTTACAGAGTTCCAAAATTTGACGTTTTCCCTTGTTTTTACGTTATCGTCTTAAAAACTTGTTTCTAATCGGTATTTCTTGAATCCCTTTCGACTGAATGATTGTTTGGTATCTGCCAATATGATAACGTAAACCATTCAGAAAGAAAATCCTTCCCGGTTACTGAGCATAAGTTAAAAGGCTCAGACTAACGTCATCATTTTCTCACAGCTACGCTACACTTCAACAAAGAAACTTCACAGTTAAAGTAATCATGGTGTGAGTTAAATTTTAGCCTATTGGTTTTTCTCGGGTTTTGATTCTGCATTGAACTGAGGCACCCGTAAACCCGTGCACATTGGACCGAATTATAACGTTTTAACGTCAATTGCGCAGGCTAAGATTCGTCAGTTGTTAAGCTTAACCCTATCTTTTACACATTCAATAGCGTTGACAAAAAAACTGGGCATAAAAATGATGAGAAAGACCGTACAAAAAAAAAACACATGCTTGCCATGTTTGTGTTGCTTTTCAATGGGTGCGAATTTCGGCTAATGACCCCTTCCGCGCTTATCACTTTTCCCCAATATCGTATTTAAGGATGGCCTCTGTAATCCCATGGTATCTTAAGCACCAAATACGGTTCCTTTCAATGCAATATAATTTCGCTCAAAGTTTCACTTTAGTAATGAGAAACATTGCGAAGTATAAAAATTTGCTAAATATATTTTGCATAGTATATTTAAATCAAAGGTACACTATTTGGTATATATGGTCAACTAAATGAACAGCTGAATATATTATGCCACTAAAGATCGAGGTCATACTTCCAGCCCGTCTGTCGTCAAGATTTTCAAACATCTTCTCCTCTGAAACCACTGGGCCGATTGATGTCAAATTTCATTTGGAGCCTACCCAGGTTGGGGGAACGAAAGTTTGTTCGGGGTATCCGGATCACATGACTAAGATGGCCGCCACGCCCATATATGGTAAAACCCCTTTAAAACTTTTTTCCTCCAGAACCAAAAGGCCTATGACCTTGAAACTTAGTATGTAGCATCGAGCATTCAGTCCCATCATATTTTATACAAATAATGACTGTGCGGTGACCATGACTTAATTTATGACACGGTCAACTTCGGTATCTTGGGCTTTTATATGGAAAAACGCATAAACAGTGGATTTCTCAGAACTTATTTAAATCTAAGGTACAATATTTGGTATATATGGTCAACTAAATGAACAGCTGAAGAGATTATGTCTCTATAGGTCAAGGTCGGTCTGTCAGCCCGTCCGTCGTCAAGATTTTCAAACATTCTTCTCCTAAGAAACCACTGGGCTGATTAAAGGCAAATTTCATATGGAGTCTCAGTGGGATGGGGGAACAACAGTTTGTTACCAGGGTCTGAGTCACATAACCAAGATGGCCACCACGCCCATATATGGTAGAAACCTTTCAAAAACCTTCTTCTTCTGAACCAAAAGGCCTATGACCTTGAAACGTGGTATGTAGCATTGAGCACTCGGGCCCATCACAGTTATACCAATATGGTAAAAACCCTTCAAAAATCTTCTCCAGAACTAAAAGGCCTATGACCTTGAAACTTGGTTTGTAGCACTTGGAAGTTGGGCCCATTATAATTTATACAAATCAGGACTGTGCACTGACTGTGACTTAATTTATGGCAAGGTCAATTTTGATGCATTGGAAAATGCTTAAGCAGTGGATTTCTCAGAAACCATTAAAGTCTAAGACATGCCCATATATGGTACAACTCCTTCAAAAATCTTCTTCTCCAGAACCAAAGGCACAATGAAATCGTGGCATGGTATGTAGCATTGAGGACCTGGGCCCATCATAGTTTGTACAAATCATGACGGCGCATTTACCTTGACCTGATTTATGGCAAGGTCATCTTTGGTATGCTATGCTTTTACGTGGGAAAATGCTTAAACAGTTGATGTTACAGGATTTTTTAAGCCAAGATATAATAATTGAAAAATTTGGTTAACTGAATGAATACATAAGGTCATCAAAGGTCAAGGTCATTTTTTGAACTTTGCTCAAGGTCACTGAGATTTTAAAATCAAAATATGCACACCTTTTAAGCTACTGGTTTCAAATTTGTAACAAATGAGCGAAATGACAAATTGTGTCTGTTGACAGAAGGTGTCAGATGAGCTACAGGACCATTGGTCCTCTGATTTTATTATTATTATTATTATCATTTTACATGTATTTTCTGAACATGAGCGCTCGCCAAAGCACCAGAAAGACCTTTGATAGGACATGCGAAGATAGCTTTAAATATATATTGCGTTAGCTGTCCAATATGGCGACTGCGTGTGGTGTTTTATTTGTTTATTTTTTGGTTGATTTGATGCTTAACGTCCACGGTAAACAACTATGGTCATGTCGGGACGGTCAGTTAACCTAGCCACACTATTCCTGGGCAGGCTTAGACCTCCTAAGCGGTTAACCAGTACTAAGTGCACATACTTTCGCCAGTAACTGACAACTGCCCTTCTTGAATCAGCGGTAGGAGAAACGAAAGTATGTGGCCAGACCGGGATTCGAACCCAGGACCTCTGACTTATGAGTCAGGTGCCCTACCGATTGCGCTTGTGGTGTTTTAAACAAGGCGCCAACAAATTATATTCGTGGTAGCACAATGAACATACACATTGATTTAAGCGTTCGCCAGAGCGCCCACATTTCCTAAAAGTGACAAAAAAATTATAATCTTTTTCTGTGATTGACGATGTTAAATTTCAAAAACCCTGTTTAGACTGGACACCTGTTTTGGGGACATATGAGCCGCGACATGTGAAAAACAACAAAGTGGTTGTGCGCCCAGCGCAGACTCAGATCAGCCTGGGCATCCGCCCAGTCTGATCAGACTCTTCGCTAAGCGCTTAAAGGTTAGCTAAGGGTCTAAGCTACCTCCATGCGTACAGCGAAGACTCTGATCAGGATCGGCGGATGTATGCGCTTAGCGAAGAATCTTATTAGACTGGGCGGATGCCCAGGCTGATCTGAGTCTGCAATGGGCGCACAGCCACTTTGTTGGTTTTCTCGTGTCGCGGCTCATATGGGAACAGAGCAGACCCAGTTCAGAGGCCGCAACACGCGCATATGATCAAGGCCTTTACTATTTGCTTACAAGAATTTCTATGCAAAATATAGTTTAAATGAAAAGATTTACCGGACACCCATGGCCTTATCCCAATAATAAGGATTGACAAGCCCACTTGTAAAAAGGGCTATTCTCCGAATCTGTCATTTTCTGACATTTAACCGTAATATATCAACTGGCATTGCATACGGTCTTGAAACTAAAATAGCTTTCTTAAGATATAAGAGACGACCCAAGAGGTATTACTCGAGTTTCAAAGACAACTATAGCGTCGAATAATGGACAATTTTACGTTTGTGTGTCCTTGAAATAAGTGAACGCTAAGGATTATGTTTTCTTACGCCTCTTATGTCAAAGCAAACATGGCGATTTTAAAACTAGTCACATTGAGAAAAGACTAGTCTAGTCAGGGTATTACAGCTCGCATTTGCGAACTGCATATGGTCTACTTACAATGCGTAATTTAAACTAATGTGTTATACTTTAATCTGTGCCATAATTATAACAATGATATAAGTTTTTTTTTGTTTTTTTTTTTGTTGTTGTTTTTTGTTTCATAATATTCATTATTTATAGTTATTTTAGTTTCCAGAATATGTTTTGCCCTTTAATTTCCATATTATCTTGTATGTCTTGATATCTCAAAAGTACATTTCTCTATTGTCAACCACAGTATTCAGTCAAGTTTGTTTACCACGTTACGCCTTAAATATTTAAAGACACCTGGACATGGGATAAAACACATTCTGAAACAGTTACTGGTTTGTTCATGATTTTTATTATGCAAGTTTTAGCCAGACAGAGCATTTCCCTCTCAATGCTGTATATGTTGGCCACAGCAAATACCAGAAAACTACACCGCTGGCCTTGGTCCCGGCTGTTGACTCAAAGATATCTTCCGTCCTGGTTGTTGTCTTCCTTTGCACAAGGTTTAAACCTGTCCGCCAATTTTCGCTTCCAACAGAGACTGTCCGTCATATTTGGCTTCCGCAGAGACTGTCCGCGATCTCTTTCTTCCTGCAGGGACTACCGTCCTCGAAAAATGGCTTCCTGCCGAGACTGTCCGCCTGACTCTGCTTCCTGCCGAGAACCTCGACAGGAAGCAGAATCACGCGGACAGTCTCTGCATTAGGCCATTAATCATGTACAGAAATCGCAGCAGGAAGCAAGATATCGGGGACTGGTTTATACCCTGTGTTTAAGGAAGATTTCCGTCCTGTGATATTGTGTCCACAACATCCTTAACTGATCCATAGGGATAGGAGACTGAAGCAGGTAGGGGCCATTGTCAAGAAAAAAGGGGGTGCTTACAGTTTTTCTGACGTACTTGTAGCAAAAACGATGTTTCAAGGCAGAGTGAAAGGAGAAGAAAACAGGTAGACAAATGACAGGGCGGGAAAACAATAGAAAAAAGCAATATCGATGCTCTAGGAAAATGCGGACAGTTTCTGCACTAACAGGAAAGGAAGAAAATGTGGACAAACGAAAAGGCGGAAAGACAATGAAAATAGTAGAGAGGCGTGGACTTTGCTAGCACAACCAGGGCGGCCGAAGACAGGACCAGGTGGAAAGGGACTGTTGTAAAGTCATCTTTGGTGCCCCAGCTACCTTCCAAGGTTATGGAATAGACTAGAATAGACATATTTAAATAGACTATGCAAAATATATTTAACCTTTTTTTATATTTTGCAATTTTTCTCGAATATGAAGTGCAATATTCAGTTAAATTAAATTGCATGGAAGGGAGCCGTATTTTGAGCTTAAGATACCATGGGATTACAAAAGCCATTTTTAAAATCGATATTGGGGAAAAACGATAAAGCGCTGAAGGGGTCATAAGCCGAAATTCGCATCCATTGAAAACAAAACCAAAATGGGAAGCATGTGATTTTTTGTACGGTTTTTCTCGTCATTTTCAAGATCAGTTTTTTTTTTTTGTCAACGCTATTTACTGTGTAAAATATATGAATTTAACTGTGAAGTTTCTTCATTGAAGTGTAACGTAACTGAGAAAATGATGACGTTAATCTAAGACTTTTGACTTATGCTCAGTAACCCGGAAGAATTTTCTTTCTGAATTGTTTAGGTACCTACCAAACAATCATACACTCGAAAGGGATTCAAGCAATACCGATTAGAATCAATGTTTTAAGACGATAACGTAAAAACAAGGGAAAACGTCAAAATTTCAAACTTTGTAAACCTCATACTCATAGCATATTCAAATGTTTTAGAGCGTTTCCCTTTACTTTAACAGCAAACCAGCCGCCTCATTATGGTTTTGGCTTTTGTACAAGATCAAAAATGTCCTTTACCTATAATGGTCTCAAAACCTGAGGTCACGGTAGTTCAAACACTGCAATTGCGCTTTCTTGATATTTTTTACCTGGCAGTCCATCTCGAACGATCGGCCTTTGCATGTGTATGCAATGAAGTGACAAAAAAAGCCTAATATGGTGGATCAGGCACATACAAAAATTGCTATATTTATTTTGCAAATTCGACGAGCATGTCGTGTGCCAAATTAAATCAGTGTTTTCATAGGTGACCTGTGTCAAACTATATGAGCCGCAACACGACAAAACAAACAAAGTGGCCTGTGCGCCCAGCGAAGACTCAGTTCAGTCTGGACATCCGCTGTCCGCATGGAGGTAGTTTAGACCAGTAGCTACCCTTTTAGAGCACAGCAAAGACTCTGATCAGACTGGGCTGGGCGCACATGCCCCTTTGTTGGTTTTCTCATGTCGCTCACATACAGGACGATGGATGGCACAAAATGACAAAGTTTTCACCTTAGCTTTTGGCACGTCTTGTGGTCGCTCAATTTGTCTGCGTTATGAATGAAATAAATGTATTTAACTACTTGTAATGCATATTTCAGAACACGAAAATGATTAAATTTTCATATCATTAAATGCTCTAGTAAAAGTTACTAAAATAAGATAATGCTAATATTCTATTTTTCAGCCACCATTTTTACACGTCTTAATTTGTGTTGAGGTTAATAAGTCCAGTCCATGCTAGACGTCTAGAGCTGTAGTTTGTAATGTAGAAACATTATGATCCTAAAGTTGTTTTTCTGTGTATGCTCATGCGGAGGACATCGGGTAGTCTTTTGTACTTTAACCTGAATTTTTTCAGTGTGATTTTTCTGGGTCAGATTGCGTCTCTTATCGAAAATGTGCTGTTTGTTTTGCCGTTTCTCCTGTTTCAAAGTATCTGTGGAGGATTGTACTTCGTGCAATCCTCCACAGATACTATGAGGAAGGAGAAACATAAACTTTCATTACTGAACGTCCCAAGGCGGGACTCCTGTTTCGGCTCATCTTGGTTGTTTCATGTGTTGTTTGTTGCTGTATCTGTTATTAGCTAGCTGGTGACAACCTACATGGGAAATAGCTGTTCACATGGCTGCCGCTGTTGATGTCTTTGGTGGTAACTAATTCTGTGTTGTCGTATTCCCACATGGTGTCTTTGGTGGGATCGGGGATTGAACTGTGTCAGTTTCTGATCATTTTCCTACTTACTTTGGTGCAAACATTTCTCAAGGATATGCTTTTTATACATATAGCCGAAATGCATTAATATTTTTTTCGTTTACCTAATTGGGGTACTTGCAGATGCTTCACTCTCAAGTTCCATATGGGACTTGAATTGCGAGCTTAACATGCGTGATGATAGCTTTTAGTATAGTTTTGAATTCATTCATAAATGAAATAATAAATGATATCTGCAGCACTTAATACAATTTTGTGTATTTTCTTGTGATCCCTTCTGCAATTGAGCCATGATTCACACTCCTCTGACAGAGCAGTATTAAATTTCATACTTTTTAATAAAATGTTCGAGAGCTTAATATTTCTCTACATTGAATGATGCAGTCAACGATATTATCCCATGAGGTTGCTAAGTTGTTTGTGCACTGCAGTTATAAATACAGACTTCTCGGTGTGTTGTCCGGCTGTTTGTATGTATGAGATGGGTACACACGTTCGACTTTATTGGACAATTAAGCATTATTTGCTACACAACACACGGGTCCAAAGAAATTCGTCTGTCGCAAATGGAGATTACACTGACAGCCACTTGTAACGCTCCCTCGGTGCTGCGTATAGCTTCCAGTGCCCTGGCGTCCTACTGTCCTTGCAGTAGGTGCGGGTAGGGGTTGTTTGGACATTTTTTCTCTCGTCTATTAATTCCTTTCTCTGGGAGATGGCCCGATATCGACTGCAATACCGTCTCAAAGGGCCGTTAAACCCAAAACAACTAACCAACCAATAAGTGTATTAGAATAATGTTTAAAGGCGATTGTGCTATAAATGAAAACATGAAACTTTGATAAAATGACCCGACGATCTCCAAGTCTTTGTTCAGCCAAAGATACGCTAGTGAGTTAGATTTGCAACCGGAATCCCTTATTAATCCGTCCAAGGGCTTCGAAAGGTAAAGACTCTTTTAGGGAGGTCATTTAGAATTAATGTTCGCCTCCTTTCACAGCGGGCTACTTTTTAAAGAGTAGTTGCATACTTATAAGAGGAGTTTCCATCCTGTGAAGCAAATATAAGTCCGTTCAAGTTGTATTCCTTGTAAAATGGAGGTCAACCATGGAGGAGTAGCCGTTTATCCTCAGATGTATCGGTAGGCACCCTTGTTTTTTCTGCATTTGCTGAAGGAAAACGGCGCTGCCTCATTTGGCAATTCTTTGTTCAAAAAAGGGTCTACTCTTGAAGAAAAGAATTTGTCCATGAAAAAGGATATCCATTCCATTCAGAGACGACCTTTTACGTAAAGGAAGACAAGATAAGACGACATATACACATTTGGCTACAGAGAATCAGACAGATAGTGTGAACGATGACGTCCCTTGCCCAATGCTTTTCATTGCAAATAAAATAGACAAAACATGGATCATGTGTGCAGAAACATAAACAAAATATAGGGCACGTTCGACATAATAACTTGGTTAAACTCAAGCGATTCCCATTTATTCCAAGGACAACTCGAAGATGAGCCGCGACACGACAAACCCAACAAGGTGAATGTGCACCCAGCGCAGACTCAGATCAGCCTGGGCATCCGCCCAGTCTGATCAGAGTCTTCGCTGTCCGCATAGAGGTAACTTGGACCCTTAGCTACCTTTTGAGCAATTAACAAAGAGTATGGTCAAACTGAGCGGATGTCCAGGCTGATCTGAGTCTGCACTGGGCGCACAACCACATTGTTGGTTTTGTCGTGTCGCGGCTCATATACACATATCTTCGAACAAATCCTGAGTATTAAAAAGTGGTTGACTCACCTTGTAAATATCGAATAATAACACATATCACCGGTCCGAATATAAAGTTCTTTAACATGACAGGTACTATTGTGAATGGCATACAAAACACCGCTAAAAGTAGGTCACTGACGGATAAGTTTAGTAAAAATACGTTCGTCACTGTTCGCATCCTTTTATTCTGAATTAATGTTATAATCACTAATAAATTTCCAACAACAGATAGCACAAACACTAGAGAATAAATTGGAATAGTGACGATATCCTGTGTTCCAAGTGGAGGGGACTGGAAAACCCTAGTTCTTGGATAAGGGTCAGTGACTCCGGTAGTGGTGTGGTTAAACATCATTACACCAGATACGTTTGAGTAATGTACGTTACTACCATACATTGCTTCTGTTGACTCTGTTGTTACGTTGTTCATGTTTATCTCATTTTTTTCACTTTTGAAAAATGTTTGTTTCTAATTTAGTAATTTTAACCATTAGCAAGCACCGACGTGTACAAAGTCTTAAGTGCATGCCAAAAATATACACGTTGCAGTTATTTATTCCGACAATGGGTAAGAATTAAAATTCTCTAAACTTCCTTGTATCTGTTTGCACCTACTCTATAAACTATGTATTACGCTAGAAGTAGCATTCATTTCCTTTAACATTTCATATCTTCCACTGCATATCTCACCACAGAATATTTTTATATATTAAAGTGTATTATATAATAAATGAAATTGTCACAACAAACAGAGATTTAAGTGATTTTAATAAATGAAATGTTTCTCACGCATAAATAAGATATTTTCACACATACTTGTCATCTAAAGTCGTTGTATTACATTAATTATTTTCAAAAGTATACTATATTATCCTTTCAAAAGCATTAAAACACATACAGTTGTATCGTGCAGGAAACAGAACCAACCACAATTGGGCCAACTGTCATCTTCAGCTCAAAACCAATTAGTATTTTGTCCGCTTAATTTAGTCCGGTTAAATGGCCGTCCTTAATCGAACTGATTTCCACTGATTTCCACTACCAACTGAAAAACTGTTTGTCGTGTCCATTTCAGCTGAATGACATCACATTAACCGGCTTCCTCCGGCGCTTGTAATTAGCAGCCTCCTAGGAATGAAATGAACAATGGTATACTAAAGATTCACTAACTTTCATAGCATAACTCTGCGAAATCCCAATATACAAGACTACCAAATGCCGTAAACCGTACTTGCCCTGAACGTTGGATCCCCATTCCCAATTACTGGGCAACTCATATGTTTTATCAATTCAATGTTATATTTATCCTGCGATGAGTTGAAAATTGTTGTCGGAATTGCTAATAGTGCAGATCCTGATCAGACTGCTCAAAAGAGCAGTCTGATCAGGATCTACACTGTTTGCAAGATCGCTTATGTCGCAATAGCTTGTGGCATTACGTAGGTATAAATCTTTTATTATGAATAGGTAGCTCGGTTGAATTTAAGTTCAAACGTAGCTTAACACCTTGCGAATTAAAATCACATACAACAAATGCCGTTTAAATCGAAACTTTCCGTATTTAATTATCGTTTATTGGCCGAGGCCATGTTTTCTAAATTATATTTATTTAGTAAATAAACTTCATTTCCTGGGGCTACACTATTCCGACGCAATGCCAGTTTATATATTATAATAAAGTGCACTATCACTCAGAAATATCTGTAGATGCTACATGTAATAAAACTACCATCGATTTTGTGTTTACATTCGCTTTACCTGCAAAAATCACAATTTACTTTGTATATTCTAATTTATATTTCTATAATGAAAAAAATCAGCAAAACTTTAATGAATATCAGCTTCTACTGCTTGCTATATTCTTTTCATAGTTTATGTTGTTTATATGTAATTTTACATTTATCTAATTATCTGTTTATTTTAGATAACTGTTTGTCTGTTCCATTCATTAAGTTATTTCTTTTTAGCTGAATTTATTTGTAAGTTTCTGTCAATTTTTTTTTCTTAAGATTATTCTATCTTCCTCCAGTTTTTAATGTTCTGAACTTTCGAACATTTACATTCATTACTTAATTTTTATTCTAATAAAATTTTAATCTGTCTTCCTTCAATTTTTTCATATTCTGAACTTTCGAAATTTACATCAATTACTTATCTTTTATTCTAATAACATATTAAACGTGAATATTACTAAACTATTTGCTAAAACGTTTTCGCCTATCTCTATACATAAGCATGTAAAATATTATATCAGATATAGAGCCTATCATGTCTATGCCGCTGTCATAGCAATATACTGTCTGCTCAGTTCAATAACTCACAAGAAATAATTCGCATCCTTCGCTCAAAGAGAATTATGAACGTGATACAACTGGTAAGACATCTTATGCCAGTACCTAGACATATTTTAAGCTTTAAAGATGAGCCGTGTTGTGATAGAATTTGTTATCGTAAATGCGGTATTCTGAACTTGGTATGCACATGAACAGTAGTAATTGCGCCTGCGCCATTTGCTAAGGACGTGTCATAAAGAGGATTGTGGCTATAGACTGCATACTCACAAGCTGATCAGGTTTAGCTGTGTTTAGAAATATCCGAAGACAGTCATTCCCATGAAGTCTCTCATTTAGTACCTACAAAATTGGTACGAAAGCATCTTACGTTCCGTGACAGTATTGCCAAAGAGCCGAACATTTTCTATTCATATCTAGTTACTCCAAAATTAAGAAACGGTGATTTGTTGTGTAAGAAATCACTTTTTGAGTTTTTTATGTCAGTTATCAAGGATGTCATATCATGACCTGTGTACGAGCGATATATCTTCTTACCACTGCAACCCCCCCCCCCCCCCCCTTACCAAACCCACAACCACGGAAATCAAAATGGAAACTTCAGGAGAGTAGGAAATTGACCTGTTACTAAACTTTTATTAATGTCCCACCGTTCAAACAGCCTGGCGTAAAATCTTCAAAGAGCTTCGAGGGCCATTCAAGAATTACAGCAACATTTTGTTTCAAATTAAACTTATTGTGAGCATGAAAATGAAACTAAGACTTCTTGAGCCTTTATCCCTATGCTATGGAGTGTCATAAAATATGACGTAAGTTTTGATAACGTCAAAATCGTTGCCGTCACCTTCACACATGTCGAATGTCATGGCGCCATCAACTCGGATAAGCAGTTAGCATCTATGAAAATATTTTTTAAAGAAAAATATGGCGGCTCAGGAAATTAGGAAATCCTAGGTTGATTGCAAGAAGTTTGCAAGTCAATGCACTATCGTAAGAAACTGATGGTTAGTGCGTTTTCGGACTCTAAATCAGTATCCTTCATGGCGGAGGGCGAGTTCCCTCTCTTCCGTCAGAATTTATTTTATCTTCATTGTGGCTGGTAATATGTGCCATTTAGCAGCCGTCAAAAATCTCCCCGTATTTTATCATAGTGCATACTATATAGACTATATACACTACTCAAAATATTAAAAAGAACACCTAATGATTTCCCATAGACGACAATGAAACACATTCCCACTTTGAGAGTCATTTACTTTCAATAGACGAAGACACAGAGTTTCCAATCAATTTGCCAATTTTTAAAGAAGCTCTCGAAGTTACTGACAGCACTGATTTTGATCCAATATCTATCCTGCAAATGTCTATGGACTGATTCTTGTGAAAATGTAATTTCTGTACAAACCTTGTAATTTTTCAAACAGTTGAAATTATGAAAATTTCAATCACAATTGAAAACAACCAATTTGTTTACGAAACTGTATGTCTTACAAGGTGACCCGTTTGAAAGCATCAGTTTTGACTCAAGTTTATGAGCTTTTATAGACTTATAGAAAAATGCCTCAATTTCAGAAAATTCGAAAATTTCCAAAAGTTCTTCCATGAAAATGATTAGGGCATCAGTTCTATTTAATTTTTTGTTGTTTTAAACTTTGATCCTTCTTCAAAATTCTGCAAAAGAATGGGAAATTCTTGGTCGCTGGTGGTCGAATTTATGGGCGGTCGACTGGGTATATATTGTTGTAATGTCTATGGGAAAATATAAGCTGTTCCTTTGAATATTTTGAGTAGTGTATAATTTTGTACTTTCGGTCCCACCCCTGGTTAACTATATATATACAAGGACTGTTACGGAACGTAAAAGATTTGGTTGTTGGTTGATTTGATGCTTAACGTCCACTGTAAACAACTAAGGTCATGTCGGGACAGTCAGTTAACCTAACCACACTATTCCTGGGCAGGCTTAGACCTCCTAAGCGGTTAACCAGTACTAAGTGCACATACTTTCGCCAGTAACTGACAACTGCCCTTCTTGAATCAGCGGAAGGAGAAACGAAAATATGTGGCCAGACCGGGATTCGAACCCAGGACCTCTGACTTACGAGTCAGGTGCTCTACCGATTGCGCTACCCGGCCCGGCGAACGTAAAAGAGCTGTCACGAAACGAAAAAGAGTCATAGTTACAAACGACCTGATGACCCGATCGTTTGATATCTATGACTCTTCCTCGTTTCGTAATAGCTCTTTTTTGTTTCGCAACATCCTTGAAAACATAGTTAACCGGGTATGAGTCCTTTATGCTTTTTGTGAGTCAGCCTAAAAATAAAGTTCCGCGGAAGCCCATGCTAGGGCGGTGCGTTTGTTTTCAGGACTTGACAGTGCTACAGTACTGTATTCCTATCAGAGTTATACATAGTCTACGATATGGTTGGTTAGATGTGTTGGGTTTAACAACCCTTTGAGAAAGTATTTCAGTCTGTATCGGACCGTCTCCCTTCCTAAGAAAGGGATAGGGAAAAGAGAAATGATAGACGAGAGAAAAAATATCCAAAGAACCGCACCCGCACCTCCTGCAAGCACAGCAGGTCCTTGCCTAAATATTTTCCAAATAAGTAGGACACCCCGGCACTGTTAGTTACCCAGCACCATGGTCCGATCAGACCCACCCCCTCCCCATACTCTAGAAATACATTCACCTAAGTAATGATAAAATAGCGTATATTCGTAGGGTTGCATGACTTGTAACTTACTACACTAAATCAACAAAATTACATAGCTCAATTTGCTTAACAGAGAAACTTTTTTGTGATATTCCGGGGCCGTTAGTTCGGCTTTGAAAACGTAACTGTTTGCACCAAAGCCTAGCCCTTTAATTATTACTCATTCATCGACATGAAGCTGAAGACCGGTATATATGAAAGTAGACATAATCCTTGCAGCGAACTAGTAATGAATTTGTGCATTCTATAAGCATGTTACATAATCTTGAAATAATGAAAACTTCAAAAGTTTCAATTTTACAGGATTTGTTTCTTAGTTACAGGATTAATATCAGGAACAATACGTCTCGAATCTTAGGAGCTCCAGACACAATGAGTCGAGACACGACAAAACCAACAAAGTGGCATGCGCGCCCAGCAAAGATATGTGAGCCCAGCAAAGACTCAGATCAGCCTGGGCATCCGCCGACAGCTTAGACTCTGGTCAGTCTGGGCGGATGCCCAGTCTGATGTGGGTCTTTGCTGACCGCAAATGATACTTTGTTGGTTTTCTCGTGTCCTGGCTCAAATGAGCATTTTCACAAAACAAGGGCACCGGGATATCGGCAGACTGTAAAGCGATGATATAACCAACATGAATACTTCGATTTATCGGCCTATGCCTACCACGGATCTTAAGATTAATATCTCGATTATATTTGTGATTATTTGTCGTAGACATATCAGAGCATGCATGACCTGCATCCGGGTTTTTATTGTATGGGGGATAATAAACACAATCTACCATTTGTGAAAAGAAACAGTTTTAAAATGACGTTTTATGAATATAAACTTTATTTTGGCTTCGTTTCCTTTTTAATTTAATCGCCGTTATTTGCGGATAGACGTGTTTTATTCAATAATAACGAATGACGAAAAGTGTATTTGCAAATTTCATGACCCGTTTGAGCAGCCGTAGATCAGGCGCATTCGAGTTTTCCAATCGTGCATTTAAAGGTCTAGTATTAAAGCCATAACCGCACCGCGCTTCCGATCTGCCGCGCCAGAAATCAGTCTTCTTTAACAACTGATGTATTTCTAACTAAAATTACAAAGAATCAAACAGTGCTTCCACTAATGGAAGTCTGGGGGTCTGTGACTTCTAAAACTGAATGCCAGGAAGTCAGTGACTTCCAATTTTTATCATAACCTACCATTTATAAAGTGAATATTGACTTAAATAATGAGTTAAATTTGTTATAATAATGGTATTTCACCCATTAATAAAGGAGAAAGCAATATAAATATGGACATTCTGGAAGAAACCAAGTCTATCCTTCAGCATGACTTCCAAACGACAAACCTTGGAAGTCATATGACTTCCTGATTTTGATGGTTAGTGCTAGCACTGAACAAAATACAATGAGAACAAAAAACTACTTTTTCGAAGCTGAACAAAAAATCAGACATACCCCTTATCTTTTTGAATTTGTATACTAAGTCATCATAAAATTCTGGTTCCGATAGGCCTTCATGTGAAAGTGATTTTAACCTGACATTGAGTTTTGAAACCAATTCATTGCATCGGCGATAAAATTTTCTAGATAAGGAATTATTTCGATGCAGGCTTATGTTGATACTCATTCGCTCAATTGCACACACGCTCACTCACTGACAAACTCACGAATTCACTCCCTTAGCAATTGGGCCAAACGAAGTCAGGGAAAATCATGAAAATATGAGGCAGAAAAAGCTAAGAAATAGACTTTTAATAAGTGTTCCCCCGGTTACAGCTAGCTCCTGGTGAGGTATCGGTATTTTTGCAGTTCAGTCATGCCACTAAATTTTACCTGTGGCAAATAAACTAGAATATCGAAGTTGTATGAAAATGAGTAAGGAAAACATCAGTTTTGGCCATGGTGCCGCATGGTTATATATCTATGCGCCAGTCATTTGCATCCACAACCCCCACCTACAGAAACGGAATTTTTACATTTCAGAGACCTGTGATGATTAGCTGATGGTAATAACCTAGCTCTTATTTCGACCCAAAACTACAGAAAATCTCACAGGGTAAAGGACCCCAATCTTAAAACTCCGGCACTGTGGAAACAATTAAAATATAATTGCCCTGCACCTTGGTCCGGCTATCCCAGCGCCATTGTATTATTGTAGGCCCGGAACGTCCCGTTACCATAGTCTAGCTGCAGTTGCAGTTATCCGTTGAGGGATTATTGGGTTGCCCTTTATATTAATTCATGTTTTGTCCACCATTTTGAAGGAATTCTTATTAAATCAACAACCCAACAAACTCTATTCGGTTATTGTGTTTCCGTTCATTCCTGGCGCAGCCCATCTTCGTAGGTTGGGGCGAGGATGCAAATGACAGCAGGCCAAATTGACCCGGACGAGTTGAATGGCGGCCGAGTTGACCCAGGAGCCGTAAAGACCCCAGGCTTACAGAAAGCAGGCCGAGTTGACCCGCTTTTTCCATGACATACTATCGCCAGACAATAGTTGTAATCGAACTCGACCAAGGCTGATCACGATAATCCTCACTCGGGAATTCATGTTTTGTCCTTGAACAAGACACATTTACTTTACAAAAGTACTGATAATACCCAGAAAGCGGTGGATCTGTCCTGACATGACTAAAAAGTTGTTCTTTAAAAACGAATTTCATCTTCGACAATTATCTTTTTTAAAGATGTTTCTTGTCTCTGACTAAGGCCAGCCTGTCTATCTGCAGGCAATTAGCGTTTCCCTTGCTTACAGATACACAAATGCGCATTTTCCAATGGCACTTACTCACTCATGGGAAGGTATGCTAGACTTATAACAAAATTAAGGCTTCAGTAATCTTTTTAAGAGTTGGACATTTAATAGTCTTATTTCACATGGACATGATTAAGCACCTGTGAATGTTTTGCAAGGTCGTTATGTTTATTTTTGCCGTCCATTCACACCGCCATATATCATACATGGCCCTGCCCATTTTGGAATTTTGACAAATGAATTATGTATTAACTGGTATTTAAACATTTTACACATCATGATAAAATCAGAGTAGGTTCAATTTGGTCTGTCCAGTTCAAAAGGTTATTTTCTCAAAAGTACAAGCAAGTTGACTTTTCACACCGATATACTTAATGTCAATATACAATTGTATTATATAATATAATTGAGCCGCGACAAGACAAAACCGACAAAGTGGCATGTGCACCCAGCGTATACTCATATCAGCCTAGGCATCCGCCCATTCTGATCAGAATCTTCGCTGTCAGCATGGACGTAGCATAGAACTTAAGCTATCCTTTAAGCCCAAAGCGAAGATTCTGATCAGACTGGGCAGATGCCAATGTTGATCTCAAGCTCCTGGGCGCACGTCCCACTTTGTTGGTTTTGTCGTGGTGCGGCTCGAATATAACATTATGCATATAATTGGACAATGGCAAGTTATACAGTGCCTTCTATGATATATGGATGGATGACCTGTGGTTTTACGTACTTTTTCAACCTTTGTCTTTATAGTATTTCAGTCGTAGCAGGATGATACGAGGGTGGCCATGAAGTTCTGTGCACTGTAGCACCGTTTAGGGTTCGGAGTGGGGGCAAGGAATCTAGTCCCATGCAGGCCTCGAACCGGATTCAGAGTTGGGAGCCACTTGGACGCTTCGTTTTTGTACGATTACTTTCTCTTGAATTAACGATTTTTAACGATTATGATTCTAACTTTGCAATGCATAAAGAAAATATGAAAATGATCGGAATCCGCTACAGTCTAATTCCACCCCTACCACGATAAGACATGAAAATGGAATAGAATAATAATTTCTGAAAGTTAGATCCTTTGGAAGCAAAAATACACCCTAGAAATGAAAAAAGTAGACACAGTTTAATTGAGTCTATGACCATTATTGAAAAGTGCAACACCGGCAAGGGGTGGTTGGGTGGTGCGATGGTGCTGGATATAACTTCCAGTGCCTGAGCGTCCTACTGACTTGGATACTAGTAGGACAAGGGCCTATTGTGATTGCAGTAGGTGCGGGTGAGCGTTGTCTGGACTTCTTTTTTTTTGGTTTAAACAATATTTTATTCATAGATTTTATACATACATATGAATAATACAATGAAGCAATACAGGATCTGACAATAAGCGTAACGCTTATATGTAAGTCATCTCCTGATGTAAGTCATCTCCTGAGATTTTTTTTTCTCTCGTCTATCATTTCTCTCTTCTTTCTCCCTCTCTTTGGGAGACGTCTCTATATAGACTAAAATACTGTCTCAAAGGGCTGCTAAACCCAAAACAACCAACCAACCAATGCAACACCGGCCACGCAAGCAGAACTATATTTTCAAAATGATTCTACATAAACTCAATTATTCCATTAAACATAGTTACTCTATGATATGTACGAGGATACGTTTAACGGCCGCCCAAAGGCACATCAGCTGCAGTGAAGATAAATAAGGTCTTTGAGTTAGATCATTTGGAATGACAGAATATACCAAAGCAAGGAAAATCGGTTTAACTGAGTCTGGTCATGGCAGTAATGAAATGTGCCCACCGGCCACGCAAGCACTATTATGATGTACGGGGAGACATTTTTTACAACTGCAACACGGCACACCAGCAGATTCACCAGGCCCCAAGGTTAAAATAACTTTTTTCATGCTCAACTCAGCTGAGCATGACTTTTACCTCCTTATATATATATCAAATTACTGATAAGTATAGTTATTTTCTTGCTCAGTTTAGCTGGGTATGAAATTTTCTCTGCTTTTGAATATGAAACTGCCAACATTAGTTGGCATTTTCATATTTATCAGCAGAGAAAATGTATGAAATTTTGGCTGCTAATGAATATGAAAATGCCAATATTAGTTGGTATTTTCATATTTATCTGCTGAGAAAATTTAATGCTCAGCTGTGTTGAGCATGAAAAAAACTTTTATAACCTCAGGGTCAGGAAGGCTTTGCATAAAAGGTAACACGTTCGGAAATTGAATGAAATGAAGTCACTAAGCTAGTCTCAACTAAATTAAGAAATTGTCACACACAAGCACACGCACGCACACTCACAGAGAGAGAGAGAGAGAGAGAGAGAGAGAGAGAGAGAGAGAGAGAGAGAGGAACCAAACAGAAATGTTATCACCGAATGGTTAGTTAGACATTTAAACATTTACTGAGGACTTAAACATACTTTGGCATACGAACCATTGCCCTAGAATACATTTATGTCAGATATTTATTATGTTGGTCCGCTTTAAGATTTTCTAGCCGATATATGAATCAGCTTTTTAAATCAAAGAGCACACACTGCTATGAAATAAAAATGTGGAGACAATTAGACTTGGAAGTTTAGGAATCAACCACTTAAAACTCAGTGGGCCGGAACAGAAAAAAAGAAATAAATAGTTTGTGTTTTTAAAATAGGTTGTATCATGTGAGCTTCGAACTTTAGCTTATTAGAAGTACAATAAAGGGCAAAGATCAGGGGCCATATTCATAAAACGACTTAAGTGGTTGCTATGCTGTTGCTAAGGCTAAATTTCTTTGAAGGAGATTCCCTACAACTATGAAATTTGCTCTGGAGGAACAGTCTAACAAAGACTGTTCCTCCAGACCAAATTTCATAGTTGTAAGGAATCTCCTTTATAGATATTTAGCCTTAGCACCCGCATAGCAACGCCTTAAGTGGCTTTATAAATGCGGCCCCAGAACTAGTTCAATCAGATACCGTGCGCTCAAATCCAACCGGGTCAGAAGTATAAACGTGCACAATGAGTTGCATTGGCTTCTTTGTAAAAATAATCAGTATGGAAGTTTCCTTCCGCAATATGATTTTGACGCAAATATAAATATTAAGTGCAGTTTTTCTATAAATAACATTCTGAAGTTTCTATTTTATTTTGATTAAATAAACAATTTACAAGCCAGCTTCCTTCGTTTGAAAGCCAAGAAATCTATTGGCGTCTGTTTAACCTATAAATGCCTAGGGTCCTATTAAAAGGACATAAGCAAACAGTGCAAGCCCAAATCACATGGCGCAGAACACGGCATCTAGTCAGGGTCTACACATTTTCCCCAAAAATCTATACCAAAAAAAATAAAGAAAAAAATAAGCATTACTAAAATGGTGAATGGACGCGTCCAAGTTGTAGTAACAGAAGAGTTCACTGGGAATAGATGGGTTAACATTACAGTAAAATAGTCATAGTGACCGGACCTGACTCACTTGATTGTATTAGTTCCTGATTATTGCCAATTGCTGAAATGTCCATCTAGAAATGCACACAACTTCAAAATGGCTGTTTTGCGAAGTAGATATCGTCATAACATTACATTGACGTTGATGAGATATCATGTCAATTAAAAATAGATCAGTCGTAGCAGTGAATTGAGAACCCGTTAAAGCCTTGCAATAGCCTTCATGTCACTGGGTCCATATTTGATCAGGCACGAACAGCAAAAACTCTGATCAGACTTCCAAGACTGCAAAGGTTTATCTGAGCCGCTGCTATTCTCATATGCGTCAAATACCTTTCCTGGCATTCGGAACTCGCTCGGCCAATTCCGTGATTCACGGAATGGGCCGAGCGGTGTTCCGAATGTAATTTTTTGGTTTCAACAGTATCTGTTTCACGTAAATTACATGCATAACATTTACATAGTAAAAAATAGTTAACTGGATTTCATACGAGCATCAAAACTTATACAATCATCTCCTGCAGTCAATTTTTATTGTCGCAGCTCGCATCTAGTCGCCTCCGCTATCGCAATATTTAATTGTCAAACTTTAATTTGGTTCCACCAGAGAGTCAGTTCACGGGCTCACGGCACAAATGTTAAATTAAATTACCAAGAAACAGGTGGACATAACCACCACTTTTATTCGTCGGTGGCCCGCTATCTGGCACTGCTGGATGGACACGAGAAACTGGAATGCGCTATCATCATATGGTCTCCTGGAAATATGTAAAATTCAACTTATTAAGTACTTCGTGGCATCTTTTTCTAAATCATGGAAAACAAAATCGACATTTTTTATAGCTTCTTGACACACTGAGATGTTGATAACCTAAAAAAGAACATTTTCGGATTTTTTTGACAAAATTACTGCAAACACTATATTCTACGTCATGGCAATAGACAGTTGATGTAAACATCAACATATTATCGTCGAACTGACTGAACCGCTGGCCGTTTAGAAATAGAAATAAATGTGACTTTGGAAAATACAGACATCATCGTTTCTGCCAGTATTTTCTGTTTAATAGGCCGATGTTTTTGTACTTTAGTCCATTAGAATATCTTTAATCGTGTCTTACAGCCAAGAATTATCTGAGCCGCGACACGAGAAAACCAACAATGTGATTATGCGCCCAGCGCAGACTCAGATCAGCCTAAGCATCCGACCAGTCTGATCAGAGTCTTCGCTGTCCGCATGGAGATAGCTCAGACCCTTAGCTACCCTTAAAGCGCTTAGCAAAGAGTCTGATCAGACTGAGTGGATGCCCAGGCTGATCTGAGTCTGCGCTGGGCGCACAACCACTTTGTTTATTTTCTCGTGTCGCGGCTGAATTCCATACTTGTGCTACGAAGTCTATACTTAGACTACACGACCTTTTTCTTGTAGCTAATGATGCGACCGTTTCTTCTCGAAGTTTACGTGATTTTCTTTTGACGAGTTTCTTCTACTAACAATTCCATACTTGTGCTACGGCGACTATACTTAGACTACACGACCTTTTTCTTGTAGTTAATGAAGCCCGTGATTATTGTTTTGTTTCATTACGAGTGGATTCTACTAACGGGGTTTTTACTCATCTTACGGGTTTCAGGTTTATTTTCGTTTGATTAATTTACCTTTCAAAAAGCCCAGTATTTAAGACAGTCTTGACAATGATCAGAGGCCATGTTTGTTGTGGCGTCTGATCAAGGTCTGCACTGTTTGCCATCGCCCATTTTACGGGTCCACAGATATAATCTGGTTAGATATAAAAGAGCTTTTAGAAATTTTGCTTTGAGCTGATCCAATTATTTTTTATACTGCACTCTTTCGACTTACAAAATGTTTGCAGAAGCTACGGGGCGATCGGTTAATCCTCCAGTAATTTATAACTCACCGTTCGAAGGCGGGATGCATCCTTCAAGTTCTTTACCATTACTCTTTACGTTTTTTTATATTAATGTGTGCTTTCATCTGTTCATCAATAATGTGAGTAACATTTGAGCCGCGACGCGAGAAAACCAGCAATGTGGTTGTGCGCCCAGCGCAGACTCAGATCAGCCTGGGCATCCGCCCAGTCTGATCAGAGTCTTCGCTGTCCGCATGGAGGTAGCTCAGTCCCTTAGCTACCCTTTAAGCACTTAGCGAAGAGACTGACCAGATTGGGCGGATGCCCAGGCTGATCTGAGTCTGCGCTGTGCGCACAACCACATTGTTGGTTTTCTCGTGTCGCGGCTCATTTTTTTAGTTTAGGAAGCTGAATGACTGCCTCTTTAAAGATATTCGGTTGACTTCTCGTGTCTTTTTTAAACTGGGTCGTGCTCAGATTCAGCTGTGCGCACACTTCAAAAACTATTATGAGAGTTCTGGAATTTATCATACCAATCGAGCAGGAAAGTGTCGAATGCAAGGTTAGGGAAGACTGCTGATTTGATGTCAAGTACCGGTCATCATCACTATCAAAAGGAGCTGCAATTAGAATTCTCACATAATAAAACAATTATTAACCTCTATTTCGATGAATATGCATTTTTGTTGACCTCCAAACATTAAATGTTGACCTCCGCTTCGCGTTGGTTAATATGTTATTAACAGGTCAATAAAACTGCATATTCACCTCAACAATACTCAATAATTGTATATTATTATATGACAACGATGCAACAAAGAATTTCATTGCATGAATTAATATCACGTGGCGGTCAATATTTTGCGATATTGATCGGCCAGCCAAACAATATTCCTTTTATCCTGACGTCATCTGTATTTCGTGATGTAACGTTGCATAAGCATACTGGTTAATGACGTTACCGTCGCCAGATAAAACCATGCAGTCCCCACAGACGCTCTGTTTTAGTTGAACTTAAACTCAACATATAAAAAAGGTAATTGACCTTCATTTCGGCAAATATTATACAATTATTGACCTTTGTTGAGGTGAATATGCAGTTTTATTGACCTGCAAACATCATATTGACCGACGCGAAGCGGAGGTCAATATGTTATGTTTGCAAGTCAATAAAACTGCATATTCACCGAAATAAAGGTCAACAATTGTTTTATTATATGATAATTCTAAATTCAATTTCTTTAGATATTTATGATGGTACTACATGGTATTATCTCGCGACGTTACGCCATAAACATCAACGTAAATCAGACGTTACGTCACGAAAATACAATGACGTCAGCGTAAAAGTAATATTCACTGACAGGCCGGTGAATATCACAAAATATTGACCGGCACGTGACGTCAAACCAGCCAATGAAATTGCGTGTTACATCTTGGTCATATAATAAACAGTTTTATTGACCTGCAAACCCAACAAAGGGATTTCCTCTAAGCGTCGGTCAACTTGTAATTTGCAGGTCAATGAGAATGCATATTCATCTCACAAAAGGATAACCCATTGCATTTTGGGTATTTTTTGTCGTCTGCTAAAATTGTCGTCTGCATCAAAAATCAAGAATATTTTGACAATATTGATCTAACTAACTTTTGTAAAAGTGATGTCTAGGCAGCAACAAGTTTGGATCTCAGATCAGGCCCCACGTTTGTGCGGCTTGATCTGGATCCAAACTGTTTGCCCAGATACCCCTAAAGGGGTATCCCGAATTGAATGGGTTAATGATTTATACCGCAGATTATTCCAGTCATGTTTTTACAATCAGATACTTCTTATATTGAATATGTTTGGTCATATCTACGTATTTTTCAAGGTAAAACGATAAGCTATGATTAGGAATTAATACAATCAAATCCCACATTCCGCTCTCAAAACCACTAGGGAAAGAGGCACATACACACAGAAATTGACACAAGTTTACGAAAGACACGCACAGTAAACTAAATGAGCAGCTCTTTCCCGAACAGATGGTCATTCAGCTACCCTAATAACAGCATCAACATCTATTTTTACTTATCTTTTTTATTTTAATTACAAAACAAAACAGAAGGCAGGTTTGGCAGCAATACAGGTGACCAAACCGCCACAGACCATAGACAAGCGGACACAGCACAATATAACGTCAAGGAACCGCAACAGACGTACCGCCTTGGAACGGTGGACAAAAGATTACAGGAGGGGGGGTTGAACTAGTTTTACTGGGCCCAAACCTAGCCATAACCATTTGAACATCGTGGGAAAACCTCTCGCAGCTTCCTCTTTGCTTCCTTGTATCAAAAACAGATTTACTGATATAAGAACTTGCTCTAGGAGGGGCACGTCTATCCTTCTAATATTGTCCTTCGTCAACACACAATTCCCTTCCCCACCCATTGAGAGGGAAGCAAAATCGAGATGGCAAGCTTTGCTTTCCATAAATTGCTTTTTGCTGCTACTTGTTTCCGACAGAGCAACTTCCTTCCTTCCAGAGTAGACCGTCTTTCGAAAAGGCATTATTTTCTTAAAAGAAAACAAGAAGTTACAAAACTGCCTCCCTCACAAGTTGCCCCTTCGAAATGGCAGAAAACATGGCGTTGACCCTAATAAACTAAGTGATTACGCTATTCCTCCTTGCTATTGATGGCATACTCATGTTGGCATGCAAATCATATATTTGCAGATGTCAGTCATTATGACGTCATAACGCCATAATGGTGCCGACATAGTGACATCATGTTGATGTTCCTAGCTGTCTATGGTATATCGAAAAGCTGCAATGCTATGCTGTGCATATCAGTTAGGGTGTGTTATGCATACTATTGCTAATACTGAAACATGTTTTTCTTCTTCTTGTTTTGCTAAATGAACAACAAATTATTTATTATGGTTCACCAAAGAACTAAATGTGAGTCTATGAATCTCCATTTATGGTTTTGGTGTCAAAGTCAATGGTATTCTACCCACCTTATGTGGAAAAATACTGCCCTATAACATAATAGTTGGTAGGCTACTGTCCGGTATTCTACACACAACCTATCGAAACATCGGTGAGAGGGCAATTCAGGTACATGTAATAGCCAACAGTTTATTGTCGCAGTGTGAAAATTACACGTCAAAGATAATGAACTTTATGGGACAGACCGCTGATGCCAGAATCAATTACAACGTTGAAAAATAATAAATAGAATAAATGAAAAATAGCTTTTTATCATATTCGCTGTACTTTTAACACAAACGTACAAATAAGCATACCAGGTAGAAACGCTTCCATGCGGTGTTCCCTGTTTGTCTGATGACCAATAGATCATGCAAATTCTAAATACCAGGGTAATGTACACCACTATCATAGCATACCAATGACACCAGTAGAAGGAGTAAACAAAACGACGTACATGCCAAGAGAGTTGGTTCTTAACTTTCGTATATACATACGAAAGTTAACAGTCATCTCCCTCTCTCTCTCTCTCTCTCTCTCTCTCTCTCTCTCTCTTAGTAAACAAAATGTTCGAGATGTTCACTATGGTAGGTGGGGCAAATAAACATTGTAAAACTCTACCAAACAAGGTATAACGTGACACACATGCAGCGACGAACCACAGAAGTTTTCAAGAACGAACAATATCAGAAACGCCCGTTAGAATGGTCGTACTGGAACCTCTAGAATTATTCGACGCGTAAAGCGATTCCCTTCCTTTTTCAGTCACGGAAAATGCATGCTGACTATATTAAACCGCCGTGATGAAACTACAAAATGAAGCTAATGGTGAATGCTGCAGAAGTTGACTCCCACAGTTCTGAAGGAAAATACTGGTTGAACTACAATGCGCCAGACAAAAGACATTGGACCAGGCACCTACCCACTGGTTGAATATTTGGTCGGGGCTATCACTGATTCTGAGACTGACCATTGCCACGAGATAATTCGGGATTGCATCAATAAATGTCAGTCTGGACTGGTTTAAGAACTATATGTAGGTATGCAGTTTGCCACATACAGGCCAAGTTTTATTGTATTCTTTTGAATTGTCTCATTATCTGTCTTAATTGTTCTGAATCATTCGCTTTCCAATTGATAAATGCAGAACTAGTTCCGCTATGCTTTGTAGCAAAATGATATTACGTTAAAAGTTGTATTCATTAAATTTAATCGGAGTATCAGCGATGAAACTTCAATAAGGCTACGAAGTTTATAATTACCATAGCCTTTTAGGGAGGCAAGCAGATGACTGATTATCCTTTGTAGCAAGCATGTGTTTCTAGCAACACTCCCAAAAGCGCAAGCAGATCAATATAAGCCACGACACGAGAAAACCAACAAACTGGTTGTGCGCCCAGCGCAGACTCAGATCAGCCTGGGAATCCGCCCAGTCTGATCAGAGTCTTCGCTGTCCGCATGGAGGTAGCTTAGACCCTTAGCTACCCTATAAGTGCTTAGCGAAGAGTCTGATCAGCTTTGGCGGATGCCAAAGCTGATCTATGTCTGCGCTGGGCGCACAACCACTTTGTTGTTTTTCTCGTGTCGCGGCTCATAAATAAATACAGATACCCAGAAAAGGCGAAAACACCGACAGACGCATAAACTATAAGGACAGAAACAACAACGGCAGCAAACTGTAGATAAAAGACACATTCAAATGAGCCGCGACACGAGAAAAACAACAAAGTGGTTGTGCGCCCAGCGCAGACTCAGATCAACCTGGGCATCCGCCCAGTCTGATCAGAGTCTTCGCTGTCCGCATGGAGGTAGCTTAGACCCTTAGCTACCCTTTGAGCTCTTAACGCAGAGTCTGAGTAAACTATGAAAATGTCCAGGCTGAGCCGAGTCTGCACTGGTCGCACAACCACATTATTGGTTTTCTCGTGTCGCGGCTCAAATGAGCCGAGACTTTGTTGGATTTATCGTGTCGCGGCTCAGATGATAAAGAGGACCGAATGAAGGAACCGCATTGGAATGGTCAATCGTGAAACTGTTGGGGCTTTAGGTGAAGATTGAGCAGGAAAACTCATTGTTTGTTCGTACTGTTCTTCTTCGGTTGTGAGACGTAGTTTCTCTTCGAAAATCATCCCAAAAACATAATCCCGTCTTATAGGACTGATCTGGATTTTTTTACATTATTTTAGAAACGAAAGGGCCATCACAAAGTAACATAGCACAAGACTGAGTTAAATATTTGGGGTCATTCTAGAGATGGCAAACCATTTTTATAACCCATGTGCAGTCTGCGCAGGGGCATTCTAACCTATAAGAAAAGCATCTAAGCAAAAAAACACACACACACACACAAAATCATCAAAATTCTGAAACAAAGTTTCTAGCTGTCAGGGCAGCATTAGGCTCTAGCAGAAGGAAACGCAAGCTGGACCAGGATGGCCCCGGCCCGACTAAGACTCGTAGGACTGGGTACCTCTTATGCATTCCCCGTTGCGAATGCTTGGTTCTAGAGTCTTCTTTATTAGACAAGAAACAGCAACAATTTAAGTCAATTAAGAGCATGCTATGTCGCTCTCAAATTCAGCTGGCATTCTGAAAACTGGATAGTACGATTACCATAAGGACATAAAACATTGGTACATGTTATCCATTTACTGCAATCATAAAATTCAGGATTGGAGTTCTGCAGGTTGGAGAAAATTGTTGAAAGACAACGAAACAGAGCATAACCATTAGCCAGACCATGGTCTGTACGGCTTTCACAAATACGTACTTATTTTATTTTATTTATTTATTTATTTATTTATACAATATTTAAAGAGGGTGGCACAATTAGCTATCAAAGCTAGTCTACCTTGTGGCCCTCTATTAAAAACAATAAAAATATTAACAAGACATGCAGGATACATTACAATACAAAATATATACAGACATATGTACAACAGAGGAGAAAACTGATGTATCGTAAAATAAATGACAATTGATGCCAGCTCTTAAAAAGAACGTCACCTATATATACTTAACGGTACGATTCGTTAATTCATTCATGGTAAACCCATGCATCCAAGTGCTGCTGTCGTTCTTTTATTGACTAAAACAAGGCTTTAATGGCTTCGATATTCGGTTTTATGTCCTACAGGCATCGAGTCTACTAAAATGAAAAGCCTCAGTGCATATTTAAGGAAATGATTTATAAGCTTACGGTTGATTTGCAAACATTACTAGGATGTTAAATCAAGCTGCAACTCGCTTTTTCATCGTGCATATTAGCAATCAAGTTGATTATTTGCTGGTAACTTTCAACCGTTCAGACTTAAAGAGGCAACAGTTATCATGAAGGCGTATTTACTTCAAATATGATCCTAGCTTAACTGGGCCGCGCATATACAAACTGCCATAGTTAACACATTTTGTTGACTGTATCTTTGAAAGAAAGTTAACAAAGTGTATTAACTATTATAGCAGTTTGTATATGTCATTTTTACATGTGTTTTGCATTTTTGTATGGAGCCCTGGAGCCAACAGGTAGTCAAGTAGTTTTCGCCTGTGAACATACAGCTGCTTAAATATCTAGGGGCTTAAAGTAGCAGTGGTATTTCGCAATGCTAGAAACACAGCAAACTGTATTCGCATCCGCAGACTAAGAGTCTGGTTCCAAGTGATTGGTACAGACTCCTAGACACTTTTTTCTTACATATTAGAACTGGAAGCAAAGGTAAGGGAAGGAGCTCCGTAACATCTGTTTAAACTTCAAACCACCATTATTCCACCACTCCGCTGCATAAATTCTTTTCTGACAACTCTCAGGCGTCGCTACTTTTTTCGCTTAACTGTAGTTTTTTTTTTTGTTACCACTATACTTAAGTTTTTTTTTTTTTGTTTATCTGTAGTTTTCACTTTGCTTTTTTGTTACAGCTAATCTGTAGTATGTTTAATCGCTTATCTGTAGTTTTCACTTTTTTTTATTTATTTATGCTTATCGGTATTTTTTTCTTGTCTGTATTGTTTTGCTTTTCAATATTCATTATGACATATCTTATGCCCATTTAAAACAAGAAAACAAATTAGAGGTTTATATGTATTTAATGTAAAAGCTAGCTCTGTGACAATCTACCTGGAAACAGCTGTTAATATTCCATCCGATCGTTCGAGGGCTGTTTCCAAAATTAATGTAACACGCATTGTTTCTTCTTTACTACAAATGTTCGAATCTTTCTTATTTTCTCTGCCCCTCAAAATATTTTCCGTCTACCTGAATACACCTTTTTAGCCGGCAAATCCACTTTTGGATTCAATTTTCATACTCTTCAATGGTGACACCCATCAGATGCTGATAAACTGCAGTTCCAATGGCATTTCTCGAATTGTATCTCTTTTCAGAAAGATTGGAAACAGAAAATAGCCGCAGTGGGGACAAGCCTGGCAAAAACTCGGTCACAAGGTGTGCCTTGCCTTAATATGGCTACCCACCTGAAACGTAAAAAGATAGACAAGGATCAGGAATTAATACAATCAGATCCCATATTCCGCTCTCAAAACAAATAGGGAAAGAAGCACATACACACAGAAATTGAGAAGCACACAGTAAACTAAATAAGCAGCTCTTTCCCAAACAGATGGTCATTCAGCTACCCAAATAACAGCATCAACATCTATTTTTACTTATTTTTTTTTTAATTTTGATAACAAAACAAAACAAAATAGAAGGCATATTGGGCAGGAATACGGGTGATCAAACCGTCAGAGACCATAGACAAGCGGGCACTGTACATTATAACAACATGGAACTGCAACAGAAGTACCGCCTAGGAACGGTCAGCAAAAGATTACTGGGGGGGGGGGGGGGGGGCTTTAACTCGGTTTACTGGGCCCAAACCTCGCCCTATGCTTCTGCAGTGGTTTGAACCGTTAAGTTAGCTGTTTGGTCCGCATGAAGGTTTCCCAACTCATCAATGAATCATCACCGGAAACACACAGATCACGGATAAGGGTTATGATGAATCAGAGATGAGGACTCAACGGAGAGAACATATTGCGATACCAGGAGACCCCTGGGAAGTCAGACAACACCACTGAAATATCGGAGCAAAAGAGAACTATCAATTGAACCCCGAATAACCAAGCAACAGACAAGGCAAACTCCTGTCCCATCCAATTAAATAAAGTAGCTTTATGTCGGGCCAATCATTGAATCTGATGCCTGAACAACTGGCGTGCAATTAAAGAGGGAAGCAAAGTTTTTAACCATGATTGGGTTAACCACTAAACATGCAGACTGTAGCATTACATTTATATTATATCCAATACGTTTGTAAAAAACGATAGTTTTCTTGAACTGATCAGAAAAATCAGACTTACCTACAACTTTTTGAATTTATACACTAAGTCACCATAAAATTTTGGTTCCGATAGACCCTGTTGCAAAAGACTTTTTAATCCGACATTGAATTTAGAAACCAATTCATAGTATCGGCGAAAGAATTTCGAGAATGCTTTTCTTAGTTTATGATATCTAGAGCCTTGTTGGGGAAGCTTAACAGTTAAAATTTCATTTCGGGATTGAAGTCGATTAATCGAGTTCGTCGAGCATTGCTCGGTTTTGGACTTCCGAGTTGATGATCGGTACTTTTTTCCGTACTCGATTACTCGGTTCCGGCTTTTAACCGTATTTGGACGTTGCGGTTAGTTTTGATCGATTCGTTTTATTACTGCAACCGCATGTGTTTACACTTCCGGAATGGCTGAAAAGAGCGAGCTATTTAATTTTCCAGGCGGAAAGGCCGCTCTGTCGTGTGGAAGCACTTTGGCTTCATGAGAAAAAGCAATGGCCCGATCTCTAAAGCTACCCTGGACATGAGTAGGGCCGTTTGCCGCCACTGCTCAAAGTCGTGTGCGTTCAATAGTAGGTAAATCGTCATAAATAATCCTGAAAAATTTTCTTCGTCGCCGTTGAATATAATATTATTATTTCTGCTTAAAATAATAGTGAGTACCTTTATAACCACCCCATTAAGGTAATTTTATCAATCCCCCACATGCAGCAATTTAGGTGCTATACTCAGGAAAATGAGTTCAATTTTTTTTTTTAGATATATATTTTTATTAAATGACCCTAATGGGTTGAAGCGTCATTAAACCCCAATCAATCAGTCAATCTTTTTTTTCCACTGGGTCACTTTAAGGCTTTTTATGTCTACTTCAAGGCAACACCACCACTCTGATTTTCCATCTTGACAATGAGCATCGGGATATTTAGAAAGATGGTATTGGTCCTAGAGCAACCAAACCTGGGCAATCAAAGACGCGTCCATTGCAGACTACCCTCATAAGTCAGTGGAAAAGTCAGCCTGACAGTAGACACCCTGTCTCAATTGAAAATGAGCAGCGTATTACACAGAGATTAACCGATTTAGCCATTGAAACTTTTGTACCGTTTAGTACTCTAGAACACCCGGCATTCAAGGCATACTCAAATGAGTTGGAAGATCGTTATATTGTTCCTGGTCGTAAAGCAATTCTAAATAAGATTCACAAAGTGTATGGTAATGTAAAGGATGTTCTGCTCAGTGATCTCAGTGAAGCACCTTCTGTATCAATGGCACATGATGCATGGACATCCATTAATGTTCAGAGCTATGACACAGTAACTGTGCATTACATTTCTGCTGCCTGGGATCTGAAATCAGAAGTCTTAAGGACCCAGCATTTTCCAGGTTCTCATACTGGAGAAAATATTGCAAATAATCTGCAAAAAAACAGCTGATATGTGGAAGCTTAAGGACTTAATTGCAGTCACTGACAATGCCTCAATTGAAAGAAAGGCCTTTGAATTACTAGGTTGGCCCAGAGGAGGCTGTTACGGCCACCGAATTAATTCAGTTGTAAAGACTGGTCTTGCAGTGCCCGAGATATCTAAAGTAATTGCAAAAGGTCGAAATGTAGTAACACACTTCCATTAAATTGCCCATGCAAGTGAAGTGCTTGAGAAGAAGCAAATTTAAAGAGTAACTACACTTCAGAAACTGACTGAATCAGATCCAAACCCTATCCCCAACATCAAAGGGAAAGATTGACAAAGACATCCCAACAAACAATAAACTACAAGTGATAAGCCGAGTCAGCAGCTCTTTCCCAAATGGGTGGCAACTCAGCTATCTTTACTGAACTAAATATTTTAGACCAACAGAAGGGTTACAACAGACAGACTAAGCAAATTATACGAAAAACATTTAACATTTAAAAACTTCTTCTACCTGAGTCAGCTCAAGGCCATAAGCTAATTCAAGATGTTGCCACTAGGTGGAATAGCACCCTTGACATGTTGTGTCGTTTATCAGAACAAACACCTGCACTGCATGCGGTGGTGCTAGATCCTGTTCTTGGTAAGAAGGTGCAGAGCTTCGACTCAAGTTGTTCACTCTTGAGGAAAAGACTTAGTAGAAGCTATTGTCACTGTTTTGCTATCATTCCAACTGGCTACTGAAATGTTGTCGGCAGAAAAAAACTCCAACACATCACTTAACTCTGGCAGTTATGAAGAAGCTTCATATGGCCTTCGCCGAAAATGAGGAGGATTTAAGTACCATCAAAAAATGAAAAATGCAATGAGAATATCCTTAGAGTCAAGAATCAAGGACAAAGACATTGCTCTTGTTTCAAAGCCCAACAACAAAGCTGCTTAATTTCGTAAGGGAAAAGGCAAAGTCCTTGCTCAAACAAGAAATGCTAACAAATTTGAGCCGCGATGCGACAAAACCAACAAAGTGGTTGTGCGCCCAGCGAAGACTCAGATCAGCCTGGGCAGCCGCCCAGTAGGACCAGACTCTTCGTTAAGTGCTCAAAGGGTAGCTAAGGATTTAAGCTACCTCCATGTGGACAGCGAAGACTCTGATCAGACTGGGCGGATGCCCAGGCTGATCTGAGTCTGTGCTGGGCGCACAACCACATTGTTGGTTTTCTCAAGTCGTGGCTCATTTGGAAATTGTGTCAGTGAAAAAAGAACCTGATACAGAGACTGAGGCTCCTGAGCCACTGCCTCAGCTGCCAAATTTGCCAGACCTTGATGAAACGCCAGCCGAGTCTGCCTCATCCCCTTCCTCTGAATCTCCCAAAGAAGGCAGTAAAAAGCGCATTAAAATTGAAAAGTCCGACGCTCATCTGCAACCACCTGAGAGTGATGATTGGCTGGCAGATGTCATTTGCTGTGGTTTTGAACCTGGTAATTCTGTGAGCAAGGAACTAGTAGCCTTGCAAGAGTTTGATCGTTATGTTGTTGAGCCTCCGAGCAGTGTAAATCCCTTACAGTGGTGGAAAGAAAATCTCCAATCACTGGTAACTTGCAAGAAAGTATTTGGCAATCCCAGCATCAAGTGTTGCCTCCGAAAGAATTTTCAGTTTAACAGGAAATCTAGTCAGTAAAAAAGGTCTCAACTGAAGCCTGAAAATGTGGATGTAATGATTTTCCTAAAAAAAATATGAATATCTTCCGTGTTTATAAAATAGCAGCGCTCAAAATAATTGGAAGTGTTTGATGTTTTTTTGTATTCTTCATTAAGATGAGTCCAGTGAAGCTTCAATGTAACAGTATATTTGAACTATGTTGATAATACCGTAATATTTTTAAGTTTTGGGACAGATATTTCTGGGCAAAAGTGAATACCTTAATCAGACGGCTCCTCACTGGATCTTCACTGTTTGCCATTTTGTCTGCATCTTGTTGTATGATGAAACAACCTGACAGCACTGCTTAAATTTTGGGTGTCCGAAAACTTTTTTTACGGTAATGACCATGTCTGAAAATTAATTCCATGTAAGGAGATTATTACAGAAACAAATGGCAGCTATTTCTAGTCATCTTTTTTCTAATGCTATATGTATATTAGAGCAACAGCTAACATTGTATATTTGATGTTAATTAGATATCATTTTCTTTATTTCTCCATAAAAACCTATGCTGTGGGTATTCATTGGAGGCGATTCTAATGAATACCCACAACACAGATTTTTCGGAGAAACATGGAAAATTATCCCTTATTATCATTAAATATGCAACGTAATCTGTTGCTCTGCATATTTTCCATAAAAAATTGGACACCAGGAATCAGACACAAATGCGAACAGTTTAGACCCACATCAGTCTTCAGCCTGTTCCTGAAGCAGTCTGATCTGGGTCTCCATTGTTTTGTCTTCAGCTTTTGCCACAGAAATGCTAAATGCAGTAATTATTAATTAAGAATTCCTGGTTCTGTCATCAAAATAAAACCCTAAAACATATTTTCACCATTTATATTTTTGAAAATACATGTAGTTGATGTTCATTGTTTAAAGATTATTGTTTTTGAATAAAATTTCTCTCCAGCATTGATTTTATTTGCATTACGGAAAAGCCTTTTCTACAGTATTAAGGAAGGATATATTTTATAGATTTGTTTCAGCCTTGAAATTTGTTTCAGTAGCAGAAACAGATCTTGCAGAAACAAACCTTGCTGAATACTGGAGAAATTGCTTTTGGTTATATTGTATGTACCATGAGAATTTTTACTAAAAATTCAGAGAAAATAAGCTTTATCAAACAAGGTATACCCAGATCTGCAAGTTTTGAGTACATCTGAGAAAGCAGTTTTCTACAGGACTGATTTAATGGAACTAAAATGATAGGCAAGGCTAAAATAGATTCATTCGACAAATATTTATTGATAAAAAATATGATACAAACAAGAAACAGAACATATAATAGAGTAGCTGACAAATATTCAGTCCACCACAATTTTTTCATTTGATCGATATATGATCGATCATTGGTCACTTACATCTTCCGATGATCGATCATGAAAATTTAACCGATTCCGACCACTAGAAGTCAGTCACATTGACTAGACACTTTAGCAAACCGAATAAGTTGAGATATGTAAATCCCGTAAGAGGTAGAACGGGGAACATCGCCATCCAAATATGAAAAATTTACTGTGTCAAAACCAAAATCATCGCGTTTGTCATAAATTTTGGATGAAACAACTCCATTTTAAAACAGATAAATGTAAATTAAAAAATGAGGCTTCAGTGTCGGCTGCATTAGCTTTTATTTTAACTGCAGCTCAGGTGGATAAATTTGATTCACCCTGCCTTCAAAATAAGGATTGTCAATATTTAAAAGATCATCTAGATATCTAGATGTAGAAATAAAAGCTTCAATAATTTCAAATTGTTTATCATTAGAAAGAGAAGCCATGAAATCTCTTTAATAGCAACATAAAAACAAATCCGCTTCAAGAGGAGCACAATTAGTACCCATCGGAATACCAAAAATTTGTCTGTATAACTTAGTACAAATCTTAATGTAAATATTATCTAAAAAGTATGTTAATGCTTCACACATATCTTGACATGACCAAAGTTTAAGCCAATCGTCCTCTGAGACATTTGGTCCTCCCGATAGATATCGAATACCTCATGGTAAATGTCTACAGGTTTCATACCGAGTCGCGACTTACCTTTCATATAGGCCATTATTTCAAGCACGTTGTAAGCTCTTTTTTCCAGTCATTTTTGGATAGAGTATAGTGTAATGAATAACCTATAAATAAATGTACACTGTACAAAGGTCTGTGCAGTTGTTGGCAGGACTTTACCTATGCTACCCCAAAACGATTACTCTATCGCTATGAGGTGGTTTTTAGCCCACATTGCACTACTGGTACGAAATAAAGCTAAACTACACTGACATTAATTTCTGGAACACACCTCGTATTGTTTAATAATGAGTGTTGTTACTTCGTGTTACCAATTCCCATTTGGTGGCGCGGGTGGGAAAATGCAATTAGATAGTATCGGTTACTGATCATTTTCCGCACTTCTTCATTTTAATGTAACGTACTGTTAAAAGTTGATACAGTCAACAATAAAATGCCAACGATCCCTTTGAGCCATTATATTTACCTATTATCTGGCAAGAAATTTGTTTCCCTCCAAGGTATTGTCATTTGGAGAACAGTTACTCCCTGGAAGAGGAAATGCAAAACAAAAATAAAAACAAACAAATGGAATCGTTGTAAGACTGCACGTTTTACTAGCAATTATAGCTATATCTGTGGGACATCCTGGTTAAATAATTCCTTTAAAATGTCTTTTAACACGCCTGGTAAACGCCAAATTCTATTCACCTCTGCAATTTATAAAAACTTATGCGAACATAATATGCCAATTTCTATTCGACCCTTTTGTATCCTATTATTAAGCAGATCTGTGTATTCTGTTTGCTTTGAAATGAGAACAATCGTGGAGATATCTTAACTCCACTGAAAGTGACCAAACTAAAATATTTCTAAAGCTTTTAATGCATTTTGTTATAAATCCACCAGTTAATCATTTACAAAGCTAAACCATTTACTAACATGATAAGCATGATATTAGTCGAACAGAATAGTTTTTCTTTGGTTAACTATTTCCGAAGCTTTGAAGTTAGGAACGGAACTGAGAGTTTACTATGCGTGTTTGACGAATGTTTACGACATTGACAGAGTAGAATGTACTTTGATTAATCACTTTTCTGGAAATGGCAACACTTGCAACGATTGCTGGACTCAGTAAATTACGCGGATAGTATAAACACACATACAAAAGTACATATCAGTAACGACTTCTGTATCTTCAGATGTGACATAGAAACATCAAACAAGTTCTTCCTCCACTACCGTGAATATTCAAAATAGTGGGACCTGTTGGTCTGAACAAACAGTGCAGACCAAGATCAGACCGCTCCTTAAGCAGTCTGATCTGGCCATACACTGTCTGTCGTTACATTTGGATCTTTCGACTGCATTGCCGCATTCTAAAACCAACGTATTTTATTTGCAGGATAAATACGGCGATTATTGTAGGTTTTCAAGTTATTAGAATCCTTACGGTTCTTGTAATTTAAAAGGAGCAATGTCAGCTGAAGATCATAATCTAACATCATAGATAATAAGTCCATTTGACTATTAATTGCTCAAGAACTGTCTTTATATCTCGTCTGAAGTAATAGAACTATGAATGTACTCTTAGCAAATAAAGTTAGCACATAAATCAGAATTGTCAAAGTATCCAAATCATAAGTCTGAAATCATTAGGCGTAAAAATAGCTTTGTTACCACTAACATGCTGAAAAAGTATCTAGTCGGTAGGTAGGAAACACTTTTTTTTATTATTTTATTTTTTCTACCGAAAAAAATAGGGTCGGGACTGTATTTTTATGTGTGTTTTTTTTTTTTGTTGTTGTTGTTGTTGTTTTTGTACATGTATTTTGTTGATTAAATTGTATTTTTGAGACTTGCAAGCCTAAAATATTGATACTTTTCTTTATCAAAATTTTAAATGTAAAGGCCATTCTCCTGCTGACGTATCTATACAGCCAGTAGTGAAAATAATTTATGACACTAAATCGTCCTCGCGTTTCAAAAAAAATAAAGAGACACGAGGTTAAATTAAAATGAAAAATTGTTACAAACTGCAATTCCATTAGGGCTTAGTTACAACATTTATCAAGAAGGTAACATTTCGAAGATGCCTAATTTTGATGTATTTTCTCTTTTTGATATTCCAAAACGCAAGCATAGAAGTCATGGTTTAAGAAAAATGGTAATATTAAACGCAAAAATTCTGCTATTAAGAAAACCAATGCTTCCCTTAAAATTTTGTCGGAAATACTAAAAAAACAAGGTCGACATTCTATGCTCTCTTTTTCATATTCTCTTCCGGTTTGGTTTCTGTTAAATACATTTTAGATGATGAGGCTAATACGTTCTACGATAAGGGTCATCAACTGTACGAGGCCGCACTCCTGACAAAATGTTATACTCAACATGCTCTTCGTTCACTAATCGAATCTGAGATCAACAATAAGAGACATTTTCTCAAAATTCCTTTTATAAACAAGGCATCGCAGGCGAAACAAATCCCCTCACACAAGACTACTTGCTCGAGATATTGTCATACCTACATTTGTGTGAAGTTATTTTAAAATCCATGGAGAAATGTAGGCGCTACAGCGATGACAAAGTTTTTCTAAAAATAGCTACAGTGACATTGACCTTTTAAGCGCAGCACCCTGAAAGTCGAACTTGCTCGAGATATTGTCATGCCCTACATTTGTGTGAAGTCATTTCAAAATCCATTGAGAAATATAGGCACTAGATCGCTGACAAAGTTTTTCTAAAAATAGCCACAGTGACCTTGACCTTGGGCGCAGCACCCTTAAAGTCGAACTTGCTCGAGATAATGTCATGCCCTACATTTGGGTGAAGCTACTTCAAAATCCGTTGAGAAATGTAGGCGCTAGAGTGATGACAAAGTTTTTCTAAAAATAGCCACAGTAACCTTGACTTTGGGCGCAGCACCCTGAAAGTCAAACTTGCTTGAGATATTATCATGCCCTACATTTGTGTGAAGATATTTTAAAATCTGTTGAGAAATGTAGGCGCTAGAGCGATGACAAAGTTTTTCTAAAAATAGCCACAGTGACCTTGACCTTAAGCGCAGCACCCTTAAAGTAAAACTTGCTTGAGATATTGTCAAGCCCTACATCAAAATGAAGTTATTTTAAAATCCTTTGAAAAATGTAGGCGCTAGAGCGATCACAAAGTTTTTCTAAAAATAGCTACAGTGACCTTGACCTTTTAAGCGCAGCACCCTGAAAGTCGAACTTGCTCGAGATATTGTCATGCCCTACATTTGTGTGAAGTTATTTCAAAATCCATTAAGAAATGTAGGCGCTAGAGCACTGACAAAGTTTTTCTAAAAATAGCCACAGTGACCTTGACCTTGGGCGCAGCACCCTGAAAGTCGAACTTGTTCGAGATATTGTCATGCCCTACACTTGTGTGAAGTTATTACAAAATCCGTTGAGAAATGTAGGCGCTAGAGCGATGACAAAAGGTGAACATACGTACGTACGTATGTACGTACGTACGTACTTACGTACGGGACAAAACCTATATCCCCTCACCACTTCGTGGTGTGAATGGATAATAAAGGAATTGATTTTATTGACCTACAAAGTATCTTTAAGGATCGGTCTGTAACTGCATCGATCTCGGATTATTTCGTGAATAAGAACCCACCTATCATATGTTATAAATATGTATGCTATTTCGGTGTTAGCTCTAAATTTGATGTGTGTATGAATTTGCAAACAGAACTTAGTGTTTTTGTACTCTTAATACTTCATGCTCTGCATTGTCTACAGACAGAGAGACATTGCAGAACAGAAATAATTATACTGCCACTTTGTGTAAATAGTGTAGTTGTCAATAACTTGGATGTTTTTTGAGCCGATATAGTCTAATTAAGGTTTAATTTTTTGATTGTGCAAGTTTGTTTACCAGTTGGTGTGTGTGTGCACAGCATGTCCTTTCAAGTGTTTATAGTATGGTGTTTCAGACATAGATTACATCATCATGACATCCACCTTTTGTATCAGGGTGTGTTGCGCATGCTGATGGCATTGTTCTGAGCTTACCATCGCCGGTGCGATGGCTGGTGGGACTCACACAGTTGAAAAGGGAGTTTTCTGGATGACAATGTATATTCAGAGATCTTTTTTTTTTCAAATATGTACATATATTATTGTTCTTTGTATCATGTCACTATATATATGTGTTTAGAGTGTAGTAGAGGGCCTCATGGAAGATTAGTTTGTAACTAAATGTGTTACCCTCTGTAAATAAAGACTATTATTATTATTATTATTATTATTATAAATATAACAAACCAATTAGAAACACTATATTTAACTTTAATAAACTGGTCTCAGAGCTTGATATTCACACAAATACCCCTGATACATGAGATTGTATGGACTCCAAATTTATCTACCCTGACGCTGGCCATGTCATTACAGGGAACCGTAGTATTATTTCAGATTCAAGAATTCGTAACATTATTTCGAAGGGACCAAAATATAGATTTCCTAACCCTATTGATTTAAAAAAATGTAGGGAAGATATAGCCTGTTCTTTAAGTGATTTTGGTAATCGATGGTGCAAGCTGGAGCATGTTGAGTCTGATGCCTTAAAGGAATGGAAGGTGAACATTTTTAAAGTAATGGATAAACGTATTAAATTCTATTCCCAAAACACAAATCTTTTGCCGCCTAAACCTAAATCAACATTCCGTCACCTGAAGTTGGGTATCCAGCAGTTTCATACTAAGTATGTTTTGGTTCCAGCAGACAAGGCTGCAAATAACGTTGTCGTTGTTTGACGGTTACACTATATTAACACACTAAAACAAGAAAGTAGCGGCACTAAGGCCTATGAAGAGACTTCAGAAGACGAAAAGTCTGTTGTCTTTAGGCACTGTAATGATATAGCCCTCAAGTTTTCTGTAAATGTAGAGGAACGGCAGGACAAGCTTCCTACGATGTGCTGGTTACCTAAACTTCATAAACGACCATATAAAGCCGATTAATTGCTCATTCTAGTGCTTGTACCACTACTGAACTTTCTGCCTTAAGCCCCAGTCACACACACACATTACGGATAGGGCGGATAGTTGCGGATAAAATCCTCAGTTTATCCGCAGAATTTGTGGGCGTGGCCTTATTTCATTTAATGAATTTACGGATATAATTACATATAGATGCGTATGGATACGGATAGGTACGAGCTACTAACCTTCCGTTACCTTCTGTAACCTTAAGATGTGGATAAATATCTTCAGATGCGGACCGTTGCGCATGCCTTGCGGATAGAAGAAAAGAAAAGATTAACTGCGACGTCCACATCTGTGTCTACTCCTTGTATGCTCCAGTCACACACACAGATACGGATTGTGCGGATACTACGGATGGCCCGTCCGTATCGATCCGTTATATCCGTAATGGATCCTTATCAGATCCGCAGAGTCCGCAACTGTCCGTATCATATCCGCAGAGTCTGCAGGATCCGCGTCGAAATTTTGAAAAGTTTCAAAATTCGGGCGCGGATGAGTAAACCGTAATGGTGCGTTACTAAACGCATATATCCGCATCTATCCGTATCTAATCCGTGTCTCATACGTATCTATTCCGTATCTTATCCGTTATTGAACCTACCATTCCGCAGTCCCACTCAAAGTAGAGGACCGATACGGTTTCAAGAGGATTGTTACCTTTAGTTACGGAAGTTACGGGTCTCGTTCGGCGTACTGTAACGGACTGTTTTCTACAGTAATGTTTCAACACAAAAAGGCTGCGTTCCAATACTGACAGATACCTACAGGATGGCTTAGAGAGGCGGCTGTACGGCAACAATACCAGCAGGGGGCAAAGAGACAGAGACTGTATCTCAAGCACTACTACAACAGAGAGGCCGGGTCGGTGCCATGGCAGTGACGTATGGTGCAGTTATGGTGCGATGCAATTTTTTTTTTTTTACAATAATACAAAAGTTTATTTGGTAAATAAAGGCCACCGGCCCAAAATACATTACAAAATACACAGCAAACACACCAAGAGTAGTGAGATCCTTGTTAGTAACAGGTATAGCCCAGTTACTCTGTCTCAATTTAAAGAGTCGCTGTTTTTTAACAACTCATTTATATACATGCATAATTTCTTAATTAAAACCGGATTACACGTACTTAGAATATTATAGAAGTGGTTTTTACTATCACCAGAACGATACCAGGTATGCAAATACTCATCACGTATGCCATCAAAATTAGGGCAGATGAAAAACACGTGATACTCGTCTTCGATAACTAGTCTTTTCAGTTGGTTAAAACAGTAAAAGCAAATTCTATCAGCTCTGGCTATGCCCCGATGTCGACCAAGTTCAATATTTAATTTATGGCTAGAACAACGAAATCTTGCAAAAGCTTTCCTTAAGTAGAAAGGCATGTCAATGCATAAATATTTTTCAATATTCAATAATGATTTGAACTCCTTATATGTATCACAACGAGTAGAATCAGTAATATCTGAATGCCACTTTTGAGTCATGCAGTCTATCAATCGGACTTTAAATTGTGAAGTAAATAAGCCAATATCTCCTATATCTTGTGACAGCCAAACATATCCAAATCCATATGTGTATAATAAAACTCTAACTTTCGATGCCCAATTTTGTCTGCCTGCTTCATCTAATGATTTCAACATTTTGTAGCAACTTTTTGGGTACCTAGTATCTGGCATATGTAGCAATTTACACCAGTATTTTATAGCGTTACTGAAATAAAATACACAGAGAGGGAGACGTCCGCACTCGCCAATAGCAACAGCATTATTTACCGTACTGTTTACGCCTAAGAAATATCTACAAAATGTATATTGAGTTGATTCTATTATATCAGAATATTCAGTTCCCCAAATTTCAGAACCATAGCAGAGGATGGGTTTTACCATAGAATCGAAAAGACGAAATATTTCTTCATGCTTAAAATAGCCAAATTTTCTTTGATAATTCTTTATACAACATATTGCTTTTCTAGCCTGAGCTGTCAGTTTCCGTTTCGCTTTAGACCATGAAAGTTTAGGGGTAAAGATAAGGCCCAAGTATTTGTATTCAGACGTAGTTTTTACAGGTATCCCGTTAAAATTCCATGACTCATAATTGCGCAGTGGACCTCCGTTTCGAAACACAATGATTTCTGTTTTGTTTAAATTTACAGTCATATTAGTAGCTTGACAAAATTCATTTATAAGATCCAATTGACGTTGCAGTCTTATTCTAGTTTCTGCACAATTTGCAATATCGTCTGCAAACATTAGACAAAATAATTCTGGGACTTCTCCAGTTATAAAGATACCATCAGGACATTTTTCTCTGAGCAAGGTGCATAAATTATTGATAAAAAGAGCGAATAATAACGGACTACTTACGTCCCCTTGTCTGGTACCGATATTACACGGGAATGCTTTTGTTTGACCATTAACTGTGCGAACAGTTGCTTGTAAACAGGAGTACATAGATTTAATTGTTCGTAAAAATTTTCCATGTATTCCCTTCTTAGTAACACTTTTGAGAAGTTGTTCATGCTCAACCTTATCGAAAGCCTTTTGAAAGTCAACGTACAAGCAGTAAAATCTCCCCCCTCTTTTTGACAGATATTTTTGCACAACGGCACTTAATGAAAATATGTTGTCAATAGTAGAATAGCCGGCTCTGAACCCGGCTTGGGATTCATCCAGTTTCTCATTATCTTCAACCCAAGAATACAACCTTTTATTTAAGATACTAGAAAATATTTTGTACATTGTATTTATTAACGCAATGCCCCGGAAATTATTTGGATCATTAGTTGGGCCACTTTTATGTATGGGACATAAGACAGACTCACCAAAAGATTTTGGGCTTACGCCGGAATCTAAAATGCAGTTAAATATGTCTTTCAAAATTGGTGAAATCTCGTTACAAGTGTTTTTATAAAATTCTGCGCTTAACATGTCTGGCCCTGCGCTTTTTCCAGATTTTAGATTTTTTATACTAGAAATAATTTCTTCCAACGTAATTTCTTCATTTAAAATATCAGCCGTATTATCATTTTCTATATTGTTTTGGTTCTCTTCGGCAAACTTTTGATTTTCTGAAAAAAGAAGTGACTTGAAATGATCGTGCCACTTTAATTTACTAATGTTTGGGTTCAACGGTGTTTGAGAAATTTTAACAGTTTTCCAAAATTTCTTAGGATCCTTGCTAGCTTCCATCAGTTTTTGCCTACAACCTTTTTGATAATGTTTCTTTTTTGATCGACATGTTTGTTTAAACAAATTCCTGACATCTTTGTATTTTCTTAAATCAGAATGAATATTACTTTTTCTAAATTTTCGTAATGCTGCATACTTTTCTTGTTTCAAGTCAATGCATGTAATATCCCACCACGGATTTTGTTCTGGCTGAAAATGCGTTTTAGAGGGCTTTGACATGCATTTAGCTGCGGATGTATATACATTTGTTACCAGCGTGATAGCTGTATCAATGCTATTGTTTACTTGTTGAGTAATATCTTGCTTTAAAGAAGTCAACTTCTCTCGAAAAAGCGTTAAAAAGTTTTCTTTCAATGTTTCATTCCAACGTAAAACATTATTTTGCGTCGAAAAATACTCAGGTTTATCTCCGGTATGGATTAGTGGATTTTGCTTAGCACATGGAAAAGTAAACTGACACTTGACAGGAAAATGAACGCTTTCATCACGATCCTCAATGTTAAAGTTTGAGATTTTAGAGAATAATTTACTTGAAGCAATGTTATAGTCAACCACAGAGGCCCCATCGTTTGCTATGCAAGTGAAATTACCTTCCATATCATCAAAAAGACGCCCATTTATAATATGCATGTCAAACGTACAGCATAATTCAACTAATGTTATTCCAAACAAATTATATGCCTCATCCTTGTTTTTTCTCTGCATCTCAAATTCATCATACTCATAACTCGTTTCTCCGAAAATGTATTGGAGATCATCCTTTGGTATATAGTCAGTGAAATCTTTTGTTCGAGCGTTAAGGTCGCCGGCCAGGAAGAAATACGAATCGGGATAATGAAATTTTATGTCAGTTATATTACTCTCTAATAAGACAATGCCATTGTTTTCAGTCAAATCATTGTAAACAGTAGATCTTTGTGGTGAGACGTATGCGAAATACAAAACAGTATCCTGCATATTTAAAAAGCTGCTAGACTTGAAAAGTAATACTACGCAATCCCTTAGTTTAGGAAAAATACGCTCAATCAAATTCGCTTTCATCAACCAGTCTTTGACAAAAACACAAACACCTCCGCTATTTCTTCCTGAACCCGGTTTCCTCTTCCTGACAAACTCAAATGCGGTAAAAGAATGCAGAAAATTGCTAAACTCGCCCACAAAATTACCCCATGTTTCAACTAATGAAATAATATCGAAAGACTGTAAATAGTTTTTCATGTCTAAATCATTGTTGTATTTCTGTAAACCTTCTATGTTCCACGTAAGAATGTTTATGTACACATTGTCAGTTCTATTTAAAGTTACACTGTTTATACATGTATTCGGTCTGCCTCGGCCATTTCCCTAGCACGGTTCATCAGTGTTGCTGTCCTCACCGCATCTAGCACCGCCCATAGCCTCGTTTTCATTTCGCGCCCTGTCATTCACGAGCTCATCGTCACCGTTCACTGACCCGCTCTGATCTTGATTGGCTGAATTTCGCGGGTGACCAAGATGACGTCGGTAATCAGCTGATCCCATGAATAATGAGCCATGCGAACCATTACCACGTGGTTGTTTGCTATTGTCCCGCACCAGCACAGAAGACTCTGTCTCGTCATCATAGCGATAGATCTTATTGTCAATCACCAGTTTGTCATATTTTATTTTCGCGTTCTGCCCTTTCTGCCTTGCAGCTATCATCTCTTTTCCCAGCTCACGACGATGTTTTTTAACCCGTTGTGTATAATCCGCCTGCACAGAAAAAGGTGACTCGAAGTCGAAAATGTCACTAGCTTTTCTCAAAATGGCTTCACGGTCCTTAAATTTGGTAAATTTCACAATGACAGTGCATTTTTTTCTATCCCTGGATTTCAACCTGTGCGCCCGTTCGATTTCGACGTCTTCGTGACCCGGCATACCCATTTCATTCTTTATAAATGCTCTGACTTTTTGTTCCGTGACGTCCCAGTCCTCATCGAATCGGCCATGCAGACCATTGAAGCGAAGATTATTTCGACGGGACTGTCCCTCAAGATAATCTAATTTAGACGAAACTGAACTGAGTTGAGCCTGTAGCTCGGCATTAGACTGTTTTAATTCTTCATTTTCAGTTTTTAGGTCTTGTACACTTTGGGACAAATTATCAATTGTCGTGTTTATGGTTTTAACTTCTGTCATGACATTTTTATTTTGCATGGATAAGTCCGTTTTCATTTGAGCCAAAAAAGTAAACAACTCACTCTGCGGTGCCTCATGAGCCCTTTCCGAGAATGGAGACCGAGTTGAATCAACAGAAGTCCGTCTATCCGTAGAAAATGTTATGTTTCTTATTAGTAACATTGGGATCATCTTTTCATTAACTTGCCAATGGCAAAAAAAGGTCAACATTTCATAAGCTTATTTGACTTTTATCAATTCGAATTAGTTGTCCAATAAAGGGCAAAGTAATTCTTTTATTAATTCCAATTAGTTGTTCAATATAGGACAAAGTTAAATGGTGAAATGAAGCAATAAATAGCTACTGGTCAGGCTTGAGTAGCCGAAACTTCGAAGATGGCCCATGTTCCTTCTTTCGAATGTGTTCTGTGCTCTTGTATGAACTCTTTTAGATTTCTATTTTACTTCAGTGCCACTGGTGTCGTGCCGTGCGGCGACCGTAAAGCGTCTCTTCGTACGTCATCTGTAGTGCAGATCATATATAATTTTTCCTTTGAAGTCAAGAAAATATTCTGAGAAATCAGAAATATTTTATGGGTTTAGATTTATAGTCTAGATCTATCTTTTTTTCCTTTTAGATCTTTTATGGTACAAATTAGTCTGGATTTTCTGCCTTATCAAAATTAAGAAATTACATTATGCTTTCTCTGGTTTTCGTAACCAAATCATATCGGGGTCACTGATGCGGTTTGAGTAGCCGAATTCTCGAAGTATGGTCCATGTACTTTCCTGCGAATGTGTGCAGTGTTCTTGAAGGATTAGAATAGTATCTACTTTATCAACTGCCGACTGAATATCTATGTCAACCAAGAAGTAAATGGGTATTTTTTCAAATCAGGGAAGGACAAGGCAGCGCCAGGAGAGAGATGGGCTTCACCTTTCGTATGCTGTGCCCAAGATACATTGACCTTAACCACCTACCCCAATCCTCCTCCTCTCCCAAGCCACCGCCCCTACGTTCATTAGGCTGTAGGAAACCTTTACCTTTACCCAATTTATAGTTTGGATCCAGGTATACAAATTTAAATAACAATCAAATCCTTCATGAGCACAAAACACTAAACACATTCGAGAGAAGGAGCATGGGCCATACTTCGAGGTTGCGATTACTAGAGCCTCATCAATGACCCTGACATGACCCATAACTTCCGTAACTAAAGGTTAAGATCCGTATGAAACTGTGTCAGTCTTCAACTTGGGACTGCGGAATGATGGGTTCAGTTACGGATAAGATACGGAATAAATACGAATGAGACACGGATTAGATACGGATAGATGCCGATAAATGCGTTCAGTTAAGGACTTTTACGGTTTACTCATCCGCGCCCGAATTTGAACCTTTTCAAAATCTCGATGCGGATCCTGCGGACCCTGCGGATATGATACGGACAGTAACGGACTCTGAGGATGCGATACGGATCCATTACGGATTAAATGGATAGATACGAATAGATACGGGCGGGCCATCCGTAGCATCCGCAGAATCCGTATATGTGTGTGTGACTGGGGCATTACCGCTATCAAAATTCATGTAATTAGGTACTGTGAAAAAGTTTACGAACGGTCAGGCATAAATTTGTTTTGATCACTTAAAAGATCTACTGAGGTTCTTGATAAACTGAAGTCTAGAGGATATCGGGCGTCTAGTTTGTTTACATACGATTTTTCTATACTCTATACAACTTTGCCCCTTAATTTAATAAAAAAGAACTTAACGAATTTAATAGAGACTTTTTTTCAGAGAGAGGGCGCTCTTTATCTCGCGTGTAATGATAAACATGTTTTTTTTTTTTTTACTTCCGATGACCAAAAAAAGGTTTAAATTGTGGTCTTGCCAAAATGTTTGTGATGCTTTAGTATATCTTCTAGATAACATTTTCATCAGATTTGATACTAAGTTACACAGACAAATTGTAGGAATTCCGATGGGAACTAACTGCTCCTCTTGTAGCAGATTTGTTTCTATTTTGCTTTGAAAGAGACTTTATGATGTCTCTTTCTGATGCTACTCAAGCTCATGTCATTGAAGCATTCAACTCAACGTCTAGATACTTGGACGACCTTTTAAATATTGACAATCCTTATTTTGAAGGAATGGTTAGTCAAATTTATCCTGCTGAATTGCAGTTAAATAAAGCAAATACTTCTGATACAGAGGCCCCATTTTTGGATTTACATTTATCAATGTTAGACGGATTTGTTTCATCTAAAATTTATGACAAATGCGACGATTTTGATTTCGACATTGTTAATTTTCCTTTTTTGGATGGTGATGTTCCCAGCACCACTTCTTATGGTGTTTACATTTCTCAGCTTATTCGCTTCGCTAGGGTGTCTAGTCATTTGGCTGATTTCAATGCTCGTAATAAAAGTTTGACTGCCAAGCTTTTACAGTAGGGGTATCGGTATCATAAACTTCGTTAAGCTTTTTCTAAATTTTATCGCAGACACTTTGAATTGGTTTCTAAATATAAGACTGGGTTAAGGTCTATTTTGCAACAAGGCCTATCGGAACCTGAATTTTATGGTGACTTAGTATATAAATTACGCAAAATCGTAGGGAAACAGAATTTCCTGTCTGAGTGATCAATTTAAGAAAATTATCATGCTATTTAAACTCATTGGCTATAACATAGATGTAATGCGACAGTCTGCATGCTTCGTGGTTAACCCAATCACGGTTGACAACTTTTCTGTTCTCTTTAATTGCACACCGGTAGGTCGGGGTTCAGACTCTGTGATAGCCCCTACATAAAGTTATATATTAGATGGTTGGGGCCGGATGTTTTCTGTTTCTTGGCCCACCGGGGTTCATCTGGTGGTTTTCTTTTGCTCCAGTGTTCCAGTGGTGTTGCTGACGCCCCAGGGATCTCCAGGTGTCTCAACACGTTTTGGCTGTCGAGTCCTCATCCTTTCTTCATCACGGTCTTTTCTTGATTTTAATTGTTGACCGTGATGACTCTCTGGTGAGTTAGGGGACCTCCATACGAACCGAACTACCAACTAATTGTGTGCACCGCGGCGGAGGGTGAGGGTAAGGGTTTTGGCCCAGCAAAACCGGTTCAAACCCCCAGTAGTTATTACTGACCGTCCCAAGGCGGTACTTTCGTTGCGGTTGCATTTGTTTTAGGATCGGTGCTGTTTAATTTATTTTGTTTTCATTTTAACCCTTCTATAATAAAAATAGAAAATAGGTAAAAATAGTTGTTGAATGGTTTTCGTACAATTTGCTTAGTCTGTTGTAACCCTTCTGTTGGTCTAAATTTTTTAGTTCAATAAAGATAGCTGAGTTGCCACCTATTTGGGAAAGAGCTGCTGACTCGGCTTATCACTTGTAATTTATTGTTTGTTGGGATGTCTTTGTCAATATTTCCCTTTGATGTTGGGGATAGGGTTTGGGATCTGATTCAGTCAGTTCCTGACGTGTAGTTACTCTTTAAATTTGCACTGTATATGATAATTCATCTTAGATGCTCAGAAAAGTCAAATCTGTATTTTGGAAGGTACAAAAAGGTAGTTAAAAACCGAAATTACTATGGGAAAATGCAAAGAGGAAACTGGGTAGGGTCGGAAATTGAAAATGGTAGGGTCGGTGTTTTAATTTTTATTTTGTTCTTTTATTGATAAAAATAGCAGAGTCGGAGGTCTGAAGCAGGGTCGGTCGGGTTAGTGGTCACTCGGCTATTTTTTTAGGCCTTAATCACATAAACATTGACAAATTCCGGAATACTTTAGGGACAGGTCTTTGTTATAAAGGTATAACCAAAACCAAATGACCATATTTGTATCTTCTATTTTTATTTATTAATTTCTCCCCTTTTTTCTTTGTTTTTCTCTTTTTCGTTTGGCCCCGGAATGGAGAATGAATAAAGAGGGTCTAGGGTTTGATCCCCATAACAATGTAACAAATCAATAAAGTTTGACAAACATATGAACACATCTTGTTGAATTTTACATTCAACTTAGTTGTTTATCTGTTAAATGCGTTGACGTTAGCATAACCGTTATTAGAAACACGCCGTCTGTGAGACGATATATACCCTTAATTGACGTTACACAAGGCTGAAAGTAGAAGCGGTGAAAGTACCAAAAATATAAGTCCAAACTTATAAAGACTAGAAATATTGTCAAATCTTCAATAAGTAGGTACACAGACATAGACCGCCGAAAGGAAGTGGGATCAAGTGCTCGAGGGTAGTAAGCATCACTGCCTACTACAATGCACCTGCCATGTCTGTGCATCTGATGGACTTCCCAGCGAAAGTAGTAGCCACCAAAGAGCCAGAATCATAATTCCGAACTCAAAATCATAGAAACACTGACAATCCTTAACTATCGTGGTCCCTAGATGTGGCCTCCTAAAAGGAGTATGGTGTGTCCCATAGACTTTTTAAGAGAAAAATGATAGGCAATGTTCAAGAACTTATACAATCAGATTACCTATCCCTCTGTCAAAGCCAAACGGGAAAGAAGAATAAACATAAAATGACAACAGTTCATAAAGGACACGGACGGTAGACTGAATGAACAGCTAGCTTCTACAGATGTGGTCATTCAGCTACCGCAACTGAAAACAACAGTTACATATATTGCTACATATTTTCTATTTTAAATTACAAACCAAACAGAACGCAGAGTGGGCAGCAAAACAATGGACATTATAGACCAGCAGATTTAAGAACATGTTACATTCAACAACCAACAACCACATCAGAAATACCGTCTTGGGATATAGCTGCTCATTCGGGTTACCCTGCGTGTCTTTCGTGACCTTTTGTCAATTTGTTTTTGCTTCTTTCCCGTTTGGTTTTAATTGTGGTATGTGAGATTAAATTGTATTAATTTCTGACTGCTACCCATATGCTTACTTTGGAATGGTCAGTAATAGATTATTGGGGAGTTTTACTAGATTCAAACTCAAGCTTCGCTCTGCAATAAACTGAGACAACAATTAGGTTTAAACAGTATTTATTCGATAATGTTCGAGATATGTACAGAAAACATGGTATAGGATTCGCTCGAAAGCTCGTAGAGGCCATCTCCTTAGACAATTGGTGAGTATAAATCTTCTCTATATCAACAAAGTCTTCATAGTTGAAACAGGCTTTAGCACAGAGGACTAACTGAGGAACATAAACTTCATTAAATTTTGTGGGTGCCGAAGGAATATTGCTAGTAAAAAATGGAAGCTGACAATGGTATACTTGATGTAATCCCTGTAGAATTAAGTCTAATTAGAAGCCATGCATTGTAAGTAGGAATAGCAATCTAAGTATGAACTGGACGCTGTAGCATCCTTAATTTCAAGTTCGCTTGGATATAGGAGGACAATAAACCCCGAAATATTTTAATCATACAGAGATAGAACATCCACTATGTACCGGAAGTTTAAGTTGATTTGCTGTCCTATGAGCTACACCCTATATCCGTAAAGGAATAAGTTTGCAAGTAATAAGGTGTAGTTAGTACAATCTAGTATGCCAACTGTCTCTTGAAAAACTTTGCTGAAATGTGGTTTGTTGAATATTGATGTAATATTGATTTATTAATTTCAAATTTTAAAACAAAATCAATCAGGAGAGGTTAGTAGCCTTACCGCTTCCACTCCATTAGACACTAATTCAGAGCTTTGTTGGGCCTTATTATGGATTGGCATGCTCATTGTTGTGTTTTAGGTACAGAGTCTACTTAAATAGAAAACCTCCGTGCACTTGCTAGCAGAATGATTTATAAAAGCACGGTTGATTTGCAAACGTTAATACAATGTTAAATTAAGCTTCCATTTGCTTCTATGGCGTACATGGTAACAATCAAGTTAGTTATGTATCGGGAGCTTTCCACAATGCAGTGAAAAGATGCACCAATATGATAATGGTGCAGATGTCCTGACTCTACTAAGTTTGCTTCTGATAGAGATACAGACAGTACAAGGGTGAGAATAATGTCCTTATGTGTGTGTCAATTTTATGATTGTTCTGCTAATCTGTGTTACAAATATGTGACTTTAAAGGAGACGGGAAATGAATATGGTATTATTAGAAAAATAGATAAAGATCAATAAATACATCCAACTGCTGAAAACCGCATGTTTATACACCGTCTAGAAGTGTTTTTATCACTGTGTGATCTACAGGTATTTATTACTGCTGCTTCTGGTAGTGAGAATTCCGAGAGATAATGAGATAAATTTCCAGATGTGCCCTGACGTCACTCTAGGCAGGAAGTGTGTCTCTATATAGTAAAATAAGCAGAAAAGTGTCGTTAGAACTAATAAATGGAGCAAACTGAGCAAGGGCTTCTCACATCTAATGGTAGTTTCAGTTTAGATATTCACCTACATATGCTTGAGCCTGTTAAGGCAAATGAAACAAGAGTAATGAAGAAGAAAGAGAGGAGTTACCATACTCTAACAGCTAGCTTCACAGCATAAGAAATACAGTACAGACTGGTGAAATTAATTAATAAAAGTACATAATATCTGTTTTCTAAGCATAAATAATGTAGTGTCAAAAATGAATTTAGCTATTTTTCTTGGTGAAAAAAAAAGTGGTTATCTCATTCTAGTGAATTATTTGGAGAAAAGAAAAGCAAATACATGTAGTTAAACATTTTTTGTTGTTTTTCTTTTTCTTCTTTTTTTTATTGAACGGTTTACTCATTTGTTTTGATTGATTTCCATATATACCAAGCCTTTCTTACAAAAAAGAAGCAAAAAAAAAAAAAAGAAAAGAAAAGAGGAAAGGAAGAAATTCTTTGCTACCACTCATTCATTTGTTGCGAATATCGGTAAGTTTTAGAACACTAGTGACTCTTTTCTCTGTGAACAATCCAAACATCAGAATAAACTCTAAATTACTTATTACTATCGGTGCAGGTAAGATCTTACTACTGGGCAGATGTGCCTGAGCAAGTATGGACCCAGATATTTCTGCTCATATAGGCAGAGCCTGCTCATAAAATTCGCAGTCCTCTGTCCAAAAGCAATTTTTTTTACACATGACGAGGCAGTATTTTTTTTTTTCTTTTTGGTCAGATAAAGTGGCAAGGTGCTACAATTTTAGGGAGCTTAAGGTAGACTGACCATACGTGAGAATGATATAGTTGTGCAGACATGTAGCACACGATTAAGAGATTAAAATCTTTTCCAACAGTTTTCAATCATATCAAGGCGATGGAAGGATGAAGATGAAACGCTGTGTGCAGGAGCACCATTTTTACTATAAAAAGAATTCTGCCAGCGGAATTCGAACCAGGAACTACAGGCTTAGCAGGCCATTGCTAAATTCACCGATGTATCAGTTTGGACAGGCAGCAAACACTGAATAAGTGGCATGAAGTGTTGTTTTTTGTCTTTGTGTGTAATGAAATAAAGAGTATTAGCCTTCTGAAATACAATACATTGATAAATGCTGACCCAGAATAACCCTGTGACCCTTGCCAGACTATTATGTGTTCAGGTATTTAATCTGATGCCCGAAATTTATAGAATCTGATAAAGATAAGAAATAGAAAAAATAGTGCCAGTCAAAGAAATGTAGCTCTGGGAGCCAGAGTCGGTCTTCCTTAATTTTCTGCATATATAAAAGGTGTAGGCCCAGAGCAGATGCCTCTTTCAGTGGCATCTGATCTGATTCTACATGGCTTGAAATGGCTTATGTTTATATATGGTTAAAAGTGACCCCTAGATATGTATTGCATATGATTTCACATTTTCAATATTTCCTTGGAAGGTGATATTTGTTTAATTTTTTGTCTTGACTAGAACTAAAACTTAAGACTTCTTTTTATCTAAATATTTTATCTAAATCTATAATCATTAGAAAGTCAAGACTTTTTCCATGCAGGTTTGGAGTCTTTCAGCACAGTTTGATATATATATTAAAAGAAAAAAAAATCTGTATACAAAATCATCATACCTTTCAATTAATTTGAGTGGATAATAGAAAAGTTCTATATAATGTAGATTATCACTAGTAAAAATATTAAATTATATAATATTAAATTTTAAAAGTGTGGAGCTCAAATTATTTCACGAAATCGAAAAAAATGATATACCATATTCTTAAGACATTAAATTTCAGCAACCAAATACAATACACACACCATTATAAAATTGTATTCTGATTCACAGGCACGGCAGGGTCTCCACAATTTTATACTAAGCTCACTGCAGACGTAGAACAGTCTGTTCATAATACAGTTCAGCAAAACCTGCAGAATCATGCATAAACTCACTACCAGAGTGGAATAACCTGGCTAGCATGACGTGGCTCACTGATCGGCTTCCGAGTTTCAGCGGAAGATATCAGAGCTGACACTCAGAGAGTATTTATTGACTTCACAAACAAGTGCAGATTTTATCTGAAATACTTTGAATGGGAACAGATGTTAATTGATATTAGGATTTTAGAACAAATGAAAGGATATTTGTTGCCAGAATCCTTTAACTATTTTTGAACTGATCAAAACCTCCAATTTTATACCAAACATGACTCAAAGTTGGAGGCTCACTCCCAATGACTAAGCAGAGGATGGGACCATGACAGACAATATAATGCTACTGAGAATATATCTTTCGTTTTTATGGGAAAAAAAACTAAGATAGACTATCCACTAATACGCCTGTCAGCATTTTTTTGTAATCATACGAAACAACATTGTTTATTGAATGGCCACTACTGGGACCATGGTGGGGATGTTAGGGTGTGCTGGAGGAGGCTAGAACAGCACTCGGTTCAAATACGGGTTTAGATAAAGCATCCAGGTTCTAGGCGTCCAGTCACAGTAGATTGCATTGTTCCTTTTGGACAAATATTGTTTAGATCATTGCTTTTTATTCATTTGGACATGTTTTGATACTAATCAAAATCTTAAAGAGTTCCTTCAAGAGCAGAGAACATATTCAGAAGAAGGTACATGAGCCAGACTACGTAGTTTCGGCTAATAAAGCCTCTTCAGTGACCCTGACAATATCTGGTGACGAAACCAGAGAAAATCATACTGTGATTTTTTTTTTAATCTTAATTGGACAGTCGATTTAAAGACTGATTAGCATCAAAAAGGGTCCAAATAAACAATGGTTTAGAATATGAGTATAAACCAATCCCAAATTTCAGATTTCTCAGAATATATCCTCCGATCTCAAAGGACGAAAGTAAAATATAATCTGCACTATGGATGATGTACGGGGAGACGTTTTACGGCCGCCACACGGCACAACACCAGCTGCAGTGAGGTAAAATTAAAATCTTAAAGAGTTCAAAGAATCAGTCTTTGAATCGACTGCCTTATCAAAAGTAAGAAATGACAGTATTTTTCTTCTCTGGCTTTCGTCGCCAGATTAGGTCAGGGCCACTGATGAGGCTTAGAAAGATGAAACCTCGAGGTATGGCCCAAGATCTTCTTTGGAATGTGTTCTCTGGTTTTGTGGAATTCTTATATATTTTATTTCCGGAAATGCGTTGATTAAAAGACAAAACCGTCAATTTAAGATACTGTTTTCCTATCGTCTCAATGTCTACATTTACTCTTCAACAAAGACTAAGCAATAAAATTTCTCCCACATTCGGAAGCATTTCCATGTGGTAAGCAGGAAACAATTTTTTTACTGCAAGTGTTGCTTATGTTTACTGCTATATGTTTTGGCCACCTTGGCTGAAAAGTTCATGATGAATGTGTCTCAACACTTATGTGAGCCGCGACACGACAAAACCAACAATATGGTTGTGCGCCAAGCGCAGACTCAGATCAGCCTGGGCATCCGCCCAGTCTGATCAGAGTCTTCGCTTTCCGCATTGAGGTAGCTGAGTCCCTTAGCTACCATTTAAAGTCTGAGCGGACCAGGCGGATGCCCAGGCTGATCTGAGTCTGCGCTGGGCGCACAACCACATTGTCGGTTTTCTCATGTCGCGGCTCATGTATATTATTGACAAAGTAGCAAGCCATCTACTAATAATGTTCCTGGTAGTAGTAACTGAGCCACGACACGAGAAAACCAACAATGTGGTTGTGCGCACTGCGCAGACTCAGATCAGCCTTGGCACCCGCCTGACTGATCTGAGTCTTCGCTGAGTGCTTAAAGGGTAGCTAAGGGTCGAAGCTACCTCCATGTGGACAGCGAAGACTCTGATCAGACGCGGCTCATGTATATTATTGACAAAGTAGCAAGCCATCTACTAATAATGTTCCTGGAAGTAGTAACTGAGCCACGACACGAGAAAACCAACAATGTGGTTGTGCGCACTGCGCAGACTCAGATCAGCCTTGGCACCCGCCTGACTGATCTGAGTCTTCGCTGAGTGCTTAAAGGGTAGCTAAGGGTCGAAGCTACCTCCATGTGGACAGCGAAGACTCTGATCAGACTTGGCGCACAACCACGTGTCGCGGCTCAACTGATTTTTGTACGCTTAACAACAGCTACGCAGGAGGCCATGGTAGCTTTTAGTTGCTCAAATGAAACTATGCAAAACGTTTCATTAAAATGTACTTAACTGCACCAGGAAAAAGCAAATTTCACCAATTCTGATTATGCTTTCCGTTTTCTATGAAATAATATGGCTTGTCATTTTAATCATTCGCTATCTTTAGCAGCCTGGATGTCTTGGTTTAAACCGTATGTTCCATGTTTAAAGAGTAACTACACTTCAGGAACTGACTGAATCAGATCCCAAACCCTATCCCCAACATCAAAGGGATGTAGAGATTTCATGATTTTATAACACATTCCAATTAAATATGAATAGAAGTAGAATCCTTGATACAGATACATGTAAGCATAAGTCTAAGACTTCCTTCTGAATTCCATTTGTATTTTATTGTACTTCCGATAACATTGTATTGGTATGTTCTGTAATTTCATGAAATATATACAAAGAAATAAAATTTAAACTAAGTAGAATATAATACAAACGGAGTTCAGACCAAAGTCATTGGACTTGTGTTGTTCTGTATACGATGGTCCATGTTCCTAAATTTTATAGATTTTGGTGCGAGGAGCAACTCAGCTGACTAAAGATGGTTGGTTATTTACAGCATTGTCAGACATTTGTTTAATCAGTTTGCATAATTGTGTTAAACTCGATAAATAGTTTAGGTTGCCTAATTGGTCCAAACCCGTCCAATCTCGTCTTTGGAAACAAATTGGATGACTGACGAACGAAGAAAGTCGACAATGACCCGTAATGAACATTTTGTATTTAGCTGAGTTTAACCACAAACAAAAGTACATTTTATTGTCTATCCTATTATGAGGCCAGATGGGACACAGACAGAAGATGTTTTCTTGTCTAGGACTTGTTGTTCCATTATGAGCTATGTCCGGCAAAGATCATAAAACTATCAGCATAAAACTGATCATTTTATGCCTCTTTTAATTGCAAAGGAAATGTTCAAATCTTCGGCAGTAATAAAACTATGAATAGATGCTCTCAAGGGCAAATAGACACTATACCACAACGAATGGATTCAGCAATATGTTGTTAACATTTACAGTAATGGTTTTGTGCCTACATATGCGTCTCCACGACAAAATGGATAGAAAAATTGCTTGTAGTTTTACGACCCTTCTGCACAGCATTTCAGTACTAGCGAGCAGATGTAAGAATGGTGATACTTAAAGTTTTCCTCGCAATTGGAAGCCTGTTAAAGGTTGAAAGGAAATCCGCCATCAAAGAGATTCGAATTCAGACTAGCAAGCCACCACTCTTCTCTCGATTACAATTATGTATAGATAGCAGACTGAACCCGTTCTGGGACGTCATGGGTCGGACCCAACGTGGTTTAACTGGTGGGTTTTCTGCTCCGGAAAATCAGTATTGCTACTTCTTTAAGTCCTTATGTCTAATACGACGTTTTTTCGACATTGTGAGCTCGCAGGGCAATATTTTCTCGAAAGTTGGATCATATGATACATATCAAAAAATATGAGTCTGTTGGAGCTACGTATCACAGCAAGAAATAACTGCTTTGTCCGACAGATGAACTTGTTATTCCATTGGCAGACTTTTGTGTCAGACTTCCGTCTCTCTGTGCGTCTATCGTTCTGGTTACGGAAGTAATTTATGTTGATTGGATATTGTTTGTGTCCTTGTCTTATTCCCATGGCTATGTGTATGTTTCAGGGGTCGATTGATATATGATATTAAGGTTACAAGTGCCGCAGCTGATATCAGTCTTGTTTATTGTCGTTGACAAATTATCCCAGCTGCTCCGAAATGCACTTGACAAATAGATTTTATTCGCACTATTAATGTGCATGGTACATCTGCAAGTTCTGGTAGGAGCGGCTGTAGTGTAGTAGATAACACTCCGGACTACCAGTCCAGGGGTCGCAAGATCGATCCCCTGCTTCTCCGGTCCTTTGGATGAGACTTTTAACCGAGGTCCCGTCTCTATATGACCTCGTTGTTGGTGGGATGTTACACCCGAGTTCACTCACGCAAGTTCTGGTAATTTTATACAAACGATGGCAACTTTTATGACTTTCTGTTTGTTTCTCTGAATGAGAGATGGGCCTCACTGATAAGAGGCAAAAATCAGGGCAAACTTTTATCCTATGAAATGAGCCAACTCCTTTGCTATCATAAGCTAACCAGTATACATTAACTTAAAGGACGCTCAGACGTATTCAGATTTAAAGAAATAATGTTCAATATAGGAATAAGGGTATTAAAAATGACATTGGGGGGTGTAGGGGGTACATTGTCGGTTTAAAGGTCGCAAATTGCGTTTCAGCGCTCCGTTAAACGCAACATGGAACCGACGATTTATCTCTCCGAATGAAAATTTTCAATACAGTTAGCCCTAATTTGACACTCTCTAAATCTGAATAAGTCTGAAGGTCACCAAAATAAACGGCTTAGTCTACGATAGCAAAGAAGACTGCTGATTTCAGGTAATGGATACACTTTAAAGAAATAAACAAATTAGACTAAATTAGACCGAGTCTCTTATTTCTAGTTTTGGTGTATCCCTGGCTTTTAAATGATCTATTTAGACATTAATTTTCCCCACTTTCACATATACAGGATACGGTTCCTGCTTATATAAGATGCTTCTGTCTTTCGCTTACATAATTTTTATATAAAAAACAGGACTGTTTTAATTTTTGACTAATATTTCAGTTCCAAATGAACAAAATGGAGATACAAGCAACTAGGACGTCGTTTGAAAAGAGATGATAGGTTTTTGACGTCACTAAAGTTCACTGACGTCAAAAAAAAAAACACAATTCTGAAACGTCGATAGCAATTACAGACGCGTGACGTGAGACGTTTAACTGCATTTTACTTTTGCCCTCTGGAAAATAAAATGGTCAACAAATCGCGTTTCTGACTTTTTACAAAGTGTAAACTGCGTTTACACCCGTTTCAAGACCCGATTTAAAAGTTTTTTTTTTTTTTTTTTTTTTTGTTTTGTTTTGTTTCGTTGTGTTTTGAAGCCTAATACGATTTGATGTTTGAAAATCACAGACAGTGGGGAAAAGTATCCCTTATGACCATAAGTCATATAGGAGAGGTTAATTTTACCCTAGGGTTCGGAATTTCAACCGTGGAGGAGAATTCCGACCCCTGGAGGTGAGATTTCCCTATTCTACATGGAGATGGGCACTCCTGATGGATTTTCATAATCTTCCTTGCAGCCGGTTTGTGTGCCATTTGGCGGCCGTAAAATGTCTCCCATACATGTACATAATCCCAGTGCAGATTATATATTTTTGATCATTTGGGACAACTGAGCTGGTAAAGATTATACTTAGCCGATGCTATGGATCTACAATTTCAGAACTTATTCACTATGATCAACTACAAAGAATGTGTATTGTCTTCCGCAGTTCTTTTCCTTTAAACAACATCAATGCCTGACCTTGAAAATATAAACGTATGAGAACAGTGCCCTATGACTCAATCGACCTTAGTGGGAGAAATATAGGTAAACTTTACGACTAGGAGTAGAATTAAATGACTTATATTAAGATTGATTTTAAGAAAACTAACATTCCCATGCAAGCAGAAAGATCAGTTTACATTCTGCAATCCTTTATAATAATATTATATTCTTTTTCCTGCATTATTATCATAATAAATTGTTTGATTCTTGGGACAGATATGTATGAAGAAACACTGAAGACCAAGATCAGACAGCTCCAAAAGGAGCAGTCTGATTAGGGTCTCCACTGTTTGCCATTCCGTCTGCATCTGTTGGGCGCATAAATGCATTGTTCATTTTTTTCTTTCTCCTTTAGTACAATTACGATAAAAATGCTAGGTGCTCCAAGATTTAGATTTTTTCTGGTAGCTGAGAAGAATGACCGATCTGAAAACAATACAACAATTGGTTTATTTAGATATGATCTACTAAGAAAACATACGACCATTGTATTGTCCGATGATTGACCCTACAACCTATTCCAAATCTGAATTAATGCTCCATATTTGCGGTTAAAGTCTATTTCTTCGATGATTTACCGTTGAGATAACAGCTACCAATTTATGATAATTGATTATTGCAGAGGCTATTGTCATATTTCCGTTTCTATATATTCATTAGTGGATTCCTTTGAAGTAGGACATCATAAACGTTGGCAAAGCAGCCCTTACTTTTTCATAATTTCGTTTATCTATTTATTTATTTCTATTTTATTCATTTTTTTTATTATTATTATTTTATTTATTTTTAGGTTTATTTATTTATTTTATTTTTTTGTAAATGGCGGTTTTTATTTTTCGCGAACATATATGGCTTGTTTCAACAATTTGCAAGCAGAATCATCATTTATTTGATTCGAAAAAGTGTCATTATATATTAGTTCTAGTTCAGTCCTTTAAATATATTGTGCAATAAAGGTGTCGACAAGAAGAAAAATAAAACACCCTTTTTCAAATAGTAATAGAAACAAATCTTGAGCCACTGTGGGTAAGAGTCAAATCGCAATTTCTTGACAATGTAACAACATTATCACGTAGGCCTGATGTTCTCACTAAGATATGAGCCGCGACACGAAAACAACAACAAAGAGGTTGTGCGTCCAGCACAGACTCAGATCAGCCTGGGCATCCGCCAAGTCTGATCAGTCTTCGCTGTCCGCATGGAGATAGCTTAGACCCTCAGCTACCCTTTAGTGCTTAGGGAAGAGTGATCAAACAGAGTGGATTCCCAAGCTAATCTGAGTCTGCGCTGGGCGCACAGCCACTTTGCTGGCTTTCTCCTGTCGCAGCTCAATTATCAAGATGAATGAGCATACTTTCAAATTAAGCAACTCTGTCATTTTCGTTTTGTGCTCTCTCCACTGAGGAATGGTGGCAATTCTCTAGAAGATTGATTGATTGATGGATTTGTTGCTTTGGGTCCATGGTAAACACATATGGTCACGTCGGTACGGTCAATTAACCTAACTACACTATACCTGGGCAGGCTTAGACCTCCTAGGCGGTTAACCAGTACTAAGTGCACATACATTCGCCAGTAACTGACAACTGCCCTTCTTGAATCAGCGGAAGGAGAAACGAAAGTATGTGGCCAGACCGGGTTCTCTAGAAGAAAAGTATTTCCTTTAAGTGTGATTTATTCAAAACAGTAGGAGCTGCTCAAACAAGGTACCTGCATAATGAGTATTCTGATGCCAAATAATGACTAAGTTAACAAAGCAAAAAAAAAGGAAAAGAAAAGAAAATGTAATAGAAATTATCCGATCATAACCTCTTAGTCACCTGCACATTCATTGACCATGAAATGGTGCCTGCCGACGTTTCCGAATAATTCAAGAAAAACTGTGGGAGGCGGTGTGCACACAGTATATGTACTCTTATGAGGATGAACTACGGAAGTACGGAAAGCCGAATACTATGACCCCGAAATTTCAGAGGACAAAATAAATACAAGGAACACAAAAAAACAAACAAGACGAAAACTATTTTGTTAGTGTGAATGCAAGTAAAAATTTAATCACAGGCCATATTTTACCCTAATGCACCTATTACATTGAGTTATATTTGAAAAAAAAAGCTTTATTTTAAGTCCCACTATTGCTGACATCTAATCTAAGTTAAATATTATATTTTTCCAAATAAAATGTTGCGGTGACTCTCGAGTTTTTATATGCCCCAGCCATGAAGCGGGGAGGGGCATATCGTTTTGCGCTTCTACGTATGTGCGCACGTACGTCACACTTTGCAGTACTGTTCTTGTCTCCCCAACTCCTCCTACTGTATTTGATGCAGGGATTTGAAACTTGCAACGCAATCAGACATGCATTAAACATCTGCATAAAGGATACGAAACTTTGATCCAGCTCATTTATGCAGAATTATGTCCCCTTCAAATGACATATTTTGACCATATTTCATAAATTGTAGTTTTGTTTGTGTCTCTGCAACTCCTCCAATAGTTTTTGATGCTTGAATTCAAAACTTTCAGCACAGTTTAGACATGCATTGAACATGTGCATAAAGGAAACGAAATTTTGATCCAGGTCATTATTCCAGAATCATGTACCCTTAAATGACCTTCATATTTTAACCATATTTCACACTTCATAGTACTGTTCGTATCTCCGCAACGACTCGTACAGGCATTTTAAACTTGCAAGACAGTTTAGACATGCACTGAACATGTGCATAATGAAACGAAATTTTGATCCAGGTCATTATTGTAGAATTATATCCCCCCCTAATATGACATACATATTTTGACCATATTTTCGTGCCTTATGTACAACTCACCTTTTTTCATCGCTCCAGCGACCTCATTTATATTAGGTATGACCATAACTCCAATGCGAAAGCGTTTCAGGTGTATAGGGTCAAGGTTAGAGTCATAGATGCTATTTTAGAAAAACTTTGTTATACTCCAGCGCTTTTATTTATGGACCGATTTTAATATAACTTGAGACAAATGGTATGTGTGACAATATGTTAGATATGTTTGCGTATCCGCACTGTAGGTCAAAGGTCAAGGTCACAGTTTTTTTTTTTTTTTTTTTTTTTTTTTTTTTTTTTAGAAAAACCTTGTCATCGCTCTGGCCTCTTTATTGACAGATTTTGATATAACTTCACCCAACTGTAATTGTGACTGTAATTGTGATATTTTGATAAGTTCGGGATCCAGAATTTTAAGGTCAAGGTCACGGTCACAATTGCTGTTTTAGAAAATACTTTGTCATCCCATTTATGCCTTTTTAATGGATAGATTTTGATACACCTTAACACAAATATTTAGCATGTCAATGTCAAGGACAAGTTTGCATTTCAGCATTACAGGTCCAAGGTCAAGGTCACAGATGCTTTTTTAGGTAAAACATTGCCATGGTTCTAAGGGCTTTATTTGTGAACTGATTTTGATATAAATTCACAAAAATGTACAGTATTAAAATATCTTAGACAAGCTGCATTTCAGTATTGTAGATCCAAGGTCAATGTCACAGTTGCTATTTTTTTAATAGAAACTTTGTCATCTCTTGACCACCTATATTTATTTTGATATAGCTTCCAACGAATGTTTTGTGTGACAGTATCATGGACAAACTCGCGATGCAACGTCTGAGGCATGTTCAAGGTCACAAATGTTATGTAGAAAAAAAAGAACTTTGTCATACCGCCAGTACCTTAAAATAAGGGATGGATTTTTACATAACTTCACACAAATATGTCTAAACACATAACTCATCTAGTGAGGTATATGGCGGGGACATTTATCACCTTTGGTGATTGTCTAGTTTTTTAGGGAGGGGGGGATTGAAAGATTATAAGACGGCATTTTGATTTGTACACATTTTGAAATTTTGGCAGTCTAAAAAGTAAGTCGACACGCTAGAACAAAGAGTCCCAGAACAGAAGTGTCAGTCTGTGATTAATCAACTCATCTACAAGACTAGACAATGCATCAATTGTTGTTTAAATAGGTCAGTCACGGCGCAATTTGATTGATATCATGATTACTCCCTGAAAGAATAGTATGAGGATGGGTCGGGAACAAGATACTGTGTTATAAGGTAGAATTTCTTCACTTAATTGTTAAAGGCAAATCTTTTTCGACAAGTACTTTGTAACCTGTGGCCAATCGGCTCTGCTGCAATAACAATGTGTAGACTAAACTTATTAACAAAGTTTGCATAAGAAAACGTACTGTTGTTTGACATATATACACGCTGTGTTAAAAGGTCTGGTAATAAAATTTCGTTCTTTTGTCCGTTTGTCTGTGGTATTCTAGCGGTATGGTCACGTTTAGATGCCGTTTGTTTATGGTATTCTAGCAATATGGTCACGTTTAGATGCCGCTTGTCTGTGGTTTTCTAGCAGTATGGACACAAGTATAGATGCCACTTGTCTGTGGTATTCTAGCAGTATCGTCACATGTTTAGATGCCGCTTGTCTGTGGTATTCTAGCGGTATGGTCATATGTTTAGATGCCGCCCGTCTGTGGTTTTCTAGCAGTATGGTCACAAGAATAGATGCCGCTTGTCTGTGGTATTCTAGCAGTATGGTCACAAGTATAGATGCCGCTTGTCTGTGGTATTCTAGCAGTCTTGTCACATGTATAGATGTCCACTTCGCTATTTATTTTTAATCGCAAAATGAAAAACCTCTGCATTCTGTTATTTTCTACATTTCCCTCTCCCTTTGTTTTGACAATAGGATCTGAATGATCAGATTGTTGTAAATCATGTTCATTGCTCATTTTTTTTTTTACATTTTTATCTTTTTTACCACATTCGTCCTAATATTCAGTAGGAATCTTGGTTACCATTTACTTTCTGATAGCTTCGGTAACACAAACGTTTCTTTTAGAGTGTTGAAATAGCTTGCAATAATTTATGCATGTCTGATATCGAAAATATCCTGCTGGGTTGTTCTTTTATTTGTTTTTCTTTTTCCTTTTTTTTTCTTTAGTGTCTTCAGTTGGTATTCCTGCACACTTTCCTAATCGATTATCTGACTGGACCAACGTCGTTCTTTTCGACAAACCTTCCACATATCTCGTTTTGTTTGCTGTAGCCTGTAGCTAGTCCAAAAACACTTGACCTGTTCATGTCGCCACATTATCTGTCCATCTTGTCTTCCGTATCTCTGTTCATTGTATGCCATACCAGGTAAAGGACTCCGGCTTTTGCGATATTAGAACGCTTAAAATAATATCAATGCTATTAACTATGTGTGGAGAAGACAAGTGGGTATTTCTCCATAGACTAAGATAAAAAGGATACAAATGAATTAAACCGGGGGCCGTATTCATAAAGCCACTTAAGTCGTTGCTATGTGGTTGCTAAGGCTAAATATCTATAAAGGAGATTCCCTACAACTATGAAATTTGGTCTGGAAGAACAGTCTTTGTAAGACTGTTCCTCCAGACCAAATTTCATAGTTGTAGGGAATCTCCAACATAGAAATTTACCCTTAGCAACAGCATAGCAACGACTTAAGATGCTTTATGAATACGGCCCCAGAACCTTTAAATCGATGAATGGACTCATTAAATTTATAAGTACAAAACAGTCTACCAGGCAAAGTTTGCGTTAATTTCGACAAGAAATGGGTTTAAAGGTAGGTTCCTGTACTTTGGAATGCACCAATAATCTTGATGAACTTTCATCCAAGTTTTTGGAAAGCACTTATAAAAGGGAATTAATAAGTTTCACTAAAAAGTGTAAATCAAAAAAATATTAGAAAAGTTGTTTTGCAAGGGATTTCCTAACTTTGCTTCGCACACCAGTTAGCGCTATTTTTAGTTCGCGCCAAAAATAGATAACGCAGCTGATGTCATGCTGCATTGCATTTTGGGATAGTTTTAATCCATCCGCCCTGCCAGGACCTCTAGGAGAGCTCACGTCAAGGGAAAATTGACCTTTGGAGAATGGCATCAGAAATCGCGCACTTATAGACATAATAAACAAAGTTATTTTTAGAACTGGAATTCCAACGAAAGAAAATCAAGCAAAAGGGAAAACGACTATTTTCTTCAACATCTGACGAGTTTCTTAGGAGCAACAAATTCAGAAAAATAAGAGAATTCAATACTGCTCAGAAAAAGAAGAAATTATTTTGTGGACATAATTGACATCGCTAGCCAGGAACCTACCTTTAAATGACAGAAATAATTGTTTTACAAAACTAATCGACAAGAGATATACTTCAAACCTGATCACCAAGCATACTCATCAGATTCCATTGAAATTGATTGTACGGAGTGAAAAAAATCACACCAGAGAAAACCCTGCAATATTTGGATCCGTGATCTACCTTTCTTTTAATTCTAGTAATACTTAGTCCTGGTATCAACATTTCTTTCCTTTATGGGCTGAAATAGAATCGCTATTCACGTTACCAGTCGCTAGACTAGTACTGTATCGGTTTTTGATTTAAAAGATAAAATAATGGGGAGTAAGAAAAGTAGAATATATTACAGTATTGCTTTCAACTTGATAAGTTACGTCCACTTAGTCTTAAACTTTACACGTTTAAAGAACTATTCCATATCTAAGGTATCCAAATGTACAAATTTCACAATCGTGCTTTACCATAATAAAAATAGCATTAGATACAAAAAGTGCCAAATTGACCACAAATTGTTTATGATTTTACATGGATATGTGTGACAAATTAAGCTCTTAAATTAATATTTATTCTTATCATGAAATAAATCATCATTTTAAAACTACTTAAATGATAGAGACTGTGCCAACCAGTGTTTATATAAATTACAGTTTGTAAGGGCGTTCTGACAACATGCACATTTCGAGAGATGGTTCACTGACATAAGAAAGCAGAAGAGATATCAATTACTTTTGAAAGGGTAATGGTAATAAATTAACGTCTTAAACAAAACTCGAAGTCAAAAGAGGACATTAAATCAGTATTTCATGGAGTGGGTCCTCAAAATAAGGGAGACCAGAATAAAATTTTGAAACATTTGTGGTGTTTATATAAAATATCATATAACTGAAAGTTTACCACCAAAGGAAAAAATTATGCCAATGTGTTGATAGAAAAGCATTTCTATGACAATGACGTTTGCTAACATCAGGGATTTTTACCTCAGTATAAAATGTTACTAGAGTTTCCTCTACAACGTCATATTCGTTTATTACTTGTTTAGAAACAGAAAGGTTTTAGTGCAAAAATAAATGAAAATTAGTATGACGTTAAATGTAGAGAGTTGTTCAGGATAATTTGGAAAATAAATAAATAAATAAACAAATAAATAAAAAGATGAATAAAACAATAATAATAAAAAAAGAAAAAGAATGGAATTAAATCTAGAATCTAATATCAAGAGAATAAAGGAAATCTAAAATCCGCTTCTGTGTTTATAGATGGTTTCCCTAACCCACCTAAAATCATTTAATATTCTAATTGAGAATGAGGTTACCCTTTTAGAGCTCTCAGATATTTGTAGTAAACAATCAGAAAATAATAAGATCTGATTTAAAGAGACAAGAAAATCTGCATTTATTCAGATTTCCTTGACATTTCAAAATGATTAAAGAATATAAATGTTGCATCTCTTTGGTCAGTGCTTTATATTGTACGCTTAAAATGTTTTGTCAAAATCCGTAAGGTTGTTTATCCTCATTATCATATGACGTCACTTACGAAGTGTAATAAAGCCATGCATTTAAAACTATAATCAACTAGTGGATTAAATATGCAAATTACGTCATAACGTTATGCTTTGATGTCCATAAAAACGTCGCGTTTTCTAATAGGAACATCGTGGCGATTAAGTGCAAAATTTGCTAATAAATTGCGATGTTAGTATCCTGTGATAAAACGAATTTTGCATATGTGTTCCTGTAATATCGAATTTATTAAACTCGTCGGGGAAAACTGATAAGATGCTCGGCATAACCTCGCATCTTATGTTTGACCTAACTCGTTTAATAAATTCAATAGTACATGAGAATTTATGTAAGATCATCCATGTATGTGTTAAATAATGTCATCGAACGTTCGTAAACACCCAGATAAGCGATGTTGGAATTCGTCTAAAGCAAGAAACTTTGGGCAGACTAAATATGAGCCGCGACATGAGAAAACCAACAATGTGGTTGTGCGCCCAGCACATACTCAGATCAGCCTGGGCATCCGCCCAGTCTGATCAGAGTCTTTGCTGTCCGCATGGAGGTAGCTTAGGCCCTTAGCTACCCTTTGAGCACTTAACGAAGAGTCTGATCAAACTGGGCGAATGCCGAGGCTGATCTTAGTCTGCGCTGGGCGCACAACCACATTGTTGGTTTTCTCGCGTCGTGGCTCATATGAGGTGTTCTTAGTACACAATTTCAACATCTGAAACATCTGTTATATTTGTCAAGCTATTTTGGAACTCTAATATCAATAATAGTACGTGATGCGGAACTTAAACAGTGAAACATCTGTATTAATCATCGTTTCACTCCATAGACATTTGCATATCAGATGTTTACCTGCGTTAAGATATGCTTCAAAGTTAATGACAGGAATGATGTTTTTGTTATAAGATAAACAGTTAATCGTAACTGTTTAATTTCAAATAAATTGATGCGTTTGGCAGTGGTTTCCGCATGTCTATGACATGAGCTGTCTAGAAAACATTATTCTTGCGAACCAAATACTGATACTGATACATGTTTAATAGCGGCGCTTTACCTTCTGCACTGACACTATTTCTCGCTATTTCCAGTCTTACAAAGGGCGAAAGGACTGAATCAATTTTGAGTCAGTATTGACTCACATATTTAATGACTGTTGAGTTTTGGTTGAACTAGAAACTTAACCCAGTTATACCTAGCATCACATAAGACGGACATTGGCAAACAGTGCCGAGCCAGGTCAGACGCCACGTCAACACTGATTGCCGGGAGTATTGGATTTTTAAAAGTTAAGTAGTAATAATAAAATAAACGTGACACCTCTGAAATGATGAATGAACGCATCCAATTAATTAGGATAGAAGAGTCCATCAGCAATTAATAGGTTAAGCGAGCGATACTTCAGTCTTTAAATCAAGTTCGAGTGTTGAATCAAAGGCACAAATTGCGGTGTTAAAATTTCTAAAATGCACATTAAGGTAGATATACCAGTGTACAGAAAAGTATTATTAGTCATTCAAATATTGGTTTGAAAAAATCTCTGTCGGTGGTATGTAAATTACTCCGGGAAGAAAAGCGATCAAAATTAAATACAAGAGTTGCCTGTGGTATTTGTTATTCTTACCTCATCACACTTGGCAAGAAACATTCAATCATATTTTTCACACAAATGCCATATTTTGGCTGAACGTGGCATTTTCTTTGTATATATTGAAAACAGAAAAAAGAAAGTTCTAAAGTAACGTTTCTACATTTTCCCCCCTCCCCCTACCCCTACCGTCCTTGTGTCTGAACAAGCCACTTTGTAGATAAATGTGTACTTCTTTTATACATAGTATATGTGAGAGACAAGCAGAATCAAACGAGTTGGAACAAGGAACCGACACAATCAGATACATGTAGCTATTGTTGGAGTCAGTGAGATGCACACGGCCTACGACTGAACAAAACAGCAGATTTAGTTTTAACAATATTTTACCATTTTCATAATAAACACAAACGATGAACTTGAATACCTTGGGGGTAAGTCAGCGTGTTAGAGCACGCAGAGAAACAAAGATGAACCACCTAGTGAAGGGCCGAAGGGTGCGATGTCACATACATCTAACCTCATTTATTTGCATATAAGATGGTATTTACCATCTCTAAAAAGTCCCAAATATCCTTATCAGTCATATGGCATTCAGCAAAGAGAGGGAATTCGCCTCCAACACAATTCCAAAAACCTAGATCCATTTTAAAACAATTCTAAACATCTAAACTCTTATAATAACTAACTTTCAATTGCACTTTTGGATGAATATATTTTCCCATTGAATCTAAATAACTATTATAATTTTGAGATATTGGCATGTATATATTTTTCTCTATTTCTTTCTGAACAGAAAACACATTAAGCTTAAACTAAGCATGTTTGCACAATACAACCTTAGTTGTCATAAAATGACAGCTAATCTATTCAGTGCAGATAGAATTTGAACATATCTAAGAATATGATCGCAGATCGTAGTTATGATTAGGCAATAGAAGTGCGTCCAGGGACAAGGACAAACGGTGACTAGTAAGATCATAACATATATCCGCGCTATCTGATCAGATTTTCCTCTGTTCGCATACAGAATCTATGAAAACAGGGGAAGTTCTATTCACGAAGACTCATGCATCTGCGGAGAAGTGAAGATTAGTATGAATCTTAAAACACGCACAGTACATAAGACGTCTTTTCACGCAAGTTCACTTACTCACTGTTTGTGTTAAAGGCACTCTGACACTAATGATTGTTCTATCTTTTTGAAATAAACATAAAAGTCTCTGACACACGTTCTGACATTATGATAGTCTTTTTTTACAATTTGACATAAAGTGTCACTCTCTAACATTCAATTCTCAGAATTAGACGGGTGTCTGCATTCCTTTATTTATCAGATGCATGAGTGGATGTACTTCTCCTATATATAACATTTACTAAAACGAAACAATAAATTACAGACATTTTACTTGAGAATCCGCTTAAAGGGTAACTAAATGTCTAAGCTAGCTGCATGCGGACAGCGAAGACTCTGATCAGACTGGGCGAATGCCCAGGCTGATCTGACTCTTCGATGGGCGCACATACCACTCGTTGGTTTTGGCCCGTCGCTGCTCAATTATGTCTGTAAGCTAGCTACCTTTGACATTATTCTGTAGTCTCCTTTTAAAGGTACCGGCATGGTAGACTAGGTAAAAAATGAAATGCAGAATGACGTCACACTTGCACTCAGGTTTAAGTGGTTATATTGAAAATGTTTCAGATCAAAAGCACATACTGGGCATACCAAATATACACAATATGATTATTAGTGTCCAAGGTTGACTGTTCTTAGATAAGAAATAAACAAAGCTCTCAATGGATTTAATATCTATGCAACAAGGTTAGAATTGTATTAAGCAAAATGTGAAAAAAGCATGTGTTTATATCGACAGAATGGCGTTTTTAAGCTTCATGCAACCTGCAAACTTATAGCTTTTTCTTTCTTTTTTTCTTCGGAGAGCCTTAAGTTCCATCTTTGTGGTTATATTACGATAATGCATATGACATTTCTGCATAAATCAACACGCCATCACCAGTGAGCAGACAGAAAAAGAAAATGGTTTGAAATTTATTATGACATGATATGAGCCGCGACACGACAAAACCAACAATGTGGTTGTGCGCCCAGCGCAGACTCAGATCAGCCTGGGCATCCGCCCAGTCTGATCAGAGTCTTCGCTGTCCGCATGGAGGTAGCTTAGACCCTTAGCTACCCTTTAAGCGCTTCGTGAAGATTCTGATCACACTGGGCAAATGTCCAGGCTGATCTGAGTCTGCACTGGGCGCACAACCACATTGTTGGTTTTCTCGCGTCGCGGCTCATATGAGTTAGCACAGACCTGACAGAAATTTAGGATGTGACTTTCCTAGCTACTGGTGATCTTCAGTTTGTGAGTACAAGGCTAGACTGCAACCAGTCAGTGGTAAAATCGATCATAATTGATGTCCAAATAATTGCCTAGATATTTATTTGAGTCTGGGCAAAGAATGACGGAGCGGCAAAAATTTCTCATTTACATCAATATTTAAACTTTCACTGTCTGATGCAAATCAATGTTACATTGTACTTTTCAAAGCTTTAGCGTAGAAGTATCAGGGGTATTAATTTGTAGACGTACCTATTTTCTTCTGATTTTTTACAAATGTACTACAGTCAACTCTCGATATCTCAAAGTCGAAGTTCATTTCAAGCTACTGATATCTCAAAGTAAATTTTCTGGTCCCAGAAAATTTAATTTGAGATATCAGTAGTTTGTGGTAGCATGAGTTTAAATGTAAATAACAATAGAAAAATAGTCCAAACTCTATTAACTTTGAGTAAGAACGCCTTTTTGAGGTATCAGTATTCGAGATATCGAAAGTTGACTGTATATCAATGATAGGGCATAAAACCAGTGCCTTCGCTGAACTTATTGGGCCTTCACAGACAGTTAACTGACGTTTGTGTAGGACGATACAATTCAAAAAGATGCAGTCTTTTTTACCATAGAAAAAACACACATGCATTTAATAAACAAGAAAGTTATATCAAATTGAATGAATGTGAGTCTTTTTATTCTTTGAGAATATTTAGACTAGTTTGACTTCTTTAGAGCAGTTTATTTAGTGCTAGCACTGAATCACTTGTAGGAAAATAATCCACTGCAGAAACTAGTGAGGTGTCAACTATAAGGGCAAATGTTTAGAGCCTCACACATAGAGACATAAAGAGTTGGATTTCTTATTTGCACTGCTTTATTTTTCAACATAGTTTTCTTCGAATTCCAGACACTTGTTTTATCTAATTCTTAGTCATTGCTACCCGCTCGGTAAAACTCAACATATTGGTCCCCTAACCAGCCATCCACAACAAGACTCAGCTAATCATCATCCTCTAAGCCCTGGCAACGAAATTCGTTTTATTTTTATTTTTTTCAGCCTTGGAATGAGGTGAAAGTGGCTGGAGGCTTAATCTGGAGAGTGCGGGATGTGTGCATAGCCACACTTGCGCACAGAGGCAGTTTCATTCAAAAGCTGTTGTGACTAAATGAGCCGCGACACGAAAAAACCAACAAAATGGTTGTGCGCCCAGTGAAGACTCGGATCAGCCTAGGCATCTGCCAAGTCTGATCAGACTCTTCGCTAAGCGCTTAAAGGTAAGTTAAAGGGTCTAAACTACCTCCATGCGGACAGCCAAGACTCTGATCAGACTGGGCGGACGCTGGGCGCACAACCACTTTGTTGGTTTTCTCGTGTGGTGCAGAAAGTCTAACCAGCAATATGATCCTATACGGAATCAGTGGTTACTGTCCTCTCCAATGGAAAACAATTGAGAGGCTCAAAACTTGTTCATCCCCCCCCCCCACCCCTTCCCCTCACACCAAAAGGAAGAGTACGCAGATTACAACAATATAAAATAGACGTAATATGCAAAAAGAAAGGAAGGCAGCGCGCGAGGTGATCACAAAACTAAAACTATAGAAAAATAATGAGAAGCAGAGGAGACTCACTGACAAAACAAAATCATCAATGAATGTCAAACGGACACGAAAAAGATCAAACAAAAATCGAGCCACCGCCATAGAACTATCAGCAATAAACGGTCTCGACGAAACGGGCTTGACCGTGATTTAAGTGGTGGATTTCTCATTCTCCGGAATTTCAGCGTTGCTATTTCTGAGACCCTCATGTTTGTTTTACTTTAGTTTAATTTTGTTTTCCATTCTTCTTAGATAGTACACTTACCAACTAGGAATCTTGCACAAAAAGCGAACAACTAAGTGTCTGATGAACCAAAGCGGACCAAATGGAGAGAGTAAACCGGGTAAGCCTCCCCACCCCTTCCCCCCACCCCCTCCCCACTTCAAGTAAGCTCACTGCTCGCCATCCCAAGGTGGCAATTCTGTTTTGATTTCTCTTTGTTGTTTTATGCGTTATTTGTTGCTATGTCTGTTATTGATAAAATGTTTGTGGTGTTAAGGTTATGTGATGTTAAGGCTAGCCCGATGACCACCTACATCGGAAATGGCTGTTCACATGGCTGCCGATGGTGATGTCTTAGGTGGTTTCTATTTTTTGTGTTGACTTTTTCCACATGGTGCCTTGGGTGGGATCTGAGATTGAGTGGTGTCAGTTCCTGAGATTTTCTTACTTTTAATCCAATCACACATGTACCAAACCTTTAGCTCTTCACCTTCCCACTCCTTTTTTACTACTAATGCAGTATTGTTTAGTTGTTTTCTTCGTAGGTTTCGTTCTCACGCGTCACAGATACTTTTATAGTATCTCCTGTTAGGACCTTCTATAATTATAACGCTAGTTAAGTCGTATCGAGGACAGTATTTCATTAGAGAACTTGTTGCATCGCGCTTGGTAAATTTGTTTCATATAAATTATACGTTTGTGGTCAAAGGCACACTTTGAACAAAATATTAACTTTTGAAAGAGAGAATTTCTCTCTCCCACTCGTCCCGCCCCTGCGACACACACACACACACACACACACACACACACGGAGCAAATTCTTTCCTTAAAGAACATACCACAATTTGAAAGGCTGCGTCCAAAAAAGCAAACATATATGAAAACATATATCTGAACCAATTTATCACAATCGCCGATATTTATTTGAGACATTCCCTGGAAATACCAGATTGCATTTATTTATTTATTTATTTATTTATTTATTTATTTATTTTTACTTTCAATGCAACCGACACATGTAAACGAGGGTGTGTGAGAAGTAAGACAAGGTCAGCAAGCAATTCTGGAATTGCACAGACTAATGGAAAAGAAATAGAGCTAAAGTGGAGACTAATACTTGTTGCTGACGCCAACGCCTGGAAGATATGCGTAAAAAATGGAAAAATGAAACCTCTAAAAAAGGTAATAATCATGTCTGGAACGCAGAAGGGAGATTTGGGACCTGTATCGTTTCCATTTATTCCGTAACATAGCATAAAAGCAATACTACGAACCATATAATAATTATGTATATCAACTAGCAACTCAACTGAGAATAAGCTGCATTGGATTCATAAATATGATGTTTGGCTGAATTACTACACTGTAATAATCGCGCTTAGCTATAAAACACAAGTGGTTACATGTTAAGGTGTAAACATGTTTAGGAATATGTCATATAGCTAAACATGTACGCCTTTTCTATTATTTCCCCAGACAAAGTCTGCTAAACACGTTTTATTCTGTTACGCGTTTCGGATGAATCCATTCTCTCTTTTCCCCGTTGAAGAACGAAAAAAAGAGACGAAAATGTTGACAGAGGAAATTTTCAATCTAAAAGGTAAGTATAACCCGTTTTGTACATGTTTAATTTCTAAACATAAACCTACACACGTTGCAAATTGAACATGTTACGATTTAAACACATTTAAAAATCGGACTACATTTTTTTGTTAAGAATCTAAACACATTTTTTACAGTGTAGTTGCCATTATGTTTTAACTTGACCATAGGCATACGGAATAGCCTCAAAAGTCGCCCATATCTTGCTGATATACTGTTTAATGAAACGAAAATATCATTTTATTATATACAAGGTGTACAAGCAATCAGAATGCAGTTACATCAGTCAGCAGCAGTTTATGTTAAGAAAATTCTTCGGTATAGACACATTGCTTATGTAGACCCTAAAGTTGCATTCTTGTCTTTAAATTCCTTTTAATAAAAAGATATATATGTGGATCAAAAATGACACGTCTTACGTCAGCGGACTCTCTAAAGACTTTTACTATTCAGAACGTATTTAGTTTATTGCAGCATAGTTTATTTTAAGGTGTTGTGTCTTGTATCATTTGGAAACAGGCCATGTCACCTTAAATATATTTCAAAATATCTATTATAATACGAATCCTATTAAAAATATCAAATCAGTCCCCCATTCGCTGAGAAGAGAGACTGCACGGCTAAAATTTTTTAAAACTTAACATGATATAAACTCACTTTTAATGTGGTTTATTCGACTTTACGTTTACTGTGTTCGGTTATCCATTATCTTCACATAATTGGTTTGTTTTGTCTTTTCGTTCTCGATTTCGGTGTGTGTCTTACATAGCTATATATATGTAATGTAGCTCTAAATAGTTGTGGTGGGTGCCTTATTTGTTTATGAACCACAATCCTTTTGACCACCTACCTCCTTTAGACAACCAATTGTTTTGTTAATAACGTATGGTGTTACTTTTTGTTAATATTTCTCATTTGGTGTCGTCAGTTGAGAAGTAGAAATCTATTGTATTGTAATCAGTTCCCGGCTGTTGTTTTGGACACAATGTTCAGCGAACCGTGGATAAATTATGATTATTTCGTTTACTGCGGACAAACAGAAAAAAGCTTTTCATGTATTACTATTTTAGCGCAATATTCTGAACAAAGTGATTAAGGGCACGGAGGACACCAGAAAAGAAATAAGAAGATTTGGATTCAATATATCAAGTGACTAAATTAGCTATATGCCCCCAAATGATCAGGGCATTTAACCTGGCTAGATGCGTTTGCAAACAGGGCAGAGCCAATCAGACATCACAGAACCTGGTGTCCGGTCAAGGCCTACACTGAATATATAAAATAAACAACAACTCCTGAAAATGTTAATAATAAACCCTGGAGACTCATCAACGGGGATAAAACAGTCCATCGGACACTAACGAGTTGCCACCACATATAGTGAAGATAAATAAATTTTGAGAAAACTGTTGTCGAGGCAAAAACCATAACAAAGAAAACAACCATTATTAGTGCTGAAACAGTTTTACAGAGTCTGATCAGAAAAGAAATATGCCTGCTCTTCTCAATTCGCAGAAATTGAGCCTTAATATGGGATGTACGTAAAGGACGGCACCATAAATTACGTGTATTCCGAAGGACGTAACGTCACCGTAATTCATTCAAGTTGGCGTCATTTATAACATAGCGTCCTACTCTGACTTTCAGTGTATTGCAGTAACATATGCTGAAATAAGTCGTTATGCTGAAAATCTATCTGAAAGTCGGTATTAAATTTAGAGGTGGCTGAACTCACGTAACCAAATTCGGAGAAAATTCTAATTTGCGCTTCCAGTTACATGATAGCAGTCATTGCGAGAATACTCAAGCATTGCGGGAAGCATTTAGGCCTACAGAAGATTATGGTGAATCAAGAGCCATTTTGAACACACATTTTGTTCAGACTGTCGTCTCCCAATGTCGTCCGTTCCAGTTGGATGTGAGACAGCGGGCTCGATTCCGGACATACCGTGATTCTGTTCTTGCCTCTAGGTTTTGAGTCTGTCAATATCGCATTTAAGCCGTCACCGATCAAGGCCTGTTGGTTGCGCTGTCTGCTCATATTCCTTTTCAATATATTGAGAACAAAGCAGGGCGATCAGCGCAAAAAAATTCTTGAATTCACAGAGACTATGCAATGAATAACGGCGCATATTAACTACGCAGTCTGGTCAGAGTTTTCGATTTTAGCTGTCTGAAGTAGCCGCTATATCATTTCCAAGTTTTTATTTGCATTTTTAAATTGTCTTTATGAATGTATACAAGTGCCTCTGATGCAAGGATTACAAATGAGCCGCGACACGACAAAACTAACAAAGTGACATGTGCGATCATCGAAGACTGACATCCGCCCAGTCTAATCAGTCTTCGCTGTCCTCATGGAGCTAGCTTCGACCCTTACCTACTCTTGAAGCGTATAGCGCAGATTCAGATTAAGCTGAGCGGATGCTCAGGCTAATATCAGTCTCAATATCAGATCGATTATTGAAGAGGAATGTTCAATATTACAGAGGAATGGTCAGTAATTGAAGAGGAATGTTTAGTATTGAAGAGGAATGTTCAGTAATTGAAGAGGAATGTTCAGTATTGAAGAGAAATGTTCAGTAATTGAAGTGGAATGTTCAATATTGAAGATAAATGTTCAGTAATTGAGGAGGAATGTTCAGTAATTGACGAGGAATGTTCAGTATTGAAGAGAGATGTTCAGTAATTGAAGAGAAACGTTCTGAGTATACATAAGAGTTCCTTTAAGACCAGAGAACACATTCAAGAAGGAACATAAACTATACTTCGAAGTTTCGGCTATTTAAGCCTCATCAGTGACCCTGACATGATCCGGCGACGAAAGCCAGAAACAAAAACAAACAAACTGTAATTACTTAATTTTGATAAGACAGTCGATTCGAAGACTGATCAGTATCAAGAAGGATCTAAATGAATAAAACCCGATGATGTTGAATATGAGTTAAACCATTAAAAATTTTATTCCTCAGACTGTATCCCTGACGGGTCAAAACATATAAACAACTTACGGCTGACACACAGAACTTAACACTATATGCAGGGAAGAAAGATATATATTCTGAAAGATATCCCCCAGAAGAACAGCACATATCTTGACGTATTAAAGGTAATAAGAGTGAGAATGGAATACTATGTAAGTTTTTGTTTAATGTGCAGTTACAAAGTGAATGAATGCAATTATTATTTTCTAGTACTTTGTTAGACAAAGCCTACAATACCTTAAAAAAGCAATCAAATATCTCATGTATATACTGTGGTTTTCTGACAATTGTTTTAATAACTGCATTTTGCTTAATTTGTCACGACGGCCTTGTAAACTGGTTGGTATACGTCACTAGCGCAGGTGTGTTGTCAAGGTTTTATAGAATAGCTACTTTGATACTGGTTCTTCTACATCTGTATCTTCTTCCTCTGCTTTATGAGACACGACGTGAAACAAATGTCGCACTGCGAATAACCAAGGCCTGCTTGTTTGCTTTACACAAACTATAAGGCATATTTTCTCAAGCCATAGTTAGGGTAAAATGATACACCACCTACTTGTTCCCACCATTTATACAGAGGAGAGCAATATTTGAGACTTTTGTTTGCTGTACAGAATTATAGAGCCTTTTCTAAAATGAGGATTATTCTCAAAGAAAAGATTAACATCCTAGGAAACAGTTACCTGCACTCAGCATGTATTCATTCACTCCAGAATACGTATAGAAAAGTCTTTTCCGTATTATTTAGTTTAAGAGGGACCATATTTAACTGCGTTAGGACTATTGCTCTTAACTCGTACTACTTTGTGTGTTGGTATAATGTTCAAGCTTGACAAAATCCTTGATCGTAAACTACGAGGGAGGATTTAATGATCGACATGAAGAAGAAGAAGAATGTTTATTCAAGTGCTGTAGGCTATGTAGCCCTTGAGCATATACATGTACATACATGCATTACAAATATAAACAATGTGACAGGTAGTACAATAAGTGCATAATATCACCTTAATAAATACAGAATGATATATGAGTCAATAATCATTAATACTTAAAACTATTAATTTCTTTCCTATGAGCTATATCCCAACCTACCCCACCTAGACCTTATCTTAGCTTGGAGAGAACTGTGTGACTCTTCTTGTAATATCCCTTCGGGCACTATACTTAGCCAGCATTGAACCAACGTCGATTCGATATCATGACGTCTAATCGACTTCGGTTCAAAGCTGATCAAACCCCATGTGCCCGACGGGATATTTGTAAGGAAACTTAATTCGTTGCGAGCCCTAAACTACATATGACGCACATCCATCATGCAAATTGGAGAGAACTGTGTGACTCTTCTTGTAATATCCCTTCGGGCACTATGCCTAGCCAGCATTGAACCAACGTCGATTCGATATCATGACGTCGAATCGACGTTGGTTCAAAGCTGATCAAACCCCAAGTGTCCGAAGGGATATTTGTAAGGTAACTTAATTCGTTGTGAGCCCTAAACTGTATAAAACGCACACCTGTCATGCAAATTGACATGTGTCATCTCTCGTCTTGACGATATTTGTTGTGTTCTACAACAACCCAAACTGCAATAACTGTTTTATTTGTCTTACCATCTAAATAATACCATTGTTAAGGCTTTAAAGCTCACCAGAGCTATAGCTCAAAATTGTTCTCACATCTGTTGAGGCTCAAAATTGCTGTCACATTTGTACTTGCTAATACAAAAAAAATCTACAAAATCTCAGTCTGACAGTCTGATAACAATATATGTAACTATTTTCCACATTTGGATTGATCTGGCAACAAACAAAGCATAACTTTATGGTTGCTAAAGCAACCGATCAAAGTAAGCAGTGTGCAGAAAGAACATAGGGCTGATAGAAAACTACTTAAAAATATTTCTGAAAATGTAACGAATCTCATTTATGTTTGATATTTTGATCGTCCTCTAGATAAAACATATGTAAACCTTTCAATTTGTGATATATATTGACACAACGCAAATTATTTTACTCGATAACTGTCCAGCTAAATTATTCTACTAATTCGTTGAGACAAATACTAAGAATTGAAGAGATTATCCTAATCCAAAGAAAAAAAACTCCACAAACTAGACTTTTAGCAGGCTGCTTTTTGTGTAGGAACGGCATGTAAAATTCAATGCAAATGAAGCGTGTGAGAAATCTGATAATTTCAAATGACTATCCGGATATAAGTAGGTAAAATCATTAATCAAGAAACATATCAATAGTCAGCGAGTGATTGAACTCTGGTTTAATGCCCCATTAACACAAAGGTCAAACAGAGGCAGGACGGCGGTTGAAAGTCTGGTCCGAAAGACCGGAGACGCAGGAGACCAAACGATTGGTATACTTGAGCGTTATCCTCCTCACGTCCGCCGCTCTTAAGCAACGAAGAGATATAGACAATGATCAAGTAGTTACAATAGGATGGCACAGCTCTGTATACATCATGCAATTGTGAGGCATTAGCCCTCTTGGTTGCTCTCAGCTGTGACAGTATAGGGATAGAGTTATTGAAAATGCATTTAATACAACTGATTAAATAAAAATGGTTATTCAAATAAGAAAATCTTTATGGACAGATAAAAGAAAGTAGTTCAACAAAACGTTTCACTTCTGCACATTCCTAAGGTTATTGAATCAATTATTTACCGGGAAGGATAATAATGTTCTTCACGTATTTAGGCTAATTTATTTTATTCTGGTCAGTAATATAGGCCACAGGCCTACGTCTTCTTCGCTTGGCCACTTAACCTACTTTTGGATTGGCTGCCTTGAACACACCAGTGCAATTACGTCTTATTCTCATCTAACAACGTCTACCAATTACCTGATAATTAATATATTTTAGCTTACCAGTGCGATCAGACTTTGCACTTATACAATATACAAAATGCAGACAATGTCAGCATTTTTTTCTTCTTGTTTCTGCTTGTGAATCGTTCACTTGGTGTTTGAAATCTGTCCAAAAACCCTCGCCGACAGAAACCTCGCCGACACGGCTCTCAAAAAAAAATCGATGACACAAACTATTTCACCAACAATCCAACTGATCTACAATAACAACTCACGGGGTTGGTGGTCGGCGGGCGATGGTGCTGGTTATAACTTTCAGTGCTAGATCGTCCTACTTATTTGCATAAAAAGGCCTACTGTGCTTGCAGTAGGTGCGGGCGGGGGTTTTGGGGATTTTTTATTTCCCTCTCTCTGAGAGACGATCCGATATAGACTGCAATACTGTCTCAAAGGGGCGTTAAACCCAAAACACCCAACCAACCAACAGCAACTCACTTATACGACAACTCACCGAGAAGTAACCTTATATTGTTATGGAAAAGTGATTTTATATTTCCTTTAATAAATAAAACGGCGTATATTTTCGATTTACGCCGTGAGAAACGTTCCAAACAGGGTGATGAGTAAACCTGGTGAAGAGATCAGTTAAGGCTGGAAAGACGTTAAATACCCTCCATCCACTTGATCTGTCCATGCATGTGTCCTTGCTGATGACCCCCGTACAAATTACTTCTTGGAAGGCTGGCATGACAGGTTTGCTGGCGTAATGGTTGTAGCTCAGCCTGACTTATACACATTCATTTATCATTAAAACGTGAACAGGCTAGATGTGAAATGATCCATCGTTTGCACTGGTTGGGGAAGACACTTAAACGCCTAGAAAAAGGAACATCATCAGAAACAAGCGCACCAACTCTATTGTCTTTAGTTTTGCAACACGCACTCGACGGGAACACTTCTTTGACTATCTGGAATGGTTGGCACATGACTTCATACATGAAATGATGACTTGAATTTTTTTTCAAAAAAAAAACAAAAAAACAATTGGCTGTGTTTACCTAAAATTAAATAAAATGACTTGACTAAACACATGGCATAAATAGTGACTGCTTTTGCCAAATATTTTTTTCTTTTTATTTACCAGGAACAACAAAAGTGTCGACGAGTGTGTGTCGATGAGTTTTCTAATCTTTTGGCGGTGATCAGTTCTATAGATCAGTTTTTCATGTAGGTGAGTTAAGTGTCGGTGAGAAAAATATGTCAGTGAAAGTGTCGCGTCGGCACTTGTCTGTGGGTGAGCTGTCATTGATTCAAAAACATTCCTAGTATTATAAAAGCTTGCTATATATAAATACAAAAGTACATATATATCGTTCCTTTTTTTGTCCGATTTTGTCATAAAAAACTACGTAATCCATTTGATTTCGTAAACATATTTTGAGCATTGTGAACAGATTCTAAAGACGTTAAATTAATTCTACAAACTGTAGGGCCTTATAATGTAGAACTAACCGCTTCATGTCATAAAATATTGCGTGTAGCATGGTCATAAATTAGAAAGATATTTACTTCTTTTGAAAGTCTAGAACTCTTTTGGTCTCTTTGGTGTCTTCCTGTAGACAATAAGATAGGTTTTCAATTTATTTATATTAGAAACTCGTTTTGAAATACACATTAAATTGTCATTGAAAACGTTATGACAGATACAGCCGCGACACGACAATACCAACAATGTGGTTGTGCGCCCAACATAGACTCAGATCAGCCAGGGCATCTGCCCAGTCGCTGTCCGCATGGATGTAGCTTAGACCCTTAGCTACCATTTAAGCGCCTAGGGAAGACTCTGATCAGACTGGGTGGATGCCAAGGCTGAACAGAGTCTGCGCTGGGCGCACAACCACTTTGTTGGTTTTCTCGTGTCGCGGTTCAATTATTATTATGTGGACTAAAACGTCAAAGTGTAAATAGATGAAAGGTCGGACAATGGTGTTGTGTAGCTTTCATTGCGGGATGTCCTATAATTTGGACAGTAGAAGGGTAAGGATCGGCTGTGCTTGCAGCAGGTGTGCGATGGACGCTGCACGTTTTTCATTTTCCGGCCACAATTCTATATAAACTGAAATACTGCCTCAAGGCGATGTTTTACCAAAACAACTATCCAATTAATATATAGATTCGTATGGAAGCCCTGGAGGGACTTCTGACTTCATCACTTCACACTTCACTACTTCACACTTCATCACTTCAGACTTCGAACTTCTGACTTCATGACTTCACACTTCAGACTTCATCACTTCAGAGTTCACACTTCATAACTTCAGAGTTCAGACTTCAGATTTCAAACTTCAGACTTCATACTTCAGACTTCAGACTTTTATCACTTCCGAGTTCAGACTACATAACTTCAGAGTTTAGACTTCAGAGTTCAGAGTTCAGACTTCATACTTTAGACTTCATACTTCAGACTTCATACTTCAGACTTCAGCGTTCCGACTTCAGAGTTCATACTTCATACTTCAGACTTCAAACTTCAGACTTCAAACTTCATACTTCATATGAGGGGTGATCATCCAATACGTGGACTTTGCTGTCGCGGTAAGCATAATGCAGTTGTAGTATTTTTCTCATACCACGGAAAAGTTCAATCTTTTAGCTGCGTTATGTGAAATTTTGAAGAAATTTTAATGAACAGTAAGTATTTTCTTTCCTTTTAAATAAGGTAGGTACTGCTACGAGGAGCACCATATTAATGACGTTGACGTTTTGTCTTTTTTAAACATTTCAGTGGTTCTTTTGTTTCTCTGTTTTCACAAACTAACACCCTCTTTGCAGATTTTTCATATTTATGACCAATTTTAGACACATAAGCATGCAATATCATTGTTTTGAAGAATTCCATATCGTACTCTCCTCATATTTCTATTCTATTCTATTCTATCCCATAACCTTACTAGGTCGTTGGGTTCGAAACAATCCCTTTCCACCTGGTCCTGTTTTCAGCTGCCCTTGCTGAGCTGGCAAAATCCATCCATGTCCACTCTTTAATATTGTCTTCCCACCTCTTCTTCTGTCTACCTCTTCTTCTTTTTCCTTTCACTGTGCCCTGTAGAATGGTCTTTGCTAAACCAGAAGACCTTGAGACGTTCATAAATCCAAGCCAAACTTTTGCTTTCAATATCGGGTCAACGAATTAGGACCATAACGTCTACTCCCATAACGTCTGCTCCCAAAACGTCTACTCTCATTTGATCTACTGTGCCAAAACGTCTACTCCCATTTGATCTTCTGGGCCAAAATGTATAGTCTGATTTGGTCTACCCTGTAGTTTTAAATAATGGTTATTCCAGGCTATATTTATGTTACAGAAACATATAATATTGACATCCAAACCAGGAATATCTCCAGATGGTTTATTTGAAGTACAACCACAAAGAGATGACTAAGGAATATGAACTGTGTATTGCTAACTCAAAAACTAACAAAAATTTCAGCAAGTTCTATTTTCTTCACACTGGAAACAAAATATGGGTGACCACAACTTTCATTGTTTCAACAATTTACAAAGCATTTCCTATTGGAAAAAATGTCATATCATATGACATGTACATTGTAGATTCACAAAAACTGCCTGCTGGATGCATCTATATTTATATTCAAAGACCAAAATCCCACCTTTTATACCCTGTATACTTCTTGATGAAATGTTGACCCCACTGGCAATTAGCGCATACACTTATAATATGAAAATGCATGGTTGCTTTATGTGTGGACCGATGGAAATAAGGGTTTTAGAACAGTAGACCAAATAGGAGTAGACGTTTTGGCACAGTAGACCAAATGGAAGTAGACGTTTTGACAGTAGACGTTTTGGGAGTAGACGTTTTGAAATTAGACATTATAACACTACCCCGTGTCAACGTACACTACATTTGCAGTGTATGTCTAAATGCAATAATACAAACCTTTTATCAGTGCCAACATCAAATAAAACTAGCATAAAAGGATCATATAACATTAAATTTGAATTGAATGTTCTTCAATTCTTAAATTTCCCCATTTTTTACAATTATATACAAAAATTGGATTTGCATAAAATACGCGGTATAAAGTTTGACGTCATTTTGTCGCTCATGTATGGCCCACATAGCATGTTTTAGGCTGCTTATGCCAGCATTCCACCTTTTGACGGCAATAATTCCCTGACAGTGAAAGGCGGAAACCATAAAAAAATAACATACAGAATATCAAGCATTTTCTCTACTGCAAATATTGGATATGTCCAAACAATTTGAAATAATAATGCAAAGTTTTACCGTGCTCCGCAGTAACGTCGTAAGGTTACTATGACGACCCATAAAGACTGTTTTACGAATATTGACCGGTAAAATGAATACATCACTGGATAGATGAAAGGCAGAATTTGTATGTACTGCAAATTCAATGGGTCTACTATTAATATACAGCAAATGTCCACCTATTTCTTTATCATCCCTCGTACTTCAGAGTTCATACTTCAGAGTTCACACTTCAGACTTCTGACAAAACAACGTAAAAGCATACAATAACCAAAATAGCGAGTCCCGCACTATTCGGACATCCTAGAAGAATACGTGCGAAGTGTGAAGTCCGAAGTCTGAACTCTGAACTCTGAAGTATGAAGTCTGAAGTCAGAAGTTTGAAGTCTGAACTCTGAAGTGTGAACTCTGAAGTCTTAACTCTGAAGTCTGAACTCTGAAGTATGAAGTCTGAAGTATGAAGAATGAAGTCTGAACTCTGAAGTCTGAAGTTATGAAGTATGAACTCTGAAGTGATGAAGTCTGAAGTGTGAAGTGATGAAGTCAGAAGTCCCTCCAGGGCTTCCATAGATTCGTTCTTAAAGTGAAAAAAATCAAATAAAGTTTGCACGTACGTAGGGATTTCTTCAATACAAAGGAACTATCTTGGTTCCTTTGTACATGAATTCTTTCTCCAGTGGGGTTCATTGTTAATGGTTCATATATACTCCTGTATATTTGTCCGCCATATTTGAGCCGCGACACGACAAAATCAGCAATGTGGTTGTGCGCCCAGCGCAGACTCAGATCAGGCTGGGCATCCGCCCAGTTTGACCAGACTCTCTGTTAAGTGCTCAAATGGTAGCTAAGGGTCTAAGCTACCTCCACGCGGACAACGAAGACTCTGATCAGACTGGGCGGATGCCCAGGCTGATCTGAGTCTGCGCTGGGCACACAACCACACTGTTGGTTTTGTCGTGTTGCGGCTCAATTATTTTATAAGGCAAACTTCTGTTTGCTTACCTGGACGATATAGCCATGAAAAAAAATGGTTTACTCTTAAAGAATTAAAACACATTCAGGATTTCCTCGTTGAGAAGCAAATTCTTTCGATTTCAACTTGAAAAAAGCATATAAATCTGAAAACGGCAGTAAGAGAGATGCTTCTCTGAAAACGTACGCATGTAGAAATACCTTAACTGAAAGCATTTGCCTGTCTATGGTAGCGACAAATGAGCCACGACGCGACTAAACCAACAAAGTGGCATGTGCGCCGAGCGAAGACTCAGATCAGCCTGGACATAGCCTAGTTTGATCAGAGTCTTCGCTTTCCGCATGGAGCTCCCTTAGACCCTTAGCAACTCCTCCAGCGCACAGCGAATACTCTGATTAGTTTTGGAACTTGGTGTCTTTCCAGGAAATGTACAGTTTTAAGAAATTGACAACTGAGCTGATTTATAGCCTTTCTCAAAGAATACCAGCTGGCAGATATGTCCACTTCTCTTCTTAATTGTAAGAGGATACTTTTCTCCTTTAATTGATTGCAATGTACTTTTGGACAATAAAGACAAGCACACTTAGTGAAGCTTAGTTTCAACGTATAAAAGAACAAGTAAAGGGTTCCAGTATCTTGTGTCCGACGGAGCATTTGTTGAGTAAGGCCACTTTGTCATTCGCACAATATATAAAAGACGGACACCAGCCCTTATGTATCGATGCCATAGATCTATTATCATGATAGTAAATATATAATTACCATATGTTGTGCTTAGTACCTTGGCAGAATGTCATCTCGATGACGTCAATTTGACATGAATTCATGTCTGTTTCTCTAGAGTACGTTGATCTTCAAAATGATGCATACTCTTGAAGTAAAAAAATGGTCCTAGAGGATTTGACCCCTCCTTGCAAGAAAGGCAAAAATAGAGTTTCTTTCTCTGAATGTTAACCCATTCGTCTTAATACTATCTGATAATGATATTTTGGTAGCTGCTGATTTACTATACTTCAGGCTCTAAATAACGCCCCTCCCCCTACCGTAGTAGTTTATGAAGACTAATATTATCAAGTTAATGTATTTTCGCTCGAAATATGTAGACATACTGGTATGGTGGTGCATATTAGGGTTTCAGCATTGTCATAGACGTTGAAAAAAATAAATCTAATCTAACTTGCAGTAGGTAGTAGATTAATATCGGGTATTATCGACCCAGGACAATTATAGACCTCTTATTTATTTTGATTGATGTAATCTTAACTCTAATTAATTCAGAGAATTGACAGCAGTTGTAACGTAAGCTGCGTCATATAATCGTCATAATATCTTACCGTCAATCTACGAGCACTAATGATGTCATCGCGTGAGGGGTCGATAATAACAGAATAAAATATAGAATTCTGCAATTATCGTCACCATTCCACCACACTCCCAAAAAGTCATGTTTAACTTAATAAATGAGTCCATGAATTTAGAATACATCATAAATAAAGTGATTTTGGATATATATATCTTCTAGCTCTAATGTTGGTAGCTTTCATTAATGAAATTTCCAATACCTAAAAGATGCGAACTCTATACTGACAATAAAAATAAAATAATACATACTTTATATGACTTAGTAGCGCGTCATCATCTCATTCTTGTTTAATGTATACTTAGAAATATCTGTGTTAATGTATTGAAAACTAATAGCGCAAAAGACGATAGTAGGACTATGCACGATACGACTTTTTACCTTATCATTAAGATAATCTATAGTATAGTCTTTCCACATACATTACTATTTATATCCATATTATAACAGTATTTTGCTTCCAGTGGCTTGCAAAATACAAACGATTAATCGATTTTTTTTCAGTTTCATATTATATGAAAATTATACTTTATCAAATGAAACTGTACACATTTGTATCAAGATCAGTAAATTCTAAGTCATCTGACTTTCTTCTGAATCCTTTTTGTATAATGTCCTTATGATGCAGCTTATAAATCTTTTTTGCATGTTATTATACAACGAAATAACATTTAAACCATTGGCAAGATATTCTGATGTTGTGAGTTTTGTATCATCTGGTTTATTTAAAAATAGTTATGTAGCACTGCCACCTTGGTCAATGTTCTTTGTAAAAAAAAAAGATTTAAGGGGTCGGTAATACTCTGTGTGAGTCGATAATTGCAGAGTTCACAACCGTCCTCCCAGAATTGATTAAGCCATAACGATTATCTAAGACTGCGTTTGATTGGTTGAAAATAACATCTGAAAATTGTTATAGGTAGTGTTAAATTGTTTTTGGGACTAATGTTGTTACTTAATTGCAACATTAAAGGGTCGATAATACCCGACATTACTCTTGTTACTGTGGAAATTAAATGGTTATTTATTTATTTATTTATTTATTAAGTGAATAAAAATATTCAGAAAAACAAAGTCACAAAACAAAAAGCACATCCCGCTCTAGACACCCAAAGAGGAAGAAAGAGGAAGCGCTAATGACAAAATGGACCATTTCACCTGCATAGTGATATTCCTTCGACACATGCACGGAGTTTATGCTTCTCAGTTGGTCCGCTATGCTAAATTCTGTTTCAGTTATCGACACTTTGTTGACAGAGGAAACCTACTCACAATAAAAGTGTTGTCAAGCGACTACAGGGACGACTTCAATTTCCGACAGTTAACTTTCCGATTTTGAGTGACAATATCCCTTCGGCACCTGTATACGAGGGGCATTTCAGAAATAATGTAAATGATCTCAGAATAGCCTATTGGCTAATATTTAGCAGTGGTGTTATAATCGATTATATAGGCCTGTAAAATCGATTTAAGCCCCCCAGTAATTCATTACTGACCGTTCCAAGGCGGTAGTTCTGTTGTGGTTCTTTGTTGCCTGTTTTTGGTATCAGAGTTTCTGTGATGTTTTACCTTATGTATGTTATTATTATTTTTGGTTCGGTTTGGGTTGCTGAGTGGCCACCTTTTGGGAACAAGCTGCTCGCTCGGTTGGCCATATGTTCTCTGTATCTTGATTATTTGTAATCTTAGTTGTTTCCAACTATGGTTTGAGGGCTGGATTTGGATTTTGATTGTTTCAGTTCCTGGTCTTTGCATACTTTTTACTTTTATATATCATTGGAAAGCTGCAAGTGCTTTAGAATGGTATGTGTTAAAAGAATTTCTAAGTCACCCATGCATGACAGCACGTGCTTATATGTCATAAGGGTGTGGATACTGGAAACTATACATTTTCACTGGGAGTCTCTCGTGTTCTATTGCTGTTTGCTCAATGAGAAAATAATATAGTTTAATGAAGAAACACGTAATACTTTCCTTTCAATGTAAAATAAGAAAGTTATACAGAAATCGTTTCCAGATTCAAAACGAGTACCATAATAAACGAGATGCTTTGTCTACTATGTGGTTATAAATACAAAGTTATTACAAATGTATTCTATCAATACAATTGTGATTTCTGACTCATTCACATCCAATTTCAACAAATGACAAACATTTTATCACTGAAATGATTAAGTCACTATATTTTGTTACGACTGGCATCAAATCATTGATGAAACTCGATGATATGTAAGCAAACCCTACGCTGGAAGTTGCAAAGTAGCAACAATTCATGTAAAATACAAAATAATAAAATGAAATTATCTTCTAATAAAAAGACACAGGCACAATATATTTAACTTTGTTTAATGTCAAAAAATTGAGGGACATATTGATAGAAAAATTCATATATAAAGACTTGCAAGAATTGTTATTTCATATGATATACTGACATTGAAATATGTGGGGGGTGAGGAAACTTATCGTAAAAAATCAGGTAGGCCACTGACAAAAGATCATAAGGTGCCATAAAAGATTATTTATAACAGAAAACAAGCATGACGAATTAAATCTTATTTATTTTTTGTTTCATATATGTCACCAAACATTCACTTTCACTTAATTTAACCTCAAAATCGACATTTAAACAACTTACTATACATTTCAATTTAGCGCAGGAAGTGACGTCATCAGAAATGCGCATTGTTCCAAGATTAGCTTATCTTGCAAGGTAAAGCTTGTGTGTTAGCAAGGCTAATACAATGCTTTTCATGCTGAAATATTTTCAGTAAAACAGGTATTATAGGTATTAATCCAGATCTGCTTGTATCCAGAGTTAAGAAAATATGAATTTGTGTTTACATAAATATTCCGTCTGTTTCTACACAGTGTCCTTACCCTAACAACAATGGTCAAGGCATATTTTGGAGAAAATACCAGTGCCTCGAATTTTTTGAGTGAACGCCAATGGGTGATATGTAAACCTAACTGTTAAGACATAAATTTCAAAAAAACGGTCAACATTCCTAGGAATGACCGACTCATTTACACTATTTCTGAAATGACCCTCGTACGAAGTTCATGTCTCACAATTAGTCCGCCATGCTAGAGAATGTTTATTCAACTATCAAGACGAAGCTACTCATCAGTAATTTTTTATCATATGGTTATCGAAGAGCAAAGTTTGTGCCACTCATGTTAAGTTCAGTGGGGGACAACATGACTTCGTTTATCTCTACAATGTGGCCGTTTCTAAACTTCTATCTCACTTGATGGCCACCGCCGAAACATAGACTAGTATGGCTTTTAGTTACCGAACTTTAAATTTCACTGACTAGTCAACTAAAATATAGATATCGCTGGTATATGGTGCTTACCACCTGAAAGCACCTGATCACACTTCAATTTGGGGTTCATGTTATTTTCGGATTTGTCATTGCTTAAATGGTTTATGAGTTCGGACTTATGGTTGTGGTACTTTGATCGCTTTTACTTGACATTAGTTTGAAGTTCCATAGACATCGTAATAATAAGAACTTTACGAGAAACAAATAAGTCTTTTTATTTAGATAATTGTAAAGTTCTCCAACGAAATTACAATAATTGGTCGTAATTTAAGACGAAGAATTGGAGGCTGGATTATTAGGTCATTTTAAATCACGTGTGTCAACCTTTAACCGAGTAGGTGCATGACGTCCTCCTAACGACGTCGTGTGCCCGCTGGAAATAATCACCTGCCTATTTAAATGCATCGCCATTTCTATGTTTCTGTGGTAAAAAATATAGTAGGTGCACGAAACTGTTATTTCTTTTCTGATTCTATAGGTTTTTTTTGAAGAGTTATGTTTATTTTTCCAATGTTGGACGGTAACAGAATGTGGGTACCTTACACAATTGGGCAATGACAGATTTATATTTTGCCGTTTAAGTTACAAATGAAAGATGCAAATGAACGAATGATGCAGTATTGATAAAATGAGCCGCGACACGAGAAAACCACCAATGTGGTTGTGCGCCCAGCGTAGACTCAGAGCAGCCTGGGCATCCGCCCAGTCTGATAAGAGTCTTCGCTGTCCGCATGGAGATAGGTTAGTCCCTTAGCTACCCTTTAAGCGCTTAGCGAAGACTCTGATCAGACTGGGTGGATGCCCAGCCTTATCTGAGTCTGCGCTGTGCGCACAATCACTTTGTTGGCTTTCTCGTGTCGCGGCTCAAATGTGCGTTGTCGTAAATCTGAGAGTCTATCCATGGTACCGCACATTAATTATTCTGCGTGCTACTGTAATGCTTTAAATACCAGTTCTGACCTGCCAGCTATATACACATTATTATAATAGTAACTTGATCTGGCATACTGTATCACGTCGAGTTGATGAGATAATACCATCGGATCACCCGAGACGCTTGCGACGAGGGTGATCCGATGATATGAGCTCATCCACGAGACGTGATACAGTACGCCAGATCAAGTTACTATTATAATAATTTGTTTATTATATACCTTAGGGAAGAGCCAACCATTCATACTTGCCAGAGCTAATGCATCGACTCAGATTCGAACCTGCGCGGCAGAGGTAACGTAGCTAGTCGTGAGACAAACTGAGCAATCGAGGCGCGCCATTTTTGACGTGATTGTTGACGTTATGTCACTAGCCCCGTATCTCTGGTTCTCGTTTCTAAGATGCACGTTAAACAATGACGTGCCCGAAGCTGGAACTTAGACATAGCCTCGTTTTAAGGGATAGTGATACGAATTCAGAAAACATCAGTTTGATACGGCGTATATATCAGAAGGCCAGAAAACGGGCAGTTCAAATGGCATATTATTGATAGGTATATAATAAAAAATATAACTTGTTGAGCCAATTTCACGGCGCATTTAAATCACCATTTGAGGTTTGAATTATAAGTTATCCCATATACTGTAATGCATAATAAATCAGAGAGTATTCGAGATTTGAAAGCGACGTGAAATTGGACAGTAAATGTATATTTGTTGCAAATAGGCGGATGATGCTTACAACACGCGAAAAACATGATCATTCATTTCTTTTGGAGTCCTTGTCTGTGTTTCCAAACGAGTTTAGAATTATCAATTATAGTCATATGATTTATGAGCTCGGATTTATTATTTTGGGTACTATGGCCACGTTTACTTGCAAACTGATGAACTGCTTTTGTCAATACATGCAGCCTATGAGTTTGAAAACATTTATTTTGAATACAAGTTACTGTACGCTGATGACTTTAGGTCATTTTTCACGCTATATGTGCATGCTCATTTATGGGCCTGCTCCTCACACGCAACAGATTAATAAATGTTACAACTACTGCATGTTAGGAATAATTTCAGATGCCGTCTAGCATTGAGTTGTCAATGTGTATACATCTCAATACGGGCTAATGAAGTTGAATGCAATAAAGCATTAAATCAGGTTAATGAAGTCAACTGTACTATTACATGACATCTTGCTGCCGCGTTCTTAATAGAACAAAATGGAAAACCAAATAAGTAAAATTTTGCTCATTGGTAATTGTTCCCATTTCTGGATATGGGAAAATGTGCTATAGGTTTTTTTTTGTTTTTTTTTTGTAAAATACAAACCTCTGTTTGTTTGTTTTTTTGTAAATACGAACCTCTGAATAAAAGCATAAACATTTAACGTATCGCCCTGAAAGCTAGCAGAATCCTTAAACTTTTTGTGTTCTATACAGTTTAGAAATAAAAAAAGTGACATGTTGATTAAAAATGCTGATAAAAAAAGATCAAAGGGAAATTTGCTGTAAAAAGTCTAAAACATCTAGAAAGTTAACATGGTCATTGATGGTTATTGAAAATCATTAGAGTCTGAAGGTATATTAAAGGGTCGAGTCGGGTAACTTCGGGCAACAGGTAAATTCGGACATATCCATGCAAACAGTGAAAATCCAGATGAGACGGCTCATAATGAGCCGCCTCATCAGGATTTTTCACTGTTTGCCCTGTTAGTTTGTTTTAATTCCAAACAACTGACATATAAAGGAAACAATGTCACTGTCCGAATTTACCCGACTTGACCGTATATCAATACATTGAGAGTAGGATCTTAGCAATTATTTGTTCCAGCTCTGTCTTAGAGCCGAAAACTTAAGCTTATTCTCAAATGTTCGACAATGTATAAGGTGGATGTATAAGAAGATGCATTCATTAAATAAAGGTTACGCAGGTATACCAAGATAGCACAGTACAGTATAAACATTACTGTAACCAAGAAAGGTTTGTAAGTTACAGTGGTCAAAGTACCCAATAAATTTTATAACAATTGACAGTTTCGAGATATTTTAGCTACACACACATGGACCCCAATACAGAAATATGATCAGGTGCTCGGGAGTATAATTATCTCCTGCCCATTATTATGCACCCGCCATTTCTATGTATATGTGTAAAACGTCAGCCAAATGCAAGTGTTTATAGGAAAATCCTCAGGAACTGACAAAATTCAATTCCCGATTCCATACAAGCCACCATGTGGGAAAACGACAACACAAAATTAGTCAGCACCAAAGACATCATCAGCCGCAGCCATCTGAACAGCCGTTTTTCTTGCAAGTCCGGTATTTGAAAGCATTACTGTGCTTTGATTGAGGCCATCAGATCGGAAATAAGTTAAGAAACGGTCACATTGTAGGGATCAACGAGATCATGATGTCTGCCATTGAACTTTTAAACTGACGACACAAGCTTAGATGTGCGATAACCCTGTGACAAAATGTTACTGATGCAGCATTTTTCCTCTATCAATACAGACTTGATATTTGAAACAGGCTCTAACACAGCGGACAAGTCGAGAGATATAAACTCTGTATGCAGGTGCCGAATGAATATTGCTACTCAAAAATTGAAGTTGTCCCTCTGATCATTCAGCCTAGTAACAAGCTTTCCTTTGTCAATATAGACTTAACAAGCCAAGTATGAGGCAGATGAACTGGACTCTGTTCTTACTGAATGACTTGCACGTCCGCAAAACATCTGTATTTCTATTTTCAATAACAATGCTGTAACGAAGACATTTGTCAGTTGAGATAAAATCCACATTAGCTGTTAATTGATTCGTTAAAACGACACTTTACTCATCTGAGCCGCGACACGAGAAAACAAACAATGTAGTTGTGCGCCCAGCGCAGACTCAGATCAGCCTGGGCATCCGCCCAGTCTGATCAGAGTCTTCGCTGTCCGCATGGAGGTAGCTTAGACCCTTAGCTACCCTTTGAGCACTTAACGAAGAGTCTGGTCAAACTGGGCGGATGCTCAGGTTGATCTGAGTCTGCGCTGGGCGCACAACCACATTGTTGGTTTTCTCGTGTCGCGGCTCAATAACTGTTGTCTCAGGAAGCAGCAAATTAAAAGAAATTGACAACTGAGTGACTGAAGGTAACTGTAATTGGATGTCAATTTTCTCTTAATTGCAAGAAAACCTGTCATCGGCAGCGTGTAAAATGTACCTCCTACCACGTGTGCTAAACGACATGATTCGGGACAGCACATGCATAAGCGCACTTTGGCTAGTGTTCCTGTTCGCATTAACATTCTTAGGAGTTCAAAAACTGAAAGACAATGAGCTGAAAGTGCCGATGTACTAACAGACTGGCACGAAGGTTTGCTTTTGAACTTGCGAGGACTTTATCGCGTGGTTCTGCACATTTTTCTTGTTTTAGCAATTATAAAACATTACACACAAAAGTACAGTAATTCAATACGACACAATTAGTTTAGTTCTCTGAACAACACTTGTAAACTGTAATTTGAACCTTTGTGTAGGTGACCTACATTACTCACCCAAGAATAATATCACTGACTGGCATGCAGGATATTCAGCATAGCTTACGCTTAACAATAGACAAGCTGTTCAACGAGCAATTCGATTTCCATCTTGAAATTTACCATTAAATTTATGCGAATAGTTCGAGCAACTGTAGTAATGTTTTTCGCCTAAGATGTCGTAAAACATATTTTACAAAAGTTTTGCTTTTAAACACGAAGTGATGAAATGTGTTACGAAATGGATCTAATCGTCCACTATGTCGTCGAGATTATTTTAATCCTTTCAATCAGTAAGGCTACAGTTTTTAGGGTAACTGTGGTAATAAAACGTTTACGGAAATTGTGACTACGTTATGCATGGGTTGTTTGTGAATACCTCTCGTGGACAGCATATTGCATGATTTTAAGGTGAATACCTGCACGAGTCTTTTGATTGTGGACAGCGTGTTGCATGATTTTAATGTGAGTACCTGCACGCTTATATTCGATTCCCATGATTTAAATGTGAGACGCATACTATTTATACGCCTATCTTTTATTGAAAAGTTAGACGTGGCTGTTTAATTCTTATACTGAGGATGTTATATTGTTGTGTGCCCAGATTCTGAGTTTAGACCAGAACGGTAAGATCTTATTATATTTATTTAGAATAGTTTGGCTAAGAATGAAAAATGTGACTTCTGATTGATATGGTATGATTATATGTGTCGACTGATTTGATTTTGTTGACAGTGATCAGGCTGTGCATATGTCGACCAATTTTGTTTATACTGACCATGCTGCGCATGGTATTTGTATATTAGGAAGTTTTGTAAATTACGGAAATAGTTTATATCACTGATGTTGGTTGCAATGGTGTGCGTCTATTTGACGTCCAGTGACGTCAGTTGCATTCATGTTATTCATGTGACGTCAGTTGCATTCATGTTATTCATGTGACGTCAGTTGCATTCATGTTATTGCGACGTCAGCACTTTTTACATTAGTTTCACTGGTGCGCGTCTATTTGACGTCCAGTGACGTCAGTTGTATTCATGTTATTCATGTGACGTCAGTTGCATTCATGTTATTCATATGAAGTCAGTTGCATCATGTTATTGCGACGTCAGCACTTTTTATATTAGTTTCACGTATACGTGGCCTATAGAAGTAGATTGATTTGTAATGGAACTAATTTATATACTCGTGACGTCAATTGACGCCATAGCATGCACCGCATTAAGGTTTTTTTTCCATAAGTTATAATGGTAACATTTGGTCATCATGCGTTTGATTTGCCTTCATTAGACGGCGTTATATGGTATAACATCATTGATGTCATGATGTCAGATCAAACGTTATGATCCCAAATGTGTGAGAAACGCTTATTCAGCTATTATATTCTATGGCAAATGTAGAATTAATACATATGCGAGTTAGATTTTGGTCAATCAGTTTAATGTAAATAGGTCATTGTCTAGATTATTCATGTTTTATGTGGGGTATGTCATGGTAATGCCTGTTGACGTCAGTATACTTCTTGTCAATGTTTGGCGTCAGATCCTTCGACGCACATGCGTGGTAGGATCTACGTTTCTTCATTGGCGGAAGTGGTAAGCCCACTTTTAGCTTTACATCGTGAGCGCGAGTCGTGTCTAGTGACACGGCTGGCGTGTGCACGTTATGCTCGGCATTCGCCGAGGGCGTTGTATGGTATTTCCAAGACAGGCCCAAGTCTTACGTATTGTTATTATGTAGTTACAATGTATTAAGTGTAAGTTCGTTATTTTTAGGCACATCAAGTCCGGCAGTCAGCTGTTAGGGCTTAGAGCCACGTCTCACCTGGAGATTCGATATACGTCTCCAGGTTAATACCAACCCGGGTAGAGGCAGTTACAACGCCGTTTGTGCATGGTTCCTAAGCAGAGGCGGGAAGCACAAAATGTAGGCGGAAGTAGTTAGCACAGTTTTGCCAGATTCTGTGATAAGATCTGAAGGTCACATCAAGTGTGGGACAGTGTTCGTCCACTAAGGTGTGTTAATATATATAGACTGGTCCCTGGTACGATCCAGGGAGCGACCAGTATATAATCGTGCACGTGTTAATATAAGTTGGTGTTCCTCATGATATATGGACTTGCCCATGACATGATCCAGGGAACGACGAATTGAAGTCTACCAACATAAGGCCTTGTTTTTTTTGTATGAGCTCAAACTAACGTTTTTTGTTCTTTGTGTTTTCCTTTAGTTCATGGCGCTGAGCCGAGTACGGTGTTGACGTCAGACGGTAATCTATTTGCGTATTGTACGCAAATCGATTACAGATTTGAAACAAACACCTTACTTGGGCCAGCGACATGAACTGATATGTGTTGTATATTATTGTAATTGTGAATTGTTGTAAATTGTATCGTTGTATATAGAATTTACATTATATATAAACTTCAAAAAATTCTAACGTTGTTAGAGTTTCCTTGTTAGTGTAATACACTGGTAGATAACCCTTTAACCGGAAATCACCCTCCGCCGTCCTGGCGACGCATAAGGCTCTACACCCGTGTCGATCGTGTGTAAAACCTTCTGCGTAACAAAATGATCATAATCCATCAAAACCTACTAGTTGGTGCTTGTTGTGGAAAGTCACCATCAGCAGTTTTTTTGACACTGTTAGCTTGTGCTAATTTTAAATTATCATGGTCACAGTCAAATAGTCAATTAATTGACACAAATTGCCAGCATCAAATTGAGAACGTTTAAATGAAGTAAAAGTAGTGTTGCAGCACATACCAAATTTGGTCAAATCCATCCAGTTATTCCTATGAAGTCGTGAGCATTTATATGCCAGTATCTAAGAATCCCTAACAAACAAATTACTTTTAGGTGGACAGTACGTTGTGAGGTTCCAGTGCAAACATTTCTGATGCGGATCTCACGGGTTATATCTTCACCATTTTGTTCATATGTATAGCTGACCACTTTGTTTCCGCTTGAAAATAGAAGTAGGTAATCAGCTGTTTTAAAAGTTTTAATTATTTCCATATGGCGTTTATCTGTTTTTTTTTTATTTTTATGTTTTATTTTTATTTTATTATTATTATCATTATTAGTAGTATTTATATCATGAAGTTCTGATGCTTTATACTACTGTGTTTGTTATCAAATGGACATGGTTCCATTTTGTCATTTTCGTTTCTTCTTTCTTCGGCCTATCCAAGTTATATTCTTTATATACAGTTGTCATATTACCTGTAGTCTACCATTATACACACCTGAAAGTTGTCTGGGAAAAAAAAAAAAGAAATGAAAGAGATTCCAGGGCACGGCCGTTCAAAGCGTCGTAAGCTTGACGAAGTCGTCAGTAAAGGATTCATTTAATAGTCATCTAGTACCCATAAAATCAAGTGCGCTAATATTTTTGGCTGAAAAACAAATGCTACCAGTTTTGCAGTGCAAAAGCTCATTACTTTTTCCCGGGAAAAAGTGATTTACGTAATGTTTGAAATTTTATTGTCTAATTAACTTTTTTAACAGCCCCGGCCCAGAAATGTAGGGTACTGAAATGTCTTTGTGATATGATCAAGTGTCTAGTGTGTTACAGCTTGACCTTAGACTAATCATCTCTAGATATCTTCATGTCAGCTTTGGCTTTTAAGAAACAATAATATCTTTGAGGAGATTAATAAATCATGTGAGCTTAAGAGTTGGATTGTCTTATGATAAATTGCTATAGTTGATTACTGTCAATCTGGTGTCTTCAAGAACGAAATGATAATTATCACTGGACACAATAATTTGATTGCTATCTTAAACTCTGTGAGATCAAGAGTACTTCAGAGACATATATAATTGAACTTTGTCTTTTGAATATTTCTTGACAATAACTTCTTTAATAGCATGGTCAGTCAAATAAATTTACTTTTCTGAACTTTAGTTAGATTATGCCATTGTTTAAGATACGAAGGCCTTATTTTTGGATTTACACTTTTCTTTATCGGACGGTTTTGTTACGACTAAACTATACGATAAATGAAATGATTTTCATTTGGGTATTGTTAATTTTCTATTTCTAGATGATGATGTCTCTCGTTCTGCATCCTAAGATGTTATATTCCTCAACTTATTTGCTTTGCTCGAGTGCCCAGTCATGTAAATGATTTGAATATTCGTAAAAAAGTTTTGACAGCATAATTTCCCAAACAAGTTTATATATACCACAAACTTCGTAAAGCTTTTTCAAAATTTTAACGATGGCATTTCGTCTTGAAAGTCTTTCGGAACCTGAATCTTATTATTCAGAACTTATTAATGGCAACTTGGCGAATAAAGTCAGAAAAATAATTGATAAAAAGGACTTTCCTCATTATTTTAAGAAGCTAATAATTCGATATAAAAGACTGGTTATAATATAGATATTTTGTGACAAACGGCATGCTTGGCGGTTTAACCGTATCAAGGTTAACAGCTTTGCTTACCTCCTCAATTGCACGACGTTAGGAAATGACTGTTTACCTGACTGTCGCTGATGATATCTCTGGTGGTGACTCATTTTGTGTTGTCTGTTCCGACATGGTGTCTTGGGTGGGATCTGGGATCGAAATGTGTCAGTTTGTGAGGACTTTCCTATTTACGGGCCCCGTGCCAACCGGGGGGTATAAATAGTTGGATGCTTTCGCTTGAGCAGGTGGTGAAACCCCACTATATAAGCAACCGTCCGTTATATAGTTCATACAGTTTAACTGATCAAATTTAAATGATCAAATCTTACGTACAAACAGATCCAACGTGCGAATTTAAATAAACCCCATTTTGAAATTTTAGATATATTTAAGTAGGCATCAAACGCGAATTCTATCCTTTCGACCTTTACTATTTCATGATACTAACATGCTTCATTTGTTTGTGTATCATTCTGTGCCCGTGGGTCGCACACGGGACGAAGATTATTACCTCATCTGTATATAACAATTGTCTTGTGTATGTGTCACTTTTCCAAACTCGAGCACGTTGCACTTTAAAATTATTAAGAAATTTGTCTCAACAGAAAAATAATAAACAATGTCTTCTGTAGCAATTGTCTGCTACGTTTTGTTTGCATATACCTTAGTTTCAAATCATTAACAAATCTTATATGTTACTACCTCTTCTTACCTATATAGTAACTTTGACAACTTATTAGTCTCATTGCATATACTCCGGATATGGATCTTCTATTCCGACAACGCCAAAGACGTCTTTTCAGCAAACGGTTCTCTTTTTCCCTTTGTCTGTGGGGAATAAAATTTACAGGCCACTTTACTTCTGTAGTGGACGGGGTGAAATTCCCTGTCAAAACAGGAGCCACCTGTTTGCCGTGGGTGGCGTCTCGTATGCTGGAAAAAGGGATCCTGGTAGTTGAGGGAAGCCCGGGGATCTCCAGCTTTCCAACACACTACTTTGGCCCTGGCTTCAGATAGACGAGCGTTTCGGGTTAGGCCCGACCCGTTTCAATCGGCTCAGTCGTGCTAAGCTCTAGAAATGCGCTTCTTGATCCTTCACTTCCTTCTTTCTTTATACGTATCTATAATGGTACATACCGGGCTTAAAATATTCCCTTCGTTTCTTTCTATATGGGTATTTTCGATGGGCAGCGGCTGATGGGTTAATTGACGGGCATATTTTTCGGCCTTCAGCATTGGGGGTTTAAACCGAGGGATTTGATCGTTGAGTATAATGGTTATGTAGCTTTGGCGTTGGGAATAGGAGATCCGTTCCCCTGAAACGTCCCCTTGTAGGACTCCGCGGAGGGTGAAGCGCATAGCAAATGAATAATAAACATCAATCATGGGATCCTCAAATAAGAGAAGGTTTCTAATGGACTCTGATGACGACGCGGACCGGCCCTCATATTTAACATTTCAAGGTAATGTTAGTTTCTCTAAATTTCTAGTCATTCAGTCACTTGAAGAGAAGGCGGTCACGACCCTTTCCCCTTTCGTGATTGAAAAACAAATTGAAAGTTAATTGGGACACCTAAATCTGTTAAAAAACTAAAAAACAAGACTCTGCTAGTTGAAACATGCCGAAAAGCTCAAACGGACAATCTGTTGAAAATTTCCACCTTTTTTGGCCTTAAAGTCTCTGTCACGGAGCATACAAGCCTCAATTCATCAAAAGGCATCATCCGTGACAGGATGCTGAAAGGGGAAAAAGAAAATGAAATCGTTGACTATCTAAGAGAACAGGGCGTGACCGCCTGCAAACGCTTTACCATCAAAAAAGATCACGAAACTGTTGAGACGAATACATTACTTCTCACGTTCAACTCCGTCACAGTACCGAAATCGTTAAAAATCTTTTACCGAGTTGTTCCGGTTGACGTGTATGTGCCAAATCCTCTGCGGTGTTTCAACTGTCAGAGGTTTGGTCATCACGAAAACAATTGCCCCGTTGATCCCGGATCTGTTTGTGCGACTTGTGGCGCGGGAGGTCATGACCACCATACCTCCGCGTGCAAAAATCCGGCCAAATGCGTTAACTGCGGCAAAGATCACGTCTCTCGATCCAGTGTATGTGAAATATGGAAAAAAGAAAAAGAAATTTTGAAAATTAAAGTCAACAAAAATGTTACATATTTGGAAGCTAGGAAATTGTATGAAAGCCAAACTCAAACATCGGATTTGGACTTCACAAAAATTGTACACTCACTGGCAAGACCCGAAACAAAAACTACTGGTACCCAATTTTTCGAAAAAGATTTTGACATTTTACCATCCTCTAAAGTTATTTCACCATCTGTAAAACCAACATCTCAGCCAACATCTCAGCCAAGAGCAACTACAGCCCACTCTGGCTCAGGTTCACAGCCTCGAGCCGCTTCGGCGGCTCGTCCAACTAATTCTCAGTCTAGTTCTCAGTCTAATTCTCAGTCTAGTTCACAGTCTAATTCACAATCTAGTTCACAGTCTAGTTCGTCTGGTTCGCAGTCTGCTAGGCAGACTAAGGAACAGCTTAAAGCGGCGGCTAAAGCGCAGAAGGAGAAGGATAAACATCGTTCTCCTTCTGGTCACGGCTCTGGCCGTCGATCACATTCTGGCGGAGGTTCGTCCTCCAATAAACCTGCCATCGGAGGTTCGTCCTCCAATAAGCTCGGCAAAGGATCTCCGGATCCTGTTAAAACGGTCAATAAATATGGCGCTTTGGAGGATGACATGGATACTGCTTAGGAGAAGTATATTCTCCTGATTGGTCTCCTGACACGTTTTTTTCTCTCCCATTCATTTAAACATGGATAAAAAGTCAATAATACAGTGGAACTGTCGTGGTCTTAAAGCAAATTATAATGAATTACTAATTTTAATATCTCTTCTATCTCCAAGTGTCATTTGTCTTCAAGAAACCTTTTTAAAGCAGTCAGATAATGTTAGTTTTAGAGATTTTAGTATGTTTAATTATATTTGTCCTGATGGTCAAAGAGCATCAGGAGGAACTTCGATTCTCGTAAAGTCTAACATTCCACATAGTCAGTTTAATCTGAATACAAACTTACAAGCAGTTGCCGTCAATGTTACTTTATCCAAAAAAGTAACGATATGCTCTATCTATATTCCGCCAAATGATGTACTTTCTAAAAATTCCTTGGTCAATCTAGTAGACCAATAGCCGCAGCCATTTATGTTAGTTGGTGACTTCAATGGTCACAGTAAAACCTGGGGTTGTTTGGATACAAATGACAGAGGAGAAATCATTGAAGATGTAATTGCTGAAAATGATTTGTGTATACTTAATGAGAAACAGCCTACATATCTTCACCCTCCCACGGGAAATTATTTTGCCATAGATTTGTCTATTTGTCATCCTAATATATATTTAGATTTTGACTGGTCAGTTTGTGATGACCTGCATGGAAGCGATCACTTCCCAATCATAATTAAAGAAATTGATTCATCTGATGAAGAACAGCATTCTCGATGGAACTTGAAAAAAGCAAATTGGGAAATGTTCGTAACATCATGTCAGGAGCGGCTTAGCTCTGAAAAGTTCAAAACAGCAGAAGATATGTCTGCTTTTACATCAGCATTACATGCAATTTCGGAAGAAAGTATTCCGAAATCCTCGACAAGTTCAAAAAGGCGTAATCCATGGTTTACTAATGAATGTAAAACTGCAATAAACAAACGCAAATCGTCTTTACGAAAATTTAATAAAAATCCGTCTCGTGAAAATCATGTACACTCAAAAGTAACTCGTGCTAAAGCACGAAGAACTATTAAAGAAGCCAAACGTTCATCTTGGCAACAATATGTCAATAAATTAAATCCAAAAACGCCAGTAAAAAAGATATGGGAAATGATACGAAAAATTAGTGGAAAAAAACAAGAAATCTGAATGTGTTCATATTAAATCTTCCAACGGTAACAAATGTTTTTCCACTGCAGAGATTTCCAATGCATTAGGCGAAAACTTTCAGAAAAATTCTTCAAGTTCAAATTACAGTCAACGATTTCAGGAACTGAAAACTGAAAAAGAATCAGAAAATTTAAATTTTCAGTCATTAAATAACGAAAAATATAATCTTCCCTTCAGCATATCAGAATTAAAGGAGTCACTTGATAAATGTAAAGATACGGCCGCAGGGCCGGACGATATTCATTATCAAATCCTTAAACATTTACCACCTGATGCATTGGAGACCTTACTTAATATGTTGAATGATATTTGGCATACTGGAAATTTTCCAGAAGACTGGCATAAAGCAGTCATCATTCCCATTCCCAAACCGGGAAAGGATAAGACGGAAGCTACAAATTACCGACCGATAGCGTTAACAAGTTGCATATGTAAAACAATGGAGAGAATGATTAACGATAGGCTCGTTTGGTTCCTGGAGTCAAATAACTTGATTTCCAGAAATCAAGCGGGCTTTCGTAAGAATCACAGTACTGTAGATCATTTAGTTCGATTAGAAACTTTTATTCGTGATGCATTTGTGAAAAAAAAACATGTCGTCGCAATATTTTTTGATCTGGAGAAAGCGTACGACACGACGTGGAAATATGGCATCATGAAAGATTTACATAATATTGGCCTTCGAGGCCGACTTCCAAACTTTATTTCGAATTTCTTATCTGACAGATCCTTTAATGTTAGAATAGGGTCTACATTGTCTGACACTTTTAAACAAGAACAGGGTGTTCCTCAGGGAAGTATTTTATCACCTACTTTATTTAATATAAAAATCAATAACATTGTTAAATGTGTTTACGATACCGATTCTTCATTATATGTTGACGACTTTGGCATCTTTGACAAATCGAAAAATATGGAAAACATAGAATTCAGACTTCAAAGATGCCTGAATTAAGTAGAAACCTGGGCCACAGAAAACGGTTTTAAATTGTCTAAAACTAAAACCCAATGTGTTCATTTCTGTCAGTTGAGGGGTTTGCACCCCGACCCAGTTCTTAACATTTATGGATCGCCAATTCCAGTTGTAAATGAGGCCAAATTCTTAGGCCTTCTGTTCGATAAGAAACTCACTTTTATTCCTCACATAAAAGCTTTGAAAGCTAAATGTTTAAAAGCTTTAGATGTTTTAAAAGTGCTCTCCAATACAAATTGGGGAGGAGATCGTACTGTACTTCTAAACCTTTTATAGATCTCTTGTGAGATCTAAACTGGATTATGGTTCAGTCGTATATGGTTCGGCACGAAAATCATACCTTAAATGTCTTGACACCATTCATCATCAGGGGTTACGTCTTGCTCTTGGAGCATTTCGAACATCTCCCGTAGAAAGTCTTTACGCAGAGTCGAATGAACCGTCTCTATATATCAGAAGAGAGAAATTATCACTACAATATGTATCAAAACTAGCTGCAAACCCAAAGAATTCTGCTTACGATTGTGTTTTTAACCCTCGGTATGAAATATTTTATAACAACAAACCAAGATCTATTAAACCCTTGGGTTTACGTATTAAACCTGTGCTAGTAGACTCTCATATTGACATTAAAAACATCCAGAAATTTTCTTTACCTGTCCAAGAGCCATGGACATTAAAACCTCCTAACGTTATTTTATCATTACATAAGAATAAAAAATTACAGACGAACCCTGACCTTCTTCAATCAGAATTCTTGCAAGTAAAATCTAATTTTCCGAACCATACCACAATCTATACGGATGGTTCAAAACAAGACGATAAAGTTGCATGTTCGGTTGTAAGTTCCCTATTCACAGATACTATACGATTACCAAATGGCAGCTCTATATTTACAGCCGAAGCTAAAGCCATAGATTTGGCCCTCAATCAAATTTCAATTCAAGAGAACAATCAGTTTATTATATTCTCAGACTCACTTTCTGTTTTATCATCACTTAAAAACGTCAATCACCCCAATCCTTTAATACAACAATTACTTCGTAAATATTTTCAGTTACCATCAAAAGAAATAATCTTTTGTTGGGTTCCAAGTCACGTCAATATTCGTGGAAATGACCTGGCCGATAAAGAGGCCAAGGCGGCTTTAAATTTACCAGAAAGTACCTTCCGAATTCCGCACTCAGATTTTAAATCTCAAATTAATACATATATCAAATCAAAATGTCAAACTAATTGGGATAATCAAATTCATAACAAACTCCGACAAATTAAACCAGATTTTCTCAGCAAGGACAATATACTATCAAATAGAAAAGAACAGACTGTCATTACCAGATGCCGAATAGGGCATACCAGAATTACACATTCGTTTTTATTAAATAATGAGGTTGCACCATTTTGCATACCATGCAATGAAGTCATTACAATCAAACATCTTCTTGTGTCATGCTTTGACTTTAACCATATTCGTTCAAAATATTACAACATTAAAACCATAACCGAGCTTTTTAGCAAAGTTTCTTCTATCCAAATTATTAATTTTTTAAAGGAAGCTGGACTTTTTAAAATGATTTAGTCTTTTATTGTACATAACATTTTTATCATTTGGACGTAACATAATACTTTAAACATTTGATCGTTTTTGAATTTGTCTTATAGAAACGTTTTAAATTGCTGACGTTTAGACGCTATATGCCCTTACCAGGGTTGAGCGTCTATAAATAACTTAAACATTCATTCCTCAGGGAAGTATTTTATCACCTACTTTATTTAATATAAAAATCAATAACATTGTTAAATGTGTTAATGATACCGATTCTTCATTATATGTCGACGACTTTGGCATCTTTTACAAATCGAAAAATATGGAAAACATAGAATTCAGACTTCAAAGATGCCTGAATAAAGTAGAAACCTGGGCCACAGAAAACGGTTTTAAATTTTCTAAAACTAAAACCCAATGTGTTCATTTCTGTCAGTTGAGGGGTTTGCACCCCGACCCAGTTCTTAACATTTATGGATCGCCAATTCCAGTTGTAAATGAGGCCAAATTCTTAGGCCTTCTGTTCGATAAGAAACTCACTTTTATTCCTCACATAAAAGCTTTGAAAGCTAAATGTTTAAAAGCTTTAGATGTTTTAAAAGTGCTCTCCAATACAAATTGGGGAGGAGATCGTACTGTACTTCTAAACCTGTATAGATCTCTTGTGAGATCTAAACTGGATTATGGTTCAGTCGTATATGGTTCGGCACGAAAATCATACCTTAAATGTCTCGACACCATTCATCATCAGGGATTACGTCTTGCTCTTGGAGCATTTCGGACATCTCCCGTAGAAAGTCTTTACGCAGAGTCGAATGAACCGTCTCTATATATCAGAAGAGAGAAATTATCACTACAATATGTATCAAAACTAGCTGCAAACCCAAAGAATTCTGCTTACGATTGTGTTTTTAAACCCTCGGTATGAAATATTTTATAACAACAAACCGAGATCTATTAAACCCTTGGGTTTACGTATTAAACCTTTGCTAGTAGACTCTCATATTGACATTAAAAACATCCAGAAATTTTCTTTACCTGTCCAAGAGCCATGGACATTAAAACCTCCTAACGTTATTTTATCATTACACAAGAAAAAAAAATCACAGACGAACCCTGACCTTCTTCAATCAGAATTCTTGCAAGTAAAATCTAATTTTCCGAACCATACCACAATCTATACGGATGGTTCAAAACAAGAAGATAAAGTTGCATGTTCGGTTGTAAGTTCTCTATTCACAGATACAATACGATTACCAAATGGCAGCTCTATATTAACAGCCGAAGCTAAAGCCATAGATTTGGCCCTCAATCAAATTTCAGTTCAAGAGAACAATCAGTTTATTATATTCTCAGACTCACTTTCTGTTTTATCATCACTTAAAAACGTCAATCACCCCAACCCTTTAATACAACAATTACTTCGTAAATATTTTCAATTACCATCAAAAGAAATAATCTTTTGTTGGGTTCCAAGTCACGTCAATATTCGTGGAAATGACCTGGCCGATAAAGAGGCCAAGGCGGCTTTAAATTTACCAGAAAGTACCTTCCGAATTCCGCACTCAGATTTTAAATCTCAAATTAATACATATATCAAATCAAAATGTCAAACTAATTGGGATAATCAAATTCATAACAAACTCCGACAAATTAAACCAGATTTTCACAGCAAGGACAATATACTATCAAATAGAAAAGAACAGACTGTCATTACCAGATGTCGAATAGGGCATACCAGAATTACACATTCGTTTTTATTAAATAATGAGGTTGCACCATTTTGCATACCATGCAATGAAGTCATTACAATCAAACATCTTCTTGTGTCATGCATTGACTTTAACCATATTCGTTCAAAATATTACAACATTAAGACCATGATCGAGCTTTTTAGCAGAGTTTCTTCTATCCAAATTATTGATTTTTTAAAGGAAGCTGGACTTTTTAACAAGATTTAGTCTTTTATTGTACATAACATTTTTATCATTTGGACGTAACATAATACTTTAAACATTTAATCGTTTTTGAATTTGTCTTATAGAAACGTTTTAAATTGCTGACGTTTAGACGCTATATGCCCTTACCAGGGTTGAGCGTCTATAAATAACTTAAACATTCATTCATTCCTATTTACGAGTACTTCTTTGGTTAAAAATTGTAGTCGGAAATTTGCAAACAACAATTGATCAAAAACATATATCCATCGATACAGCAAGAATCTATAGACCCCGGAGACTTATATATAGGAAACCGCAAAATATGTTAAGTAAAGGGATGGGCAAAAGCCAGGAGTTAAGGAAGCTGAACTATGTTTTCACTGTTCTTATTTGTTATCAGTGCCTTCCCTCGTACAATGGTGTACAGATACTTTCATTGCCAGGAATCGTCCAGCCCAAATTTACAGTTCCGTTCTTCTCTTATCAATTCCATTGCAGTTGACGCTCGTTACCTGTTTCTCAGACATTGATATCTCAAAGTAATCTCTTCTGTCAAAGCAATTATGAACATTGTTTGGATCCATTTCTTATTTTACTTTTCAACGACTGATATCTCAACCAACTGGTAGCTCAAAGTAAATGTTCCGAGACCAAAATATTTACTTTCAATTTGAACAAGCAGCAGTTTCAGATGAACTTGAGCTTTAAGATATCTAGAGTTGACTGTATTTGCTAAATCCAACTCATGGAAACGATATTCGAGTAAGGTCTAACAACTATTGTTCGAAGTTTACGTTTCTTGTATAACAGGCTCAGGATATACGTTTTCTGATATTAAATGCAACAACACCTCAGTGTATTGAAATTGTATCATTTCTACTAAAAACGGGTCATTTGTAAAAGATAGAATTTGCTTGCTTGTGACCAAACTTTCTTATATGAATAGCTTTCCTGGCTGGAGCAGGAATTCTCTTACCATTGCAATATTTCATTTTTATACCCTTTTTTCTCCTTGGAAAGATAACGCCCTAAATCCTGCTGCACATTCATACACTTTTTAGGTCACTTCGATATGTTGGACATCGCATAGATAAGTGTAAACTGATACTTAATGCGCGCTATACAAACTTCTTTTGCTTCTTTTCCATATCTACTTTCATTTTGATGTCTTAATTTTATTTTTCAATAAGTTTAAAACTTATTAAAAAAACAAAAGACATAATATTGAAAAACTTTTTATTACAATTGTAGCATCTGCTCACATAGAACAAAGAAATTCCTACTGTTGTTTATACAGTAGTGCATTTCTAGTACCGGATCAAACAGGTTTTCGTTCACAAGTTTTCTAGGAGCACGAAATCCTTTGTTTGGACAGCTTATAAACTCTGAAATTTTATTTGCTAGTGGCTGAGTTTGCAAAACCAGCTGATATTAAGAACGAAGCATCTTTTGTCACGTTTCATGGATAAATCATGAATCACAGTCTCTTAGTCTCTTGTTTTGTAAAAAAAATTGCTTTCTCAAAACTTAGACCAGAGGCAGTTCTTAAAATGAACAACAAGCAGTCGCTCAGCGAAGACTCAGATCAGCTTAAAGGGTAGGTAAGGGTCTAAATTACCTCCATTGTGATAGCGAAAACTCTTATTAGATTGGTCGGATCCCCAGGCTGATCTGAGTTTTTGCTGGCGCACGTGCCTTTTGTTGGTGTTGTCCAATCGCAGCTCCAGTTAAATTCACAAGCCTGGCGGTACAAAAGTATAGAGTAGAAAAAAAAGTAAGTTTAAAATCAGACAAGCCTTGTCTACAGCCATCTCATGGCATTGACAAAATCCAAGACGTCAGTCCGTTCCCAGCAGATGACTGACAGGCTTTCCTAAATAATATAACAAAGTCAAAGACAAATAGCAGGTCAACAATTGCTGACAATAGTAATAAATCACGACAGTAAAAATATCAAATTGATAAAACTTTAGATGTTTCATGTGTAAATTATATATACCGCATTTATCCTATTAAACGCCGCGGGGCGTTACATTTTGTGAAAGGAGCGGGGACTTTATTAAGAGCCTAAGGCGTAGTAAATCAGGCGCTACAAAAGTACGTCTAATACGCAATATGAAAGTGAATGGGTATGCTTTCAGAGAAAGCAACACTTTTATTTTTGACTCTAATTTCAGTAGGGGTCAACTCTTAGAGTAGCAAATTCTTTTCTGTAGGAGCTGACCTCATTCCAAGGATCTTCCTTATCCAAAGAAGCAAACAGGAAATTATACAAGTTTATATGGAATTAAATTCGGGAAAGATAAGGGAGCGTTTATTAGAGAAGGGACGTTTATTAGGATTAATATGGTATATTTTATGACCAAATACCTGGGAAACAGCTATTCCTTTGCCCTATACACTCATATTTTCGTAATACGTGTATTATTTTCATTTACTGTGTGGGCAATAGTTGAGCCGCGACACGAGAAAACCAACAAAGTGGTTGTGCGCCCAGCGCAGACTCAGATCAGCCTGGGCATCCGCCCAGTCTGATCAGAGTCTTCGCTGTCCGCTTGAAGGTAGCTTAGACCCTTAGCTATCCTGTGAATGCTGAGTGAAGAGTCTGATCGGCTTTGGCGGAAGCCAAGGCTGATCTGAGTCTGTGCTGGGCACACAACCACTTTGTTGGTTTTCTCGTGTCATGGCTCAGTTGACTGCAGTAGTTCCTGGACATTGCCGCACGTGTATATCACTTCTTTCCACATCTCACACACAACAACAGATGGGAAAAACAGCACATTACATCACTAATTGTAAGACACACATTTAAAAAGCCAAGTGAACAGATTTTTCTAAGGTAGTTTGTCATCAAGATTGTCTCAATTGTTGATCAGGTTACCAACACTATTTAAACATGACTTGTATAATGATAATAATACTAATACCTGCATATTTTTTATTATTATCATCATCATTATTATTATTATAACTATTATTGAACTTACACAAACAGCAATGATAAAATATGGTAAAATAGAAGCTGTGCCTTGGGACGGTCGGTACAAATTCAGCTGGTCACTGGAAAGCGTGTGTGTGTGGTGGGGGGGGGGGATCTCAAACTTGCTTGCGTTCATTCGGATTTTGCAAAATTACTCTAAATGAGCTCAGTGATCCCAGGCCCCTAGCACCTGCTAAGCAGAATTCTGCAAAATTGCTTTACATGAGCCCAGTGATCCCAGGCCCCTAGCACCTGCTAAGCAGAATTCTGTAAAATTGCTTTACATGAGCCCAGTGATCCCAGGCCCCTAGCATCTGCTAAGCAGAATTCTGCAAAATTGCTTTACATGAGCCCAGTGATCCCAGGCCCCTAGCACCTGCTAAGCAGAATTCTGCAAAATTGCTTTACATGAGCCCAGTGATCCCAGGCCCCTAGCACCTGCTAAGCAGAATTCTGCAAAATTGCTTTACATGAGCCCAGTGATCCCAGGCCCCTAGCACCTGCTAAGCAGAATTCTGCAAAATTGCTTTACATGAGCCCAGTGATCCCAGGCCCCTAGCACCTGCTAAGCAGAATTCTGCAAAATTGCTTTACATGAGCCCAGTGATCCCAGGCCCCTAGCACCAGCTAAGCAGAATTCTGCAAAATTGCTCTACATGAGCCCAGTGATCCCGGCCCCTAGCACCTGCTTAGCAGAACTTTGCATAATTGCTCTACATGAGCCCAGTGATCCCAGGCCCCTAGCACCGGCTTAAGTAGAACTCTGTTTGCAAAATTGCTCTACATGAGCCCGGTGATCCCAAAGGAAAATCAAATGTAGGTGGACTTGGGATAAGTGGTCACCTGGGGCAAATGGTCACATTTGCGCATATAGAAAAAAGTAGATAAAAGGAGTTGCTTCCCTTGAATAATATCGGGTGCGCCACAATAGTAGATGACGTCACTACATGTTTTTGGCTGATCTGAAGCAGAAGGTGTTTTAAAGAAAGTGATTTGTGAAAGAAAAATGGGTACCCGTCTGGGTAAGTTGTGTTCGTTTTTAAAAAAATCAGAATATTTAGCTGGGTAATGAATCGGATGTTGTTCATATAAGTGATGTGTAATTTAAAGAAGAAAAAAAATATCTAAATGCAAAATATAAGTACCCGAGCATCTGATCTCAGTTTACATTGCAACAATCCCGATTGACTGACGTAACGTCATTTGTACGGAAAATTCTTATCTTGTGACAGTATTTGTTTATATAAAGCTGCCGGTGAAGCCGTCAGTAAAATATCACCAAGCATGAAGTCACCTTGTCTGTTGTAAATCTATCTGTATTTATGGAATTATATCATTTCATCAGTTGATTGCCTTTTATTCAAATACACTGCAAAAATATTCTTACTGTTTTGGGACCGTTTAGTGAAACCGCTATAACGTCACATGACGTTTTTGACGCCTACTTTGGTTGTATGTTACTACTTTTGGAAAATAATCTTTCATAAATGTGAATACTTGATGAAGGGGAGTAATGCGGATGATTTAGCAAATATTCCCTGGTATGTCCGTGTGCACAAACATTAAGTTTCGAATAGAAGAACACAAGTGAAATAACGAAATTCAGAGACGTGTCCACTTGCCCTGAGTATTTGAGGTAAGTGGTCAAAGTGGTAGACGACGTTTGTAAGGGTGGCCACTAACATTAAGTTTCGAATAGAAGAACACAAGTGAAATAACGAAATTCAGAGACGTGTCCACTTACCCTGAGTATTTGGGGTAAGTGGTCAAAGTGGTAGACGACGTTTGTAAGGGTGGCCACTAACATTAAGTTTCGAATAGAAGAACACATTGTGAAATAACGAAATTCAGAGACGTGTCCACTTGCCCTGAGTATTTGGGGTAAGTGGTCAAAGTGGTAGACGACGATTGTAAGGGTGGCCACTAACCCCATTTGGTCGGGGTAAGTGGATATCTCTCTCTCTTTTTTAAGACTGAGCCAGAGCACTGCAATACCTACATGATTACAAGTGCATCCAACAAAGACTCAGACCAGCCTACGCACTTGCGCATTCTGATCAAAGTCTTAGCTGTCTGCATGACGAGGCTTTGGATTCGTGACTTCCGCTCAGTCCGGCCAGAACCCTCACTGTCTGCATGAATAAGCACTAGCTCATTATGCTCTCCACAGAGTCGGACAATGTTTAGCGCGCAGCTTTGACTGATAGGCTTGCTCAGTTGTAATTTCATAGGACTTGCTGTACCCGACTATTTTGATAATTAATTCTGTTCACTATTTAAAATTTGATTAAACTATATTTGTTTAAAGGATTTTGTAACTGAGTGTTGTCACTTTGCATTTCTATCGGGCTGCATGCACAGTAATTAAATACCAACGAACTATGCTATTCTAGATACAGAAACATAATTAAGGCGAGTATTTGGAGATAATTGAAGGATCTCCATAAAAACTAAGTTGTGGGTAATTTTTGGAAGCACCTCAGTGCCTACAACATAAGTTGTGGTACTCATCGGAAGCGCCTCGGTAGGTGCTTCTAATGAGTACCTACCAACAACTTAAAACATAAGTTGTGAACAATCAGCAGAAGCGCCTCAAAGGCGCTTACCTTACAACTTATGTTTTTATGGAGAAATAAGCAAAATTATCTGTTAATTATCGAAAAAAAAACACCTTAATTAGGCTACTGAGGTATCAGACAATATGTTTGTTATCTAGATATAAATGTCAGGGTACAAGTTACTGAATTGCTTCTTTATCTTCACAGCCATCCGAGTTGATACTCTTTGGATTTGTCTTAAATAATGGCGAAATCTACATCTACCAAATAAGTGCATGACCAACGTTGGCATAATCACGATATATCACTGTATAGGAGCACTTTACATTGTTGTAAATAATGCCCTGACCTGTTACTGTATCGCTGAGATCACTTTGTCTCCGGCGACAATGTGCACAGATTAGCTTACATCCTTTCAATTATCAACTGATTTTGTTGTTGTTACTAACCTTTAGTAAGCGTGTCTTCTTGTAGAGACTGCAATAAATCCCTCAACTGCTAAAATATCATCTTTTCAGTGGCATATCGTTTTGCCCTGCGTGATTACGACTGATTCGTAAATAGACGGATGCGTTTTAAGCACTTTAAGCGATCTATTGCTGTCTCTAGAGACGTCGCTTTTCTGGAAAATATTAGGAGCAAAAACAGTACCTGAAAAAAAAAACACCATTTTTCTGTATAGTTTGTCGTCAAACATATTTCAAAGATACAGATCAAAACAAAGTGTATCAGAGATTTCACGTGCTCCCATGCAATATATATGCATCAAAAACGATGAAAGTTTGAAGCGATCTACTAGTAGATTGTGCAACCCGCGTTTGTTGTTGTGTCCTTTTTATTGCTTTCATTTTGCATTCTAATCACTAGTTTTAAGAAGAATTAATGCAGCTGATGACTTGTATGTAATTTGCAACAAACAATGCGCTCTTTCATCCTTGTGTCACTAGCATCCAAAATATGGTTTGCTTGTGAAAAAGCAACACTATTGAAACAAGCAGCAATTTGTCATTTTCTAAATTAGATCTAAAGACAAACGCACACAGAGGAGTTAAAATGGAAAACGAAAGCACTAAACAATACACAGTTGCTGGAATCCGGTGACCTTAAGATTTGATCTTGAACACTATATTGAATACATATATTTGATCCCGTATGAATGTCGTAAAGCTCATATAAGCGACCGAAAGGTCTGAAGGATAGTGAACGTAATTACGAATGTCTGAACGTAATTTCGCACATGCTGACCTAAGGTCCGGTATCACTTCAGGGAAAAAAATGGGTATTGTGTCTAAATAATACCTTATAAGAAATGAAGGAGTGTTTAAGTGCATAATTTCCTTATTCCTGATATTTTACATGCAGTTTGGAAGTAGGTTTAACAAACCCCACGGCCAACAGGTAAGGTAAATATGTATAACTGAATACGCGAAAGAAGCATAGCACGTGGATTTACAGTCGCCAAAGAAACGAAATAGCATATTTGGAAAAAGTACAATAACACCTTTTAAACTAAAAACAGTGGAGAAAATCTACCTAGACTGCAGTGTGGTTTCTGTATTATCAGGAATATACAGTTTTATCGAGAGTCTAGTTGCCCCGACACGGTCAGATTGGGTACACTGTATCAGGTTTGCGTCAGTTAAAACCGGAAACGAACAGAAATGTTTTTTACCTATGAAGAGATGCTATAATGTCATGCCCTACAGTTTAGATAATCTTTTGTTTTAGCTGTTATTTTTTCTATAGATTGTGGCCTCGAAAATACTTAAGGTGTCCATTTGCCCCATTTGCCCCTATATGCATGCTTTTGCACACAATGTCTTAGATAAAATAGGCAATTTATTCAGTAACTTTACTGATGATGTGTTTACCTTCATGACTTTAAAACACTTTTGTTAGGTCAAATGTTATATCCTTTCGCTTCCCAATTAGCGGGTTAGCTTTCGAAAATGAATGACTTCAGTTTATGATAAAGCAACCCATTTACCAGACCAGACACTATATCAGTTGTTGTTTATTAGCTGGACTCTGACTGACGTAGTAATTATGGTTTAAAAAGTATTTGTGAGGGCTTTATAAATAGATTTATTGTATTACACTAGTTTACTGATGCCTAAGTAATGTCTTATTTTTCGTCTGTAACAAAGACATCTCTGCTCAAAGGTAGATTAGAAACTGTCTTTCTTCAAAGAACTATGCGTTTAAGTCTTATATAGTGTTCATTTGAGGCGTTTTTTATACCTGGTAAAATGGATTTGTTGACCTTATATACTAAAGGTTTCCGGTGGTATTCTATCTCAATAAAAAAGATAGGAAATATCCAGGAGTACTCTCAAGAAATTCTCTAGCACAATCAAATTTTATTTGCAGTATAAGATTAATAAACAGTTATTGAAAGAAGCAGGTTCAATGTCCAACACACAACAACAACTAGGATAATAAGTGAAACAGCGTTTTACAACGAATTATGTAAAACAACACAATTTAGAAATATGAACCGAAACACATGCTTCTTTCTTTGGGTGGTCAGCAATGGCTTTTCTCGGTGGCATTAACATGATTTTAATGCATCAAACACGGAATCTTTCTGGGTTCACTGTTCAATATAAATGGAGATACTAGAAAGGCAAAGATAACAAACCAGAACCCTACAAGAGACTGATAGAACACGAAACGCAAACAAAACCAAAAACGACGACTGTGATGACAGCCATTCCCAGTTCAACATAGAGGAACTTCACACCCAGACAACCAAAACAAACAACCATACAAAATACATAAACATAAGAGCCGCGACACAACAAAACAAAGTGGTCAGATCTGCCTGGGCAGCCGCTCAGTGTGATCAGAGTCTTCGCTGTCGGCATTGAGAGAGCTTAGTCCCTTAGCTACACAGTAAGCGCACAGCAAAGACTCTGACCAGACTGGGCGGATGCCCAGGCTGATCTGGGTCTTCGCTGGGCGCACTTGCCATTTCGTTGGTTTTGTTGTGTCTGCTCAATTATAGATAAGAATCATAAATGGGTTCCTTTAACAGCAATGAAATCAATCATAGGAAAGGCGATGCATCAGACCTTGTAGTTTCGGCTTATAAGGACTTATCATTGACTATGTAGATGTAATTGACTGGCATTAAATGCCAAAGAAAAATGTAATACTGTAAGTTTGTAAATTTCTAAGACAGAGTCAGTCGTATTCCAAGTCAATAACAAATATGTCCCGAATGTGCGTCTAAAGACATATAAAATCATATCTCTGCAACGAAATACATAAACATGTCTTTTTTATTTATTGATTGATTGATTGATTTATTTATTTATTGTTGATGTTTTATTTGCTGCTAAATGTTTCGAAACCACTGCAGAAGCAGTGGGCGAGGGTTTGGAACCAAGTAAAAATGTTTGAGTAATTTTGAAAACAGATTTCCGCTAAAGCCGGTGCTAGGGGGCGTGGCAGATGTCGCACATTTCTTTACTAGTCATGAACAGACTCAATTAAATCGAGTCTGCTATTTTCTATTCTTTGGTGTGTTCCTTGCTTCCAAAAGATCTTACTTTTCAGAACATATTAATTAAAATCTTAAAGAGTTCATTCAGAAGCGGGAACATGGGCCAGACTACGAAGTTTTGGCTAATAAAGCCTCCTCAGTGACCCTGATAATATCTGGTGACGAAACCAAAGAGACCATACGGCAATTTCTTAGTCGATTCAAAGACTGCTTAATATTAAAAAGGATGCAAATAATGTAAAAGACGATGATCTAGAAAAAGAGTCTAAAACAATTTGAAATTTCAGATTCCTCGGAACATATCCTCTGATCTCAAAGGACGAAAATAAAATATAATCTGCACTATAGATGATGTACAGGGAGACGTTTTACTACCGCCACACGGCACATCACCAGCTGCAGTAAAGTAAAATTAAAAGCTTTAAGAGCTCATTCAAGAGCAGACGACACATTCAGAAGCGGAAACATGGGCCAGACTACGTAGTTTCGGCTAATATAGCCTCCTCAGTGACCATGACAATATCTGGTGACGAAACTAGAGAAACCATACTGTTATTTCTTCATTTTAATTGGGCAGTCGATTCAAAGACTGCTTAGTATTGAAAATGGTCCAAATAATGTAAAAGACGATGATCTAGAATAAGAGTCTAAATCAATCTAAAATTTAAGATTCCTCAGAACATATCCTCTGATCTCAAAGGATGAAAATAAAATATATTCTTGCACACCGGATAGAAAATGCCATTATTTTCACCTGGGATAGAAAATCTTATCTTACCCTGGTGTTCTGACCCAGTACCGGAAAAACCACGAGCTGTCTATGCATTGGTTGTATAGGAGCTCACGTACCTGCGTCGTCCAGTGACGTTGGTATTTTAAATGATGACGTCACAAAGACGGTAAAAATGACATCAGTTTATGCACGCCAGTCGTTGACGTAAAGAGCCGAATGGCGGTCGTTGAAAGCGGCGCCTTCTTTCAAAATCAAATTGAAACCTCTCAAGCACTAGAATTACGCATTTTAACAATTTCTGAAGTTAAAATAAAAGGTGATGTGCAAGAAAAAGTATCTATCATGGGTGAAAGGTGTGGATAAAAAAATCTGTCACAAGGGTCACTGCTCGGCATCAAGCCTCATGATGCCGCGCAGTGACCCTCGTGACAGATTTTTCTATCCACTCCTCACACTCATGATAGATACTTATATTCTGCACTATGGATGATGTACGCCAACTAGTGATTTATTACTGACTGTTCCAAGTTGGTACATGTCTTTCTTTTTGGTTCCACACTGTTACTTGTTCTTATTTACACGTGTCGGTGGTCTTTAAGGTATGTGGTCTTCTGTGTAGCTGCCAACTTTGCTTTTTGCTTTGGTCTGTATTTCAAAAAATCAGAAAATAGGTAAAAATGAATGTTTCATGTCTTCAATATACTGTATTCTTGTTATTCTTATTGATGCTTTGGTTTGTCTGATGTGTAAGTGACTTTTTTTTTGTTTTGTTGGGTTGGCACATTGCAGAGGATAAGGGTAAGGTTTGGATCCAGTAAAATTAGTTGAAGCTCCCCCTCACACAGCTATCTACTACTGATAGTTCCAAGGTGGTACTTCTGTTGCGGTTCTTCAATATTACATATTTTTATTTTCCACTTGTCTATGTATGGTTTTCTAGCAATATGGTCACCTGAAAAGCTGCCCATTTCGCTTTCTGCTTTGTTTTGTAATTTAAAGTAGAAAATAGGTTAAAGTAAATGTTACTGCTGATTTCAGTTCGGGTAGCTGAATGACTACATATTTGAAAAAGAATGGTTAAATATTCGGTTTACGGTGCGTGTCGTTTTGCTGTTGTCAATTTGTGTATATAGGTTTAGGAGGCAGGATATGGGATCTAACTGTACTAATTCCTGATCATTGCCAATCGTTCTACATTTCTAACTACAAATGGAAGACATCAGTCGTCAGTCTGTGAGTAATCAAACTATCTACAAGCTCAGACAACACATCAATTTTGCCTTCTGTTTAACAGAACTCTAATTGTGGTTCGAAAATAGCAGATTCTGAAAATTATACTGCATACCAGCAGCGATGTGCCTTAACCCTTTTTTGACCAGTGGACTTGGCCATCCTTATCATTTGGATGAGTTCATTTCTAGTTTTAGGGGTTTCTGGTGAATGTTTTCACTTTATTGTATTTTGCATAGAAATTACTGTAAGCAAACAGGGTAGTCATTGATCAGAAGCCGCGTTCTGCGAACTGGGTCTGCATTGTTTGCATATGTCCCCTAAATAAATGGAGTTCCGGTCTTTAAATGGTTAACCTTGCGTATACTGTAAAGCTGTAAAGAATCAGATTATTCGTAGGAGCTTGGCCGACACGTGTAAATAAGAACAAGTAACAGTGTGGAACCAAAACAGAAAGACATGTACTAGCTTGGAACGGTCAGTAATAAATCACTAGTGCGCGTACATCATCCATAGTGCAGATTATATTTTTACTTTCGTTCTTTGAGATCAGAGGATACTAGCAATCTTTGTGAATCGCTAACTAAGTTTCAGCTAAGTTCTAGGTTCAAAATAGACACTGTCGAAGAAAACTTCTTCATAAATTCTGGAAGGTAGGAAGATTTGTCAGTGGTGTAACGTGTTGTTCAGATGCTACGTCAAACGCTTGTCCGTTTTATTGAATTTGATAATTACTTATTTTTTCCGGCATGTCAAACCTTTAGCGAAAACATTTGAGCCGCGACATAAGAAAACCAACAATGTGGTCGTGCGCCCAGCGCAGCCTCAGATCAGCCTGGACATCCGCCCAATCTGATCAGACTCTTTGCTAAGCGCTTAAAGGGTAGCCAAGGGACTAAGCTACTTCCATGCGGACAGCGAAGACTGTGATCAGACTGGGCGGATGCCCAGGCTGACCGGAGTGTGCGCTGGGCGCACAACCACATTGTTGGTTTTGTCGTGTCGCGGCTCAATTTTATTTTGTTACAGCTGCTTTCAGTGTGTTGTTTATTTCTGAATTATTCGCACGTAAGCTAAATCGAATAAACATTTCTTTCTAAGACAATATTTTACAGCTTATTTGTATAGTTTTTTTTTTTTATAAACTATGGTTATATTGGAATTTGCGAGGAGAAACTGAAACTTATGTGTTTTTCTATTCAGAAAAAAAGACAGACATTTATCATTGTACAGATGTGGTTCAAAAATGAAATGGCAACAGACATAGTTTGTCATTACCTGACTATTAAATGATTATATTTACACTCTCAGTGCATTTATTGAAAAGCCCTATGGTAAATCATTAGAAAGTAATGTAGTTTATACTTCAATAACTACATCGGTTCACGATACATGAGGTTATGTCACGTCAAAATAAGACATGGTTCTCTCCAATCTGATTGGACGTAGGCGACGTTATGACATCGTTGGCGCTGTTCCGCAATTAGTAGAAAAACTGCGTATAAATGATGTTCTGCTTCAACTGTAGCCCCTAACGCAAATTTGCGATCAATTAACAGATATAAAAGAATGTAAATTTTAGCTAGGAATGTATAACCCACATTGGGTCGCTGGCAAAGTTTACATGAAATCCTTCGGGGTTCACTTACTTCGCACGCGACCCCATGTAGTTTATACTTCGATATTCACCAGAAAAAATGAAATTCATTCCTTAAATAACTTTCATTTGAAATGATGTGTTTTGGCACATGTTTCTTTTCATTGCTAGGCTACGTAAGCAAATGTGGTTTCCGTTCTCCACTGCCAATTATATTTGAATGATTCACCAGATGCTGTGTTGGTTATCATATTCTGATATTGACCCTATAAAAGTGGCGTATATGGGGTCTGAAAAAATATGCTTCTAGTTCGGAGGGTTAATACATTTTGAATGCAACTGTAAACCGTTTGTACGTGTTAGCAGAATGACATATTTCTTCTTATAAAAATATAATTGCCTCTATGACATTATTGTTCTTTTTGTAAAGAAGAAGAAAAGAAAAGCGTTACTTCAGACTGCCTAATTTAGTTAGTTTAATAGCAAAATTAGATAACCAGAGGACCATTGGTCCTGTAGCTTACCATTCATCCTCAGCACTCGATGGTAAGTAACTCTAAGGCCAATCGTACAATATGGTCGAATTTCAAATGCATCGGAGATTTTATGCTTGGCCTATCCATCAGCAGAGAGGCGCCGAAGTCGAGTGGTTAGAGTGGCTCGGTTATTATGCAGAAGGTCACCGAAAGGTCGTAAGTTTGCGGCAAACCTTTGCCTACTGATGACTGCAAAACTCTGTCAACCCAGCAGTAAATGGGTACCTTTTGCGAATCAGGGGAGGAAAAGGCAGCGAAAGGAGAGAGATGGCTCCGCCTTTCATCAACTGTGCACAAGATTGGATCTCTAACCCCCACTGCCCCTAGGGCCATTAGGCTATGGAAAACCGATACCTTAACCTTAGTCATCAGCAAGTTTGATAAAGTTATGGTAAAACATTAAAGTCGCTATGCGCGGGACAAGGCCAAATATGGGCTATTTAAGCACACAAGGGCATGTTAATCCAATGCTACAAAGTTCAAAGAATGACTATGCTTTTTGCTTGCCTTATGTCTTCATGTATACATTTAGCTAAACATAATTTACGATGGGCTAAAAATATTGCTATGAAATTCACTGTTTAAGCATTTTCCAATATAAAAGCATTTGGAACCAAAGTTGATCTCGCCACTAAAATGTCTAGGTCAATGCAGGGTCATCCTTTATAAAAGAAAATATAGGGTTCGAGTCCTCAATGCTACATACACACAAGGTTTCAAGATCATTGGCTTTTTGGTTCTGGAGAAGAATGTTTTTAAGGATTTTTACCATATATGGGCATGGCGGCCATCTTGGTGTGACCAAGACCATTTGACCCAGTGGCTTCAAAGGGGAAGATGTTTGAAAATGTTTACAGGCAACAAAATTTCAATGACATTGAACGAATGTCAAAGAATGGCCTTTGACCTTTTACCTTAGACTTAAATACTTTCTCAGAAATCCACTGTTTAAGCAATTTGCACATAAAAGCATAACATACCAAAGTTAACCCTGTCTAAAAATAGAAATGTTTTGCAGAGACTACTACTGAGACAGTCTCAAGTGTTGACTGCGATTTGGTGACCTCGATCTCATTATCAAGGTAAATAGCCAACTTACAAATGATAAATTTTCTCTAAACACGAGATATTTCTTGAACCGCTCTAGTGAGCTTCAAAATGAAGTCAATGATATCAAAACCTAATCAGCTCTTTTGCCTATCCCAATGGTATATCCATGCAAGTTTGGAAAACCTCCATCCACTTGTTCTTGAGATATGCAACGTACAAGGCTATGGCCTTGACAAAGGAAGCGAGGTCACCAATATATTAACATGTCTTAAACCTGTCACAATAGTATATTCATGCAAGTCTGATGAATATCCATCCATTTGTTCATGAACTGTCTCAAAAGTTTTGAAAGTTGGCTTTTGACCTTATAATAGGGTTGAGGTCACCTAAACATAGTCAGCTCTTAAGATTGTCTCAAAAGATATATCTATGCTAGTTTGGTGATAATAAAGCCGAAAGTTCAAGAGACATATCAATTTTAGTGATATTTTCGGGGGGACATATTGTTTCTGGTGCGGATACCGTCGGCATCCGTGAAGTTTTTTGTCTGCACTCTATCCCCTGAAGGGATGAATGGACTTTTACCAAACTTGCACAGACACAGCATTGGGTGGTGGGGTGAAAGAACTAATTGGTTTCTGGTGACCTTGGCCCAATTTTCAAGGTAACAGGAGGTCAAAGAGTGTTTTCGGTGTCGGCGTAGCTTCTTGTCTGTACTCTATCTCCTGAAGGGATTGATAGATTTTGACCAACTTGCAAAGATATTACCAAACTTGCACAGATACATCATTCGGTAGGAGGAAAGAACTGTTTAGTTTTTGATGACCTTAACACTGTTTTCAAGATATAGGAATTCAAAGAGTGTTGAAAATGCCTTTTCTGCCTTCTATCTCCTAAGTGGATGAATTGATTTATACAAAACTTGCACAGATACATTATTGGGAGATCGAGAAGAACTGATTAAATTTTAAATTAGTAATCCTGACCCCATTTTCAAGGGCACAAGAGGTAAAAGAGTGTTGAAAATGCCTTGTCTGTACTATATTTCATGAATGGTTAGATGGATTTATCGTTACTATATGAAGTAAGCAGCAGTCTCTTATAAGTTTACATGGCTGACAGGCCGACTAAAATTTTGCTTGCGTTCTATTCCGCGGGCCTTTGTTTCTTCTCATGCCATTATCCATTCAAGGGACCGGTATGAGTATATTACCAAGGTTGTTACAAGTAGCTTGTCTTGGTTTGTTTTGTGTGCCGTCTTTTTTATATCTTCTATTTTCTCTTCACCCTTTTGGTGTTTTGGGCAGAATGTAAGAAATGATTAGGCCAGGCTTTAATCATGCTGCTCATTTTTTTTTTTCATATTTATTATTTCTTTTATAAGGTGGGGGGCTACATGATTTTGATTCCCTGTGTGTTCCCTGAATGGTGAAGCCCTCCCAAACTCGAGGACAAATTCCGTCTATTAAGAGAAGCCCAAAAATAGGTAGGTCAATTGTCAGGAACTTCTCAATTCGATCCCAGATCCCACCCAAGACACCATAAGAAACTATAAAATTAGACACCACGAAAGCCATCACCAGGTAACCAGGTGAACAGCCATTTCCCATGTAGGTGGTCATCCGGCTTGCCTTAACATCACAAAATTTATCAATAACTAACAAACAAGGCATAAAACACCAAGTAGAACCAAAACAGAAGTGCAATCTTGGGGCGGCCAATGATGAAATTACTGGAGAGGGGAAGGGTGGGGGAGGGGCTTAACTAGTTTGCGGTCAACCGACCCTCGCCCTTGGTTCCGCTATGGTTCTTCAGACACTTAGTCACTTAATTGTGCGGTTTGCGTGAAAGATTCCTAGCTCATAAGTGCATTATATCAGAAACTAAGGAATCAAAACCAAAATAAAATAAACATGAGGACTCCTCGAAAAAGTATCATTGAAATTCCATAGCAGAAGAAATCCACCACTTAAACCACGGTTTTTTTATGATAAAAATACAGAGCACCGCATAACGTGTGTCTTTGGTGATAGATTTTAGAAATTTTTCACATTTGTTCGAAAAAACATCAGAAAAATATACGTTGAAATCTTCTGCAAACCAAGCTATACAGAAAACGCTAAATAATGTTTGAATAATATGTCACTCAATATTAACCTCCATGTGATAGCTGTCTGTGCGTCTGAAATCTGAAGCGGTGAAGGTTCTTCGAAATAGCGTGAGTTCTTCGAAATAGCGTGAGCCCCACACTTTTGTTATGAGTTGCTATGATATCCCCCTTTTCACACAATTTGTCTAGTAATCCTTGTTGATATTAAAGGTGAAAAATGAACTCTCTGATCATTTTGCATAAGTACACAGGCTCATCTGAGTGTTTATTATACGCACAGGACGTAAGGTCTCTTCTAAAGTGACGCCAATCATATATACACGAGCTAGTCACTGCATTTCTTGTACCAAGGCTGATAAAATTTTGTTTGACATTTTCGTCTGTCGAAAAAAGACAATTTATCTTGAAAGTAAATGCCAGACGAAATGCACATTCCCTTTCTTTATTTAATTTGGAAATAGTAATAACAAACTTAGGTAGTCTGATATAATTTTTTAATGTCAGGTTTTAAAAAAATGAAATGAAGAGGTAAATATATTGTTCAAGAAGTAAATCGGCTTTCCGTTTATAGACACAGAAAATATGCACCACAATTCCAATTCTAATATCCTACGCAGTTAGAAGGGCTGGGACGGGTAGAGATTTTGTACCCGGGTACCCGAGGACCTATTACCCGCGGGTACCCGGGTACCCGTTATCATAGCATTTTGAGTACGTCCACTGCTAAGAAATGTGCGTTTAGATCAATAATAAGTCAGGTCTATGTCAGCTGCACATGTAAATTATACAAGACAGTCACCTTAACGTTGCTGTATTTGCCTGGCATTCTGTTGAAAGGGAATGTTTATATATAACGTAATTATAAACATTCGGCTATCGGCAAGTAAATATGTACCCGGGTAATTGGTCTACCTGACCCGAACTCGGGTACCCGGGTACTCGTCCCAGCCCTAGTAGTTAGTAACAGTTCTACCTCGCATTTTTTCCATATGATAATAAAATATCACCCTGTTCAGATTATTCAGGTTGGCGTCACGCTTTAATTGTACAACAGTGAGCCTGTCCTCAGACGGACGGCCCTTTACTCAACTTGCAGATAGTCAACTACCAACTAATTGTGTGCACCGCGATGGAGGGCGAAGGTGAAGGTTTTGAGCCCAGTAAAATCGGTTTAACCCCCCCCCCCCCCCCCCCAGTAGTTATTACTGACCGACCGTCCCAAGGTGGTACTTTCGTTGCGGTTGCAATTGTTTTATGTTTGGTGTTGTTTAATTTATTGTTCTCATGTTAACCCTTCTATAATAACATTAGAAAATAGGGAAAAATAGTTGTTAAATGTTTTTCGTATAATTTGCTTAGTCTGTTCTAACCCTTCTGTTGGTCTAGATTATTTAGTTCAATAAAGATAGCTGAGTTTCGACCTATTTGGGAAAGAGCTGCTGACTCGGCTTATCACATGTAATTTATTGTTTGTTGGGATGTCTTTGTCAATCTTTCCCTTTGATGTTGGGGATAGGGTTTGGGATCTGATTCTGTCAGTTCCTGAAGTGTAATTACTCTTTAAAATTGACACATAAGCATTTAATTGGACCAGAAAAAAGTGTTCCTTGTTCTTGATGTTCATTGAGTCGATCAGAAGGCAACGATCAGGAACCAACACCGTTTGTCACTTCCTGCCATAAACACAAAAAAAGAAAAGGAAAAAATAAAATCGACACACAAAGCGACACATGACCAGCGGAAGGCAGATAAGAAAGCTTTTCTCCAACAAAATTTTAAATAATGAAATAGGGTCGAGTCTGGTAACTTCGGACAACGGGTAAATTTCGGACATTCCATTGCAACCAGTAAAAATCCAGATGAGACGGCTCAAAATGAGCTGTCTCATCAGGATTGTCACTGTTTGCTCACTTAATTTTGTTTTAATTCCAAACAACTGATACAGGAAACAATGTCACTGTCCGAATTTACCTGCTGTCCGAAATTACCCGACTTTACCCTATATACCAAAAGGAGATGGATCGAAAGCAGACAATGAGAATAACAGTGAACCACAAACAGAAGCACTACCTCGGAACGGTCTGTAATAAACAATTGGGAAAAGAAGGAGTCGGGGCTCCAATTGTTTACACGTGATCACAACCTTCGCCCAGGAGTCTGTTGAGGCTAATACACTCACTAGTTATTCAGCCCGTGCGAAGGTCATCTATCCCAGTGATCGATCGAAACCGCAAACATAAATCGCAGATTTAAACCAGAGTTGAAACAAGATATGCATTCAGCGGCAAGAACGCCATAAAACGTTGGGGCAAATGAAGTCTGAATTTTAAACCCCAGTGTGCCTGGCCATAAACAGATCATTCAAATCGTCAAATTTGGTTTGAAATTTTCTCTGCATTATATGCTTTTCACCGTTACGAATAATAAGTGATGAGATGAGTGACCGCTGCGAAAGCTGAATATATAAAATTAATGTAATTAACAGGAAATGAATTCCATAAAAAAGAAATTTGGAAATGCAAACTACTTCAGGAAAAGGAAGCTGGATTCACCAATGACACAATGTTTGATAGCACAAAACACTTCTACACTTTGCCTTCTTCACAGTATTATCCAAATCGCGATGTTCTGTTGGACTGCGGAATCATGTATTTGATTTCCAATAAAACGGAACTTAATAAGCATTTGTACACCCTGAACAAACACAGTGAAAAATCTTTGCAAGGCAACGAGTGTGGGTTACAAAATGTTCTGGATGTTGTACAAAGTTCAGAACTTAAATAGGACAATATGAGTAGTACAATGACTGTTTAAGTAGTATGTTTATATAGTAACTCCAACATTAAGAAGACTTATTGCAGAACATAATCTGTTTCTTAGCAACGAGTCCGTGAAAACATTAATGTCCAAAGCACTTTTTAAGGAAAATATCTGGAATGGTGTCCGTAACCAGATTCTCTTTCGCTGATGCGTTCCTTTCTTTCAGAGGATCGTCTGAAGTTCGTCAATCTTCTGCATCATCCTACATTCATTTCCAAGTTTGACCAAATAGAGAGAAAAAATATATCAGACCTGGCTTACCTCATGCACTATATAAACCTCTTTGGCGATCATAACGGATTCATGTCTAAATAATGAAAGAAAGACCATGACCACCGATTTAGAAAAGAGTTGTTCTTTCGGTTTAACGTTCCAGTCGTTCGAGAACTTTTGCGAATTTATGTAAATACATTTTCCCTTTTAGTTTTGAGGGCTGGATATGTGATCTGATCGTATTTATTTCCGCTGATTGTCTGTCTTTTTAATTGTCTCATCTTCAAGGCAGTTATATGCATCTGGAATCTTATAAACTTGAATTCATATTACCTGGCCCCGAGGTTATAAAACTTTTTTCGTGCTCAACTCAGCTGAGCATGAAATTTTCTCTGCTGATAAATACGAAAATGCCAACTAATGTTGGCATTTTCATATTCATAAGCAGAGAAAATTTCATACTCAGTTAAACTGAGCAAGAAAACATCTGTACTTATAAGTAATTTGCTATTTATTAGTGGAGAAAATTTCATGCTCAGCTTAGTTGAGCATGAAAAAAGTTTTATACCCTCGGGGCCCGGTGTCGCAGAGTAATCATCCCGTCAGGTAACCGGCAAAAACAAATTTTGCAAAAGCTAATTTTTAAATTCTAGGCCGAATCAGTTGATTAAAGTTCCGAATTCTATTAAACTTTTCTCAGATCTCTAGACGCTTCTAATAAAATAGTATGAAGATGATCTGCCATGATTGTAAATACCGTATTATAATTTAAACTTGGTTTGGATGAAAACGTGATTCTCTTCTATTTAGTTTTTGACTTGGCGTTTTATAGTGCAAGATGATGAGGATGCACCCGATGCTAGCATTGATGCATAAAATTAGGGGATAACTATACTTAAACTTGTCATTTGGAGAGGTAAATTGTCGATTTATGGTAGGAAATTTCGTTTTACGGCGACGCGCTAGCGGAGCCGTAAAACGCAATATGCGACCACAAAACCGACGATTTACCTCCCCAAATGCCAATTTTTAATACAGTTATCCCCATTCTAATGCACTTTTTACATTTTCACCTTTAGAAGTATGCTTCTTTGTATACAAAGCAAACGCTTTCAGCAACGTAAAACCAAACGCCAGCCAATGAGAAGCGACGCTTTTAATGACGTAGTGTTTCCGACAAGATATCGCAGGATATACTGTTGCAAAGTTTTGACGTTATCAAACCACACGTCGCATTACATACGTAAGTGCATTAGAATAAACCTTATCATGTTTTACGTGACAGCCAAGTTACTCTTTAAAATCTTACGCCTTTCCTCTTCTTTCTTTACTTTCTCTTGTTTCTTCTTCTCTCTACTGACCTTTGCTTTGCTGCGTCCTAACGTCTCAGAATGCGTTTTCAAATTTATACCGGATTGTACATAATGACTATATTTGAGCTGCGACACGACAAAACCAATATAGTGGTTGTGCGCCCAGCACCGACTCAGATCAGCCTTGGCATCCGACCCGTCTGATCAGTGTCTTCGCTGTCCGCATGGCGGTAGACCAGACCCTTAGCTACCCTTTAAGCGCTAAGCAAAGAGTCTGATTAGACAGGGTGGGTGCCCAGGCTGAACTGAGTCTGCGCTGTGCGCACAAACACTTTGTTGGTTTTCTCGTGTCGCGGCTCATTTGTATGTTTATTCATGTTCGTTTTGTTTCTGTACACCGTCACATTTTCTATTCTGTATCAGAATCTTTTGTGATTTCTGATATCTCCGGTAAATGTTACTAATTCTTTGTCCTGCATAAACTTTAAAGTAAACGCCAGGGAGATCAAATAAACGAATTTCTTTCTCTGTGGTAACTATGGACTTATTTTATTTATATTTTTTCCCGACGATGTGTGATCCTCCAATCGCTTCATGATGATCAAGATAACAAGGAAACAACCATTATGGCACTGTAATTATGCCAAAGATTGATTTTCTGGTGCCTTGTGCCACAGGGTATAATCGATTCCGCTAATTTTCGCTTCCTGCAGAGACTGTACATCATATTTGGCTTCCGCTGAGACTGTCCGCGAACTTTTCCTTCCTGCCAAGACTTCTGTACATGATAAATGGCTTCCTGCGGAGACTGTCCGCCTGATTATGGTTCCTGCCGAGACATTAAAAAAAAAGACACACAATATAAAACAAGCTAAGTGAAAGGCCCAGAGGTCAGCTATTCCAAGAAGATTGTTATCGTAAAATAGATGCAACTGCTGTTTTTAGTTGACGTGCTGTTTGGAAAAGAGTTGCTCAGTCGGTCTACCGTGTATGTCTTTCGTGAACTTTTGTCAATTTATTTATTTATTAGAAATTTCTTGACAATAGATACATGTGTAAAATTAAAGGATTTGGCGCGGGCTAAGCCTTTTTTGTCCTCTCCTTTGTCAATTTATTTTTATACTTCTTTCACTTTTGTTGTTGAGGGCAGGATATGGGATATGATTGTTTTAATTTCTGACCATTGCTTCTCTTTTTACTTAAAGCGCACGTAATCCTCGCCATGTAGTTTGTTGTGCTTCAGAAACACATCCAGTTTTAATCCCTATAGTCTTTATGCTGACAATTTTCAAGGCTTTTTGTTGCTGGACTGTTTTTTATGATAATGGCAGTTCATGGGTACCCGGGACTATGATTTAACTTTTATTCCAAAGTTAATAAAGGTGAGCGAGAAAGTTATTTATGGTCGAAACAATCGCAAACAGCTTCAAAATTTGTAAGTATAGGGAACTTAATTAAAGAAGATAAAACAAAGAAAAGACAACCCAACGCATTCATTATAACAGCGGTCGTACTTGAATAAAACGTCTACTAGAAGGCTTTTGAGAACTAACCTAGCCTCAGAAATGTAGTGCCTTGGCAGACGATTAATTCGAAAAAGGAAGAAGTCAAATAAGAAATGTTAGTTATATAATTAATCACCCTCTTATTTAGTGTTTTACCTTCCCTTATTTATACCATACAAATTACAAAAAGTCTGTATCTGCACTTGCTTTGACATATGTGTTGCTTATATAAACTGACAGTGATAGGTCGTGGGAGGTGCGTAATTTATTACGCCTTCAATTGGTCTAGATAGATAGACAGTATTTAATCGAATGATAATTGATTCCTATATTTTTTATAAGCTTGGTACTGAAGAGATAGGCGCTGTTCGTCTTGAGACCAAAAGTATCAATTACCAAAGATTTTCTCAATGCTGACATCATACAGTATCAGAGTATAATATTTTATAGGATGCTAAATATAATCTAATAAAAAATCCTTAATCTGGTGAAAGACAGAAGACCTGAAATGCTGTCTGGAGGTCGTTCCAATTGTGTTCCTATCTAAAACATGAATGTACCTACTCCGAATTTAGTGTGTTAGTGGCCTTGTTCTTAGAATTTAGTGTGGTAGTGACCTTGTTCTTAGAATTTAGAGTGTTAGTGGCCTTGTTCTTAGAATTTAGTGTGTTAGTGGCCTTGTTCTTAGAATTTAGTGTGCTAGTGGCCTTGTTCTTAGAATTTAGTGTGTTAGTGGCCTTGTTCTTAGAATTTAGTGTGCTAGTGGCCTTGTTCTTAGAATTTAGAGTGCTAGTGGCGTTGTTCTTAGAATTTATTGTGCTAGTGGCCTTGTTCTTAGAATTTAGTGTGCTAGTGGCCTTGTTCTTAGAATTTATTGTGCTAGTGGCCTTGTTCTTAGAATTTATTGTGCTAGTGGCCTTGTTCTTAGAATTTAGTGTGCTAGTGGCCTTGTTCTTAGAATTTAGTGTGCTAGTGGCCTTGTTCTTAGAATTTAGTGTGCTAGTGGCCTTGTTCTTGTGAGCGAAGCATTGTGATTGGGGTCTTTTCTGAGTATCTGCACTTTAAGTCTCTTCAGTCCTGTCAGAAAGAAAACCGTTTAAATACAAATCATTGTGCAACCATCCGATGAAAAAATGTGGGTTGATGTCCATATATTTTTATGTAAATTGCAAAAAAGAAGGGTTTTTGTCTTTCCTTTTTTTAGGAATAACAAAGTTCTTTACAAAATACAATTTGTCCTATTCTGGTTTCCTGTCGGGCAATGACAAGAAGTCACGTAAAAACATTATATGCTGAAGGAGCGTTGTAGCATTTAACTTTCGTCAAGACGAATCTTTATTCTATTGATATTTCAAGTACCTCACTAGTCCAAACGCAAAAAGAGACCCGCTAGAACTGAAGCTAATTTTCTAGCCTAGACAATGCATCAACAGCTGTTGACTCGGTAGACGTTGATTGATATCGTAATTTAAAGCCGCTGTAATTTAGTCTTTGTTCGGGAAGAGACGTCCTTTTGTAGGTAAGAGGACGGCTTACACCAAGGTTCTCGCTGCATTGCACATCTCCTTCCTGACTTCCTCGTCAATCGGAATACCCCTGATTCATTGAATAGGCCGAGGGTGCTCCGATTGGCTTCCTCGCCTGTCGTCTTTCAGGGGTAGATTTTGGCTTAATGGGGACGCCTTCGCTCGCGAGTTTATACGTGGGCGTCTCTTGCCTGATATCTGCAGCAGATTTATCGAATACGTCAGAAACTGTGGCCTGGAAAGGGATGACCGTCGCCTGCCAATACCTGCGAATCACTTTTTTTTCAAGCTTTTTTGGGTTAAGCGATTCTGAAGAAGTAAAATAAAGAAACGCGCGTCTGTAGCACTTAACTATAGTAAGGTTTATATTAGGACAAGTGGAACGACTTCGATTTTACCATAGTTACCTTTCTGTTTTGGAGTAGAAATATTCCTTCAGCACCTGCGTACGTATTTTATGTCATTACGTAAGTGCACTATACCAGAGCCGGTTCCAAATATCAAAACTTCGTTGGTACAGAGAAACTACCCACCTGTAAATTAATGCCAGGTGGTTATCATAGAGCGAAATTTGTGTCAACGCTTATAGAGTTCTATTGGAGACTAAAGTAAAAGGCGGATCCCCGGTAGCCCAGATGGTTAAGCGCAGCCGCTGATCTAGCCGTCCCGGGTACGAAACCCGCTGTAGGAGGGAATCTTTTCAGTTGGAAACAGGTTTCTATTGAACAAAGCCGCTTTTATTATCACCCACCCATCGTCCTGATATGACTGAAATACTGTTAAAAGGGACGTTAAGTCGTAAGTCATCGATCCATCCATCTACATTGTACAAGTAAACAGATAGGCATTAATCAGGAATTTATACTGTCAATCCCACATCCCGCTCTTAAAACCAAAGGGCAAGAAGCACACACACATGAAAATTGACAATGGTTAACGAAAGACACACACGGTTAAGCAAATGAGCAGCTATTTTCCCAACTAATCTGATCAAAAACAGCAGCAACATCTATTTGTACCTATTTCATATTTCAAATTACAGAACAAAACACAACAGTAAGCAGAATGGACAGCTGTTCAGGTGACCAAACTGCTAGAGATCATAGAAAATCGGATATAGCAACATGGAACTTTTCTCTTTTCTGTTTCTGCGGCCACGTGTTTTCGTGTTTTTTTTTGTTTTTGTTTTTCTAATTTCCCTACCTTTTCCGCAGTATCAGTTCCAGAGCAGTGTCATATTTTTGTACGTACTTTAAGACGATAACCTCATGTGTTCTATGTAGTGTTGCGTGTGTTTGTGGGCGTCCTAGGTAAGATCAACAATATACCAAAGAGCACTAGATATATCCCCATGACATGTTTTTTTGGTTTGCATCGCTTCTATTAAACTGGAACACACGTAAATCATTATAACGGATATATACCTTACTTAGCATTGCAGTTTTCCGTCCAGTGTATAATATAATCAAAGGGAAATAAGGAAGAGACTTCAGTTTTTAATTTAATTGTATTTTGTAATATACCTAATGCCATAAAAGCTCTGACATTATATGTAGCAAAGTGACTTGTTTCTACTAAATATCAGATTCAAAATGAAATTTCAGTGTATGATATAATTTTGAAACATTTCACTCAACTGCAATTATTCTTTTCTTGCGCGGCAGACCCATGTTCCTTCTTTTGAATGTAATCTCTGCTCTTGAAGAAAACCTTTTAGATCTTAATTATCCTGTTGTGCCAACCCTTACGGATGGGCAGGGACATATGAGCCGTGACACGAGAGACCCGACAAAGTAGCATAAGCGCCCAGCGAAGACTCAGATCAGTCTGGGCATAATATGGATATTTTGCGACAAACTACATGCTTGGTGGTTCACCCAATTAATGCTAACAGCTTTGCTTACCTCTTCGATTGCACGACGGTGGGTTGCTAAGGCAGACGCCAGGATGCGTGGGCAGTGTTGCAACATTATAATAATATTACTGCGCATGAACGGATTGAATTAACTGAGTCTGCCATTTTCGGTCCTTTGATGTGTTTTTGCTTCAAGAGTATCTTATTTCAGAGTTTATATTAGGGTTGGTCTCGGACTCTATAATTTCGCCAACCTATACCTAACATAATAGTAACGCAGACGGTTGGCGCCTGACACCCGTACAGGGACGTCTTTTACGGGCCCACCGTGGTTTAACTGGTTGGTATCTTCTGCTGCGGAATTTCAGTGTGACTATTTCTGTGAGTCCTTATGTTTGTCTGTGACAAGCAAAGAAGCGACGGACTAACTTTATGAAATTATTTGGCTGTTGCGTCTCTCGTTGACATTTTCCCTGATAAATCTTGTAAAAAAATCTGTAGACATCGATGATGGCACTGGTACAAGTGAATTATCTGTACCGTTATTATATTTCAATGAGTTTCATTATTTTAACCCTATTCTGTTTCTGGTTCGAAGATGATACAAAACAGATATGTCTGATCTGACATAATCTTTTGTTGAAAGTCACTCAGACATACTTTAGTCAATGACTGGATAATCCAATATACGTTTAGGAAATTATCGAGTTCTTTATCCTCGTCTCCTACATATTACTCTTATTTTTATTCTTACTGGAGAGAAGCGGCGTTATGGGCAAACAGATCCACGACTTTATGAGTTGATCGAGGAATTTGGAACTATATGAAATGTCTGTAGAGCGCGAAGATGAAAAACCAATATTTGGGGTTCAATAAATAGCACACCTATCAAATTTTGCGATCTGAGAAAGTTTTAACCTGTGTGAGTGCAACGGTTAAGAATCTTAATATGTATCCATGGCTATGCTCTATTTGTTCAATACAATCTAGTTAATTTTCTTATTGGACTACTGTTGGAAGGACTATTGGCTGTCATCCGCCTTCCTCCTCCCTGCCTCCCGCCCCTTTTCTTTTTCTCCAACCTTGCTCCAGATGGTAATGCAAAGTTATTATCATTTTTGTGTCTCACATAAATTCTGATCTATTTTCTCTGGCTCTTTTTTGTTCTTCTGTTTTCTTTTCGTGTGTATTTATTACTATTTATTTCTTCTTTGTAATGTTTTCTTTTTGTCTTTTTTCCCAAACTTGTCTTTATACACTTTGTTGCATATATCATTTTGTGTGTCTAGTTATTTATATTTATATGTACCGTCGTGAATATTTACTTTAGATCAATGCTTACTGCCATAAATATTTGTCAGTTTAATAATATGAGGAGAAAAACTTAATAGGCTTATGCTTTCGTTCTGATCCGGTTATGTTCTGGATGTATAATGAATGTATATTTTTTGGTATACTCATACAAGTCTCCTACTTAAAGCGTATTTCATTTCTAATTTTATTTTATTTATTTCTTTTTTTTTTATTTCTTTTTTTTTCTTTTTTTTTTTTTTTTTTTGTAATATTTTGCAATCTGAAGCAAGCTTCAGCTTCAGACTGGCTCGAAGTAGCTGCCCTTTAAACGGGATCAGAGAGGCATAGTGCTAATATGAGACTGAATTCAATCTAGTTTTTTGGAATTAAAATATGTTTCAACCAAAGGGGTGAATGAAACACTAGTTTAAGTTTGTGTGGCTCAGTCTTAGTTCACGTCAGGCAGTTTGAGGGTCCAGCCAGATATATACATCTACTGACAAATAAGCCGCGACATGATAAACCCAACAAAGTGGCATGTGCGCCCCAGCATCCGCCCAGTCTGATCAGGGTCTTGGCTGTCTGCATAAAACTAGCTTAGACCCTTAGCTACCCTTTGAGCGCAAAGCAAAGATCCTGAGTTTTCGCTGTACGCACATGCCACTTTGTTTGTTTTCTCGTGTCACGGCTCAAATACTGACAATACAAGAAAATTGGTTCTCATTCCAACAGACAGCTCAGCTAAAAAAAAAAACAATACATAATTTCTGGCACCTTATCGGGTAAACAGATGCTAGCGGTTTTCGACCGTCAGCTACCCTTTAAGCGCACAGTGAAGACTGTCATCAGACTGGGCGGATGCCCAGGCTGACCTGAGTCTTCGCTGGGCGCACATGTCACTTTGTTGGTTTTGTCGTGTCGCGGCTCATTGTTTTTGATATGGCATGGCCACCACTTGTTGCATTTCTCTTTGTCTTAACGGTCATATCTGTGGCTTGTGTTAGCTGTTCTTTGAAATTGTTTTTTTCCTATGTCATTTTAGTTTGTGTTTGTACAAAAATAGAAATTACAACCTAGTCTTATTTTAATATACTAGCTAAAAAAGGAAATATCGTTTAGGAGATGAAAAAAAACAGACTACTAGAAACACCATAATGATGATGGTAGATAATCCTGTTTTAAAAGTATCTCCAACATCAGCAGAATCTGTACCATGTTTTCATTGATTTCAAAAAAGCATTCGCAAGGGTATGGCATGCAGGCTTATGGGCCACCATGCAGAAGTACAATATCAGTGCGAATCTAGTTCGCACAAATTGAGTAGCTATACGACAAGGCTACAAGTGCAGTCCTGATAAATGGCAGCACAGGAGAATGGTCCAGAACAACAGTTGGATAAAGACAAGGATGTCTTCTGTCATCCACCCTCTTCATAAATATTTTCGAACGGATCATGTCTGATGCTCTCGAAGAACATGACGGAAAAGTTAGCATAGGCGGCAGAAACATAACCAATCTGCGGTTTGCCGATGACATACTAGACGCTCTAGCTGAAGAAGAGCAGGAACTAGAAGCTCTAGTTGAAAGTCTCGACCAAACCTGCACAAGGTATAAGATGGAGATCAGTGCTGAGAAGACCAAACTGATGACGAACAGCGCAGATGGCATCCAGAGGGAGATCAAGGTAAAAGGGGCAGAAGCTGGGTACTGTAAACAGCTTGGAGCAGTTGTCTCCGATGATGGCTGAAAACAGGAGGTTCTCTCAAGGATTGCACAAGCCACTTCAGCTCTTACCAAGCTGAAACCTATTTGGAAATATCTTGGATCAAAGGTGAAACTTATGCGCTCCCTTGTCATTTCCATATTTCTGTATACCTGTGAATCGTGGACCTTGACAGCAGAGTTAGAGAAAAGAACGCAGGCATATGAGATGAGATGCTACCGAAGGTTACTGAACATTTCGACCAAGGACCATATAACATTGAGGAGGTTCGCAGGAAGATCCAAGCAGCCACTGGAGAATATGATGAATTCCTGACGCTGGTCAAAAAAAGGAAAGTAAGGTGGTTTGGCCACGTCTCAAGGTCTTCTGGTGTCGCAAAGGCGATTCTTCAGGGCACGGAGAAAGGATAAAGAAGAAGAGGTAGACAGAAGAAGAGGTGGAAAGACAATATTACAGAGTGGACAGGAATGGATTTTGCTAGCCCAACTAGGGCAGCTGAAGACAGGACAAGATGGAAAGGGATTGTTTCGAAGTCATCTGTGGTGCCCCAACGAGTAAGGTTATGGGATAGAATAGAATAGAATAGAATAGACAGCATATTATCACAGCCACGAGAGCAACAAGGCATCAGAAGTACTAAGTTACAGACTTCATCAAAATGATGAGTCTTCGGTGACTGGATAAGGACTGGCACATTTTCCTGAAAATAGTTCCTCCTATGAACAGATTTAAATTCTAGCAGTAAAGTGTGAGTTCTTACGGCTGCATAAAACTGTAGATTAAACAGTTTGGCTTTTATCAGCATTAAGCATTAAAGTTAATATTCCTTAATAACACATGGCATTAGATGTCAGTTAAAGTGCTTTTATATAAAGACAGACGTATCACCGTTAGCATAAATATCATTAAGCCAGGTCTTCCAGTTCAATGCACCACGGCAGCCTAATTGGAGTTTGTTTAAACAGGTTGCAAAATACATTAGCTTTTTTTTCTGTCACAGAATTATACATACACTCGTTCGCGCTATCAGTGATATCTTTGATCCGAGGCATCGACACTTCGGATGTCACGTATCATAGTGGTCACACGAAAACATGAGTTTTTCTTTGATGTATAATGAACAGAAATATCGTAATTGGTCTTCTCTGTAGAAAAAAAAAAAACATTAAAAAAAATGTATCATGCATCAGCCTCAAAATTCCACCTGAAAATACGGGTATGTTAACATAATGTGGTATCATGTCACTTTAGAACTGCGGTTGAGCTAATACTAATACTACAGTGCTTTTTGAAGCGATATCTAGGTTCGAGGCTATACAACTTGAGAATAATCTCAAACTCAAAATAAAGCACACTGATTGGCTGATTCCGAGCATGTGCTCGGAAGCAACCAATCAGTGTGCTTTATTTTGAGTTTGAGAATGTACTCAAGTTTTATACCTCTGGGCTGAAGACAATCAGCTAGATGCTGACGTTGGCATGGTTGGTCATGATAACAGCGTTCGACTGGTTAAAGACGACACCGACGTATATCATTACGCAGTCGGGATGTCAGCAAGTTCGGACAAAACTGCGTTTGCTTTATATTTGTTTGACACTGTTTACACCTTGAAATATTCTAACGATGCATGATAAATAGAAAACCATGTTAGAGTCTTTTGATACAAGGTTTATCAGGCTCGTCCTGAAGCACGTAGGAATGAATTTCTCAGCAAGCCTCGCCCTTCCTTGGCTGTGTCTGGTATCACCTGATAAGCTTGTTATCAAAAGAAACTTACAGCATTTTCTGTATGTATCTTCGAGATCCCGGAAAGTGCATATGAAAGTACATTTGTTAGCGCGATATTTGAATATTTCAAGTTGCATATATGTTAATGTAAGTTGTACTTTTACTACTGACCGTTCAAAGGTGGTTGTTCCGATAGTTTCACGTACTTTTTTTGGTTTTGTATTGTTTGTTAGCACGTAGTTTTGTTGTTGTGTGTGCCTTCGTGTCGCCTCCTGTCCTTCTTTTTGATGGCTTGGGATCCCCAAGGATGATTCAGAGCTATGATTGTTTTTCTGAGTTACATATTTTTACTATTTTTTTATGTAGCGAACATGAATGTTTGTTTTAGAGAGTCAGCAAACATGTACGTAACTCCGTTAGCAGTTAATGAAATATATTTATTATCAGTCCCAACGTTTTTGGTAGCTATAAAGCTTTATCACTCAAATAAGATGTTCCCACGCATAATTCGGATTTTCATATGACATTCGTTCCTTGAAAAATTATTAACTCGTTTTGGGGATTAATAAGGACATTTTTTTCTTTCTTTTTTTAAAGGGAGAAACCAATTTGCTCTGTCCTGTTTGCTTCAAGTGTTTGCTTCAAACAAGTAGAGCGGTCAAAGTACCAAAATCATAAGTCCAAACTCATATAATTCATATAACATCGACAAATCCGAAATATATAGATTCAAGGGGTGACGAAACCCTTCGCAAAATAGAACTTAAAGAATTTGCTTCCAGAATAATTCTTTATTTATCCACCAGAAAAAGGAAAGTAAAAATGAAGTGAAAGAATCAATTCTTGAAAGTGTTTCGATTCACATTGTCTTACTTCAAAATTGTCACTGTATTAACTTCCTTCTGTTAGCATCTCTGATTTTTATGATACGATCTCAGAGAGTGTCACTGATAAGGCCGCGAAGGCCGAAACTATTCCGGTCCACATCATTAAGCCAACTCGAGGAAAAGACTGAATCAGTCTCGTTAACGAATGGCAAAATAGGGTCATCAAGTGAAACTTACAACGAAGTATTTATACTAGTACAAACAGTAACGGATCTTTGCATTTGCATCCGTTCAACTGACCTCCGTTTTATTTGCTTCTCGATAATTAATGGATTCAGCCCTAATGCACAGAGAACATTGTTGAAAAGAATCTAACCAAATGCGTTTCATTTCCTTTTCTAAAATACAGCTCGAACAGAAACACGTGGAAATGGCTCGGCCAGCCTCGTCCTTCCTACGCTGTTTCTGCCCTGGCCTGAGAACTTTATTATAATATCAAAAGATACTAGGTAACATGGTTTGCTCAAAAAGGCCATACTGCCCTCAGCCTATAGAGCATAATGCATAACAGTTTCTACAGGTACTCGTAACAAGCAGCCATTCAAAGAGCAGGTGCAAACATTATTACACTCACACAAAAAGTATGGTTTCATCGTGTAGTTTTCTTAAAACAAACTATTTCTTTATCACACCGAAAAATACTCAGTCAATTTGAAGCAACAATTCATTTACATGAAGTCTGATATCAAAGATAAACTAACAAAATGTAGAAATGCTCTATTAACGATTATCTCAAACACAGACGTTTAAAATCCATCACGCCTTGTTATGAGCGACAGTATGTAACAACAAGAAATATTGTCTTGGCAGACATTTGTGCAGCTAAATCAGCAGATAATGAACAATTTTCTCTCAAACCTGTTTTTACTGTTCAAACATTCATCAAATTCCTACATTTGATGAATATGAATTATCCACATCTGAAATAATTGTTTAAGAAAATAAAATGCGTTATAGTTAGACGAGCAAACGTTTGAATCTTAGCGGAGTATGGCATTATTTTGTGTTTTGCGAGTTCTCGCTGCATCGAACATCTCTTTCCTGATGCCCTTGTCTTTCGCCTTTCCCGAAACGCAGGGCCTGGGGTGGCACGGTGGGAGTCGCCTGCGCTCGCAAGTTAGTACGCAGGCGTCTCTTACCTCATGTCTGCAACTATTTATCTCGCGGAATGAGTCAGTAAGTCTGCTCGGAGAAAAATGTTCGTTGTCAGCCGAGACCTGCCCATCACAGTGAGGTGGTTGGGTGGTGCGATGGTGCTATGTATAACTTCCAGTGCCGGGGCGTCCAACTGAATTGGATAATAGTAGGGCAAGGGCCTACTACGCTTGCAGCAGGTGGGAATTGTTTGGACATTTTTTTTCTCTCGTCTATCATTTCTCTCTCCTTTCTCCCTCTCTAAGGGAGACGGCTCGATATAGATTGAAATACTGTCTCAAAGGGACGTCATACCAAACACAATTAATCAATCAATCAATCAATCAATCAAACCTGTCTATCCCTTTTTTTTTTTTTGGGGGGGGGGGGAGGTAAGGTTAGTGTAGAAGTTAAACTAAAATTGGTAAGGATACGTTTATATCAGAGGCAAAACAAACTGAGCCGCAATACGAAAAAAACAAACAAAAGTGATATATGCGCCCAGTCTGATCAGAGTCTTCACTGTCGGCTTCAATGTATCTACGGATCGAACAGTAGCGGAGAGCAAAGACTCTGACCAGACTTGACAGATGCCCAGGCTGATCTAAGATTTCGCTGGGCGCACATGACACTTTGTTGGTTTTGTCGAGTCGCGGCTCAGGTATACGCTTCACAGTCGATCTGGGGCCGTATTCATAAAACGACTTAAGTCGTTGCTATGCTGTTGCTAAGGCTGAATTTCTATAAAGGAGATTCCCTACAACTATGAAATTTGCTCTGGAGGAACAGTCTTTGTAAGACTGTTCCTCCAGAGCAAATTTCATAGTTGTAGGGAATCTCCAACATAGAAATTTACCCTTAGCAACAGCATAGCAACGACTTAAGTTGCTTTATGAATACGGCCCAAGTTGTTCAGTCTGTATATAGTATTCCTCAGTATTATTGAGAATTTTTAACAAAGTAGAAATTAAGCAATAACACTTGACAGACCATCTACAGACTTTACAGCTTTGTTTCATTATTTAACAACATATCTCTGTGACATTTCTAGCATATCCATATCACTTATAAATTTAATTCACAAATGTAATCTCCCCCTGAATTGTCTTGCCCTGAGACTTTTTTACCGACTGGAAAATTATGTACCCTTACCAAATAAAAGCCGTATTTGTGGAAAAGATAACGACAAAGCATGTGTTTTTGAATGGTTAACTGGTCTACTGGTAAAGTTCTGAGGATCTAAAATTAAATTTCTATATGAGCTTGTCAGCTAGCTTTCATACGACTTCATTTTAAGAAGTGCCTAAAAATGGGGAAAAATGGCAATTTCGACCGAGGGTAAGTTGCTGTGATACATTCCTATTTTATACATCTCGACGGAAACTGCAAAAACACATAGTGTTTGCAAGGCTTAGTAAATGTGCTTTATGGGACATGAATAATTGAATTTCGACATGATTGTCTACACTTTGACAGAAATATTTTATTTAGATCATCAGCAGGTCAGAATTTTTACTGTTTTTTCATGCCTTCAACATTCTATGCATATCCTAACTGACATTCCCTGTCTCAGAAACTGGAGTTAGTAACAATAAACCATGCAGAATATTAAATACACCACTAATAATGTAGATGATGGTGAACAATGCAGAAAACGAACTATCTTTAAAGAGAAAATCTATTTCCAACAAAGGCAGTATAACAAAACATAGTTAAAATCAAGGGACATAAATTTACAGGGGTATACCCTAACCCATCATCGTCAATAATAGATACAAGAAAATTGATCATATTGTCATATTTGTATATCAAAAACATGAAAATGAGGTTCTTTCATTTTGTTTTACTCATTTGAAGATTCTTAATACAGATGGCTAGCAACTGAGTGCCAAAATGCAATTCTCAATAATTTTGAGGAGTACTATAACATCCCAGCAGCAAGGTATCTGTTTGCCGCTGGGTCATCACGTACATCAAACGTGTGGTTCGTGTAGAAAAACTACCAAGAATTCAAACACTGGTAAGAAAAATATATCTCGCCAACTGTATTTGCATGCAGTTTGGCGCATAGTATTAAAATTTTTACCATATTTGGTACATGTATCAACTTATAATCATCATAATTATTATCACAAATACAGCTTCTACAATCACTGTTTTATTTCTGCTGTCCGACATCAAGCCAGCTTCATACAAACCTCTGCGAAGGCCAACAACGAAAACTGAAAATTCATATCTCTAATTATATTACACTCTGCTTAATTTGTGATTAACGCGTTCTACACAGCCCTCTCAGACACAAATATTCAATGAGGTAATGCTGGTTTATGTCATGCCATTCCGTGATGCCTGTTGGTCATTAATTAATTGAAGGACAACTCTTGCATGTAAACCAGTAGGTTAGTATAAAATGTACGTAGAAACTAGATACCAATATGAATACAGGGCACAATTATTCGACTTATTATGATACTTTAAGGGCCGTCGCCGGCTCGTGGAAAGTAGTCCGGCTATGTATTTGCAAGTTCCGAAAGCACGAGAGGGAGATTGGGGGGGGGGGGGGGGGGGGGGCACGAGAGCTTTTGCTTGTGGGGAGAGGGTGGGTAGTGGGGGATCAATGGATCTCTCCAGAGAAAATGTTTTCATTCAGAAAGCTTGTAGATCATCACTAGATGCGTTTATATTGCATCTTGTGTTCATCATTAGTACATGTATACAATTTGAATCAATTACGTAAGGATATCAAGGAATTCGAAATAGAGCTGATTTTTGTCAGTTTAAGCAGATGGTTCAGTTTCGAGCAGGCACACGATTAAAAAAATTTATGTGGATCCGTCGGCGAGCCACACCAGGCGATAGCAACCACCATCTTTATACAAAGGTTAGGTCTGATACATGTATCCACGTAAAAGTTCTTTTACTCTAGTTGCGAATCTCAAAGATTGAAAAACTTATTTAGACATTTTTTGGGCTGACCAAGGATCCATTGTCTTTGGCTAATTTGTAACTGGTGGGGTATGAATGATGGAAGAAAATGCCTGTATGTTGTTAGAATTTGAAATCGTCTGAAAGGCAGTTTTCAAAAGAGTCTGTTGGCATGTTATTTGACTGATTTATCTGTAGCGTCTGAATAAATTAACTCCAGGTAAGCTTTCATTTACATATTAATAATTTGATACACCAATGTTTGCCTTCAGATATTTAAATTTAGTTCATACGGGATGACAGAAGAATTAGGAGCTATGTATTTGACGTCTCGTCCCTTTCAGATTATATTTTAATGAATATGAATTCGATTAAGTAGGTGTTAGTTTAAAAATCGCAATGCTTCGGGTAGTGTAATTGACGTTGACGGTAAACGTTAACGCTGCAACTTACAGACGACTAACATGTGTCACTTTGTTTCGCATAATGTAGTCTCAGAAACTTATGAGGTACAAAACTCCCGCAGGGGGGGGGGGGGTCTATGGCCAGCCCAAGGTCTATTCTCTTTTTTTCGGAGACTTTGGTGAGATGTACTGTTTGGCTGGGACTTTCCTGTGTCTATGTTAGTTTTATAATGTAAACTAGTTTATTTATGTGAGAAGCCCCAATTGTTCCTCTGTAGATGTGGAAAGTTCTGTCAATCATAACTAGCTGGACGTATTACGATTTGCATACATGTTTTAGATTTTCAAAAAAAATATTAAGTAAATTATTTCCAAAACATATCCATCATATTTAACGTAAAGTATAAATTCATAATCATTATGCAACTAGCCAGAGGCTTATTATATTTGCTCCTAGTAATACCCTTAAGCCTGTGGTGTTACAAAGCAGACTGCGAAGCAGATTAATTCAGAAGCCTTGTAAGCGTCCGTTTGCTCCAAATACATAATCATTTACAAATCTGATTCAAACAAAAATGAGAAAAGGATCACAAAGAACAATAAATTTGGCTTAATTGCATTAGAGACATATCCGATCTCATTTTGTTTCTCTTTTTAGCATGGCCTTAAGACTAGCTTTATTATAGGATTATACTCATATGATATACTATGGCGACAGAAACCTTACATGTCATGGTATTACAGTTGTGTTTTTAACTGTTATTCTTATGTCTATTTGGCTGAGTTCTGCTAGCAGTGTGACCACCTGTATAACTGCTCACTTTGCTTCCTGGCGTGCTTTGTATTAAAAAGTAGAAAATGGTCAAAACAAGATGTTGGTTTGTTTTCCTTATGATTTATTCTGATTGTCCAGATTAATGTTTTCGTCTGTGTACTCTGTGGGGCTTTGTTGATTTGGGTGAGTTGAACCCTTCGTGACGGAGACTAAGGTCGAGGTTTGGATCCATTAAAGCTAGTTTAAGCCCCCAGTAATCTATTACTGACATTCCCAAGGCGATACTTCTATTGTGGTTCCTCAATGATTCATGTTGTTGGTTTAAACATATTTTAATCGCTGCTTCAGTTTCACATAAATAGTTCGAGTAGTTCAAGTTAGGATGGGAATGGAAGCAATAACTGCCTATTAAGTTCCTCTCCTTGTTGTACAATGTACATGTTGATATGTCCGCCTGTCTATGGTCTTTAGCAATATTGCCACCTGGAAATGGATGCTGTTATCTATTGTCTTGTTTCGTTATCTAAAAGAGAAAATAGGTATGTTGTTTTCAATTAGGGTATCTGAATGACTGACTTGAAGAAAGAGCTCACACCGGGTAGGCGGCAATCGAAAACGCTCTTAATCGATTAAATTGTCGCCAATTTGCAATCGAAAATGCTGTTTCTAACGGTTTTTGATCCGCGTTAATCGATAGCCCGAGCGTTTTCGATTGCCGCCTACCCGGTATGGAGCTTTTCGTTCGGTTTACCGTGCGTGTCTTTCGTGGGCATTTGTCGGTTTGTGCGTGTGTTTCTTTCCCTTTTGGTCTTAGGGGCTAAATGGGTGATTTGATTGCATTAATTTCTGATCATTGCTTATCTTTTTTCTTTTCAAGTGTGGGTGCGAATGGTGGGTTTCATACCACTTCGATCGACGCGTACCATACTTATGTGGGATAATAGGTAAATAGGTAAATAGGTAAATGCATAAAAAAGGAAAGAAAAAATACACCTGATAAGTATTGCTAATTGTAGCACTGTTGTTTGTCGCAGACATATCAGGGCATGCATGACCTGCATCCGGGTTTTTATTGTATGGAGGATAATAAACACAATCTACCATTTGTGAAAAGAAACAGTTTTAAAATGACGTTATGAATATAAACTTTATTTTGGCTTCGTTTCCTTTTTAATTTAATCGCCGTTATTTGCGGATAGACGTGTTTTATTCAATAATAACGAATGACGAAAAGTGTATATGCAAATTTCATGACCCGTTTGAGCAGCCGTAAATCAGGCGCATTCGAGTTTTCCAATCGTGTATTTAAAGGTCTAGTATGAAAGCCATAACCGCACCGCGCTTCCGATCTGCCGTGCCAGAAATCAGTTTTTTTTAACAACTGATGTATTTCTAACTAAAATTACAAGGAAACAAACAGTGCTTCCACTAGTGGAAGTCTGGGGGTCTGTGACTTCTAAAACTGAATGCCAGGAAGTCAGTGACTTCCAATTTTTATCATAACCTACCATCTATAAAGTAAATATTGACTTAAATAATGAGTTAAATTTGTTGTAATAATGGTATTTCACCCATTAATGAAGGAGAAAGCAATCTAAATATGGACATTCTGGAAGAAACCAAGTCTATCCTTCAGCATGACTTCCAAATGACAAACCTTGGAAGTCATATGACTTCCTGATTTTGATGGTTAGTGCTAGCACTGAACAAAATACAATTAGAACAAGAAAGAACTACTTTTCGAAGCTGAACAAAAATCAGACATACCCTTTATCTTCTTGAATTTGTATAGTAAGTCATCATAAAATTCTGGTTCCGATAGGCCTTCATGTGAAAGTGATTTTAACCTGACATTGAGTTTTGAAACCAATTCATTGCATCGGCGATTAAATTTTCTAGATAAGGAATTATTTCGATGCAGGCCCATCTTGATACTCATTCGCTCAATTGCACACACGCTCACTCACTCACAAACTCACGAATTCACTCCCTTAGCAATTGGGCCAAACGAAGTCAGGGAAAATCATGAAAATATGAGGCATAAAAAGCTAAGAAATAGACTTTTAATAAGTGTTCCCCCGGTTACAGCTAGCTTCTGGTGAGGTATCGGTATTTTTGCAGTTCAGTCATGCTATTAAATCTTACTTGTGGCAAATAAACTAGGATTTCGAAGTTGTATGAAAATGAGTAAGGAAAACATCAGTTTTGGCCATGGTGCCGCATGGTTATATATCTATGCGCCAGGCATTTGTATCCACACACCCCACCTACAGAAATGGAATTTTTACATTTCAGAGACCTGTGATGATTAGCTGATGGTAACAACCTTGCTCTTATTTCGACCCTATACTACAGAAAATCTCACAGGGTAAAGGACCCCAATCTTAAAACTCCGGCACTATGGAAACAATTAAAGTATAATTGCCCTGCACCTTGGTCCGGCTATCCCAGCGCCATTGTATTATTGTAGGCCCGGAACGTCCTGTTACCATAGTCTAGCTGCAGTTGCAGTTATCCGTTGAGGGAAATTTGGGTTGCCCTTTATATTAATTCATGTTTTGTCCACCATTTTGAAGGACTTCTTATTAAATCAACAACCCAACAAACTCTATTCGTTTATTGTGTTTCCGTTCATTCCTGGCGCAGCCCATCTTCGTAGGTTGGGGCGAGGATGCAAATGACAGCAGGCCGAATTGACCCGGACGAGTTGAATGGAGGCCGAGTTGACCCAGGAGCCGTGAAGACCCCAGGCTTACAGAAAGCAGGCCGAGTTGACCCGCTTCTACCATGACATACTATCGTCAGACAATAGTTGTAATCGAACTCGACCAAGGCTGATCACGATAATCCTCACTTGGGAATTCATGTTTTGTCCTTGAACAAGACACATTTACTTTACAAAAGTACTGATAATACCCAGGAAGCGGTGGATCCGTCCTGACATGACTAAAAAGTTGTTCTTTAAAAACGAATTTCATCTTCGACAATTATCTTTTTTAAAGATGTTTCTTGTTAACCTATAACACGACTACTATAAAGACCGATGCAAAGTGGCCCAGCCTAATTCAAACATAAATCAATCCACCAAAAATCAACATTTTTCAACTGATCAGAGTTTTCATGCAGAGTGTTGTACTATCGCCATTAAATGCTTATGAACATGTTCTTTCCTTTAAGAGAAGACCCATTTTAAAGCGGTTTCTTTGTCCAATTATATAAAAAGAAATTCCGTACATTTTTTTTCTTTTTCTATACATGTACAATAAAAAAACGGCTGGAAATCACCAGAGTTCCCACTCAACTTAGTCTTCCTGGGATATAGCAAACACAATAGAAGTCGCTATCAACTAAAGAGAAAAATACCTTCTGATAGAAATAGAATTCTAGCTTCGAGTATTTGGTCGGTTGCTATGAAGCCTTCCAAGTGAATAAAGCAGCTTTTTGAGACAGCTTAGCGTCAATAACATCTGTAAATGATAAGACAATAGCGTCACTGATTGGCTTCTTATATTAATGGGCTTTTAAAAATGGTTCTGTAAGACGTTTTTGGTCTACTCGCGAAAGAAGGAAATATGCCATCTGTTTTATATCGGTTACATGCTGCTAAAGTTGAACATATTCTCCTGTATGTGAGACTTCACAGACTTGGAAATGGAAATATTTGCCTTTATTTTGACATTGGGCTTCTCGTTATATGCATGGAATACACTTTAAAGAAAAGCAACCTTGCCATTTTCAATTTGTCTCTATTCTCCATAGCATTCTCAAGGAGCACATTCTTTCTTTTCAGAGAAGACAACATTTTAAGAGGGTTTTGGTGTCTATGAAAACAAACAAGAAGTCAAAAAATAAGTTTCCCATTGTAGAAGGAGCGCAAAATAACTGGGAGTTAGTTTTTTACATTACTTTTATCTAAGTATTTCACAATTTATCAGGTTGAACAAGTAAAAGAGTAACGTGGTCTTAAATGTTGTTCCGCGATTCAGTCGCGGCTAATTTTCTACAGCCAATACCGGAAATATGTAAGTTTTATGAAAAAGTAAAAAGATAAGCAACGATAAGGAAATAAATACAATCAGATCCCAGATCCTGTCCTTTAAAGCAGCAGAGAAAGAAATATAATTTCACGAAAGACACGCACTGTAAACGGAGTTAACAGCTCTTTCTCACCCATTGGACAAGAATATCCCTTTCTAGAGGTGTCTGACATTTTTCTATCTCGGCCTGCTATCCCGGCCTACGCTCAAAAAGCTGTCTCAAAATGCCAATCATAGCTATAGTACAGCCCATTTAATTACACACTTAAATTCAACAAATCAACTTGCTGCTACCTGTCATGTAGATTGCATGCAAAATGAAATTGACAGCAAATGATGTGCATGAGGTGTTACTGTAGAATTTTGATTAGCTGCCAGTCATGAAAAATGTATGCACAAGGTGAAATTAACACACATGTCATAACTATTAATAGAAAATTAGCTTGAAGTTTATAGTAATGGCCTCAAGAAGAAATAAAGAAGAAAACTTGCCTGAGATTTCCTTGTCTCGGCCTCAAACCCATCGTAGATTCTATTATTCCCAAATAGGTGGACTGTTCGTGCACAAAATCCGAAGATTTATCTCGTATTTGAGCGACCTCATGTGAGTTCAAACAGTGTGACATTGGTGACAAGCAAAGGCTCTGCTCAGACTGCACTTGAATAAAGTCTGATCAGAGCTTTCACTTGTCACATCGGCCAGCTGAGGAATTGGCCCAAACCATTCAGTCATCAGTGGGGCCACAATGTCACAATACAAAACTTCCACATTGTTGGCAGTTGCATGATGTGGCTCATTTATCATGGTGCATTACGTCTTGTGCTTATCAGACAATAGAAAACTGTTTTCTACGTGACGTATACTGGCTTTTGTCTGAGAGAGAAATAAATATTAACTGTATTGTTACTTGTTGTTTTCTGCTAAGAATCCGGAGTGCCTCAAGTAAGAACACTGTCTGCATACCTTTGTGACAATTGATCTATAAATTGCTAAGACCCATAGTATCATATGTCTTCGGATATAAGACGGGGAGTTTTCCTCGGTAAAAACAATCACAAAGTTCTAGATCCGTCTTGTAAGACGGATCTAGATATTTGAGATCGTTTTTGAATAGAAATACACATTTTAATAGCTGAAATTACGCATGCCTGATTTACATACATGCGATCCTTTGGAAAGAGTAAATTCCCATCCTTTAAACAAATATGTAAGTAGGATGCCAGACAGTGACGGTGGTTAACTCTATTAGCACTTTAAAGGCGCTGCGTACCATATTATTAATATTGCACGCAACCACACAAATTTTAAAGAACATTAGTCGTAAACTAGCACAATTTCGTAATTGAATCTGGCTTTACTGGCTTTCAAAATGGCCCTCAGTGTCTACTGCTATTTGCTTGCATCATTTTGACCTAGAACTCTATGAGGGATCGTATTAGTGCATTTGTATATGCAATGTCCTCGCTCTGAAGACAGTCTTACTCCATGTTAGACAATGCGTGTTTTCCATACTTACACAAATTTGAGCTTAACGATTCAATCGTAATAAGTTCTAAATAATAAGATCCTTTGGAAGCAAGAAATACACCAAAAGGAATGAAAACAGACTCGATTTAATCGAGTCTGTTCATGACCAGCAATGAAATATACAACACAGGCCATGCCCCCCTATCAGCGGCTTTAACAGAATTTATACTTTCAAAATGTCTCTAAATGACCTCTTTTATCCCAAAGGAACAGAAAGAACCCAAAGGAACAGAAAGAACAATCTTCGTTATGGTTGTTTTCGGGTAGACGTTTTACGGCCACCACAAGGCACAGCACATGCTACAGTAAAGTTAAATAAGTTCTGATTGAACTCGGATTTAACGTCCCACCAACAACGAGGTCATATGGAGACGTGACCTCGGTTTAAAGTCTCATCCGAAAGACCGGAGAAGCGGGCGATCGAACCTGCGACCCCTGGATTGGTAGTCTAGAGTGTTATCCAATACGCTACAGCCGCTCCTAATAAGTTCTGAATAATTTTGATTGATTGATTGATTGATTGATTGATTGATTGATTGATTGATTGATTGGGGTATAACGGCCCTTTGTGACTGTATTTCAGTCTGTATGGGGCCGTCTCCCTAAGAGAGGGAGAAAGAGGAGAGAAATGATAGACGAAAGGAAATATGTCCAAACAACCCCCGCCCACACCTAATACAAACATAGTAGGCCCTTGTCCTACTATTATCCAAAACAGTCGGACGCCCGGCACTTGAAGTTATACCCAGCACCATCGCACCACCCAGCCACCCCAAAGGTACTTTGGAAGCAAGGAATACAGCACAGAATTAAAATAGCAAGCCTATCTTTTATTTCAAACAAGCCGTTTCTTTATTGGATTGGGTACACCTGCATGTTTTCTTTTTTTTTCTTTTCTCATATTTTGAGAAGAGCGAGAACTTTTGTAACTTCCTGTTTGGTCTCTTGAATGCCTAAATATTTCCTGAAAGTGTTCTACTCTAAATAGAAAGAATTTTCTCTAACAAGAGCAAATTCTTTCCTTTAAGACTTGAACCCTATTGGGAAGGGATGCAAAAACAACTTAGGCAGAGTTGCTTCCCTTGAAAGTATACGGGGCAAGCAAACTCAGTCAGAAATTTTATATTTAGACATAATCAACGTTTTCTTCGCCTACGTTTTGGATATCAAACTTCGACGTAAGAAGTGCATGTAAATGGTATTATAGTGCAATATTAATTTTGGTGCTTTGACAATTTTAGACGTGTGTGTATTTAAATATTGTATTGAAAACTGAAAGTTTGAAGTCTTTTTAGCTTGGCAATCTTCATTTTTAACGCAAAAAGCGTCAGATTTTTTTTTATTCACTACAAGCATGAGTTCGCTCGAATTACAGAATGTGTTTGTGGGTCTTTTTTATATGGTGACTAGAATGATGTAAAACGATCTAAGTTGTTTTATTTTCATTGTTTATGATTTTAAAACGTTGTTGTTGTTGTTGCAATTCTAGTCGTAACGATGTTGCCCACGTGGGTGAGGGGGGGGGTGGGGATGAAAGAGAGAGAGAGAGACATTGGGGAGAGGGAACGTCGTTACGAAAATCGCAACAACAATTAGACTAGTACAAAAACAATACAAGTTGTTTTATTTTCATTGTTTAACCAGAAAAAAAACTGAGGTTCCAATTGTACTTTATTAATATCATATAACAGTTTTCAAAGGAATAAAACCGTTCGATTATTTTGAAAACCTTTTTAACAGGTAAGAAATGGCTTCAAGAACATCGCTACTCTTTCTTTACATTGTTCAAGATTGTGCTATGAATAGCTAAACTTTTCTTTAGTTATCAAGTCCGAATCATATTATCCACTATGGAATGATTTTTTTCGCCATTGCGTAAGTTTGTGTGCAACCCTCATAGCGTTTCTGGTCTGATTCTAGTTCTTTGGGTACAGGTAGGTAGGAGGCGAACAAATTTTAGCCGCGACACAAGAAAACCAGCAAAGTGGTTGTGCGCCTAGCACAGTGATCAGAGTCTTTGCTAAGCGCTTAAAGGGTAGCCAAGGGACTAAGCTACCTCTACATGTATGCGGACGGTGAAGAGTCTGATCAGTCTAGGCGGATGCCCAGGCTGATCTGAGTCTGCGCTGGGCGCACAACCACTTTGTTGGTTTTCTCGTGCCGTGGCCTAGTCATGTATGTGCTTTTTGTAGAACTATGCGACTGTATTCGGTAAAGCTAATTCTGTTTATGTTATTATGACTAGAGTGGCCTGAGACCGTCAAAACGCCCGCTTTACTTAAAATAAATTGAGGTTTCCATTATGTATTTTATATAACATCTTTTTTTAATCATTCGGACCCTTTTAGATACTAATCAATCTTTGTATCGACTGCGTAGCTACAATTAAGTAATTACAGTATGCTTTTGTCGCCAGATATTGTCAGTGTCACTGATGAGGCTTGTGTAGCCGAAAACTTCGAAGTATGGCCCATGTTCTTTCTTTTGAATGAATGTGTTCTCTGCTGTTGATGAAGGAATCCTTTAAGGTTTTAATTTCAATAACATTATAGGAACACATTTGTACCTTTTAGGTACTTCTTCAAGCTTAGATAACTGATTTTTTTTTAATTGGCTGAAATGACTTTTAGCTATGAATGTCAGAGAAAGAGTTTAACCAAAGACATGTTTCAACATCATTTAATGTTTAAGGAGCAATAACCTTATCGAAAAAAAAGTAGAATGATCGGCTTAATCGGTCCGTAACCGGTGATGATGACCCGTAAAGAGGTTCATGTTTCCTGATAATAAGCTGCGAGGATTGCATAATCTCTGTTTTCCCTCATCAATTTCAGATAATGAATCGACACTAATCAGCAATAAACGTCATTTATCTTGTTTTGTCAAGACAGATCTGACGTCGAGGAAGAAAGATGAACATTTGATTGAAGCATACTTGAAATACATCCGTTACCGTACTTTTATGTTTATTTTTACGCCCTTGGACGTAGACTGACTTGGTTTTGACTTGGTATTGTGCTAGAAGCACTTTCAGATCAATCCAGTTTATGATGCTATCCGACTATCCGACATGCATCATTGGAACTTTCTATAGTACATGCATATTTTCTGTTTGTTGTAAATGTAGAACTTTGTAATTTCTATCTTTGTTAAAATGTTCAAAACGAATTCCTGTTTGTGATTTTGATAGCCATTCAGAGAGTATGCTTGCATGCTTAAATTAATTTTGTAAAATGTTGGTTCTAGAACTTGTTGCACTGTAAACATAATAACAATTACAGAATCCTAAAGATGTTTTCTTCACTTACATCTTCTTTTGTTAATTCTTCTACTTATCTAATAGTTTAAGATATGAGCCGCGGCCAGAAAACCAACGTAGTGGTTGTGCGCCCAGCGAAGACTCAGATTAGCTTGGGTATCCGCCCAGTCCGATCAAACTCCTCACTAAGCGCTCAAGGGGTAGCTAAGGGTCTAAGCTACCTTCATGCGGACAGCGAGGACTCTGATCAGACTGGGCGGATGCCCAGGCTGATCTGAGTCTGCGCTGGGCGCACAACCACATAGTTGGTTTTGTCGTGTCGCGGCTCATGTGTTTAATCAAGTATTATACCTGTATTTACTTTGCACAGACCTTTTTTTGATGTTCGGAAAAAGATTTCTCTATAAACTATCAGCTTTCGTTCTGATTTTCGTGTGCAGTTATGTTGTTTCTATGTTGTAATGAACATTCTGGAAAAAAATAAAATATGTTTAAACCAACTTTCTACTCGTATAATTGTCGTACTGAGCGATTTGAATGATCAGCCATGCAGTTGGTATACAATGTATCAAGCGAGCCACGCTGTATAACTGAAACCCGAAGAGAAGTTTTGGTTTATCCAAGCGGTTTTCATCCCAATGGACACCCAAGGGTGATTCAATATTGAATAAACGTTGATTTAATATTGATTTAACCTTTTTTCCTGCTGGAATGGAAGTGAGATAAGCGTAGAAAAAAAAGTATTTTAGTCTTCTTGGAATAGCCGTAAGACCAATTACAGAACAGAGAATGATAACCCCTTTTACGACGTGGCTTACAGAGTTAAATATATATCTTTCCTCTGAATTGAGAAGACACACAAATAGCTGCTCAATGGCCTTGGGCAGATACGGAATTGTGATACGAAGAAACAAAAATGTATTATATATATTTTCATCATTATCATCCACTTCCTTATAGACAAAGTAATACCCAGATCCTCATCAGACTGCTCCTTAAGAATGCACTTGCTCCTAATCCTAGCAGAGTCTATTCTGCTGATAATTACATCAGTAATGTTGCGTTACATTGTCGAAACAGTTTAACTGTACGAAGAATAGTTACAGTGGTCGCCTATAAATCGTTGAAATATTTCGGGTGATTATGGCACACGGGGACCTTCTTCACAACAGACACGTCAACGCCAGGAATACGTCATTACGACGTCATGTGCCCGCTGGGCATAATCTGACTGGCTTCTAATTCAATGAATGATGCTACCCTTTGTCTTTCAAGAAACATCAAAAAGACTAAAATAGTGGACTGGCCGGTATCTGTCTGGTAACTGGATAAAGAAACTAAACTACTGTACGTATCGAAGGTGCAAGCACAGCCGCATACTTTTTAAAGCATATGATAAATTGGCGTTTTGATCATTTCTCCTGTCTTTGATATGCTTATAAAACTGAGATATATTTATCATGGCGCCATCTGAGCGCTCAAATGACTTCTCGCAATGATACAAACTATATTGAATGTCATGATTGATAACCTTAGATCTAGATGAAGAATTCCTTTATATAGGCGCTAAACGCTGAACAAAGAAATCAAAACAATAATGTCTAAAAATGATGAATTTACTGCTCGTACGGAAAAGTGCACCGAAGACTGATTTATTCTGATCATATATTGCTGTGACCTGATGCATTTTGTGAGCCTATAATTCATATTACGTTACAGACAAACAACAACAGTGATCACTTATGAAATGAGACAAGTTCAAACAGTAGATGTACTTTTTTCTTGTTTTCTCATATATTATTTGCGTATTTGTACAGTCAGCTTTCCATGGGTAAAGTACATTTTGAAAAAGAAAGGTTTACAAATAAATTAACAAAATATGCTCATAAGCAATTTTATTTTCACACCACCATTACAGTACCCATTAAAGCGATTTTCAAAGAAGTTTTTGTCAGGATGAGCTATACTTTATAACCAATGTATTGTGAGAGTACTTGACAATATACAAAACTTTAAATTCATTCGATGCCAACATTCTATAGCTTTGACCGAATAACCAGCTTATTTTTCCGGCACTTTCAAGATGTGTAGCACTTTTTAAGCAAATTATTTCACTATGTGTTGCGTTTTATAACGATTTCGATGTCATATGTCTTAGAATGTTGCTTTGAAAGTTGATAGAACAAATTTTTATAAGCAGAAAAGGTTATAAATGAAATGCCACCCTCAAACATGCAGTCAGATTTGGAGTAAATGTCCATACGCATTGTGCGTGAAGTCATCTACGCAAATGTCTAAGGACATATTAAATTCGTTTGTATTTGCTGTTCGAAGACGAGCTAGGGCTCTTTCTATGTGACATACATGTAACCCAACAACGTTGATTCAGTGTTGATTTAATGTTGTGTGCATTGAATCGAGTCCGCGCGAGTGATATATCTACTTACAACTGATCGAAAAACAGTGAATTATTACTCAACAATTCACTGCTAGAGCTGATCTGTTTCTTAATGAAACACGATGATTTTTTATGAGCTTGATCAGATACTGCTCAGTCCTCTGTATACAATGCTACTTAAAGGCAGTAGTAGGGCTTCATGGAATCAAAGATAGATTAATCTCTGCTTTGTATATATGTGCAAAGGTTCCTTTATACAGGTTGCAGCCAAGATGCAGGGAAATGGCCATCAAAGTCATTAGTAATTTACTGTCATCAGCTAATTTCCTGCATGTAATAGATGTCATTTACCGTTCCTATTTAAGAACCTGACATCAAAATTGAGCCGCGACACGAGAAAACCAACAAAGTGGTTATGCGCCCAGCACAGACTCAGATCAGCCTGGGCATCCGCCCAGTCTTACCAGAGTCTTTGCTGTCCACATGAATGTAGCTTAGACCATTACCTACCCTTTAAGCGCAAAGCGAAGACTCTGATCAGGCTGGGCGGATGCCCAGACTGATCTGAGTCTGCGCTGAGCCCACAACCACATTGTTGGTTTTCTCGTGTCGCAGCTCAATTTTAGGGTCTTTGAAGCTGGTTGCAATAAAGACGTCATTAGCAGTCATCAGAAGATACTTAAACTATTTTCTTGTCATTTCAGGACACGAATATGGTCATACGTATGTCTCAAAATACCCACCGACATTATGGCATCCATATAAGAAACTTTGCTTCTAAACAGTACACAGTCAACAGCACTTTGCATCATTCTTCAAAAGACAGTTCTACTTACTTATTGTATATTTCAATTATCTTGGGGTTGGGATAGACATATTGTATCTTCCATAGTTGTCTATTTGTGCGTCCGTCTGTCAGTCCGTCACAAACACTTGTCACTTCATAACTCAAAAATAATTGGATTTTTTTTTCAAGAAACTTTGTACATATAAAATCAATCATTCGATGTGCAGAGAACAGGAACCGTAACTCAATTATCAATTTTATTGGAATTTTGCCCCTTGTTAAATTCTAATACGAATTTGTTTCCGCTATATACCTTTAAAACAGCTGAAGATATTATCACCAAACTTGGTACAAATATAGCACCATAAGACGCTGTGCAAAACAAACAAAAAAAAAAAAAAATGTCTGTTTTTGTTTTTATCGCAGTTATGCCCTTCTTAACTTTTAATATGGAAATTAATTCCGCTTCATAACGTTCAAACCATTTGTTTCTGTGATATGTTTTCGTATTTGCATTGGGGATTCTCCATATACTGGACAGGACACGGACAAACTCGGTGCCAAGGTGCATCTTATCTATTCGTTCCGTTAAGCCTCCTGGGATACATCGTTATAAGAATAGGACAAAAAATATATCCTATATGCGAGATATAACCTTTCCTTTTCGAAGTGGAGAGAACACGGACAGTGTCAATGCCAGGAGGCGCATCTAACAAATTTGTTCCATTGAGTCTCCTGGAAAAATCGTTATGAGAATTGGACTAAAAAGGATACTCTATGCAAGCCAACAAGTTTGGTGTATTTTGAACGTGGCCATTTAGTGCTTGCAAAATCAATACGAAACCATCACACGTTCCATTGCGTTCTTCGTACGGCTGTGTGGCCATTCGCTAAAGGGCCTTTCACGTTATGAACTATTGAAAAGATGAAGTCCTTTCTAGCATTTAGATTGTGTTGTTTCGTGAACAGAGGGCGGGATGCTTTCTATTTCGTTATTTTCGTTTCTGTTTGCTTTGAAAGTCGTTAGTTTTGATGCCTTTAAAAGGGCATATTCTGTAATTATGATATTTTCCGGCTATCTTCATTTTTAGTGTTTTATTGCTTAATTGTATTCGGCTTTGTCGTCTTGGATTAGAATTTCAGTTCAGTTCAATTCTCTTATCGACGTTACCCAAGTGGCTCAACGGTACGTAACCATAGATGCACACACTTGGCGCCGTGTGTCCGTCCAATTGGATTAGAATAAGATATTATTCAAACTAAATATTAGAAAGGAACATGTAATAAAATACATTACACAACACTGTACAATATGTTTGTTCAACTTTCTGCTCTAGACGGTTCTTGTATTAAAATATCCTTTTCCTTCAAATTTGTTACCGTAGAGATTCTAAGTATTAGAATAAACAGTACATACCCAGATCAGACTGCACCTAAATGCACAAACTGACCAAGTCCTATACACTTTGCTATTCCATCTGCATTTTTGGGTGCGTCACGGCATTGTTAAACCAAACTGTTCCATTTAAGGGCAACTAAGATAATTATTCTAGGTGTCTCAATACTTAGAGCCTAAACGGTGATTTGTTTGAAAATGACGGACTTTATTTGCCTTCTAAAAGGAAACGTCAAACTCAGTGTGAGGCATTATCACCAGTTCCAGACTGATAAGTATCAGTTTGTTTGATTAATGGTTTAATAATTATGTTATCTGATAGATTTTACATGAGTCAAACAAATAATCGGACAACCGTCATTTGCTGTAAAGTATCCGCCACAATAACTACTTCTAGTCTGATATATAAAAGGAATCGTGATAACCATATTAATCCTAAAATTCCTTCATCCATGTAATATAACTAAATTCTTAAAGAGTTCTTTACGAGCAGAAAACACATTGAAATGAAGACTCGAAGTTTCGGATTCGAAGTTTCGGCCTCATTAGTGACCCTGACAGTATCTGGTGATTGTGAAAGCCAGCGAAACGCATACTGCAATTTCTAAATTTAAAGAAAGCAGCCGTTTTAGAGACCAATTAGTATCGAAAAGGGTCCAAATGATTAAAATGCGAAGGTCTAGAATTCACGTGGATCGGTCATATTTCTAGATGCAAAACTACATATGCGATTCTTTCAATCAAAATACAACGCACAGCCCAAGCCACCGGACAAGGTAAAACACTTCCGATAAATGAAACGTTGTCTGAAAGAGGAACATCAACAAATGAACAGTCTTTGGACGGTTATTAATGCAACTACTTCGGGACTGAAAGTGGTTTTCGCAATCAATATCAGCAATTCAACATAATAAGAGGACGGTCTGCAAAGATTATCAGAGATAATTTGAAAAACACCCGATTAACACAAATAATATGCAGAATTGATCCAAAATGCTTTGCTTTCAGTAAGTGATCAATCATCAAGTTTGCCTTTTTCAGCTTACAGTACATGCTTGCATTAATTTTGACACATTCAGAACATACAGTTGAGGTCATGCTCCGAGCACAAGGGTCATAGCTGAACATCTGTACACTTGAGATGTTCGGGAGGCCTGAAAAATGGATTGCGGAACAAACCTTAAAAAGGAGGATAACCAAGCAGGCAGATGACGTCGAGACGACGTCATTCTAACGTCACACGTTAATATGACGTCATTAGGACGTCATGTGCCCGCTTGGTATGACTGATTTGACATGCATGTACATAATTGTTCTTAATATAATCTGGGCGGAAGTTACATGTGGAAAACTGGAAAAAATCATATCATAATTATTAAAACGTCATATTTTAATATCTAAGATGGCACATCAATAATAAAATCTGGTCACAATTAATGAAATCCAGGTTCAGATACAGGTAAAATTTGAGGATTATTATGCAAACAGTTTTGTTTATACTCTACCTATCTCTGGGGATATTGCAGTTACATGTACCATCTGAAATCGATCATATTTATTAGGCGCTTTCTTTTAGATCCTTCCTAAATATATGGAGTTCCGGGTGCCTCTCTGGCAGAGCGGCTAGTAGCTGTAGCGGGACATGGGGCCGTATTTATAAAACGACGTAAGTGGTTGCTATGCTGTTGCTAAGGCTAAATTTCTTTGAAGGAGATTCCCTACAACTATGAAATTTGCTCTGGAGGAACAGTCTTACAAAGACTGTTCCTCCAGACCAAATTTCATAGTTGTGGGGAATCTCCTTTATAGATATTTAGCCTTAGCAACCGCATAGCAACCACTTAAGTGGCTTTATGAATACGGCCCCTGGGTCCCAATTTTCTCAATTTTGGTAAACGTCCAACAAATTCAGAGGCAATGTCTTAGCCTGACTGAAATTGTGTTTCTAGGACGTTGAACCACAACTCAATAACAACAAAGTAATTACATTGTAGGAAACCTTTGGGACCGAAACTTTTCATTCTGTTTTCCATCTGTTTTCATAACACTTCGAAGGTATTGTTATAAACATCTGAGGTGGATCTTAATTCAAGGAGGGTATGACCTGGTCTTTATTGCCAGACTCAAACCCCTTTACCTGTTCAGCAATACAAATGTTGTGTCTAAACCCAGTTCTTTAGTGTGTGTTTTTTTTGTTGTTGTTCTTTTGCGCATGATGTTCAACTGAAAAGATTTATAGAACTAGCTAAAGTAGATGCAAATGCGTGATTTCAATAGTAACAATCTTGCAGACGATGCCTTGTGCATCAGGTTTCTCTTGAGACTGCAATGTTTTCGTATGTTCCTGTGGCTGATTTTGGTCATTCATCGGTTAAAGTACAACCTCATATTATATCTGTGATAAGGAATAAGTTTTATTGTTAATCAACCATATTCGTAATAAACTCGACCAAACATGTTGTAAACTTTGCACTCTTGCACAAGGAACGTTTCTGTGGAATTGGCGAATTCAGAGCATTGAACCCATAGAAACAAGCATGCATTATAGAAACCGGTATATACTTCAGACAGATATACGACTGTAATAGAGCCGCGACACGACATAACAACTAAAGTGGCATGTGCGCCCAGCAAAAACGCAGATCAACTTGGGCATCCGCACAGTCTGATCAGAGTCTTCGATATGCGAATACAGGGTAGCTAAGCGTCTATGCTAGCTCCATGTTCGCTGCAAAGCAAAGGCTGATCTGAGTCTGCGCTGGGCGCACAACCACATTGTTGGTTTTATCGTGTCGCGGCTCAAATATGAAATTTAAAACTTAGATTAAACAAACATGAGGACTCACAGAAATAGCAACCCTGAAACTCAGGAACAGAAGAAACCTACCAGTTAAACCATCTACAGATTTACTCTTATCATTTGGAAACATTGCTCTGTAAAACTGATCTGTTGCAAAATGTTCGGTCATTGCGAGATGTGTCGTCCTGGCTTCACAATGCATAGCATAGAAATCATAACAATTACCGGCGTCCTGATTATTCCTTTTTTCCAAATGATTTGATTGTAAAACTCATTTGTATCAACTATGGCACCGATTCAACGCTTAAATGACATAAGGTTATCTACAACATTGAATCCCAGAATTTAAAAGCTTAAAATCAGAGTCAAAGATAACTGCTAAACAAGAGGCTCCGGTACTGGTATGGGCAACCACTTAAAAGATAATATGAATCGGATTTATTTCGACAGTGCATTCGGAATACATTGCTAACTTTAAACACAGGTATAGCAGATCCGATTTAATTGAGTTTGTTCATGTGCAGTTATTTAAGGAATAAATTTCATTTTTCTGGTGTTTATCGAAGTATAAACTGCATTGGGTCACGTGCAAGGTAAGTGAACCCGGAAGGGGTTCACATACACTTTGCTAGCGACCCAATGTAGTTTATACTTCGATAAACATCAGAAAAATTAAATGCATTGCTAATATCTTCAGTCTTTTCTATCTATTAGTTGACCACAAACTTGTAGTAGGGGCTACAGTTGAAGCAGAAAAGCATTTATACGCAGTTTTTCTTCTAGCAGCGGAACAGCGTCAATGACGTTATAACGTCGCCTACGTCCAATCAGATTGGAGAGAACCATAGTTCATTTTGACGTCACTTAACCTCATGTAACGTCGTGTGAACCGATGTAGTTATCGAAGTATAAACTACTTTACGTTCTAATGGTTTACCATAGGGCTTTTCAATAAATGCACTGAGAATGTAAATATTTAATATGTTGCAACAATACTAACATAGCAATATTTTGCATCTGTAGCTCCAGAATAATCTCAAGCTAACACAGAATTAATGGGGAAAAAACAGAAATTAAAATGATGATACATTGGAAAGGCCAACAAAGAACAACCCAATCAAGATATTGAACGAAGGAGAAGAGAGGCAAGCAAAATACAAAAAGGAACAGTTACATCTTCCACAACAAACATACTGAGTCCAGTTTGTACAGAAATATAATATGAGCCGCGACGCCAGAAAACCAACAAAGTGGTTGTGCGCCCAGCCCAGACTCTGATCAACCTGTGCATCCACCCATTCTGATCAGACTCTTTGCGAAGTGCTTAAAGAGTAGCTAAGGGTCTAAGCTACTTCCATGCGGACTGCGAAGACTCTGATCAGACTGGGCGCATGTCCAGGCTGATCTGAGTCTGCGCTGGGCGCACAACCATTTTGTTGGTTTTGTCGTGTCGCAGCTCATATGTGTCCATTTTTAACTATAAAACTAAAGAAGACTGGAAGTAAGAGATAACAAAGTAACCAGAAAAAGCTGCACTCAGTGCAATCCAAAGCCATCGCAAAATAAAGATACTGGTTGGACCAAAATGAGTCTAACCAAAGGCATAAATGAAATGTAGAATTTGAGCCGCGACACGATAAAACCAACAAAGTGGCATGTGCGCCCAGCAAAGACTCAGCTCAGCCTGGACACCCATCAGGTCTGATCAGAGTCTAAGCTGTGCGCTTGAAGGGAAGCTAATGGTCTAAGCTACTTCCATACCAAAAGCAAAGTCACTGATCAGACTGGGCGGATGCCCAGGCTGATATGAGTCTTCACTGAGTTCACATGCCACTTTGTTTGTTTTGTCGTGTGGCGGCTAAATTTAAAGGCTAATAAATACTCACATCATTTAACGTTAAACTGATATGGTTTTAAAATCTTATATCAAGCATACTTTTAATTACTTTTGGAAAGTCGGTGGAAATGGCAATTGCATCCATTAGTAATTCTCTGTCATTAACTTATTTCCCTCTTAAAGAAATATACCTTGTGCAAGCGTTCCTTTCATCTTCATATCAAATGTATTCCAGGATGATTTCAACAAAAATACAATCATAAGCTAACGATAAATGCGTCATATTATCTCAAGACATATGCTGCGACATCACTTTTTATCCAGAATAAATAAGCATGCTAAAACGAAATTCTTCCATTCTTTTCAACACATTTTGTCATATACATGTAGATAAAAAAATATGATAATTTGCATATTTTACATGCTTTTCAGACATCACACTCTGATTTGTGGTTTAATTAGAAATATATAAAACAATATATTAATTAAGACAGTCAGGCATTTGTGCGAAAACATACTGTTCTTTTTTTCCGCAACCACACTGTGTTCTTTCCAATTTCAGCATGAAAGTGTTTAGTAACATAGATGGCTGAAAAGCAGTTGTAAGTAGTATATGAGTACTGTGTCATCATATTCTATGATGACACAGTACTCATAACAGTTTGAAGTTTAGATTTGACAAGCTTTCTAAGACCATTTCATATTGTGTATTTTGAACAGAGCCACAACAAATAATATGAAACGAAAGAACTCGATACAGAAATTAGAATAGATTTTTGGTTCGTTTCTAATTGTTTTTTTTTTTTTTTTTTTTTGTTGTTGCTGTTGTTGTTGTTGTTGTTCGCAAATATTCTCATTTCTTTTGTGACCAGCGTGTACTGACAGTGCGTTCTACACATAGCGTACTAATATAGTGCTTAACGTCATAATGGCCCATAGTTTTGAAATAACTTTGACATACTTATGTCGAGGTTCATGGTCTTACTTTCTGAAAGATCAGTTCCAAAGATTAACGTCATCTTCTTATTGAATTACACTTTAATGGCAGCCAAATGTCCTTCCTTGTCTCTCAACGACATTAAGATAATTGTTAGCTTCTTTTGACCTAATATTTCCCATAGGAATATGTACTTAAGCACTCCCACTTCCTTTACTGATACCGTATTTCGTCAGTTATAAGGTGCAGAGGTTTTCTCTTCCAAAAGAATCTAAAAAATCTAGATCCGTTTATAAGACGGATCTAGATTTTTGGAATTCTTTTGGCAGGGCAACCCAAATTTGTTGCAGAAATTCATGGCTGATTTATATATTTATGGTCATTGTAGAGAAACTAGTCTAGTAAATACGGTAAGACACTACTTATGGAATATTTTTGAGTGGAAAATTTGTCATGAACTTTTAAAATGATACGTTCTAATCAGTCAAGTTGTGTCCGCATTGATATTGACAGAAACAAAGTTTCATGAAACTGTCTAACATTCAACACTTGAAATGTCTGTTCAAGAAAATTAGTTCAATGTTGTGTTCAGATTGTGCAAATCCAACAACAAATGGCTTAATATTTTATTTATCGCACTTGCATATGCAAATTTCATGACTTGTTGAATTGTATATTTGATTTCATGTGAATGGATATCGAGGGGATGCAACTGTCACTTTATGTACCATCGTTTTTATCCCTTTTTAGCTCACCTGAGCCAGCGGCTCCGGGGGAGCTTATAGGATGGTAAGGCTCCGTCGTCCGTCGTCCGTCGTCCGTCCGTCCGTCCGTCCGTCCGTCGTCCGTCCACAATTTCAAACGACTTCTCCTCTGAAACCGCTGGGCGAATTATAACCAAATTTCATATGCAGCCTCTAGGGAACTTAGGAACGAAAAGTTGTTCAAACGGTCCTGGTCACATGACCAACATGGCCGCCACGCCCATATATGGTAAAAACCTAGAAAAATCTTCTTCTCCAGAAGCGATAGGCCGATGGCCTTGAAACTTGGTATGTAGCATCGGGCATGCGAGTATTACCAAGATTGTTCAAATTATGACCTTGGGTTGACCTTGACCTTTTTTACGGTAAGGTCAAATTTGCTTCCTTATGCTTTTATATGGCAAAATGCTGCAACATAAGATATCTTGGAAACTGTTGAAGATTTTGGCCTATAAATTGGTACATACAGTCATCTTAATGAGTACATGAAGATTTATGAGTACAAGAGGCCAAGGTCATTCTTTGACCTTTGACCCAGAACTCTCATATTTTGACAATATCAAACAATCTCCTCAAAAACAACTAAGCCAATTGTAACCAAATTTCATATAGATCCTCCAGGGGTTGAGGGAATGAAAATTTGTTCATACGGTCCAGGTCACATGACCAACATGGCCACCACGCCCATATATGGTAAAAAACCATCAAAAATCTTCTTCTCCAGAACCAGTAGACCGATGGCCTTGAAACTTGGTATGTAGCATTGGGTACTCAAGTTCTATCAAGATTGTTCAAACTATGACCCTGGGTTGACCTTGACCTTTTTTACGGCAAGGTCAAATATCGGAAATGCTAGAACATGAGATTTCATGGTAAGTTTTGAAGATTTTGGCCTAAAAAATTGGTATATACAATCATCTTAATGAGTACATGAAGATTTATGAGTACAAGAGGTCAAGGTCATTCTTTGACCTTTGACCCAGATATCTCAAATTTTGACAATTTCAAACAATCTGCTCTAAAACCACTGGGCCAATTGAAACCAAATTTCATATAGAGCCTCGAGGGGTTGAGGGAATGAAAAAAATTTCTAACGGTCCTGGACACATGACCAACATGGCCGCCACCCCCATATATGGTAAATACCTTTAAAAATCTTCTCCAGAACCAATTGACCGATGGCCTTGAGACTTTGTGTGTAGCATTGGGTACTTGAGTACTATCAAGATTGTTCAAATTATGACCTTGTGTTGACCTCGACCTTTTACAGCAAGGTCAAATATCGGAAAATGGTAGAAGATAAGATTCATGGAAATTTTTGAAGATTTTGGCATAAAAAATTGGTGTATACAGTTGTCTTAATGAGTTCATGAAGAATTATGAGTACAAGAGGTCAAGGTCATTTTAACCTTTGATCCAGATCGCTCATTTTGACATTTTCAACCATTTCCTCAAAAGCAAAAGGGCCAATTGTGAACACATTTCATATAGAGCCTCCAGGGGTTGATTGAATGAAAATTTGTTCAAACGGTCCAGGTCACATGACCAACTTGGCCGCCATTCCCACTTATGGTATAATTCTTTAATATTTTTCTTCTCCAGAACCAATACACCTATGGCCTTGAAACTTGGTAAATAGCATGGAGTACTAGAGTACCAGCAAGACTGTTCAAATGGTGACCTTGGGTTTACCTTGACCTTTTTTGCGGCATGGTCAAATATGGGAAAATGCTAGAACATAAGATTTCATGGAAAGTTTTGAAGATTTTGGCCTAAAAATGGTATATATGGTTGTCTTAATGAGTACATGAAGATTTATGAGTACAAGTGGTCATGGTCATTCTTTGACTTTTGACCCAAAACTCATATTTTGACAATTTCAGACATGATAAGTAAAAGCCAGCTTGCCAATTGTTCAGGTGAGCGATTCAGGGCCTCATGGCCCTCTTGTTTATTATTGTTATTAATTCTATGTTAGAATTGGTTCTCTTAGAAGATTTTTTCCTATGACATAGGACTCCTTTTCGAAACATCAAAATGATCAAAGTAGCGGGCGGGAAGACACAGAGGTGTTGCATCCATCTGAGTAAAGCAGTTTTAAATGGCGCTTTGTAAGTTTTTACTATATCAATATTATTCAGAAAAAAAAACACTTATACCATACAAATTACACTGAGAGCAGGGAAAATATATTGCTTTATTGGTAAAACCCTTCTAGCTAGTGGACTTGCTTTTGGATTTCAATACTTCTTTCAGTATAAGCTTATTTGTTGAAAAAAATGTTGTGCGTTGAATTATTTTCTTAGTATGTTGATCAAAGAATCATATTATTTGAGAATATTTATTTTGTAGAAAATCAAAATTGTTCTGTTTAAACAATTTCAGGTTGACATGTAATTGAAAAATTGGCTTATGTGGCTGTCACACAGTGACGTATAGCATCAGCGTATGCCGACGTATGAGAAATTTAGAAACACGCTGGTGTACGTTGAATAAGTTAGGGGTACGTTATGAACAAGTTACGAGTACGCTCAAATACGTTGGTATAAGTTGTTGTACGTCGAATGAGGCCCAAAATTTTGTGCATGCATAAAATTTTCAACGTACGCCGACGTATTGTTTATAAATTAGTCATAAGTTTGGTGTACGCAACAGGTAAGTTATGCGTACGTTCATGCACGTAACTTATAAGTTAATCATACGTTGACATACGTCGGCAGCCAGCAGGGTCATTGTGGAGCGTACGCGTAACTTATTTCTAACTTATAGGTAACGTATCTGTAACTTATACCGAGCGTATCCAGAACGTATCCAACCTATGCCTGACGACCTTAGAACGTATTCAACGTATCACGAACGCACTGAGCGTATTTAGGTAACATATCCGCCAGCGACCAGGGCTTCAGCTATATATATTGGATACAGATCAGCAATTCATCACTTTTAAATAAGGAATCTTCTTGGACCGCTTCTGCTTGTCGTTTTGGGGCTTGAGAGGGGGTTAATACTTCAGATGCCACCACATCTGCTGCAGATGCCGCCACGGATACCACTAAAGAGGCATTGGAGTCTGCGCGAGAGGGAGGTTGGCTACCATCGTAGGCACGGCAGTCGGGTGATGATTGGGACGACGGTAGGCATGCAGGTGGTCAACTACTACCTGCAAAGTTCTCTAATTTTCGTTCTTTAGGCATGTCCATCGATCAACGTCCACTACAATATAAAGAGTTGTAGAGAGCCGTCGCTTTAACATCTGATAGTCGATGCACGCTCCAACACGCTATACATAAGGTCGGCGTAAGTTAGACTAACGTTGTGCATGCGTTCGGCATAAGACGAGAACGCTACAGATACGCTGGGAAAACGCTGTTATACGTTTGTATAAGTTATGTATACGCTAGGGATAAGTTGTGAATAAGTTATTTATACGTTTCAATACGCTATGTGTGCGTTCCAAAACCGGCTGCTGTTTGATGTTTCAATTTATCTCCAGCGTATGCCAGCGTATTGGATAAATTTTTCATACGTTGGCATACGTTGTCTGAAACGTTGTAGTGTGACAGGGCCTTTAACATGGCAAACGCCGTTTGCATAGCTACCATAGTAACGGAACTATGACGTCATTGGTATCTGCCAGATCACACAGCGATTTCCTATGCTCCGGTTGAATCATAAGTGAGATGCTCACTGAAATTCATACCATGCGAAAGTGTGATTTTCTCAAACCGGTAATTCATTCTCAAAATAAAATAATTCTCCGTTGTTAATGGTCTGTTTCCATTATGTATATGCACAGGCGCTTGAAGTTCTATGCTATGAAACATATTTCAATGCCGCTAAACATCTAGGCTATGAGCCATTTTGAAAAAATGGCCAGGTGTGAAAGCTTGTGTTCGACTCCATTACGGTCTCCAATATCCGGTGTATCAACGTCGAACAGCAACGTCATCAGGTTCTATTACGGGAAAAATGAAGTGATTCTGCGGCTAACGATCTTCTTAAATGTACAGCTTCCTACTCTGTCCTATCATCAAACAACAAAATCAACGATCAGACTGTACCGATGTGCAAGCTGATCTGCATCTTTGTTGTTCGGAAAGTCAGTACATGTATGCCTCAGTCAACATATGAAAATTTTACGCCAACGTTACTGCGTAGTTTTGACGTTGTTGACACGAACGTCATGACGTCATTTTCATCATGTTTGTTTCAAGTTTTCACTCGTTAGAAACGTTTTGATCGAAATTAGAACAAACCTGGTATTGTAAATACATGGAAATGGTGATATACAACGACATTGGTCATATCTAAAAGAGTAATTGAATGATTTCGCTGATGTGTGAATATCAAAGCGGACAAGCACATGCTCAACTTTGGCGCAGCACAGTAAACCGGAAGCTGGACACCGTAATGGCGTCTGTATTTTCTGGCAAATTTTGAATTCAGGATTACAGCACCGCATTAACCATAACTGAACAAATTTATCATGTTTATAGATACATTTTGAAACGATGTTTACAGGTAAGAAGTTTGCATTTGTTGGGGTGTTTCTAACTTGCAGTTTGAGCAGTCAAAAAATCGCGGCATTTTTGCTTGCATACCTGGCAATTTCTTACGAAATGACCTCAGGCGTCAAGTGTAAAGGGTTTTGAGGGTTTTTTGAGCATAGAACTTCAAGCGCCTGTGGTATATGGCACACATACCATAAAACTTACCAATGATAAGCCATTATGAGGCATGTTTGCGAATAATACTTGTATACATTTATGATGTTTGTTTGAAATGATATAGTCTTCTATGTGTCTACACTGCAAAAAAAAAACTGTAGATTTTACGGTAAAATAACTGGCAACCAGCTGCCAGTCCTTTTACCGTTATTTTTACGGGCGCCCGTAAAAATTGCAGGAATCATCAAGCAGAGTGGGACAGAAAAGAGCAGATGTCGTTTTGGTTAGATAACCCCTCAACAATACAAAGTTATTTTCGAGTGCGCCAAGTTAACAAAAAACTTCCATTTCGTGATTTCCAACAATGTCTTACAGGCAAAAACCCGTAAAAATAACGGGAAAAGGACTGGCAGCCGGTTTCCAGTTATTCTACCGTAAAATCTACAGTATTTTTTACAGTGTACCTGATATGCAAATGTTTCCATTATGTTTTCGGCAGAGGACCTTAGCCGTGATAAATCAGCAAAACATCTCTTTCTGTCGTCCGGTCACAACTTGCGTTTCAGGGGCCGTATTCATAAAACGACTTAAGTCGTTGCTTTGCTGTTGCTAAGGCTAATTTTCTTTGAAGGAGATTCCGTACAACTATGAAATTTGCTCTGGAGGAACAGTCTTACAAAGACTGTTCCTCCAGACAAAATTTCATAGTTGTAGGGAATCTCCCTTATAGATATTTAGCCTTAGCAACAGCATAGCAACGACTTAAGTGGCTTTATGAATACGGCCCCAGCTATTTAATGACTGAAACACGTTCTTGACTATTGCTAATAAAACTGAATGAGTCAGCGGATAAAAGCATTGAAAGTGCCTTTAAGCTATTTTAGAATCTTTGGCGGAAGGGTCTTTGCTTGTTCAAATATTATATACATAATACAGGGAGTCGTAAAAAAGTATATGACAACACTCAAGAAACGATAGAATTTCACGTTCCACCCACGATCACAATGAGAAAAATAATAGGAGGGAGTGAGTGTAGTCGGATTTAACGTCTCAACTACAATTGGGCCATATGGAGACGGGTTCTCGGTTTAAAGTCTCATCCGAAAGAACCAGAGAAGCGGGGGATCGATCTTGCGATCCGTGGACTGGTAGTCCAGCGCGTTATCCACTACACCATAGCCACTCCTAAAATAACAGGAACAGCACATTACAGTACTATGCCCATGTATGCCTAGTGGAATCTTCTAGCCTTATACATGTAAATTGGACGAGTATATTCATCAATTTAGGAATGCCTGGTATACTTATTTTTACTCGTTTGTGTAGAAATTGCTCTAAATTTTATGCAAAAAGTGTAGACCCTAATAAGAAGCCGCGTTTTTCAGCTTCTGATCTGGGTCTGCACTGGCCATGTCTTTTTATGGGACGCTATGTATTAATGGGCTAATGTAAAATGCCATGTACGTAAAACAAAGTGAACAGCTTTCCCTGACACAGGTGACTAGGGTTAAGTCGAGTAAATTCGGACAGCAGGTAAATTCGGACACACCATTGGAAACAGTGAAAATCCTGATGAGACGGCTCATCATGAGCCGTCTCATCAGGATTTTCACTGTTTGCCAAGTTATTTTTGTTTTAATTCTAAATAACTGACACATAAAGCAAAAAATGTCACTGTCCGAATTTACCTGCTGTCCGAAATTACCCGACTCTACCCTTCTAACAAAATTAATTTACAGTTAAAGACAAACAGACAACCATGCAAAACAAATAGATACAATAATAATGGTGAACCAAAACAGAAACACCGCCTTGGGAGGGTCAATAATGAATTTACTCGGGACTTAAACCACAGCGATGTTACTGTCCTGTTTTCTGCGAGTTCAATGCCCTCGTTCTGTACATATCATAAAGCCTAACAAATAAAACACGGTTTATTATACATTTATGGACCGTATTACTGTCGGAGGTTGATTGAGAATTAGAATGAAACTTATCTTAGATATACTAAAATATCACTCTCCCTAAAAGACTTTCCCGTCAGTTGATCTCGCCAATGCATTTATATTTTTTCTTCTTGCTGCTTTATTAGGCATAAACCTCACCGATGTCATTCGAGGTCACAAGAAGCTAGATCTTTTGCGATAATAATACCTCATAAAGGTGTCTTCCATAAAGATGTTTGTCAGCAATTAATGGTGTAAAATTATTTATAAACTTTCATTTATTTACTTATTTTTTTATTTATCTATATTTTAATTTGTTTGCCACACTCGATCAAAGAACATTCCGCTCATTGCAGATGGGAATGTGAACAGTAACAAGATAGGCAAAGAACAGGAATCAATACAATCAAATCCCAAATCCCGCCCTCCAAACCAAAAGCAAAAGAAACACACACACAAATGACAAAAGTTCACGAAAGACACGTACGGTAAACCGAATGAGGAGCTCTTTCCAAAACAGGTGGCCGTTCAACTACCGTTATTAAACACAGCAGCAACATCTATCATACCTATTTTCTATTTAATATTAGAAAAGAAAACGGAAAGCAGAATAGGTAGATATTCAGATGACCAGACTGCTAGAGACTATAGACAAGCGGACATAACAACATGTAACATTGAGGAACCGCAACAGAAGTGCCGCCCTGAAACGGTCAGTAAAAGATTACTGGAGGCGGTGGAAGAGGTGGAAGGGGGGGGGGGGTTCAACATGCTTTACTGAATCCAAATCTTTGCACACTGTTTCTGCGGTGGCTCGAAACAGTAAGCTATTTGGTTTTTATGAAGGGATTCCCAATCCATCAATGAATCATCACAGGAAACAAACAAATCACGGATAAGACCTGTGATGAACTATAGATGAGGACTCGACAGAAACAACGTAAATTTTGCTATTCCTGGACGACCTTTGGTGTCAAACAATACCACAGATATACCGGGGCAAAAGAGAACCATCAGTTGAACGCCGAATAACCAAGCGACAGGCAAGGCAAGCTTCGGCTGCAACCAACTAAACAAAATAGCTTTTGAGTCTAATGCCCGACCAACTGGCGTGCAATCGAAGAGGAATGCAAAATTATTCACCATGTTTGGGTTAACCATTATAGCATGGAAGCTACAGGAAGCATGCTATGGATTATTGCACTAGAACAATCATGAGTGACCGGAATACTAGACTAACTGATGAAACAAATCCAATAAAAATCGACTTGGACTGTGTTTGGCTTACAATTGCACAGGCCTTTCAGAGTAGAGTTTCATTCGTGGTGGAGAAAACGTGGTTGTCCCGAGAGAATCCAAGAACCCGCAGCAAACAAGTTGTTCTTTCTGATATGAGCCACAACACGACAAAACCAACAATGTGGTTGTGCGCCCAGCGCAGACTCAGATCAGCCTGGGCATCCGCCCAGTCTGATCAGAGTCTTCGCTGTCCGCATGGAGGTAGCTTAGACCCTTAGCTACCATTCGAGCTTTAACAAAGAGTCTGATCAAACTGGGCAGATGCCCAGGCTGATCTGAGTCTGCGCTGGACGTTCAACCACATTGTTGGTTTTGTCATATCGCAGCTCATATATGACTCTAAGTAAACTGGAACCACAGAAGCTGGTAAAATGTACTTTACACTTAATCACGGCAACATGAATAAAGTGTGCAAAAATTAGTTAAATACATTCAAACTCCATTGCAATCTGCGAATTGGAGATTTTGCTTCATGTCCAGAATTGCTATAAATGCAGTTCTTCCCTTTGATACATTTTGCCACTAAGGCTACAAGTTGTAACAGGCTGCACATCATTCAAACACCGGTTTGTTAAGATACATAAATGGGCAACCCTGTGACTCGTTACAATTTATCCCTCAAAATCAGAATCTGTATTAATTTAAGGGAATGTAACAAACCAAACCGTCCAAATGTTGTCATGGACCAACAACCCATTTAGGAAGTCGACTCACATTATAAGCACTTAGGTGTATTCTTATCCAGTGATTGCACGTGGCACGAGCATTTAGAATACATCAAATCTAAGGCATTGATCGAATAAGAAAGTTACAATTTAAACTTGACTGGAAATCTCTTACTTTCAGTCGTTTCATTTTTATGTATGCCGATGTTTGGCATAATTGTGTTGCCTTCACCAGTCAGTCAGTTAAAGCATGAAACGTACTAGTACATAATACTAGAAAATTGTGTCTGTAAGACACAGATGATGCCACCATGCTATGCCTGTCTCTCACTCCATTCCATCCCCCAGATCCACATCTACAGTACATGTATGTCTGTAATACCTAGAATACAAAGTTTCAAATTGACTGCCCAAAAACTGTAGAAGGGGTTGATTGTACAAACTTGTCATCCTGTGGTAGCCATTTCTCAAAATATTTCTAAGTTTGAAAAAGCCATAACTTCTTCATTTTTTTTGTCTTCCGAAAAGGCAGGTCACATCTACAGTATGTCTGTAATCCCTATACAAGGTATCAAAGTGATTTGAGCAAACCTGACACCCTTGACTAGCCATTTCTTGAAAAGTGACCATGACCTGGTGATGATGACCTTCCGAGTTCGTCTGAAGAAGGCTAGAAAGCCAACCCAGCCAAGACTGAAGTTTGATCTTGAAAAGTGAAGGGACCCAAATGTGGCATGCACTTTTCAAGCAACAATAGATGGGAAATTCGCACCACTCATTGGTCTGAGGGAGAATGACATGGACATAGATACCATGATTACTATCTACAATACAGTAGCGACTGATGCAGTCATTGAGATACTTGGGAAGGAACGTCGCAGGAAAAGCCCTGGAACACCAGAGATGTTCTCGATCTCTGTGATGAGAGGAGAAATTTGATGAAGAAGCGGTATGAAGTAGGATTAGCAAAATAATACAGAGATGCTAACAAGAGGATTCAGAAGGCAGTGTAGAAAGTGAAGGAGGATTGAATAGGTATTCAGTGCAAGGAGGTCGAAACTTGCCTGAACAAAAACAACAGCAAGAAAGCATGCCTTCTTGTGAAGGATCTAACTTCAGAGAAACGGGGTAGATCCACAACTATCCAGGACAGGTCTGGGAAATGCCTTACAGAGGAACAAGAGATTCTCAGCAGATGGACAGAATATTGCTCAGAACTATACAACCATGAGACTTACGGTGGCAATGCTGTTCTGGACTGCAATCAGCCCTCAGAAGAAGATCAACAACCGAGCCTTCGTGAGGAAGCTGAGATTGCAATGGCAGCACTAGAGAAGGGGAAGTCTGCAGGAGTTGATAATATACCAAAAAACTGGTCTGTGCTGGCGGGGAGACCATGATTGATGTTTTAACAGGTGTCCGTAACAGGATCTGAAAAACGGGAGAATGGCCTACCCCATGGACTCAGTCGCTGATTATTACACTCCCTAAAAAGGGCAACCTACAGCTCTGTCAGAACTACAGAACCTTCAGCCTCATCAGTCATTCAAGCACAGTTATGCTGAAGGTCATCTTGAACAGACTTAAACCACAAGCCGTTCCGAGCCAGAAGGAGCTCCACAAAACAGGCTTTCAATCTTAGAATCCTATGTGAAAAGTATCTCCACATCAACAGATTCTGCACCGTGCCTTCATTGATTTCAGAAAACCTTTGACAGAGTATGGCATGCAGCTTTAAGGGCCACCATGCGGAAGTACAATATCAGTGTAAATCTAGTTCGCACCATTGAGCAACCATACGACAAGGCTACAAGTGCAGTCCTGATGAATGGCAGCACAGGAGAATGGTTCAGAGCAACATCTTCTGTCACCCACTCATTCATATTTTTCTCGAACGGATCTTGTCTGATGCTCTGGAAGAAGATCACGGGAAGTTTAGCATAGGCGGCAGAAACACTACCAATTTGTGGTTTGCCGATGACAAAGACGTTCTAACTGAGGAAGAGCAGGAATTAGAAGCCATAGCTGAAAGTCTCATCAAAATCTGCACAAGGTATATGATCAGTGCTGAGAAGACCAAACTGATGACAAACAGCGCAGATGGCATTCAGAGGGAGATCAAGGTAAAAGGGCGAAGGGTACCATAACAAGATTCAGATACCTTAGCGCAGTTGCCTCAGATGATGGCTCAAAACAGGAGGTTATCTCAGGGATTGCACAAGCCACTACAGCTCTTACTAAGCTGAAACCAATTTACAGAGATAACAACACATCTCTTTGTTCAGATGTGAAACTTATGCGCTCCCTTGTCATTTCTATATTTCTGTATGCCTGTGAATCGTGGACCTTGACAGCAGAGTTAGAGAAAAGAACACAAGCCTTTGGGATCAGATGCTACCGAAGGGTACTGAACAAGGACCATATAACCAATGAGGAGGTTCGCAGAAAGATCCAAGCAGCTATTGAAGAATATGATGAACTCCTGACACTGGTCAAGAAATAGAAACTAATGTGATTTGGCCAAGTCTCAAGGTCTTCTGGTTTAGTAAAGACGATTCTACAGGACACAGTGAAAGGAAAAAGAAGAGGTAGACAGAAGAAAGGGTGGGAAGACAATATTAAAGAGTGGACAGGGATGGACTAGGGCAGCTAAAAACAAGACAAGGTGGAAAGGGATAGTTTCGAAGTCAACTGTGGTGCCCCAAACGACCTAGTACGGTTATGGGATAGAAGAGAATAGAATAGAATAGAAAAATCTAAGATTGAAAAGGCTTTAATTTAGTCAAAAATATTTTGTTTCTTCCGAAAAGGCCAGGTGTACGTCTGCAGTATGTCTGTAATACCTATCCAAAGTTTCTAACTGATTGCTAAAAGGCAGGGAAGGAGTTGATTATACAAACTTGTTCTCCTGTTGTAGCCATTTTTCGAAACATTTCTAAGCTTGAAAAGGCCGTAATTTTGTCGAAAATGATTTTTTTTCTTTCCAAAAAAGGAGGTGCACATAAACATTATGTCTGTAACACCTGTGCAAAGCTTCAAATTGATTGCTCAAAAACTGTGGGAGAAGTTGTTTATACAATCTTGGTATTCCTGCAGTAGCCATTTCTCGAAAAAGTTCTAAGTTTGAAAGGCCGTAACTTTGTCAAAACTGATTTTGTCCTTTCCAAAAAGGGAGATGCACACCTACATTATGTCTGTAAGATCTGTGCAGTTTCAAATTGATTGCTCAAAAACTGTGGGAGGAGTTGATTATACAAACTTTTTAGAGGGGACGGACGGGCTCACAGACAGACGGATAGACGGACAAGGGTAAAACATAATGCCCCCCCGCCCCCCCTGACTATCGTCACGGGGGCATAAAAAGTTGCCATAACAATTATTGGAGCAATGGGAAAGACAAAACTTAGCGGAATTTAATTGCATTTCTGAGTTACCTATCTTGTACATCATGGGCCAGGTTAGTATTAGTTTTATTTGTCTTTTACCACGCTAACGGTAAAAAAAAATTCAAAGAGATACAAGAAGTCTCAATTACATTACGAAATTTTCTATTTCTTGTCATTGAATCTATGGCTCAAATGTATCAAATACAAAATAGTTGAACAAAACAATGCGTCATTAAGGAACTAAATGATTCGTAGCACTGTGTAAATAAGCGTGCATTTAGTTCAAGAGCTTCAAAAATCAGAACAGACTCTGGTAAATATCAGCCTTGGATAATTCCACTTCCTAATTTGAAAGGCCAAACACCTCGTAATAACCAAGTATAATATAGCATCGTGCCATTGTGTAATATAACATAGTAAATAATTACCACGTTTACTATCCATGGCTCTCTAATTTTGCAAGATGCTGCTAACTAATTACAGGTTACTTTACTTTCTTAAGAGCATGGCTAGGTACGGTTTTAAATGTGAAGTTTTGTTTATAGCCAATTTGACCGTTTTTGTCTGCAACAATGACCCGATGACAATACATCTAAAGTAAAAAGGCAGCCATATGCGTCATTAAAGATAGTATAGTATAGTCAGTTGTTTCGTACCAGAATCAAAGCATTACTACAGCAAATATACACATAACTGGTACTTGAAAGAAACTTATATTCATAATTGTTACATGTATATGTTCACCATGCACATTCATATTTGTTACCATGTATATGTTAACCATGCACATTCATATTTGTTTAAGAAATAGATCAGCTGTAGCAATGAATTGTTGAGTAATAATTCACTGTTTGGAGGTCAGTTGTAAAGTAGATCATATCACGAGCGTGAAGCAGAGTCTTAAATATAACACTTCATTCATATTTCATATATGATCGTATCTTCCCTTAAATGAAATGAACTGAAAATAGCTTTGGCCATTTACAACTGCAATGGTCAAATATCTTCCATAGCGTTAGAGTGTCTACTTTAAGATGATTGCTTGTATCACATTGACCCAGTATTTCTAGAACAAGAGTACGTTAGAGCACTCCTATTTTTTCTTTAAGCAAAGTCATTCAATTACATCGTATCATAGAGGATAAATTGCAGTTAACACAAATATTAGGGATTCGTTACAATTAAAATGGTAACGAACAGCTGAACGCTTTTTGGTACTATTATATATCGAGCCATTGAAGAAACTGTGTACTGGTACTCCTACATGTTTGAACCAATTTGTTATACACGGGTTATGGAGAAATTTCATTATCACTTAATAACTGTTTTATTCTTAACATTTTTTACATCACAAACTGTATCAGAAAGTAAAATTCTTCATCTTTAATATCGTGAATTTTGAGTCTAGCACTAGAACTGTTACCTAGACAAATATGTTTTATTTTACTCATTGTAAATATTGTAAATATCTTAAATGTCGTTTTAAATATCTTTGTTTTTAAATCATAGAGGACCATATGTTAGATAAGACTTTAAGATGATTGCTTGTATCACACTGACCTAGTATTTCTAGAGAGATAAAAACGTTAGAGCACTCCTATTTTTTCTTTAAGCAAAGTCATTCAATTAAGAGGGGTGATCAAAACATACGCGGACTATTGCTGTGGCGGTAAGGATAATGCAGTTATGCCCCAGTCACACACACACATTACGGACTGGGCGGATAGTTGTGGATAAAAATCCACAATAATCCGCAGAATTTGTGGGCGTGGCTTATTTCCTTGATTAATTTACGGATACTGTTACCTATAGATGCGTATAATTAAGGATAAATGCGGATGTCTGCGGTCAGATAGTTTCCCTTTGAATCAATACGATGAGAGATAATACGAATGTATACGTTCTACTTACCTTCCATTACCTTCTGTTACTTCTAGATGCGGAATGATGTTGTTGATTCTACGGATGGCCCGTTCGAAAATGTCCGGTTTTATTCGTAATGGTCCGTATCGCATCTGCGGATAGCCCATCCGTATCTGTCCGGTGTTATTCGTAAAGGTCCGTATCGCATCTGCAGAGTCTGTAACTGTTCGTATCGTATCCGTAGGTTCCGCAGGATCCGATTCCAAATTTTGAAAATTTTCAAAATTCAGGCGCGGACGAGTAAACCGTATTGATCCGTAACAAAAGGTAACTGAAGGCATTCATTCGCATTTATCCATATATAATCCATATCTAATCCGTATCTTATCCGTATCTAATCCGCATATAAACCTATCATTCCGCAGCCCAATCCCAAGTTGTGGACTGATACGGTTTTGCGCAGATCGTTACCTTCAATTACGGTTAGTTACGGGTCTCGTTCGGAGTTTTTTTACGGACTTTTACCTTCAGATACGATTCTATACGGATAACTTACACTTCATACTGACAGATACGTATTGGTGAGGATAATTGCGAACAGCTAATCTGACTGGGGCATTAATCCGTAACAATACGCAGAACGAGACCCGTAACTAACCGTAACAATCCGCATGAAACCGTATTTGTCCACAAATTTTGGGTGGACCGCGGAACGATAGGTCGAGATACGGATTAGATACGGATAAATGCCTTCAGTTACGGATCATTATGGTTAACTCGTCCGCGCCTGAATATTTAAACTGTTCAAAATTTGGTGGCATATCCTGCGGACCTTGCGGATACCATACGAATACGATACGGATTCGATATGGAGAGAGACCACGCCCACAAATTGTGGGGATTTTAAGTCCGCAACTATCCGCCCAATCCGTAATGTGTGTGTGTGACTGGGGCATTACAGTGATTTTTGTCATACCGCAGAAAAGCTCGATCGTTTAGCTACGTAATGTGAGGTTTTTAAGAAATTTCAATGAAAGATTTTCTTCCATTTTATATTAGGTAGGTACAGTAACAGCGGAGCACCACATTAATGACGTTTGACGTTTTGCCCCGTATGAACATTTTTGGGGTTCTTTAATTTCTCTGTTTTCTAAAACTAAAACCCTTTTTGCAGATTTTTCATGATTTCGACCAATTTTAGACACATCTACACGCAATATGATTGTTTTCAAGAATTTTATAGCATACTCTTATCATCTTTATTGGTTCATAAATCCAGACCGAACTTTTGCTTTCAGGATCGTTTCCGCGTACGAGATTTTCGCAGTGTATGTCTAAGTGCAGATCTACAACCCTCAAATCAGTGCCAACATCAGACAAAACTAACATACAAGGATCGAATAAAGTAACGTTGATCACTTAAAACATTTCTTTGATTCAGTCCCCATTTTTCTTACAATTATATACAAAACCTGGAACTTGCATTAAATACACGGTATAATGGATGACGTCATTTTGTCGCCCTTGTATGACCCACAGACCATATTTTACGCTGCTTATGCAAGCATAACGATTGTTGACGGCAATAATTTCCTCACAGTAAAAAGCGGTAACCATAACGAAATAGCATACCAAATGTCAAGCATTTTACTTTACTGCAAATATTAGACATAGCCAAAGATAAAACAAACAATTCGAAATAATAAGGCAAATTTTTACCATGCACCGCAGAACCGTCATAGGGTTACTATGACGACCCATATAGACAACATGCCGAATTTAGACTGGTAAATAAAATACATCACTGGATAAAGGAAAGATGAATCTATATCTACTGCAAATGTAATGAGTTTACTATCAGTAATAAAAGGACGAGTTACACTTTACTATTGCAATGTGCCCACTGAAAAGGCCGATTTTCGATGGTAGGCAAATAACCTCAAAAACATGCAGAAATGTTAGCTACATGTTTCTAGTTTATTCTGTACGATTTCAGTTTCCCGTATTTTAATGCCTTTTAGGTAAATTTTACGGTTGAATACATGTACTGTCTACAACATTTAACATTGAGCCTATGGGAATTTGAACTACCGACGTCCACTATGCATCCAATTTTCAGTTCATCCAACCCTCGTAACCACTACAATTTTTGTCGCACCTGCTTTAGCAAGGTGCGATATAGGCGTCCGGTTTTCCGTCCGTCCGTCCGTCCGTCAACCCGTTCGTCTCTCCGTCCGTTCACATTTACGTCGACCCTACATTTTAAGTCCATTCAAATGACTTTTTCTCTGAAACAACTGCACCCATGGTTCTCAAATTTCACATGCTGCATGACCAGACTGCAGGGCTTCTGAATGACAAAATTCAGCTTGGTCCAGAATCCAAGATGGCCGCTGTTACTAAATATAGCAAAAACAATAAAATCACTTTTTTCTCCAGAACCACTGGGTATATTTGGCTGAAATTTTATATGGAGTATTAATGGGACCTTGGTTTTAAAAATTATCAAAATGAAAAAAATCTGTAGCGGAATTAGGTCACAGTGACCTATTTTCTGTTTACAAGTCCGAGTTCGCAAAAACACCAATATCTCAAAAATACCTGAACATATTTAGGTCAAATTTAGTCAGAATGGTCCTTAAATGGAGTTTTTTGAAATTTAAGCGAATTGAGACCATCCAAGATGGCCGCCAGCCACTGTTACTAAAAATAAAACAATATGAAAATGACAATATCTCAAGAGGCCCTGAATGGAATTGGACTAAATGTGTATCAAAATGATCCTTGCATGAAGCTGTTTCATGATTTTTTTCAAATTGACCGTCCAAGATGGCAGCCATCCACCGTTACTAAAAATAGCGAAAAACATGAAAACAATAATATCTCGTAAACTACTGAATGGATTTTGACCAAATATGTTTCAAAATGACACTTTTATCAAGTTCTTAAAGTGAAGGTGCAAATCAGGTGCGACATAGCGTTCCGCGGAATTCTTGTTATATATAATTATTCCTCATATCCATATTCATCATAATCGGGTTATATTACAGTGGTTACGAGGGTAGGAGTAAACGAAAAATAAACTTTTTGGGTAAATTTTCAAGTATCCAACACTAGGACGAAAGGATTTATATCAAAATCACAGCAGTATATTTTGTAACTGATAGAAAATAGAGGCATTATTCGACACAACACATCTTTCTCAAAGTGTTCATCTATGTAGTATGTGTTCGTAATGCCCCTACCAAGAATTCCGCGTGTGTATGTGTGTGTGGGGGGGGGGGGAGGTTCGGGGTGGTGGGGGTACGCAGCGCTCGGCATGCGTATCGGTATGTCGTAATATGCGTATGTAAGGCGTTAGACTGAATGTCCTCCACCATCATGCTCTGATATAACCTCTGATGTTATAATGCTGCGACGTAGTTAGATGATGTATTCCTCTGCCTGAAGCTGGATCATAATTGTAATATTCTGTGACCTAGAACTTTGGTTCACTAACTTTGTATGAAAAGTTACTAGGATGAGCCTTTTCCTTACTTCTTTTGATACATTTCCTGATATTTGATCAGATCATATCCATTAAATGTAGGAACTGCAAAGCATCCATGCACACTGAGTCTTTAAACTTTATGCATGGACCAGGATTTTCACTTATTTCTCAACACGATTTTATGATTTGCAACATAATAACAAATAGCTGGTCAGTCAAACGATGAAAAAAAAATCCTCACAAATCCTCATACTAGTTGTAGGGAACTGTGAAATATATTTAAAAGTCCACTGCTCTTTTCTTATAGGAGAAAACGCGGTGACGTCATCGATAAGGATTGCAAGGGTATTCCCCAGGTTGGTTGGCAAGAAGTCGATAGTCACTCAGGCGATATTGAACGTTAAGGGGTCGATGTTAAAATATATAATTAATCATGCCTTGTATTTTGCGCATCATGATGCGTGCTTTTTTATATTTAATGATGACGCTGAGAAGAGTAGGTATCTGAATGTGAAATATTGTTTTATTGTCACTCATAATGCATTTAAATTGGTTCCACATGATGAAGTGCTTTGAGATGTACATTTGATCATGGATGCTTTAGTAAAAATATTTGTGTCTGAACATTTTCTGAACATAATCCGGTTGTTTATTGTTTGTAAGTGAATGTACGCGGTATTCAGCGGGTATTTTGATAAGGGATGTCTTTAATTATCATATTTCAAAGTAGGCCGCCGGTGTCCAGTTATGGCAATTTAAGATTCAATAAACAAACTGTGTTGGCGGTGCGGCTAATTTACACATCAAATAAAACTTGATTATTACAATTAATTGATATTAATATATTTGTCCCGTCATATAATATCACGGGCAAACAATCAGAGAGAGAGAGAGAGAGAGAGAGAGAGAGAATTGTTGTTTAGATGTCATGAGCTCGGACTAAATAATGTGGTAATTACTGATAGCCATTTCAAAACATTAAAGGTTCTGTTTGATATTATTCTTTACCATTTTATAATCGCAAGCATGAATCTTAATTTATTTACTCATTTATTTCTTAAATGTTCTTGTCCCTAGAGCAGATCATGAATGTTTTTGTTAATTTTGCTTTAGTTCTCATTAGTTTCTAGTTTCTATATTTTATTGTGTCTTTCATTTCCTGTTACCCCTGTTATATTTTCAAATCTCCTTGATCGTCTGGAAAAGGTTAAAATATTGTTATTCAGTACTTCGATTTATTTCTATTTTATTTAATTATTTCTTTTTCAGTCGAAGTTATTCAGAGAAACAGCCTGGTTCTGGACCAGGTAATTAAATAATCTTAAGTAATTGAATACGGACCGAATAATTAAATAACATTAAGTAATTGAATAACTCTTTTTTTCGTGAGACAAGCGATTATGACAATATTCGCAAAGGTTTCATCGGTTGCTATTTATTCGAAGCCTTACAAAGTATATTTTACGCACTTTCAGCGCTTAATTTTCAGCAAAATTCCATATTAGACCACTGTCTGTCGCTATCTTTTGCCAACCAATGTTCCCACGTGATCATCCGATGACGTCACTCCGGGGATTCCCGTTATCTCCTATATATTCAGCATTATATATGCATCATACTAAAGACAATGGTTTAGTCAGACATTGCAAATGATGTCTTACTATTTGTAGGTCATTGTGACTTGTATTTCAGGATCCATTGAATAAATGTTTTATTTCGAACTAATATTTAATTGAATCTTCCTCGGACTTGGAATACTATGAGTAAGACACTTCAGAACTGCGTCTAATTTGGTACTACATGTAGGTCCCTGTGACCTTAATTTCTTGGTTCACTGATTTTGTCTAATGTTTTAAACATCTGTACCTGTGTAGCATCCATAAAAACGTAATATTTCATACGTGTTTATTAATATTTGATATGGTGAAGCTTTCATTATATGTATAAGTAGTGAATAATGCTTAAGAAAAGAAGAAGGTTGAGGACCTTTTCACGCACTTGCCAGAGCACAAGCGTGCAAAGCGTTTCGCCAAGAATACAGCCAGAGCACAAGCGTGCAAAGCGTTTCGCCAAGAATACATTTGCTTAACAATATCGCAAAAACAAACGCTTTACATGCTTATTATTGTGTTAATAAACACTTGTAAAATCTACTGTTCTGAGGTTTCGTAAAAATTCAAATAAAATTTCTCCTAACTAGATATTTTGAGCGGAAATATCTCTTTTAGACTGTGGATAAGAATCAAAAGGATTATATCTGTCGGTTTGGAGGGCTGATATGTCAGCGGAATTGCTGATTATATCGAAAAACCGCAGGTAGTTAGCGTACCCCGTTCAGAACCCCATATGTAATAAACCGGAAGTCACGTGATTATTTATGAAACCGCAAACTTATAAATGTGCTTATGTAAACTGCCAAATGCCAAGCTTTCATCAACATAAATTTTATCAAGATCGGTCGTGGGCACAAAAACGGCCAAAGTGTAACCCGTCCTTTCTACAGCAAAAGTCCACGTCTTTTTTATCATCCCTCGTACAGCGTATCATAGAAAATAAATTGTAGTTCACACAGATATTAGGGGTTCGTTACAAATTAAAATGAGTGAGGAACAATTTCACTGTCTTTGGTAAACTATGCTGCACAAAATTTCACCGAGCCATTCTTTTAAAGTGTCTCCTCTTAACCAAATAATCTTCCTTAACCAATCAACCCTTTTTACAACTTTTTCAACCAAAATTTCAGAAGTTTCTCGGAAATCGCATACTGAAAACAGTGTTTCAAACAAGATATTCTGACATGAACACATGTGTTTGTTGACAATTTTGGTACGCCTTTCCAGACAGTCTCTGAGCTCATTTATACTGACTTTATTGGCGGTTTCTAGGACAGCTAAGTTTATTTGTGATAGTTGGAGATTTTACTGTCAAAGACTTGATAACGTATGCAAGATAATGAGCCTAAACGACGATTCGTCTGACGGCTTGCATTCATTTGCATTTTATCTTTTCTGCATGCTTTAAAAACTTGTTGTGATCTATATAATAATCTTTGTCAGGTTTGAATCATGTTTGTTGTATGTATATATAAATAGAAAATATATCTGAAAATAGATGTTTATGTCCGTTCTTAATTATAAATGTTTGTTAAAGGGTAGGTAAATGGACACATACCTTGTTAAGAGCTATTCTTACAGTCACCTCTCGATACCTCAAAAATATCTCAAAGAACCTATTACAGCAAAGAATATAGTTTGGACACATTTCCTATTCTTATTTACATTTCATCTACTTTTATATCAAACGTTTGCCCATGTTCCTTCTTTTAAACGTATTGTCTGCTCTTGAAGGAAGTCTTTAAGATTTTAATTTTACTTTACTGCAGCTGGTGTTGTGCCGTGTGGCGGCCGCAAAACTCCCCCCCCCCCCCCCCGTCAATCATCCATAGTGCAGATTATATTTTATTTTCGTCCTTTGAGATCAGAAGATATGTTCTGAGAAATCTGAAATTTTAAATTGGTTTAGACTTTTATTCTAGATCATTATCTTTTATATTTTTGGACCCGTTTTGATACCAATCAGTCTTTGACTGGACTGCCCAGTTAAAATTAAGAAATTACAGTGTGCATTTCTCTGGTTTCGTTACCAGATATTGTCAGGGTCACTGATGAGGCTTTATTTGCCGAAAGTACGTAGTCTGGCCCATGTTCCTTCTTTTGAATTTATTCTCTTGCTCTTGGAGGAACTCTTTAAGATTTAAATTTTGATATTTCAAAGTAAATTTTCTAGGACCAGTAAAATTTACTTTCAGATATCGGTAGTTTGAGGTGAAATTTAACTTTGAGATATCGAGAGTTGACTGTATTATTATTATTATTATTATTATTATTATTATAACTAGCGTTGTAACTTTATGTTACAATTTCCAGTTGATGTTGTGGACGTTGTTTCTGTCATTTTCTAAGACATCGCCTGTTCACACTATATGCACTACTTTGCGTTGAGAACTGGCAAACAAAAATCGCATCTGCGGGCATTGTAATTGTTTGGGAAGCCAAACGTTAAAAATACAATACAATACAATCTTTATTACACCCAGCTTACATATAATGTAATAACATGGGGAGCAATATTGAACAGTAATACTACACATTATGGCGGTTTCCAGCAGGCACACAATGTTAAAACAATATAGGGATCAAACATGGTTTTTCATGCATTAACGTTTGCCAGGTCCCGAGGGAGATGTTGGAAACCGAGGCCGAAGGCCGAGGTTTTCAACATCTCCCGAGGGACCTGGCAAATGTTAATGCATTGAAAACAAATGTTTGATCGCTGTTATTGCATAAATCAACGAATTATTCGTTAAAATTTGAGAAAAAAACTTGGCACTCTATTTTGTCACCGTTTAACAACCAACGCGCTGGTGCATCTGTTTACTAATATTCGTCTTCCGGGCCCGAGAGCATTCATTCTATTCAAAATGGCTGCCATCATCCTATTCAACCTCATTTCGGAAAAGTATCCAAGATGGTCGTTGTAGTTGATGCAAAATAGATGGTAAATTAATCAACAAAAAGCAGATACTCAGTACCTAGAGCAATAATTTCCATGCAGAACAAGCCTGATCCATTCGTATACCATCCTGCAGTTCTTGATTACTGAAAGCTTAGGATGCATGTTTCCTTTAACACTTATTTACTCTCCATTTGGCATCGTAAGAATGAAAACAACATGGCTTTGAAATCCGTGTCGGTATTTTATGACGTAATACGAGTACATGATGACGTCATAAGAAAACTTAGGTGTGTGCGACCAATTATTGTAAATTAACCGAAAAGGGAGAGGCAAGAGTGCATGGCGGTTTTTAGAGGCCCGGCACAAGCAAAACGAAAGTTCTGTCATCGTGTTTCAACAGCGCGAGAAAACCATTGTTGAAACACGGCTTTTCGCCTGTTGATGCACGGCTGTTAATACCTCTCGGCACTGCTTTTTATGCAATAACGTTGATTCAACGTCGATTCGACGTCATGACGTCGATTCAACGCTGAGTCACTGTCTACTCAACGCTGTGTGCCCAGTGTATTATGACTGAAACAAAATGAAACACAAAAATATATCAACAGATAAACAATAGCAAAGATGAGAAAAAATAATGATAATGATAATAATAATAATTCTACAGTGAGGGTAACCTTATTATCACTGAGTTTTTTTGTTTTTTTTGGTCATACACAAAACAAACGTAAACAGAAGCAACCGGTTCATTCATAAGCCTACAGCCATTCATGGATAAAAAAGCATGCATGCACGATTTGTGTAAATTCTTTAAATGCCTCAGTGATCTCGCCATTGAAAACTTGCTAGAAATTATGTCACGTAGCTGTAATGTGGCTAAACAGCTGATGGCTTATGAATAAAAATAGGTTAACTTAATATTAATTTTTGCGGAATACGGTGTGCTGTCAAAATAGATATAATATAGATACATTCTGGAAAATACTGCCTACATGTATAACAATTGGATTTTATAGACTCAGGTATGTATAGAAAAATGTATTGAACGCAATCTAAAGGCCACACCAAGTCTGGATCTGAAGATTTTTTTTTCTTATTTGAAGCAACCCAGCAGGCACACAACGCCGACCGACAACGAATCAACGCGGATTCAACGTCGAATCGACGTCGCGTGCGCAGTGGGAAAGCCTTTAAATGCGTTCAAAGCATTCAGTTCAGAGAGAGAGAGAGAGAGATAGAGAGAGAGAGGGAGCGCATATATACCAAACACAAAAAGTAACATAATCCATATTTGATACAGTATATTAGTCGATTTAAACCTTTAAGCACCAAATAACAGACGACAAATTTTACGTTGCCAAAATTCTTTGTCCGGGATATTTCGTATTTAGTATTGGCATACAGTGCAGATCCAGTTGAGGCGGTTCATTATGAGTCGCCTCATTAGGATCTACGCTGTCCGCAAATTCCGCCCTCTGGCGCTTAAAGTGTTAAACTAAAACCCTTTCCGACTTTCAGTTATGCCCAGGATCTTCGCACCCAGAGTAGATCTAGTGAAAATGGCTCACTCGAGTCTACCTGTCTGTTTTTCTGTCACATCATACATGTGCCTTTCAGTGTGCGAATGTGCACGTTTGTGCATGTATCTGGGAGAGGGTCAAGTCAAAATATGCGAAAAACGAATAGTAATTACCCACATACAAACTTGGAAAACGAGTATTTACATAATATGTATATTACAAACTTACAAGTATATACCCATCGGTCACACAACGTTGGAACAGAACTGACTCAACGCCGTTTCAACATCAGCGTCGATTCGACGTCGATCTATAGCCGAACCAAGGTTGTGTGACTTTGGGTACTAAATTTTAGCGTTGCGTCAGGTAGAAAAATTTTCTAACGTGTCTGCAGACGAGGACTTATACCAGTCTGTGGATCAATGCTGTCCTGCAGAGTCCACGTCTCCTAAAGAATACTTGACGGTATAGCGATAGTTCAGATTAGACTACTCGGCCGCGCAGGCTGGTCTGCACATATTCTATAAGGACTCCATTTTCGCGTGTCACAGCTTATTTGGCATGCCGTACGACCGTATACATTGGGACAGAAACATCTTATCGGCTTTCTCACATATGTAGGCCCCGACCAGACTGTCAGAAGAACAGTCTGATCTGGGTCTACAATTTACTGAGTTACGGCCAAGATACATTTACTAGTGTTTTCATTATTATTTTGGTAAACGATGCCAAGTTATTTAGAATATTTTTGTTTGTGTGGTTCATGAGTTGATGCATTTTATGTATATTAGGGCGATTTCTGAAATATGGCTTAATTAAATGATTTCTGTTTTCTGTGAAATACTCACATTTCAGCAGATAGTGAAATTCATCACCTACATCTTGTTGGCATAAATGACAAATTCTTTCGCCTATTGGTGTTGCATTCCAACGGCCAATCTCAATTGGCAGTCTATGATTTCCTGTTCTAAAAGCAGTTAGAATACGGCACTGGGAATTGGAAAGATTGAGAAAATATTTGTTCAATTCGAATTTGGTCTTAAATATTCTATAATTTATTCCGCTTGATTTCATGCTCATACAAGACAATCTGCAAATAAACTGGACGACAAGCAAAATATCGACCTTAACACTTCATCATCTGTTAAATTCTAATGTTGTAAAACTAAATAAATTGTTGCCTTGTCAAGCAAAAAAGCGATAGAAAGTTTTTTGGGGTTTTTTTTTCAGTTTAACACCAAATTTTATGTCACTTTTGAACTCTAAAAGTGATATTTTACAGGCTCTACATCGCTCGCTTATGGTCATTTCCATCTTACGCAAAGACAAAAATGCAAATATCCTCTGTTTACTGATAGAATTTATTCTGTTTTCCTTTTTCATTTTCAATTATATAAAATAAGCTAATTCCTGCCCTGAAAGTATGCTAACCTAAGGTCTGGTTAATGTGTTTTTCATGGCACAGACTAACTCAAGCTATAAAATAGATTCTTGAGAAGCTTACTAATCAATTCTGTCGTAATCATTGACCAGTCTAAGATACTCTAGAACAAAATAATGAGATTTGATCGAGGAATACATGAAACACTAGACGATGATAATTTACTGACGTATAACACGTCATAGCACGTCCAAAACTTTGAGCCATCGTGCACAATATACCTCATATCATAAACTTGCCAACAGAAATTAAACCCCTCCTGTATTTTTCCCATAGAGTTATTACAAAAACAGTCTTTTTTGTTTGTTTGTTTTACCGTAAATTTTAACTGAGATTTTTCGCCCAAAATGTTCAGCGAAGAAGCAGCAATATCTCTTTTCAACATGTGCTAGGTTTAACAATTATTGACTGATTTGCTTCCTCCCGAGGTCCTAAAATTTGAGTACTTTTTTTTTTCATTCACGGTTATTTCTATGGTAAAATTGACAAAAGAATGGTTGCTCCTGGAATCTTCACACTGTAGGCTTTCAAATCAAACTTTGAATGATCTTTCGAATGTGCTCTCTGCTCTTGAGGGAACACTTTTAGATTTTTTTAAAATTTGTGAAATTATTTCCAAGATGCTGCTGTAAAAATACAGTTGAGTTTTAATTTCATTTAATTAATATCTTTTTGTGTTTAAGCGGTTTAACACTAACAAATTAACATTGCGTGTATAGCATGGCGTTTTTATTTGGCCAGTTTATATTCATCGGAAATATGAGGTGCATGACTGAAAAATATAATACTCGGAAAAGCTATTGTAGCACCTTTTTCTAGTAATGTCTATGTGCAAGCTGGTGGCCATTGAATTTGCTTAAGTTTATTATATAAACGACGTCTTGGTGAACTGGGCATGCTGTCTGTATATGCCTTCGGGAAGGATTGAATCAACGCCTTTAATCTATATTCTGTTGAATTTTTCTGCAAAACCAAGACAAGATCGCCAATGAACAAACGAGGTGCCAGTTATTGGTTTTGTGTGACTTCACACAAAGTGAGTAAGTTTGAAGAAAACATTCAGACCTAGCGTTTCTCGAAAAGTCTGATGCTTACAGAGAATTGGTATTAAATTCTTATCCTTGTTTGCCTCTTGTTAAATTACAATCCAGTAAATGACACAGGGAATTGAGCCGCGACACGAGAAAACCAACAATGTGGTCGTCCGCCCAGCGCAGACTCAGATCAGCCTGGGCATTCACCCAGTCTGATCAGACTCTTTGCTAAGCGCTTAAAGGGTAGCTGAGGGACTAAGCTACCTTCATGCAGAAAGCGAAGACTCTGATCAGACTGGGCGGATGCCCAGGCTGATCTGAGTCTGCGCTAGACGCACGACCACATTGTTGGTTTTCTCACGTCGCAGCTCAATTATCAGATAGGACCCACCTTTCCGGAACCGGTGATAAGAGCACGCTCAGATTTGATGTTTCCTGTCTGTAAAACGGTAAAGATAACTTACGTATTGCCCTTAGCATTGGGACAAAGTAACATTTTACTGTAAGTACCTTAAAATAAACAATTTTATTATCTGTCTATGTATTGAAAAAAATGTGCCGCGACAACACCATCAAAGTGGCATGTGCGCCCAGCTCAGATCAGCCTGGGCATCTGCATCCGCCCAGTCTGATAAGAGCCTTCGCTGTGCACTTAATGGGCATCTAAGGGTGTAAGCTACCTACATGCCGACAGCAAAGACTCTGATTGGACTGGGAGGATGTCCATGCTAATCTGAGTCTTCGCGGTGTTCCTTTTTCGATTGCACGACGTTGGGTCGAGCCTCGGACTTTATAAGGCGCCACTCTAAACCTAACATAACAGTAACACAGACGGTTGGCGCCTGACACCCGTTCCGGGATGTCTTGGGTCGGACCCATCGTGGTTTAACCGTTAGGTTTCTTCTGCTCCGGAATTTCAGTGTGGCTATTTCTGTGAGTCCCATGTTTGTTTTTTCTCAGTTTTAATTTTGATATTTATGTTTCTGTGATATTACCATTATCATCAGTGAGCTGGGAATCTTCCACGCAAACCGAACAACTTAGTGTCTGATGAACCAAAGCAGAAACAAGGGCGAGGGCTGGTCGACCGCAAACCGGTTAAGCCCCTAGTAATTTCTTTACTGCCCGTCCCAAGGCGGCACTTCTGTTTTGTTTCTTCTTGGTTGTTCTATGTATTGTTTGTTGTTATGTCTGTAACTGATATATTGTTTATGATGTAAAGGCTGGCTCGGTGACCACCTACATGTTCATATGGCTGCCGCTGATGATTTCTTTGGTGGTGACTAATTTTGTGTTGTCTTTTTCCCACACGGTGTCTTGATTGGGATCTGGAAATGAATTGTGTCCGTTCCTGTGAATTTTCCTATTTTTACTTTTGGTACTATGGTAGAGGTACATTTCTATCAGAGTTGTATGAACAGCCCACAACTCTGATGTTTCCCATCAATAAGCAATAAAGATTACATAATATCCGTTTTCCTTCGCCAATTTCCAGATAACGAATTGACTTTAATCAACAGCAAACTCCGATTATCTTGTCTTGTTTAGACAAATCTGATGTTGGAAAATCATGACGAGGATTTTATTGAAACTTCTGGGGCCGTATTTATAAAACGACTGAAGTGGTTGCTATGCTGTTGCTAAGGCTAAATTTCTTTAAAGGAGAGTCAGGAGAGTCCTTACAACTATGAACTTTGCTCTGGAGGAACAGACTGAATTACTACTAGAATATATCGGTACCTTTGGGCAAATAAAAAAGTTTACAATGGGGAAAAATCACGAACGCACAGTTTTGCAAACAGACTATCTCGAAGTGAGTACATGCTTCATCATCGTAACAAAAGTAATACACCGTTTTATTAAATTCCATGGGCTTACATGCATTTTTTCAGAGTGCAAAATTACACAGCTTCTGTTAATCAAATTTAAGCAAAAAATGTACTGGGTGAAACCGAGATTAGTGAATCTGTTTAATCATTGCTCCAATGCTGACCTAGAAGTTGTAACTTGCTTTCGGAAACAAAATGATGCTATTGTTGTCATTAATGTCAATGCAAAAACAGTTATCGAAATAAAGATGATTACTTTTAAAGAGCTATATTTCAAGTAGATAATACTGCATCCAGATTATATATATGAAATGTCGAATTTATTTTGCTGTTTGCTCATATAAATTTCATCATTGCAATTTCATTTTTAGCTCACCTGTCAAGGTGAGCTTATAGTATAGCCATGGTCCGTAGTCGTCGTCCGTCGTCCGTCGTCCACACTTTAAAACACCAATATCTCCTAAACCAGCAGACCAATCTTGATCAAATTTTATGTGTAGCATTGTTGGGGTGGGGGATTGACTGCATTAGGTTTAAGGGCAGATTGGGTTGGAACTCTGGTTGCCATGGCAACATATAGCTCCCATAGACTTATAATGGAAAAAACTTCAAAAATCTTCTTCTCTGAAACCATGAGGCCCAGAGCTTACATATGTAGCATGAAGCAATGTCTAGTGGTCCCCTACATAAATCCTGCCAACCATGCCCCTGGGGCCCAAATTGGCCACGCCCCGGGGGTCATTAGCTCCCATAGACTTACAATGGGAAAATTTTAAAAAATCTTCTTCTCTGAAACCATGAGGCCCAGAGCTTACATATTTAGTATGTACCAATGTCTAGTGGTCTCCAATATAAATCCTGCCAACCATGCCCCTGGGGCCCAAATTGGCCACGCCCCGGGGGTCATTAGCTGCCATAGACTTACAAATGGGAAAATCTTAAAAAATCTTCTTCTCTGAAACTATGAGGCCCAGAGCTTACATATTTAGTATGTACCAATGTCCAGTGGTCCCCTACATAACTCCTGCCAACCATGCCCCTGGGGCCCAAATTGGCCACGCCCCGGGGGTCATTAGCTCCCATAGACTTACAATGGGAAAATCTTCAAAAATCTTCTTCTCTGAAACTATGAGGCCCAGAGCTTACATATTTAGTATGTACCAATGTCTAGTGGTCCCCTACATAAATCCTGCCAACCATGCCCCTGGGGCCTAAATTGGCCACGCCCCAGGGGATCATTAGCTCCCATAGACTTACAATGGGAAAATTTTAAAAAATCTTCTTCTCTGAAACCATGAGGCCCAGAGCTTACATATTGAGTATGTACCAATGTCTAGTGGTCCCCTACATAATTCCTGCCAACCATGCCCCTGGGGCCCGAATTGGCCACGCCCCGGGGATCATTAGCTCCCATGGACTTACAATGGGAAAATCGTAAAAAATCTTCTTCTCTGAAATCATGAGGCCCAGAGCTTACATATTGAGTATGTACCAATGTCTAGTGGTCCCCTACATAAATCCTGCCAACCTTGCCCCTGGGGCCCAAATTGGCCACGTCCCGGGGGTCATTAGCTCCCATAGACTTACAATGGGAAAATCTTAAAAAATCTTCTTCTCTGAAACCATGTAGCCCATAGCTTATATCTATAGCATGTATCAATGTCTAGTGATCCCCTACTAAAATCCTGCCACCCATGCCCCTGGGGCTCAAATTGGCCACGCCCCAGGGGGTCATTTGTTTATATATGGCTATATAGCTTAAGAACCTTCAAAAATCTTCTTCTTTGGAACCATGAGGCCCAGAGCTTATATATATAGTATGTAGCAATGTTTAGTGGTCCCCTACATAAATCCTCCCAACCAAGCCGCTGGGGTCCAAACTGGCCACTCCCCAGGGGTTATAAGCTCCCATAGACTCATAATGGGAAAAACTTAAAAAAAATCTTTTTCTCTGAAACCATGAGGCCCAGAGCTTGTATATTTGGTATGTAGCAATGTCTAATGGTTCCCTACATGAATCCTGCCAACCATGTCCCAAGGGTCTAAATTGGACACGCCCAAGGGGGCCATTAGCTCCCATAGACTTACAAAGAGAAAATCTTTAAAAAAATCTTCTTCTCTGAAACCATGAGGCCCAGAGCTTACATATGTAGCATGAAGCAATGTCTAGTGGTCCCCTACATAAATCCTGCCAACCATGCCCCTGGGGTCCAAATTGGCCACGCCCCGAGAGTCATAAGCTCCCATAGACTTACAATGGGAAAATCTTGAAAAATCTTCTTTTTTGAAACCATGAGGCCCAGAGCATATATATGTAGCATGTAGCAATGTCTAGTGGTCCCCTACATAAATCCTCTCAACCATGACCCTGTGGTGCAAATTGGCCATGCCCAGGGGGTCGTAAGCTCCAATAGACTTACAATGGGAAAAATTTTAAAAAATCTTCTTCTCTGTAACCATGAGGCCAAGAGCGTATATATGTAGCAGGTAGCAATGTCTAGTGGTCCCCTATATGAAGTAAAAGGTATGCAAAGAACAGGAACTGAAACAATCAAAATCCAAATCCAGCCCTCAAACCATAGTTGGAAACAACTAAGATTACAAATAATCAAGATACAGAGAACATGAATCCTGCCAACCATGCCCCTGGGATCAAAACTGGCCACGCCCTTGGGGTCATTAGTTCCCATAGACTAACAATGGGAAAATCTTAAAAAATCTTCTTCTCTTAAACCATGTGGCCCAGAGCTAACTTCTTTAGTACATATGTAGCAAAGTTTAGTGGTCTCCAACTTAAATCCTGCCAACCATGCCCCCCTGGGGTCCAAATTGGCCATGCTGCTCCCATAGACTTATAATGGGAAAGACTTCAAAAATCTTTTTCTCTGAAACCATGAGGCCCAGAGCTCACATATTTAGTATGCAGCAATGTCTAGTGATCCCCTGCATAAATTCTGCCAATCAAGCACCTGAGGTCCAAACTGGCCACACCCTAGGGACTTGTTTGTTTATATAGAGCTATACCTTCAAAAAAACTTCTTCTATGAAACCATAAGGCCAAGAGCTTATGTATTTAGTATGTTGCAGCGTATAGTGGACCTCTACATAAATCCTGCCAATCAAAACCCTGGGGTCCAAACTTGCCACACCCCATGTGGTCATCGAATCCTATAGAATTGCAGCCTGTTTATTAGCTTACCTGAGCTGGAAGCTTACATTTTATAACTCAGGTGAGCGATCGTTGCCCTTGGTCTACTTGTTAAGCCAAAGAATATTAAAAGTCAACTTGAAAATGCATGCAAGTTAATGGGAATTTGTGCAATGATAAAACACTTTGGCCAGGAGCTATACGTATCGCTTTTTCGACGGTGGTTAGCGTCGACCGAGTTTACTTCCATCCAGCTCTCTGGCTCAGCTGCATTTGTGTGACATACCCATTTACCTTAACATTATGATTATTGTCACGTATTTTAAGGATATAATTAGGTCAACAGCATCTATATCTAACTGTTTAAAAGTATTTTATCTCTGTCTATTTATCTTCATCTTCTTGATAGACGTAATTGTCCGTGACTCTAAGTGGTATTTAGCTTTTTTCCATTTCTGTAATTTCGAGGAGTTATTTCCTGGATCTCTTACAGATACTCTGGTGAACTGTTCGTGTGGTCATTGATCTCTGTAAAATGCGCATCACATATTTCTTGTTATCAAACTATACACAAATATGGCGCGAAACGACAAAACCAACAAAGTGGCATGTGCGCCCAGCGAAGACTCAGATCAGCCTGGGCATCCGCACAGTCTAATCAGAGTCTTCGCTATCGGCGTGAAGGTAGCTGAGACCCTAAGCTACCCTTTAATTGCTCAGCGAAGACTCCGATCATACTGGGCCACTACCCAGGCTTATCTGAGTCTGAGCTGTCAGTTTGTTGGTTTTGTCGTGTTGCGGCACAAATTTCTCGTAAGCTCTGCTACAACAAAATCCAGGGCGAGGCGGTTATGTGCGTGTAAAACTAGTTTTACCCCCAACCCAACCTCCGGTGATTTATTGCAGAATTTACTATCATTGTTATTTAAAGATATACTGGCTAGAGACCAGTCGCGGCCGCGTATTGATCAGTGGCGGCCATATTCTTTTTGCATGCGCAGTTACATTTGTTTTGCATGCGCAGTTACGTATTATTTGCATCAAAGATTTCGGAATTTTTCTAAACTGCAAACACGAACGCCTACAAAAAGAGCGACAAATCGCAAGCTAGCAGGAAAAACATGAACTAATTTTCCTGCTACCACAATTTCACTTCCGGGGATATGATCCTTGGTTTAAACAATATTTTATTCAATATACTGTACATCTATGTGTATACATATAGCAATCTTTTTATAACATGTAAACATACAGTATGAAAAGGATACAGAAGTAAGTAGTTGACTTACATGTATTTAGAATCTGTGTCCCAAACCGTAAAGCGAATGGCGTCGCATGAAAAGGGAGCTGAAGATATGTGCACATAGGAAACACCCAAAGCAGCCTCCACACCCGCATTGGCCGGCTAGAGTCCCTGCCTTAACTTTAGATTTCCTAGGATTCGTAGACTATGTATGCGAAAGGGGAAGACTCCAACAAGACTCCAACCGCAAGCTGATCCGAGTCCTCACAAATGTGCACATACTATGAGGTACCCCCATGCGACGTCACTCAGTCATTTTTACTTTCAGTTGACTTTGAATTATATTCTAACTATGCAGTATAATGAACATTATGGAAGTTAAATGATCTAACACATTATCAGATGTAATTAGATCAGAATATCCATATTGTGTAGGTTCATACAAATAGAAAATAAGTTGTTAAGAGACGAAAAGAGTAAAGAGAGTAAGAGATAAGAAACTAAAGTGTCAAGGCATCAGATAATTTGCGCAGATATCCATATTCTAAAGTTTCTGTAGCCTCCGAAATAGCAGACACTTAAAATTCGGCATGTATTAAAGTATCAAGGTTGTGAACTAGCTTTTTCCTAAGAGTTTAGAGAAAAGTAAAGAGAATGGTTGTGTATTCCATTCCGTATGCGTTAATATTCGGTTCCAGTTTTTGTAAAACTATATTGTATTGTATTATATTGTATTGTTGCTTTACGTCCACGGTAAACAGCTATGGTCATGTCGGGACGGTCAGTTAACCTAACCACACTATTCCTGGGCAGGCTTAGACCTCTTAAGCGGTTAACCAGTACTAAGTGCACATACTTTCGCCAGTAACTGACAACTGCCCTTCTTGAATCAGCGGAAGGAGAAACGAAAATATATGGCCAGACCGTGTAAAACTTTAAGGAATATTTGACAAGTCCAGGAAATCAGTATATACGTATTTATACAGAGATTTCCTGTAGAGCTGCAGATATGATCCTCGATCAGTTTGTGTAGCTACTAAAACAATGGTAACAAAAATAAATGCTTATTTAAAGTTTAAATCCACTGTAAACTAATGATATAGCCCTCAAGTTTTCTGTAAATGTAGAGGAACGGCGGGACAAGCTTCCTACGATGTACTGGTTACCTAAGCTTCATAAACGACCATATAAAGCCAGGTTTATTGCTAATTCTAGTGCTTGTACCACTACTGAACTTTCCAAATTATTAACTTCTTGCCTTACCGCTATCAAAATTCATGTAATTAGGTACTGTGAAAAAGTTTACGAACGGTCAGGCAAACATTTGTTTTGGTCAATTAAAAATTCTACTGAGATTCTTGATAAACTGAAGTCTAGAGGATATCGCGCGTCTAGTTTGTCTACATACGATTTTTCTACACTCTGTACAACTTTTCCCCATAATTTAATAAAAAAGAAACTAATAAATTTAATTGAGACTACTTTTCAGAGAGAGGGTGCTCTTTATCTTGCTTGTAATGATAAATATGCATTTTTTGCTTCCGATGACCAAAAAAGGTTTTTGCATACTTTTTACTTTTAAAACGTGGTCTTGCCAAAATGTTTGTGATGCTTTACTATATCTTCTAGATAACATTTTCATCAGATTTGGTACTAAGTTACACAGACAAATTATAGGAATTCCGATGGGTACTAACTGCGCTCCTCTTGTAGCAGATTTGTTTTTATTTTGCTATGAAAGAGACTTTATGATGTCTCTTTCTGATGATACTCAAGCTCATGTCATTGAAGCATTCAACTCAACGTCTAGATACTTGGATGACCTTTTAAATATTGACAATTCTTATTTTGAAGGAATGGTTAGTCAAATTTATCCTGCTGAATTGCAGTTAAATAAAGCAAATACTTCTGATACCGAGGCCCCATTTTTGGATTTACATTTATCAATTTTAGACGGATTTGTTTCATCTAAAATTTATGACAAACGCGATGATTTTGATTTCGACATTGTTAATTTTCCGTTTTTGGATGGTGATGTTCCCCGCACCACTTCTTATGGTGTTTACATTTCTCAACTTATTCGATTCGCTAGGGTGTCTAGTCATTTGGCTGATTTCAATGCTCGTAATAAAAGTTTGACTGCCAGGCTTTTGCAGCAGGGGTATCGGTATCATAAACTTCGGAAAGCTTTTTCTAAATTTTATCGTAGACACTTTGAATTGGTTTCTAAATATAATACAGGATTAAGGTCACTTTTGCAACAAGGCCTATCGGAACCTGAGTTTTATGTTGACTTAGTATATAAATTATGCAAAATCGTAGGGAAAACAGAATTTCCCGATCAATTTAAGAAAATTACCATGCGATTTAAACGCATGGGCTATAACATAGATGTAATGCGACAGTCTGCATGCTTAGTGGTTAACCCAATCACGGTAGACAACTTTGCTCAGCAACACCACTGGAACACTGGAGCAAAAGAAGACCACCAGTTGAACCCCGGTGGGCCAAGAAACAGACAAACATCCGGCCCCAACCAACTAATATATAGCTTTATGTAAGGGCTATCATAGAGTCTGAACCACGACCCACCGGCGTGCAATTAAAGAGGACAGCAAAGTTGTCAACCGTGATTGGGTTAACCACTAAGCATGCAGACTAAGTCTACTACAACCCAATTTTCTAATAACAATAATTGTAGGTGGGCGGAAAGTACTATGTGGGGAAAGTGGCTCTATGAGGTCCGGACAATCCACTATATTGCAGTTCTTCCAATCTAGTCATTTTTCTCGGGGAATAGGGGAAGAAAAGAACTCCCTGACAGAAGTCGCGAAAGAGTTCTCTTCGTAAAATGGCAAAAGATATAGTCTGCCCCCCCCCCCCCCCCCCCTTTTTTTTATTTTCGATGTACTTAAATGATCTAGAGTCAGAATTAGCAATTAAAGGAATACCTGGTATAGATATAGGCATGATCAATTTGTTTTTGCTGCTTTACGCAGATGATATCATTTTGTTCGGAAAACACCTGAAGATCTGCAATATGCGTTGAATATTTTGGAAGATTATTGTAAAAGATGGAAATTAACAGTAAATACTAATAAAACAAAAATTATGGTATCCAGAAAAGGGGGTAGGTTAACAAACAATATGCACTTTTTATACAATAATAACAACATAGAAATCGTCAATAAATTTTGTTACTTAGGGGTAGTTTTTACATCCGATGGCCCCAGTTTTGAAACTCAAAAAACGTTATCCGGACGAGCTCTGAAAGCCATATTTACACTGAATAAGTACCTTTATAATTTTACACCATTAAAGCCATCCCATGTCCTTGAATTATTTGATAAATTAGTATCACCAATCCTTAATTACGGTAATGAAGTTTGGGGCGTTTATAAATCAACAGCAATAGAAACTATACATTTACAATTTTGCAAAAAATTACTAGGGATAAAACGAGCAACCCAAAATGATTTCGTGTATGGCGAGTTGGGACGGACAAATTACCAGTCGTGTAGATATGTGTCTATAATAAAATATTGGCTCAAAGTTGTGACTAGTGAAGATAGAAAATATACTAAACAAATATATCACATGATGCTGAATGATCTTGAGAGACAACCACATAAACGAAATTGGGCCCTATCTGTGAAAGAATTGTTAAGTAGATTGGGATTTATGGATGTCTGGGTGTTCCAGGGGGATGGTAATGTCAAAATGTTTATCAGTATTTTTAAAAATCAGGGTACGGGACGTGTTCATGCAGGAATGGCGCGCACGATTAGAAAATTCAACAAGATCTAGCTTTTTTATTACCTTTGCAAACTTTCAATTTCAAAGATATCTCGATATACTAGTTATAGTATAAGCTTCAGCCAGTTGAGACTGTCGTCACACAGGCTCGAAATTGAATCTCGTCGATAGGCAAAACACAATAAAATTCCTTTAGACGACAGAAAGTGTAAATTGTGCAATACTTTCGGGGACGAATTTCATTTTGTTTTAGAATACCCTTCATATACCAATTTAAGAAAGCAATACATTAATTAGTGCTACTGGGATAGACCAAATATGCAAAACTTGTAGAATTGTTCACAACAGAAAATGCAAAAGCTTTAAAACAGTTGAGTACATTTGTTGAAAAAAATTTCAAACTGAGGAAAGAATTCTTCTTCAATAATTAAATATTGAGAGAAACAAATACTGTCTGTCATGGCAGAGTTGCCTATATTATATATAGGATACGCCCCAATCGTATTTTACGATGTTACATCAGGTATCAGATTGCACATGTAAGCTGAACTGTTTAGTACCACGAAGTAACAAAACCTGTTTTGTTTTTTGTTGTCGTTTTTTTTTCTTTTTTTATTACCTGCTTTGTTAAATTCAGTAATATGCACCTCTCCCATATGATTAGTGGCTGAGGAACTACTCTTGAATGCGGTGTTTATAAAGTTTATGAAGGGATTATAAAGTTTAAGAATTGTGAGACTTGCTTGTTATGTGTCATTTGTGTATCCACCGAAGGGCTAGGGGGGACCGGGTAGCAGGGACATGCCTGTCTGGACATTGGTTCCGCCACATGCCCCTGTGTCACCGGTCCCGAGTCGCATTTCATGTTGTCGCATTTAGGTCAACAATGGGATATGGCTCCATTTAGCATAAAAGACATTTTTGTGCCGGATGTGTGCTGTTGGCATCGCCGAAATACAGCGTGAACCGGAAACAGGGACATGCTTGTTTGGACATTGGTTTCCGCCACATGTCCCTGTGCCCCCGGTTCTCGTTGGCATTTTATGGCGTGGTACCGATATACAGTTGACACATATTAGTTACATCTTTTGTGTTTTGATAGCTAATTGAGTAACTGTTATTGAAAACTGTATGTATGAATATAATTGCCTGCTATCCGACATTTTTCTCTAATGTATGTAGTATATGTTTATATGCTCATGGGCCTTATAGGCTTATTGCATTGCAATAAACTTGAAACTATAGTGGTATAAAACATATACCGTATTTTAATTATACACCTTAAGGATAAATTGAATGCAGGCAACTGCAGAGCAAGCAAAAAAAATATTTGCTGCTTCAGCACTGGAATTACTGCTACAACTTTGCTGTTCATCTCCTGTAAATATGGTAGCTTAGTATTCGCAGATATATTCTGTATCAATGACCAAATTTAAGTATTGACTAGCCGGGTTTAAAGGTAACATCGTGAACTGCGCATTAAGTTTCAAGAAGTCCTCTACCTGTTATCAAATGCAAATTGAACTGTACATATGCATATCATTCGCCATTCATTGAAAAGAATGTTTAATGTTACAATGTCTGTTAAAAGAAGCTTAACCAACACTTGCAGTTCTAAACGGTCATAGGAGTAAGTTGGCATTCCAGATATAAAATACTGATAATAATTCAGATCGAACCGTTTTAGGCATTTAAATATTCCACTTCCTATTTTGAAATGTCACCCATCTCTCGCTAACCTGTTTAACATGACAAGGTGTCACGGTGTGAGACAAGGCAGGAAGCCATTTCTAGGTTTAATAGTCCTGTTTTCCTTGTTTTGCAAGAATACGAAATTAGATCGATTTTTATTTATTTTAGCTTTGTGCTGATTTGTTTAAATAATCTGCAGTTTTGCTTTGCGGATCTATTGCTGGAGCCATCGACATTTCTATATTCACCGATCTATTTACAAGTGCAAGCCAGTGAAAAAGTTTTGTGATGTATGGAAAGTATATAAAAGATACCCAGGAATAGCTTACCAACGGCATCAACAAGAAGAGTAATGTCAATTATTCACAGTACATTACATACGTAAAATAATAAATGTAAACCAAAGCAACTCGCTCTCTCATTCGCAAAGATGGGAGCACAATGCTGGAAAGGCCTATCAAAACTAAGAGGGAGGCACCAAAAATATCAGAACGTAAAAGAGGCCTGTGGGGATAGGACACAAACACAGACTGAGAAAAAACATTTGACACTTTTTCAGGACATTGTGTACCAAACTAAAAAAATCAAATGTAGCAGCTTTCAGACAAATTTTAATGAAGGCTTACGTCTTTAATATTATTTGGACCCTTTTTGGTACCAGTCAGTCTTTGACTGGACTGTCCAGTTAAAATTAAGAAATTACAGTATGCATGTCTCTGGTTTCGTCACCAGATATTGTCAGTGTCACTGAGCCAAAACTACCTAGTCTGACCCATGTTCCTTCTTCTGAATGTATTCTCTGCTCTTGAAGGAACTTTTTAAGATTATAATTTTACTTTGTTATGTTTTGTTTCTGTTAAATAGATGTTGTGTAGGCCTATGTAGATCTTTTTTATTATTATTATTACTATTTTCCAATATATATGATATCCTTTTTCACCTGGTCCTGTTTTCACCAGCCCCAGTAATGCTGGCAAAGTCCATCCCTGTCGACTCTTTAATATTTCCACCTCTCCTTCTGCCTACTATATTTTGTTTTTCCTTTCACAGTGCCCTGTGTCATTCATTGTGTCTTTGATATGCCAGAAGACCTTGAGATGTTGCCAAACCACCTTAGTTTCCGTTTCTTGACCAAGGTCAGGAGTTTGTCGTATTCTCGAATTGCTACTAGTACTTGGATCTGTCTGCTAACATCCTAATGAGTGACCAGACCCCGAGGTTAAATAACTTTTTTCATGCTCAACTCAGCTGAGCATGAAATTTTCACTGCTGATAGATATGAAAATGCCAACTAATGTTGGCATTTTCATATTGATAAGCAGAAAAAATTACATACTCAGCTAAACTGAGCAAGAAAACAACTGTACTTATCAGTAATTTGCCATTTATTAGCAGGTAAAATTTTATGCTCAGCTGAGTTGAGCATGAAAAAAGATTTATAACCTCGGGGCCAGGGTTCGAGGTTATAAAACTTGAGAATAATCTCAAACTCAAAATAAAACACACTGACTGGCTGCAAAATGTGCTCGAAGGCAGCCAGTAAGTGTGCTTTATTTCGAGTTTGAGAATGTACTCAAGTTTTATAACCTCTGGGCCGGGTCCTTCTACGAGATTTTCAGTAACCTTTGGTAGCATCTCATCTCAAAGACCTACTTTCTTTGCTTTAACTCAGCTGCCAAGGTCCCAGAGGCACAGGTATATAGAAATATGGCTATACCACAGAAGCACTTCAGTTTTACCTTTGATCCATTTGAATTATTGTTGGACCCCGACTATATTGTAATAAAAAGCTTAAACAGATAGGATGCAAACGTTTTTGCCGCTCCAAAAGCAAATACATGTGCAAGTACACATCCTACTCTTTGAGTTAGCTAGCTACATTATATGTGTTCCTAAAAGAATATGGTGAGATACATTGTTAAATATGCCATATCATAATATGTTGGGCAACGAACTCAAATTCCAGATACAACCGCTGATAAAGTGTTACTATTATGGAAATCTCAATATTTTACTTCCTTTTATAAAAATTGATAGCTATTATAAACTGACACACATTCTGATACGAGACAAAGCAGGAAACATTTACTGCATTTAATAGGCGTGTCACCCTTGTTTTACAAGATACAATTTCCGGGTGCTGAGGCATCGAGAATCGCTTTGCGGTGCCACGGTAGAAGTGATTCGCAGTTGCTTACGCCCACAGCCAGGTGACGTAAAAACGCAATGCTGCAATGACCTATTTCTTTATTATTATTACTATTATTATCATTATCATTATTATCACTACTACTATTATCGAGATGAGAATCAGACAAGATTTTTATAACTTTATGGCGCAGATAAGCAACATTAATAACTAGATTGCCATATTCGTCACTTTAAAAATTAGCCGCGTAACCACTGAGATTTTATACAAAATACACGTTTTCAGTTTAACTGGGACATGACTGAGGTTTTCATGTGCAAATGATGTTGAGGCTTAGTTCACTCAAGTCAATACTGAGAACAGTCATGAGGCTTAACCATAAGGTGCAGCACTTAAAGCTTTACTTTTCCGTAAACTCCACGATCATATTTATCAAACAGTTACACAGCTTTATTACATAAACATTAAGATATGGTATTCAGGATGGCAGGGCATGCTACATCACATACTGTCTCTCTCTCTCTCTCTCTCTCTCTCTCTCTCTCTCTCTCTCTCTCTCTCTGTCCCTCTCTCTCTCTTCTTCTTCTTCTTGTTTTATTGCTTTTCGTCCACGGTAAACAGGTATGGTCATGTCGGGACGGTCAGTTAGTTAACCTATATGTAACCACACTATTCCTGGGCAGGCTTGTTAACCAGTACTAAGTACGCTCACTTATGCCAGTAACTGACAACTTCCCTTCTTGAAACAGCGGAAGGAGCAACGAAAGTAAGTGGCCGGACCAGGTTGCTGGCTCATGATTCAGACAAGCTATTTTTCTTTTTGTAGAAAGAATCTAAGGACATGATGAAACAATGTATAAAGGCAATATTATTCTAGCTTTAGATTCTGTCTACCGTATTAATCCTAAAAATGCTCCTGCTCTAATAAACGCCCCCTGCCTCTTTTCCAAAAATAATGTTATATTAACTTGCTTGATAAGGTATCTCTCTGAAATGGGGTCTACGCTTAAAGAAACGAATTTGCGCCTATGTAAAACCTTTCCTTTATGAGATAACCCGTACTGAGAAGGGAGGCAAAATGCTAGAGCTGCTTCTGAAAGTATACCTATCACCTTTATATTGCTTATCAGAAGTATTTTGTCTGTGGCTGAGTTACCCCACTTTGGGCTCTAAATAACGCCACCCTTTCGCAAAATACAACGGCCTCGGGGCGTTAAATAGGATTAATACGGTATATGTTGCTTAGCTTCAAATATGTTTTAATGAATTGGGTAACATCCATAATATAGTCAATGCAAAGCTGACTGTCACCAACAAAATATCTTTTCAGGACTCAGAAGCGTTAGTTTAACGTAGCCTTGCGTCATCAGGTTCAGAGTGGCGGCTTGGGTCGAACCCGAACCAATGACCTCTTTAGTACGAGGGGCATTTCAGAAATAATGTAAATGATCTCGGGGTAGCCTGTCGGCTGATATTTAGCAATAGTTTTATATATCATTAGAAAGGTAAATTCAAGTGCTTTAGAAGGGTATGCGTTAAAAAATATTTCTAAGTCACCCATGCATGACAGCACGTGCCTATACGACTTAAGGGTGTGAATACTGGAAACTTGACATTTTCAGTGAATGTCTCTTGTATTCTATTGCTATTTACTCAATGAGAAAATGATATATTTTGATGAAGAAACGCATAATACTGTCCTTTCAATGTACAATAAGAAAGTTATACGGAAATCGTTTCCAGATTCTACTCAAGTAACTTAATAAACGAGATTTTTTTCTTTGCTGTGTGGTTATATATGCAAAATTACTATAAATGCATTATATCGATAAAATGTGATTTTTTACTTATTCACATCCAATTTCAACAAATGACAGACATTTTATAGCTGAAATGATTAGGTCACTATATTTTGTTACGACTGGCATCAAATCACTGATGAAACTCGATGATATGTTTGCAAACTCCACGCCGGAATTTGCAAGATAGCAGCAATTCATGTTAAATACAAAACAATAAAATGAAATTATCTTCTAATAAAAAGACCCAGGCTAAATATATTTAACTTTGTTTAATGTCAAAAATTAGAAGGACATATTGAAAGAAAAATCCATACATAAAGACTTGAAAAACTTGTTATTTTATATGACATACTGGCATTGAAATAGGTGGGTGGGTGGGGAAATTTATCGTAAAATATCAGGTAGGCCACTGACAAAAGAGCATAAGGTGCCGTAAAAGATTATTTATAACAGAAAATAAGCATGACGAATTAAATTTTATTTATTTTTTGTTTCATATCTGTCATCAAACAATCACTTTCACTTAAACTGACCTCTAAATCGAAGTTCAAACAACTTACTATACATTTCAATTTAGCACAGGATGTGACTTCACCAGAAATGCGCATTTGTTCAATGATTAGTCTATCTTGCAAGGTAAATCTTATTTTTTAGCAAAGCTGATACAATGCTTTTAATACTGAAATATTTTCAGTATTACAGATAATATCGGTATGAATTCAGAGCTGCTTATATCCAGATTTAAGAAAAAATGAATTTGTCCTCACATAAATGTTCCGTCCGTTTCTACTCAGTGTCCTTACCCTAACAACAATTGCCAAGGCATAATTTGAAGAAAATGCCAGTGAGTCGATTCTTTTGCGTGAAAGCCATAGGGTGATATGTAAACCTAAAAGGAAAGACATAATTTTTTAAACCTAGGAATGGCAGACTCATTTACACTATTTCTGAAATGCCCCTCGTATGTATCCATATTGTTAAGTCCCGGTCAGCTGACTAGTCAGTATGACAGGGCATACATGATACGTAAACTATATGAATACATTTCCATATCACTCCTCACCCCCCCCCCCCCCCACACACACACACACCCCATCCACCACCATCATTTTTACATACAGGAACAACTTTTGCGGCTTCCTGTTTGCTTCCATTAGGGACAAAAGTGGGTCTATTCTTAAGGGAAAAATTTGCTCCTAGAGAAGCAAATTCTATTCCTGTGAGAGTTGACCCCCAATTATTAGATTAAAAAAGAAAATGGTAGAGATTCTCCGCCTAGAAGTGTACCAATTCACCTTTAAATATCCAGTACTCAACTGAATTACTTGAGAAATTAAGTTACTTTCATTGTTTAGATTTTACGAGTAATAGAGAAGTATGTCAGTAAATTTTGATTACTAGATTCTGCGCTAAATATGCAGTCTAGCCATTTGTTACTGCATTTCCCATTAGACATTATTTTGTATTGCCAGTGTTCCAAAACGTGTTAATAAATTGTTTTATTTTTCTTATTTAAAATAGAAATATTATTGAGTGTGACCGCCGGGGAATTTATAAAAAACGAAAACAATATGTTTACTTGTGCACTTGTGTGTTATTTGATAAGATCCGAAATTTAAAATTCAGAAAATAGTTTGTCACTGTCTAAGCCTAAATCAGAAGTGACAAAACTATGCATAAAGATACACAGGAAAGGGCACATTTATCATATAACGTCGCTGTTTATCAGTGGATAACGTCGTGTCATAAAAATCGTATGACCACACGTGTAATAACACTTTGGCGCGTATACGTAACGTCATTGACAACAATGCATTTTCAAATTGAAATAATGTTCAGTTTGAAGGTTTAAAGGTTAATATGATAAACAGAATCTTACACTCGTGATCATTTCATATGAAATTTATGAAACTCGTCGAAGGCTTGTTTGATAAATTTCATATGAAATGATCACTCTTATCCTACTATTATCCAAACTAGTAGGTCGCACCAACACTGAAAGTTATCCTGCACCATCGCCCGACCGCACCACCGCCCCCTCTCTCTCTGGGAGACGGTCCGCATGGGCAACTTTTTTCCTCAGCCCTGTATAATCCACCTGTAAACGACGATATCGCGTGAGCTTGAAATAGCATTAAATTAGATAGGACATTGACAGTTTTTTCTCTTTTTTTGTCTTCCCTGAATAAAAAATGAATTAAGTTGTGTTAGGTCAATATAGTGCACTTTTTAGCTGCACATAGATATTTTTTCAAACTTTTAAGTTTACATTTAGTGCGGTCATTTTTGCTCTGATTGATATGGCCATCATTTCCTAATAGTATATAGGGAAAATAGAGAAAATGAGCAAACAGTTACTCAGTTTTCTACGTTTTTCTTAAAGCACGGATCTTAAGTCAAAAATGTTGTGTTATCCTAGTATTCTACACTATCTTACAAATCTTTTGATATATTTTGTAGGAAAATCAAAGAAATATTAGTGCGGTAATGTTTTACAAACTTAATACTACCCTACATCAAATAAACTGAATTTTCAGTACCGCGCGTGACTATATCGAGGTGAGGAGAATTGTTGGGGACGATACAGATCGAAATACTGAGTAACAGGGACGTTAAGCCAACCAATGTCTGAATGCTCTAATATATTAGAAAGTGATAAGTAATTATTTTGTAAAACATCGCCAAAGTTAGTACAAGTTAAGTATCCCCATCCCCCGTCACTCACATCTTGCTCTCCTTTCCACTTTAATCCCCTCGGAAAGGTTTTTCCAATAAACAAATGTGAACATTTGTTGTCTATTCAGTGGGCCTTGTTTAGCCCATTCCATTCGGGATGCCCCTTTAGGGGTTATCTGGACGAACAGTTTGGATCCAGATCAGGCCCCACAAACGTGGGGCCTGATCTTAGATCCAAACTGTTTGCTGCCTAGACATCACTCCTGCAAGAGTTAGTTAGACCAATATTGTCAGATTTCTCGATTTCTTATGCAGACGACAATTTCAGCAGACGGCAAAAAATACCCAGAATGCAATGGGTTAGTAAGGCCACAGTCGCTGGGTACGAAACCATAAAGCACATTTACCCGTTTTATGGCTCATTTGGTGCCACTGGGAATAAAACGATTGGGTTAAAATGTACAAATGATTAAGCTATTTTGATGGTTATTGGCCCACGCATACAACCATTAAGATAGCAATATATCAGAATTTTTGAAAGATTTAAAGAGAAACGCTTCCCTTCTCAGACATGATTAGCATAATGTCTCAAGAAATTGCACACTTGGAGTCTGTTAGGAAATATTTTGCAATGTTCGTTAGAAAACAAAATGATTTATAAGTTATCTTCATGGAGTTTGCACATTGCAGCGCAACAGAAAATCGAACTCCTTATTGAATCTTAGGTCAGCAGCATGACGTATGGTCACATACGAGTTCATCCAAACAAAACGTTCAGTTTTATTTATACTAAACATTAAAGATGCACCCGCAGACTGGAGTCTGTCTTTATTTGCAAAGGTTTTTTATGTAAAAATAATTTGCGACTTAAAAACTGATATACAAAAGAAACTAGCTCATGGTAAATACATGACATGCATCAATATTTGACTGAGACGGTACCGTACTAAATGTCTGGCGATTGAGAATTAAGGCCTTTGGCCTAGTAGTGCGGCATTCGGCAGAGCTACTACATGCAATTGTAGACACCTGCAGAGGAAAATACGGCCAACGAAACTTTCCAAGGGTTGTGCTACTATATTTTCATCTTGCTGCTATACGATTACACGCAAGAGATCTTGTGAAAACGCCTGAGTAAAAACATTCGTCATAAAATTTCGTTATGCTTCGAAATGCAAGCTTGCTGTCACTAGTTTCGTTTGTCTATGGCCATTCGGTGTTTCGTTATTAACGCACCCTCGGAAATTCTAGGACTCGATATGTGTTAACTGCGCACATAGCACACGCACACTACACCTAGATCTAGTTCGCAAAGCAATCCGCACACGCCCTTGTGGTAAGTAAATGTGTACCTTTTCAGGAGAAACAGGCTACTTATCCTTTTGCCTCTCGTCTCAAGAGCGGTCAACTCTTAAAGGAAGTGTTTGCTCTTAAATGAACAAATTCTCTTTTACGAGTAGGCCCCAGTTAGCAGGGGTGTTTCCAAACAGGCAGCCGCAAATGGTATTTTTCACGATAAAAGTGACGTAAAAACATAAAAGTGTACCCATTTACCTTTATGAAAAGTTTCGTAACGCCTGACGTGTGAAGTCAGGTGATAAGGGACGGTATGCCAAATGCAAATGATAATAATCACACCAGGTTGACGTATACTTGCGCAAACTGATCAGTCTTGGCCATTCGCTTTTAACAAGTCCCTTGGATTTGTAGATCAAATAAGCTAACAGGGAAGAATCTGATCTGACTGCGCGGATGCGCAGGCAGATCCGAGTCTGCCCTGTTTGTACATTCTGCAAGATCCCTTTCTACTTGACACATTTTATTTCTACATTATATCTGTCCTGTTCAATATCCATTTTCTCTGAACCATGTAATTATGGAAGGTAATTCTAGTGGAATTGTGTCCACATTTTCTTGCTTTACGAACATTAACAGGCAATAATGAAGAGGCTAGCTCTGGTAAGAGGCTTTATAATTGCCAGGTTAAACTAATCTATGGCTTCACACATTATCATCACAAAATTGGCTTTTAATGCTTACTTTCTGTACTGTTTCAATGACATCATGAATACCCTGAGTATTTGAGCACCACAATCCATTTTATCATATGACGTCGCTGTTATTCAGTGGATAACGTCATAAAATCGTATGACCACACGTGTAATAACACTATGGCGCGTACACGTAACATCAATTTGACAACGTCCATGTCAACAATACGTTTTCTTATTTAAATAATGTTCAGTTTCGGGGCCTTAAATTCCCATTTTGAAAGGTCTTATGATAAACAGAATCTTACACTCGTGGTCATTTCATATGAAATTTATGAAACTCGCCTAAGGCTCGTTTCATAAATTTCATATGAAATGGCCACTCGTGTAAGATCCTCTATTTCGGAATCGACTATCCCATGCTTAAACTTTGGTCAATCCATTCTTTTAATAAAGCTACTCGTAAACGATGATTTTCATGAACAGCCTCCCGAAGGCGGATAGCATAGACGCTTTCAAGGGGAGAAACTCTGCCCTTTTTATTTTTGCCTCCTTTGGCAGTAAGGGTCAACTCGTACAGATAAGAATGGGCATTTCTCATTTTGGGAGTGAATTCTTTCCTTTTACAGTGAACCCCTTTTTGGGTGGGCTACATCGTCCAGGGGCCCAGTAACAAAAGTTGTGTCCCTTTGTTAAAAATGGCAGAAAATGATGGACCTAAACTTTTCAGGAACTAGTGTTCTGTCTGAATACTTAGAATCAGTACAATGGTTTATATAACTCATGTTTGGTACATATCCACTTTATTCAAGCCTTAGTACTGTTCAAAGGTTAATAGGTCCGTTTCATGAAATTCTGTAAATAAATGTTTGTTTTGTGTTTTTGTTTAGTCGTTCTTAATCATGTTTTCTCCTAAAAAATCAACAAATTGTCAATAACAAATGAATCAACAGATAAAACAAATGAAAACAAAAATACAGATGAACAAAAAAGAAGCACCACCATTGGGATAGTCAGCTGAGCCCGACTATTGTTATAGCAAAAAGGTTTCCCATAGCCTAGTGGCAGCAGGGGAAAGGAGTTCAAGGGCCTGCCAAATATTGGGCACAGCATATAAAATTTAGAGCCCATGCCTTCAATGCCTTTAATTGTCCCAGATTAAACTAGAGATGTTTTTTGACAAAAACAGATGTCCCTCCACCTGCTCTTTCCCAGCAGTATCATTTTCCCTAAATGCTGCCAAGTCAAGACCTCCTGTGACCTTGAAATAGGATCAAGGTCATCTTCTGCGACCTTGAAAAAGAGGTCAAGGTCACCAAAATTTATCACTTCTTTTCCGTCTCCCAGTGATGTATCTATGACAGTTTGGTTCAAATCCATCCATCCATTCAGGATATATGGTGCAGACAAGCCATTTTTCAACATTCTTTGACCTCGTGTGACCTTGAAATAGGATCAAGGTCACCAAAATATAATCAGTTATTTTGCATTTCCAAATTATACATCTGTGCAATTTTGGTTCAAATCCATCCATCCATTTGGGAGACATTGTGCAGACAAGCCATTTTTTAACATTCTTCGACCTCCTGTGACCTTGAAAATGGGATCAAGGTTACCAAAACCTAATCAGTTTTCAGCCATCTCCCAGTGATATATCTATGCAAGTTTGGTTCAAATCCACAAATCCATTCAGGAGATAAGGTGCAGACAAGCCATTTTTCAACATTCTTTGACCTCCTGTGACCTTGAAATAAGGTCAAGGTCGCCAAAACCAAAATAATTCTTCACCATCTCCCAATGATATATCTGTGCCAGATTGGTAAAAATCCATCAATTTCTATAGGAGATATGGTGCAGACAAGCTATTTTTCATCATTCTTCGATCTCCTGTGACCTTGAAAATAAGGTTAAGGTCACCACTCTAATCAGGTTTTTCCCCACCCAGTGATGTATCTGTGCAAGTTTGGTCAAAATCCATGCATCCCTTCAGGAGATACAGTGCAGACAAGAAGCTATGCCAACGCTGACAGGATCCACACCAAAAACAATGTACCCACACACACACACATATGATGGGGGGACATAACAAGAGCTGTCGCCTGACAGCATAGCTCGCCTGAATAGGTGCTTGCCCATCACACAGTCACTATGGGTGGTGTGGACTGCTATGTATAAAACTGCAGGCAAGCATGTCCATAATGACAACATATTTATAAACAAAAGCTACCTCAGAAAAAGTCTTAAAATTAAAATTAAATAAAAATCCACATGAAATTTTAAAGTCCATGAGCTTGAGGTCAAAAAACTAAGGGGGGGGGGGGGGGGGGGAGAGTGGGGGGCTAGGATGTATCAAACCTTGAACCATTATCTAACATCAGTCCAAGTAAAAGTATCAACTGAGTCCATCATAGCACTGTGAAATTATGTCAACATAAATATAAAACTTTCAACAAACTTCAAAGTCAATGACCTTGACAATAAGGACATCCAGTGGGGTAGTGGAGTAAGCATATTGTGTTTTGCAAAAACTCAAAAAAGTGTCTAACATCAGTTCAAGAGTAAATGTAAACTAAATCTCTGCCAAGCATTATGAATCAGTATGCAATTAGAAAACTTTAATAAAGACCAAATTTCCTAAGTCCCTGACCTTTACATCAAGGTCCCTGAGCGGAGTTGGGGTAGTATGCTGTAAAACTTTGGACTAATATATAGCCACAGTGCAAATACAAAAAGAATTCATCTATGGGTTCAGGAGATATGTGTCTTTAAAACAACTTTAACCAAAACATCCAATCACTAAAAAGACAATTTTCTAAGTCCATGACCTTGACATCAAGGTCACTGAGGGGGGTAGGGGGTAGTACCTTGGAAAACTTTGGACCAATATCTAACTACAGTGCAAGTATCAAAGGAATCCATCAATGGGTTAAGGAGATATAGGGCTTTATAAAACTTTAACCAAAACATCCAATTAAAAAAAGCTCCCAATTTTCTAAGTCCATGACCTTGACATCAAGGTCACGAAGAGGTGTGCGGGTGGTACCCTGTTATACTTTGGACCAATATCTAACTACAGTGCAAGCATAAAAAGAATTCATCCATGGGCTAAGGAGATATAGGTCTTTAAAAAACTTTAACCAAAACATCCAATCCGGACGCGGACGCGGACGCCAGGGTGACAACAATAGCTCTTCCTGAACTTTGTTCAGGTGAGCTAAAAACATACCCATTTACGATTTGAACCTGTTAATCCAAACGCTCAGACATTAAACAGAAACATTATTGTTTTTATTCTTTTTTCTATTGATGTGGTGTATCATAATCTGTAATGAGAGGTGAGACTTTAATAAAATATTTGAATTTGAATCATATGAATTACAGTGCCTCTCTGTATGTGTATACCCTCAGTGATGCCTAGCCCTTGCCTATGCAGGCCACAAAATCATCATAAAGGGAAAATGTTTACTAAATCACAAGTCATTGACTGTGGGTGTACTCCATGCCCCAATCAGAAATTTATATTTCGACAAACAAGAGACAATGTCTTCCCAATTTCATGGTTAACAGGCAAGAAATAAAACAATTTGCTTTATTTGAGCTGTATCGTCTTATAAAGATCACAAACTAAATCAAATTTTTCCAGTTGCCGCCATCTCAATCTAGACACAGCAAGCATTCATTCACCAGAGAACCACTAGAAGATTTGATCCCTTGACCTTACCAATGGGGTAAATTTGGAGATACATGTATATTCCTCACGTTTCGGCACAGGAAGTGGGCAAAGAAGGAAATGAGTTCCAATCCCTATCCCTGAGTGAAGCTAAACTTAAAAGTGTGTCCAAAAATATGGTGCCTGAATTGCCAAATAGAGAGTTTTATCTGTTTTGAGGTCATTTGTAGGAATAGCAGCCTTATCTTTAGACCCTAATAGAGTAGTAAAAGTCTTCTTTCTTTTCTCTTTGTTGAGAGACGGCCAATGTAACTCCTCAAGTAGTATACCATTCATGTTCCCAGTTTCAAGCAGTTGGATATGGGGTAGCCTAAAGTTGACCTTGGAGAAACAATTAAAGAGTAGGTCAGCCTAAGTTAGCTTATATATTTGTCATTAACCTACACACAGGCCATAAACTCTGGACTACAATTAGTGAGGTGTGACATGTTTTATATAATTTATAAAATGGAGATTCTCCAAAAGTTTTCTGAGACGAACCTAAGCTTTCTAAAACCTGAAAGCTGTAGAAAACGATGCAGTTTGTGTTAAGTTTTATTTTAAATTGTAAAACTGGATGGCAAACTCAATCCAATATAAGCAAGATTTTAAAATTGTTTGGGAATCACCTCCCAGACTTTGAGAGACTTGGCTTGGTTTCACCTATGTCATACCTGTATCTGAACTGTCTAGACATGAAAAACAGAGGCAATTAGTTGTAAGGCTGCTTGCTAAGACTGGTCACATGTCAACATGGTTTTGTACTAAGTTATTAAAGAGCAGAGTTAATTCTGGAGAAAAACATACATTTCGAGTTGGCATTTTATGCTCAAAGGCTATATATTTGTTTGTAGTTTTGCCTCACTTTCTAACAACATGCATTTGTATTGACACCATTAAATAATCTAAACACTGTAATACACTGGCTGCATAAGGGGAAACTGCCTAACAGAACAAAATAAACCAGGTCAACAGACATGCTTACACAGTTACTGTTGTGCATCCATGCATAGGGGAATGCCAGAGACCCTCACTGATAATACATGTACATAGTAAAATGTGAATGTAACCTCATGCTTGCACTGATACAGTCTTCAAGATACCAGACTTTCTCAAAGTGAGGGGAAAAAAGTACCAGACTTTCTGAAAGTGAGGAAACATAAATATGCACCAGACTTTCTAAAAGTGAGGAAAAATAAAAATGTACCGGACTTTCTGAAAGTGAGGAAACATAAAAAAGTACCAGACTTTCTGAAAAAAAGAAAAAATAAAAATTTACCAGACTTAATGAAAGTGAGAAAACATAAAAATGTACCAGACTTTCTGCAAGTGAGGAAACATAAAAATGTACCGGACTTTCTAAAAGTGAGAAAACAATAAAAATGTACCAGACTTTCTAAAAGTGATGAAAAATAAAAATATACCAGACTTTCTGAAAGTGAGGAAACATAAAACTGTACCAGACTTTCTAAAAGTGAGGAAAACTAAAAATGTACCAAACTTTCTGAAAGTGAGGAAAATAAAAATGTATCAGACTTTCTTAAAGTGAGGAAACATAAGAATGTACCAGACTTTCTAAAAGTGAGGAAAAGACTTTCTGAAAGTGAGGAAACATAGGAATGTACCAGACTTTCTAAAAGTGAGAAAAAGACTTTCTGAAAGTGAGGAAACATAAAAATGTACCAGACTTTCTAAAAGTGAGGAAAAGACTTTCTGAAAATGAGGAAACATAAAAATGTACCGGACTTTCTAAAAGTGAGGAAACATAAGAATGTACCAGACTTTCTAAAAGTGAGGAAAAGACTTTCTGAAAGTGAGGAAACATAAATTGTACCAGACTTTTTTAAAGTGAGGAAAAGACTTTCTGAAAGTGAGGAAACATAAAAATGTACCAGACTTTCTCAAAGTGAGGAAACATAAGTATGTACCAGACTTTCTAAAAGTGAGGAAACATAAAAATGTACCAGACTTTCTAAAAGTGAGAAAATATAAAAATGTACCAGACTTTCTCAAAGTGAGGAAACATTAGAATGTACCAGGCTTTCTAAAAGTGAGGAAAAATAAAAATGTACCAGACTTTCTAAAAGTGAGAAACATAAAAAAATGTACCAGACTTTCTCAAACAGAGGAACATAAAAATGTACCAGACTCTCTGAGAGTGAGGAAACATAAAAATGTATCAGACTTTCTCAAAGTCAGGAAACATAAAAATGTACCTGACTTTCTCAAAGTGAGGAAACATAAAAATATACCAGAATTTCTAAAAGTAAGGAAACATGTAAATGTACCAGACTTTCTTAAATCAGAAAACATAAAATTGTGCAAGACTTTCTCAAAGTGAAGAAACATAAAAAAATAACAACAATGAAGGCTCTGTTTATCACATATTTTAATTACTCTTTATTTATGTATTGCACATTGTTATAGGTGGACTTTAAAAGCCCAGCTCAAGACATGTTACATATAAATACCACTTAAAATATACACATTTACATACAAAATAACATCTGACTGAAAGCACATGAAAATGAACCTTACACCATGTGTCTGAGGTAAATACTTAATTATCACTTGTGCATCTGTACAGACTTCTCGAATCTCATTTTCCCATCTTAAGACTCCTCAGGATTTACAGACTGTTTACCTCTACAGGGAAGACTCTGACCAGGCTGATCTGAAACTGTAGTTCCACATGCCATAAGGTACTGTTTTATGATCATTTACACAGAACAGGCACTGATTTTGTGAGTCTAGAGTCACAGTAAGTACTTACATGTATTTGGTTTCAGCACTTAAAGGCAAATATACAGTTTCGAGCCACACCTATAATGCCACTCAAAAGTCACCTGATAGTGTATAACTGACAAATGAAACAACAACTTAGCACGTAACATGGTCCCTCAAACAAAATTGCATGTGTTCAATGTCTTACATCAATCAGTGATTTCACCTTACAGTTAATAGAGGCAGGAATACCTGTTTAAAGAAGGCGTGATTTTCGGAAGCGTGAATAGGTACACTTTCAGGGGAAGCAACTCTACTATTTTCATTTTTGCCTCTAAATGTACATTAACTATTTAAGAAAAGAATGCAACTTAAGATCTATATCATCATGTAGTAAAATTTGATCAGAATACTATTATTGAAATGGCCACATAGTGATGCCATTGTGTCATCATTACAATGTCATAATAACATCACTATGATGTTACAAATGCCTGTGGCTATAGGAGGGGTAAATTTCAGTTTATGTAGATTGGAATAATATGTGCATGCATTGTGATGTAATTTCTCTTAGTTTCCCTAGTCTTGTTGATGTACCTATGCATGTGAAATTATAGCCGCCAATAAGGCTACCGTAATGACCCTAAAATTTCAGACACCCGTAAGTCCGACAATTATTGTTTAAAAATCCTTACAAAGTGGATTTTACACACATTAATGCATCCAAATGATGCTTATTGAATGGCAAACATTGTAGACCCTGATCAAACTGCTCTTTGATCTGGGTCTACAATGTCTGCTCAGACCAGTCTGTCCGAATATTTAGGGTCATTATGGTAATGTTATATGTTATTCCTATCACCAATACTACAATCTTTCTGTTCTGTTCCTGTACGACAGCCAGGGTATATACCATATGGCACTGCTTGTATGTAGGCAATTCAAATTTATGTAGACAACATTTTCTGAAACAAATAATTCATTCTCAAATCGTTTAATATTATGTTATCTATACTGTCTGAATGATGTCTGAACTGGTCTGTCTGGCTGACAGAATTGACAAGAAATCTGTATTGACAGACAAATAAATTATCTAATCATTGCACTGATCCGAGTCTCTCAAGACCACAGACCTACAGAAATAATACAGTATGTACAACATAGTCTGATAAAACAAGCTTATTCAGATTTACTACAGCTGTTAAATTGCTCTTCGTTAATATCAGATCAGCCAGGTCAGGAGAAAGCCAGTCTTAAGGATGGATGGATGACCAGCGATTTTACAGTCAAACCTGAGCAAGCAGTTTTTGCCCTTCCCTCGGGTGCTTCCTTAAGACAGGTGTTACTGTATGTCCTTTTCAACAGCATTTTAGTCTGATCAGGATGAAGGGAAAGTGATAATAAAATACTCTGCAATAGAACTCTGATTACGGTTGAAAAAATTCCAACTCAGCAAGATTTGAACCTGGCCTAGAGGTTATAAAACTTGAATACATTCTCAAACTCAAAATAAAGCACAATGATTGGTGCTTATGAGCACATGCTCGGAAGCAGCCAATCAGTGTGCTTTATTTTGAGTTTGAGATTATACTCCAGTTTTATAACCTCGGACCCTGAAATGTCAGTCTCAAGACATATTATGTTGTGGTTGACTACATAATCCTGTACACATCTGCTGTCTAACAAAGCACAAGCCACACTTTCAGGTTAAACAACTCTGCTACTGTTAATTTTGAATCCCTTTTCAATGGGGGTCGACACTTCAAGTAAAGAAATTGCTCCCATTGGTGTAAATTCTTGTCTTTAATAGACCCACTTTCATTTGCTCCCCTAGCAACAAATTCTTTTCTTCACGAGCAGACCCCCATTTTGAAAGGGCTATGTTGTCCAGGGAACCAAATGACAACTGTTCCCTCTTGTGTACAAAGACACTTAAAACATGTACTATTCTCGTTTTGTAATTTACAGATCAGCAGGTCAGAATTTCTGTATTGCCAACAATACATACCCTAACCTGGGCCTGCATAAGTCCCATATGAATGGGCCTGCATAAGTCCCATGTGACTGCAGACATGTTTTCTTACGCCCAAGCTCAATTTATTTGGGCTAGACTTTATTAGAAAGGTTGTTAAGTCTGAATATAAATCCTTGATAGGGTTATCTCAAAGAAATTATTAGTCTGAGAGAATGGTTAAAGGACACTGGCTCATTCTAAAACCACAAATAAGCCATAAATATGCCATGAGAAAATGTGTCTTAGAGATGAGCAAATAGGGAAACATGAATCAGAATGCCTATCTGTGGTCTAATTCACATTATACATATGAATCTCAGAATATAATTTATTGTAAAATATTCAAATGATGTTAGAATAAAAGAAAAACTTATAGAGAAGTGTCAAATAAGGGCTGGAAAATTCCTCTCCTCCGCTCGCCATGACGAGTGGCTTTTGCTGGAGGATGAGTGAAATTTTTAACTATTCATAAAGCAAACAATTGAAATCTTCATTTCTCTGGTCTTGAAGGACGAGTTACAGTTTTAAAAATTTTCCAGTCCTGCTCGGAAATATTTTTGGGTGAAGATTTGTATCTTCTAATGCTTAGAATTACATCTCAAAATTAATGCAAGAAACAAAAAACTTGCTTTGTCTTAAAATTTCTGGGACCAGTTGTTCAAAAAAGCCATGCTCTTAGTTAACTAGACATTAAAATTTCAAACACATTGTATGCCTGAACACTGCCATTTTTAAAAAAAAAATTAAAAAATAAGGACCCGATTTTATGCGACTTAAAAGACTTAACAAATCCTTGACTAACTAGCTCTGTTATGCTAACTAGGACTGTGAAAATAGAAAAATCTCTTACTTGTCCCTCTTGTCCAGGGACAAGTAAAGAGCCAAACTCCACTTGTCTGGCAAAAAAGCGACTTGTCCAATACCGCAGATATGTTTACATTATATTAAGAATTGGTCAGTCATAAACACTTATCTCATTTTAAAATGCTTCAAAGCCTTCAAAACTGAATAAAAGCAACTTTCCTATAGATGCTAAATGTCTAAAAAAATCAAACATTGTATTCCTTACTCTATACATATAAAACTTTTTCTTGGTATTTTTATAAGTTGGAATCGCAAACAATGTGAACCCTGATCAGACTGCTCCTCAGGAGCAGTCTGATCTGAGTCCTCACTGTTTGCCTAAGTATTTTTCAAAAACAAAAATCTGGTTGTTATAATTGAAAAGCAAACTATATACTTTTTTCGGCTTTAGCCGTATAACCTTACTATTGACCTACATTTTAACTATTTTATTGGTCAATATAAATACACTCGGGATTTTGAAGTAAGCAGCTTTGCCTTTCTACTTTCAGTGTCATTTGGCTGTTGGCCTATAAACCGTGTTGTGATGAATCTAGATGTTTTGGTCCAAATCGCTTTTTCTCAAAGAACATTCCACCTGTTATGTCGCTCATGTAAAATATAAAACCAACAAAATATCTTGACACAGAAATCGAAAACGAAATTAATTGTTGCTGGCTTAGTTGTTGATGTTGTGTTGGAACTGCGACACTTTTAAGGTTATATGTGGGGCGGTCAGCCAACCAATCCTCATCGTTATGTGCAACACAGACAAACCCCAATCAAAATTCAACAGCATTTCCGAAATTGAAACCCCAACACTAACAACAAATATGCATATCAACATGCGCATCCGTACAATCTGATCAGCACAACTGATATCTTACATGTACCTGACTCATACATATTACAATACACACTTCTATTTAATCTCAGCCAATTATCTTTTTTTTTAAGATATTTCTTGTTTCATAGTTGTCCCAGGGCAATTACATTAAAATTTTTCACTTGTCCTGACTGAAATGAGACAAGCAGGACAAGTCGGGAATGGTATTTCCACAGCCCTGCGCTAACGATGTTTTAAGAACTGGGCCCTGGCTGATTTGGAGCTTTGTATAAGACAATGCTTCAGATAAGACTAGATTGATTATAATTCTAGTGCTGTATTTGCTCAGTTATAAACAGACATTTTTCCAAAACCCTAAAAATCTAGTTCTGTCTTATAAGCTGGATCTAGAGCTATGGCATTAAACTATAAAACCCCTAAAAGTGGAAGAAAAATAATCCATCATGAGCCAGTCCATGTAGGATATGAAAATCTCACCCGCAGGGTCGGAATTTCAACCAGGGACTTGTCAAGCCTCTTTCCTAATTGAAATTCCGACCCCTCAGGTGAGATTTCCCTATCCTACTTGAACACTCATGATGGACTGTTATAATCTTAGACCAGTTATTGAGTTAACATAAATTGGACCATAATCCTCCTCAATACTGTTTTTGTCTAGATAACTGAAGTCTCAGTGAAACTGAGCATTGTAAGTAAAGATTTGTAGCACATCATGGTGAAGTCCAAATGATATATTAGAGTCTTGGCAACACATGTTGACTTGTATTCCTGTAGAAATATACAGCAATGCAAATAAAATGACTTTTCATCCCCAACAATCTGTGGCTAATCTAGAACTCAGCAGTAGCCTCCAACAACTCAATGTGACTGAGCTTTGTTAGTGAAGAATAGAAGCACATTATCTACTAGTAAAATCAAAAGCTATATTAGAGTCTGGATAACACTTGTTCACAAGTTCTTCAGAAAACACTGTGGCTAATCCAGAACTCAGCAGAATTTTCCAATAACTCAGTGTGACTGAGCAATGTTAGTAAAGAACTGTAGCACATCATCTATGGTGAAGTCCAATGTTATATTAGAGTCTGGGTAACACTTGTTGACTAGTTCCTCATAGTGTTTATACTGCTTAATGAACTCATTCTGCATAGACACCCACACAACCTGAAGGAAAAACAATCATACAAAATACATCACCACAGTTGAAAGACAAAACTATAAACTTAAAAAAATTCCTAGCTGATTTCATACTAAAGCATGTCTGACCTACAATTACTAGTTAAACAATACAGTAGCTGCTAACAAACTTTTGTTTGTATGCAAGCAGCTTTTGCTTACTTTCACAAGAGAAACAAACATAAGCATTTCTCACAATACAACTGCATGCTTAAAATACTTTAATAGACTATTATATGGATACTGAACAAAAATTAAAACCTGAGACATTCAATTTATTAACTCCAGCTGATCTAGAAAATATATAGTGCAGAAATGTATTATCATTTATTTATAGATCTACTTATTTATTCATTTATTTTGGCTGGACAGACATCTCATTACATAAATCATGCATAAATGTCCATATATTTCTACTCAGCATTATGTCATCAGTGATATACAAACCTGTAACAGATTTTCCTCCTCACTAAGATGTTTCTCAACTTTCTTGTATAAATGGTCCAGGGATTTCTTCACCTGCAACACCAGAAACCTGTTAACTATAGCTGTCTTTAAATTTAATACTGAAACACTTCAACCAGTCATTGTAATTATACTAAACTTTAGTAGTGATAGTGAATAGGTACATTATTAGGGGAATCAACTCTACTATTTTCATTTTTACCCCCTTTGTCAGTTGGGATGAATGACTTGCATTTTTACGTCCTTTTCAAAGTTTAAGTATTTCAGTCATATCAGGGCGATGGAAGGGTGATTATGTAAGGCTATTTGCAATGGAGCCCTGTTTACATTAGAAAAGATTTCAGTCTCTGGCAGGAATCATACTTCGAACCACTAGACTGGCAGATCAGCACTGAGCTATCAGGACTCCTTTCTCAACTGACAACAACTCTCAGAGAAACAAAAAACTGTGTTTGTAAAACACTGTGCCCCCAACCATATGTGTGTCACTAAAGGGTTTGATCTTTAGAATGTCTAATTCTGAAAAGCAGCCACCTTATCTTTACTAAAACTCATCTTATGTTCCAAATGTCCACACCATAAGACTTCCGATAATACCCTGAGCCACAACAGAAAAAGGTGCTTAAAACATAAAACTCATGCTGAAAATGAGACTGAGCAGATTAATTTGCAAACAGCTCAGATCCAATTGAGGCAGATCATCATGATTCAACATTGTTTTAATTCTCAATTTGATAAAGCTTGCTTGAAAGTTTGCAAAAGTAAGTTTGTTGTCTGCATTATTTTATTTATTTATTTTGAGTTTTAGGTTAAATATGACTTAAAATTTAAAACGGCTGACTACATTTCAAAGTGAGTTGAAAAGATTTTCGAATCCCTGCTGAAAGGGGGGCTACTTTGCAAACAAGTGTGTGTTTCATTACCATAGAGTTTGCTCCCCTCAAAAGACAAATTTGTTTCTATCAGATCAACACCCCCTGTGAGAAAAGTGGAATATATATCTCCAGGTTAGAGCATGTGAAAGGGGCACACTTTCATCTTTACTAACTCTTGTCATTTTTACCTTTGCCTCCTTTACTGAACCCTTTTGAAAAGTCTCCATTATCCAGGGAAGCAAACAGGAAAACACAATAGTTTGATGCAGGGGCCGTATTCATAAAGCCACTTAAGTCGTTGCTATGCTGTTGCTAAGGCTAAATATCTATAAAGGAGATTCCCTACAACTATGAAATTTGGTCTGGAGGAACAGTCTTTGTAAGACTGTTCCTCAAGAGCAATTTTCATAGTTGTAGGGAATCTCCTTCAAAGAAATGTAGCCTTAGCAACAGCATAGCAACCACTTAAGTCGTTTTATGAATACGGCCCCAGGTGTGCCGATATACCTCAATTCTGCCATATTTGGCATAGAAACATTTCAACACTGAATTTTAATGGTTATATTTGAAACTATACTTACCTCTTTACCGGGATATTCTTTAATAACCTTCCTCAATTCTTGTTTACTGAAGGCCAGCTGATAACCTACCTCCTCGGGTTTAATACCTTGATTAAGACGACTCTTCACACCCTCAATAAAAGTCTGAAAATACACAATGTATAGGTAAGAGGCTATGATAGGAATCTTTGCAATTAAGAACCTGAAGCAAGCGTAGCGAGTGGAGGGTTCTTAATTGCAAAGATTTCTCTTAATAGCCTCTGACCAGCTTAGTGTTTGCCCCAGATAATAATCTGATTCTTTGATTTCAGGTGAACACTGTCTCCATGAACAAGTGACCAGTCTACATAAATAAATCTACAGAAAATTTGAAATTTACAATGATCTGATTGGATTATTATCTGGAGCAAACACTAGCGGCCTAAGTGTTTGCCCCAGATAATACTCTGATCCTAGTCTTATATTTTGATTATAGGTCTTCACTAGATTTAATGATGAAGAAAGTCTTCATGAACAAGTGACCAGTCTACATCAATTAATCTACTGGAAATTTCCAACGATCTGACTGGATGATTATCTGGGGCAAACGCTAAAATACTGATTATCAAATTCACTTTTCATTCGTTTAATATTCAAGAATACCCTTGTCAACATCTCTACAGACAGCCCTGTTTTAAACAAGCATATCTGGGAAACACAGCAAGAGGCTGCTTTAGATAGGTACGAATCATTTCCTACAAGCTTAAGTGCCTTCTTTCTTATCTTCCTCTTAAAATAACAATTACAGTTATATAACAATTACAGTTATTAGTTTATAAACTATCTCCGGCAATGCTGTCATGTACAGTGAAACAGCCACAACCGTTAATTCTCAAAATCTGTCACCTCTAAATAACAGCCACATTTTCAGAACAGATTTATGATGTACCATATTTCATGCTTGGTACTCATCTCTCTGCAGAAGCCAGTTGTTTGCCTTCCCAACTGTGGATGCTGCAGATTGGGTTCGAGGTTATAAAACTTGAGAATAATCTCAAACTCAAAATAAAGCACACTGATTGGCTGCTTCCGAGCATGTGCTCGGAAGCAGCCAATCAGTGTGCTTTATTCTGAATTTGAGAATGTACTCAAGTTTTATAACCTCTGGGCCAGATTGCATCATACAGAACAAGTATGCCCTTACTTACATGTAATTTTTCTAAAGGCCTGCCCAGTCTATCTTTAGTATAAGCATTTAGACAGTCCTGGTAGATCTGTTTGGCTTCCTTCTTGTCAGTCTCTAAACATGGTAACTTCAGGTGGGACAGGATGGCTACAAACAAATAAATCACATTGTCTCAAGGTGTACAGATACAGAGACATATTTTCTCACACCATAGTCTTTTAAGGCAGACAACTGTTTGCTTCACTGAAAAAGGGGTGAAATTTTTAATGAAAACAAGATTTCTACAGGAGCTAATTCTTCCCTTAAAATGCTGTCTCTATTTAGAAAAGAGGCAAAAATTGATATGGTAGTAGCTTCCCATAAAAGTGTAATCAGTCACATTAAAGCCAAGAACATGCTTTTATATTGGCTTCTCTTTAAAATAGCCCATTATAGCAGAGGATTCAAACTGTATGTCTCATACAGTGTTGTCTCTCTCATGTTTATCAAACATGTAAGTTTGTGAAGGATAAAGCAACAGATTTCAACTATCGTGTTGTGTGACATGCACTGTCTGACCTAAGCCTTCGCTGTTCACATGCATTAAGCAGCATTTATAAGCATATGACTGTCAAAGAAGTTCATAGAAAGAAGACCATATAAATCCTATTAAATCCCTGGGGTTTTACATAAGTAGGGCAGGGCCTTATTTACAGCTAAAAGGTTAGTAAATCAGTTGCTGACAAAATAAATCTAATAAACAGTATTAAGGTGACTGGGTATGAAACTCTCCTGTTTTTTGCCCCCCCCCCCCCCCCACCCCCCCCCCTTCTGAGTAGGTGCAGGGGTTAACTCTTAAAGGAAATAATTTGCTCCTCTAGGAGCAAGTTCTTTAAGACTAGATGAGCAAAGTCTTTCCTTTACTTTCCTTTAAGAGTAGACTCCATTTCCAAGAGCTCATTCATTTAGAGAAGCAAACAGAAATTCATACAAATAATATGACATTACTTCCTGAAAAGAAGCAGGTGGTGTTTTTATTAAAGCATGGGCATTTATTAGGATAACCTTTCCTTAATTCGCTTTGTCAATGGATAAGTCAATCTAGCTTTTGGTTAAAAACAATTTTAAACTGTTTTATGAGTTTTAAGACTGGCATAAATATTGACATAATATCAACAGATTGTGTGTCTTTCAAGTTCCTTAGAAAGTGAAAAATGTGTACTTACAGAACATGTGGTGGTAATTCTCTGAAAACAAATAAACACTATTTAGATCAATAATACACAATAACATATCCAAATATGTTTGATTGTGATGAAAATTCCCTGAGATACAAATGTTAGAATGGCAAACTGCTTTATAAAAATTCAGGTTAATGTAAGAAATAAAAATAAGTATAGTGTCTTCAATGCTCTTAAACTATTAGATATTATTTAATGGTCACTAGCTTCTATATACAATTTTATTTTCTTTCCTCCTATTTAAATCCAAACACCTCAAGCTATTGAGACAAAATAGTTTTCATGTGGATACATTGCCGTCAATATCAAACTCAAAATAAATCACACTGATTGGCTGCTTCCTAGCAAGTGCTCGGAAGCAGCCAATCAGTGTGCTTTATTTTGAGTTTGAGAATGCACTCAAGTTTTATAACCTCTGGGCCTGATATTATATCGACATTGGTTTGACACTCTTTCAACATTGTGTGCTCACTTGGAAAACAAAAATAAAAAAATCATAAAATCAGTGACTACAAATACAAAACCTATTTCAAATTACTTTTTATAATCATACTTACCCATCATAATGACTTCTCTAGGTGTTTTAGGATGGTCCTCTGATATTCTATTGATGTTATCAAATATTGTCCTGACTAGCCTATTGTAAGCTTTATCAAGATCAGTGTGCCGCTCTGATCCTCGGAATATGTTCTCTGCCTGGGTAGCAAATTCCTGGAACATTCACATATGCATTGATTATTCAGCTGATAAGCCTAGTTTATGTTTTATCTGCTGCCACTTTACAAATGCTCACAGTATATTAATGTTTGCAACTTTGCCGCTAATACAAATATACTGTTTTAATAAGAAAGGAAACTTAAGAATACAACAAGAATTCCGCGGAACCCTATGACGCACCTGATTTGCACCTTCACTTTAAGAACTTAAAAAAAGTGTCATTTTGAAACATTTTGGTCAAAATCCATTCAGTAGTTTACGAGATATTATTGTTTTCCTGTTTTTCGCTATTTTTAGTAATGGTGGATGGTTGCCATCTTGGAAGGTCAATTTGAAAAAATCATGAAACAGCTTCATGCAAAGATCATTTTGATACACATTTAGTCCAATTCCATTCAGGGCCTCTTGAGATATTGTCATTTTCATATTGTTCTAATTTTAGTAACAGTGGCTGGCGGCCATCTTGGATGGTCTCAATTCGCTTAAATTTCAAAAAAACTCCATTTAAAGACCACTCTGACTAAATCTGACCTAAATATGTTCAGGTATTTTTGAGATATTGGTGTTTTTGCAAAAACTCGGACTCGTAAACAGAAAGTAGGTCACTGTGACTTAATTCCGCAACAGATTTTTTTCATTTTGATAATTTTTAAAACCAAGGTCCCATTGATGCTCCATATAAAATTTCAGCCAAATATACCAAGTGGTTCTGGAGAAAAATTATGCTAGTTTTAGTAACAGCGGCCATCTTGGATTCTGGACCAAGCTGAATTTTGTCATTCAGAAGCCCTGCAATCTGGTCATGCAGCATGTGAAATTTGAGAACCATGGGTGCAGTGGTTTCAGAGAAAAAGTGATGTGAATGGACTTAAAATTTAGGGTCGACGTAAATGTGAACGGACGGACGGACGAACGGGTGGACGGACGGACGGACTGACGGAAAACAGGACGCCTATATCGCACCTTGCTAAAGCAGGTGCGACAAAAATGTTCAACCCAAAATTACAATTACAGTCCTTTTGTAGCCTTTATTCTGCCTGAGTAGATGGCTCTTGTCTTACCCTCACATTAGTAGTACAAATATTTACAAATCTAGATTAAGACTAAATCTATTATCTACCATCTATTATTTCATGATCAGTGCTGAGCTAAGGAAGTATTACCATTTAGTCTACAGTATGACCTGGCACAGAGGTTATAAAACTTGAGTACATTCTCAAACTAAAAATAAAGCACACTGATTGGCTGCTTCCGAGCACATGCTCGGAAGCAGCCAATCAGTGTACTTTATTTTGAGTTTGAGATTAATGAGCTCTCATTAATCTCAAACTCAAAATAAAGTACACTGATTGGCTGCTTCCGAGCATGTGCTCGGAAGCAGCCAATCAGTGTGCTTTATTTTAAAATTGCGATTATTCTCAAGTTTTATAACCTCGAACCCAGGCTAATGAATAAACCCATTAACATAATTAAATATAGAGCTTATGAGCTACCAACTGACAACTGATGGATAGTTCTATGTGCATTATGAAATGTCCTGCAATGAAAATATTCCACATACCTCAAAATTATGAACAAAACTGATGATTCCACATTTTGTTTTCCTTGAAACTTTGTTCTCTTCAATAGCTTTGATCTGCATTTGCTGTAAATTGAGAATATAGAGGATCTTACTTGAGTGGTCATTTCATATGGAATTTATGAAACGAGCCTTCAGCCAGTTTCATAAATTTCATATGAAATAAACAAGAGTGTAAGATTCTGTTTATCATATGTCCCTTTAAAATGGGATTTTAACGCCTTCAAACGGAACATTATTTCAATAAGTAAACGCATTGTTGACATGGACGTTGTCAATGACGTTACAAGTATGCGCCAAAGTGTTATTACAAGTCTGGTCATACGATTTTTATGACATGAAGTTATCCACTGAATAACAGCGACGTCATATGATAAAGCAGTGTTAATCAGTTGGGGCATGTCATCTATGACTAGTATCAAATTTGGATGCAAACCACTCAGAAGCAATTCTGAACAAAATAAAATCCCTGTCAAACAGATTTGGTATCAGCATATTGGAAGCGATTCTAAAATTCAAATCAAGATGAAGTAACCCTTGTTAAAGTGCCTTGTCTATCCTAAAAGTCTTGTGTCATTTGTAAAATCTTTCATATAATCAAGACCCCAAATCACCCTAAATGGTATAATTTAAAGTACAAAGAGAATAATATTATTAGGCTGTGCTATTTAGCATGATGATGCATTGTATGGATGCATTTTTTTACAGTTTTGTACTTGTTATTAACTCATTCTGCTATCAATGGAATAAGTACTGTAACCAATGAAACCAGTCATAGAATGCTATGTCTCAAATGTCTTTACACTGTCATAAAACAGAGCTTAACCAGAAAATGTGATGCAAAATTTATGCTGCCATCATGGCCGCTGTAGTTGCTGTTGATACAACAACATGTTATAGAATACCTGGCAAACAAACTATCTATCAGCATTTGTCAGCAATATGAACATTGGACAATGAACAATAAACTGTAACTTACAATAAACTTGTCAAAGTGTCTTTTAATTTTAACCAGTGAGCTGGCAAAGGTAACACTGAGGAATGATCCTGTATCTTGAGTATTAGTGACATGCTGACTCATCCTCACCAACATATACATGGAGTTACTGCAATAAAAAAGTCCATTATAGTCTTTTCAGTCCGTACTTTATAGTCTGGCTTTTCACTTGTTACAGGTGAGACAATAAACATTAACCATGAAGGCAAATCACTAAATATTTGAGCATCGACACGGGAGAACCATGTGTGTTCAGTGCAGACTCAGATCAGCCTGGGCATCCGCCAAGTCTGATCACACTCTTCCTTAAGCACTTAAATGGTAACTAAGGGTCTAAGGTACCTCCATGTGGACAGCAAAGACTCTCATCAGACAGGGCAGATGCCCCTGCTGATCTGAGTCTGTGCTTGGCACACAACCACTTTGTGGTTTTCTAGTGTTGCGGCTTATTTACACATTTATTTGGTTATAAAACAAAGATATTTGCCCTCCAAAACAACCCAGAAAATCTAAATCCATCTTATAGTACTTAACTTTGGTACTGTTTTGGATGGGGAAAACAACTTAATGCAGAATCAATTATTTATTTATCTGTTTCCATTCTGGAGGGGAAGACAACAATTTTATTGCTTAATAAATGAAGATGTAGGTTTATGAAAATTAAAAAAAAATGTGCATAAACCCTCCTATATTTGTGCTTTACTATTATACTATAGTTAGATACTGTAGGGTTTTCACTGAATTCTTATAATGGTTCTTTGAAATGATAAACGCCATGAGTTGTAGCATGAAGTTTTGCAAAAATGAAACTTTCACTAATAAGTCCTTAATAATATCAAAAGCCATAAATGTATCATTAAGGAGATGCAGACTGTCTGACTATATAGGGTGAAATATAGCAACCCTTCATAAAACAATCCATTACATATACTCACAATCCATCTTGTTTATCAGCAAATGATATGAAACTCTCTAGCTCATCCTCCATGGTTGGAAACAGCTCTGTCAACATGGCTCTGAAATACAAACTGAAGGTGAATGGATTTATCTTCGAGGGGCCGTATTTATAAAATGACTTAAGTGGTTGCTATGCTGTTGCTAAGGCTGAATTTCTGTGAAGGAGATTCCCTATAACTATGAAATTTGTTCTGGAGGAACAGTCTGAAAAAGACTGTTCCTCCAGAGCAAATTTCATAGTTGTAGGGAATCGCCTTCATAGAAACTGAGCCTTAGCAACAGCATAGCAACGACTTAAGTTGTTTTATTAATAAGACCCCAGTTAAATTACTCTGACCTCGAAGTATCTGCCTTCTTCTCAGAGGGGGTTGTCGTTGAAAGAAAGGAGCCCCAGTCACGCTGTGGGTTAACCACTGGCCTGCTAATCTAGCTGTCCTGAGTTTGGTTCCCTCAGTTGGAAATCTTTCCAATCATAAAGGGGCTCCATTGCACACAGCCTTTCACTGTCACCCTCCCATTATCCTGATATGACTGAAATACTGTATAAAAGGACATAAAATTCCAAGCCATTCATCCAGCCCTCCATCCTTGCAGAATTTGCTCCATAAAAGAAAGGATTAAAACACAATATAAAGAAATTTCTGTTACAGTTTTTCAGTTGTCTCCAGTATGAAACAAGACTATTTCAAACATCATCAATATTCAAGAGTGACATTTCTCATAATTTGCATAGAAGCAATTACAGGTATCTTTTTCAATATTTCTACAGCAAATAAACATGAAAATACATCATAAGTGTGCCAAAATCAAACACAGTTTAAATATCGAATTCACATACAAATACCAAGCAAAATAAGTTCTGCAATAAGATTGTATATGTGTTTGCTTAGAGAAGAAACTATTTACTTACCTCACTTCTTCATTAATCTGCCGTCTGAAATAAAAGACAAAATATGAACATTCAGAGTGAAAATCAGCCTCGATTCTCTTAATAAATTCCAACCATTTCTTTTTGGACAATGTATTTTACACCAGCCAAAGACTAATCCCTTTTTATATTTTTACTAGGAATTAGAGGGGCTGCCGTGGTCGAGTGGTTAGAGCAACTCGGGTTCGAGGTTATAAAACTTGAGAATAATCTCAAAACTCAAAATAAAGCACACTGATTGGCTGCTTCTGAGCATGTGCTCGGAAGCAGCCAATCAGTGTGCTTTATTTGATAACCTCTGGGCCTGGTTATGGTGCAGAAGCTTGCTGGAAGAATGTGAGTTCAAACTCCGACTTCTCCATCTGGGACTGGAAAACTCTTTTTGTTAACACTGCAGTAAATGGGTTCCTGTTTCTAAATCAGGAAAGGATAAGGCAGCAAAAGGAGATGGATGGGCTCCACCTTTCATGTGCTGTGCACAAGATACAGTGGGCCTTAACCCCAACTGCCCCTACGGGCTCCAGGCTATGGGCTTTTTATCAGAGTATTTTCATAATGCCACACAGTATAGACCTTGATCTATGCCTGTCAGTTAAATCATTAGAATTTTATATCTGAGAAAGGTATTTATATTTATATATATTTCACAGGCCAAAATGTCTTTTACACCACCTCTATTAAGCAAAAACTGTCCTACAAAGCCAAAGTCTCATCTTGCAAGTAGCAAAAAATTGCCAGATTATTACTCATACATGATTATCATTAATTTATCAACATCCACACTAGTAACAACTGTGAAATGAATTTAGTCCACATAATACTATCTTTCTGAATAATATTACAGTGTTGAGACTAAAACTATTGTAATGGATTACCAGAATCACATATGAGCAGCGACATGAGAAAACCAAGAAAGTGGCATGAGCGCCAAGTGCAGACTCAGATCAGCCTGGGCATTGGCCCAGTCTGTTCAGAGTCTTGGTTTTGCGCTTAAAGGGTAGCTAAGGGTCTAAGCTTGCTCTATGCGGACAGGGAAGATTCTGATCAGACTGGGCGAATGCCCGGGCTGATCTGAGTCTGCACTGGGTGCACAACCACTTTGTTGGTTTTCTTGTGTCACGGCTCATATGCAAAACAACAGTATCAACTGATAAATAACTGACTTCAAATCTACATGTATACATAGTAATGGGGTTATAAAGTCAAAGCCATGCCATAAAATAAAATCTTCAAGGCTTATTTATAATCTGCAAAGCTGGCTTTCATTACCTCCTCAAAGATGCAGCAACAAAAAAAAATTTTTTTTTAATTTACAATGAAATAGGTCCAACTATCAAGCTTGTTTCATAAATTTCATATGAAATGACTACTCATGTAAGATCCTCTATTTGAATGAGGAAACTGTTCACTCTAAACTTCTCGCTGAACTTTGTAGGTGAGTAAAAAAATCTAAACAGCATTTCTAAGTGTCATGTTTACACTAGGACTAAAGGTATTTCAAACCTCTTTAAACACAATTACAGCATGGGAAAGGTGCAGGCTGGCTAAAGTTTATGCCATCACTAAGATTTTATAATAGCTTATATCATGCTGCAGGTCCAATGATCCAAGAGTGGAAAGACTGATCCATGTCAGGGTAAACAGGGTTGGTGGTGCTTGGGTGATGGTTCTAGGGATGTACTCTTCTACATTTGTATCATAACTGACATTGAAATGATGTGTGTTTTCAGTGATTGTATTAAGCAAACAAGGATTTCTTGAAAATATTTATGAACTGAAATTTACTGTTTGACTTTCATCAGGTAGCTAGAGCGAGAGAATATAATTCTATGAAGCGCTGTGCACTTATGGAGAATTTTAGCAACAACCACTATCTCCATCGCCTAATGGAAGTCGAAAAGAAAATTTTCAATTCTTATGTTTATGCTTGTTTTAAGCCATATGTGCTTCAAAGTACTATTCTAATGCACTTGTAAATATAAAGCGACGTCTGATTGGATAATGTCAAAAGATTTTGACAGTATATTCTGCGATTTACTGTCACAAACCCAACGTCATTTAAAACGTCTCATCTCATTGGCTGACGTTTGGTTTTACGCTGCTGAAAGCATTTGCAGTGGGTGCAACAAAAATACACTTTGAAAGGTGAAAATGTGAAAAAGTGCATTAGAATGGGGATAACTATATTGAAAATTGTCATTTGGGGAGGTAAATTGTCGGTTTATGGTTACAAATTGCTTTTTATGGCTCCGCCGATGCGTCACCGTAAAACAAAATTGCTGACCATAAAACAGACGATTTACCTCCCCAAATGACAATTTTGAAATATCCCCTAGATGGCATAACTGAAAATTAGTGATACAGAAATTGTTAACAGCCGTGTTTTTTCTTGGACATCATTCAAACATTATGAAGTCAAACCAAATCGCTAAATTATCATGATCAGCAGGTCTATAAAGACAATTGCTCAAATAGGTTTAATAAAAGTTAGCAGCAAGTGTATAAACTCCTTATAAACTGCTACTAGCAACTATAGCAGGCATGATATGAAATCAATTTACTGTAAAAAAATAATGATAATAATAATAAAAAAAAAATAAAAAAATTTAGAGACTGATAGCCTGCCACTCTGAAACCACTCAATCTCAGACAAACAGACAGACAATTATTACAGGGTCACAACTTATCTGCCACTTCAAATTCCCTGCCTTTTCTCTGACATTTTGCAGTTTTCCATGCCCATTTTATGGATCCAAAAGTTAATTTTACTCTTTTCACTTCAATCATGCTAACTGCATCACTTCAAAATTTGGGGTTACTCTTAGCGAAAGAGTAGCCCCCAGTGAGGAGGGAGATGTGCCTGGACTATCTCTCTAGAACGTACTTCCTTTTCCCTTTTACAGAATAATATATTCTGAAGACTATGTAGCCATTTTCAAATTCCCTGACTTTTCTCTGACTTTTCAAGGCCTTCCCAAATTTCTCTGACCAAACACTAAATTTTCTGAGTTTTCCCTGACCTGGAAAAAAATCATTTTCCAGATGATTTCTCTAACCATGTCAACCTGGATATTAATCCACAGGCACACAACAGATAAACAACACATAATGACAAATACAAATAAACAAACACAAAAACAGACATACAAGTACAAAGACAAGCAACCAAATGAACAGACATGCAACAGTATAAAAACCTGAGTAAAAACAAAAATACACTAACAACGCTCTCATGCACATAAAACACACACACGCAGCTGACAAACACACTAACACAGCCTAAATTATTTTTCCTGGCCTTTTTCTTCCTTGTATGACCCTGAATACAAATCATGCTTTAATAGAACATGCTTAGATTTCCATGTACACATACATTACTAATCAATTCTACCTAACTTAAAATTCAAGTAAATATGATCATATTCTCATAAAACACTGAAACAAAATATCTAAGGTACAATATTAAAATGCAAGTGGAATAAACACAAGCTTTTGGCTTGGTTTGCTGCAGTGCACAAGGGTTGGCAAGCAAATGCAACAGTTATTATCTTCAAGACTCTGAGTTCAGTTTGATAAATGCCAATTATTCAAATATTGGTTACAATATTTTACCTATATCTGGTAAGACCTCTATGTACAGTAGTACTTCAATGGCTCAAACATGCTTGTTGACAATGACAATTAGTTTCAGCCACGGGTAGCAACCATCCAGGGTAAGTTTCTATATATAGTGACCTCTAGGGACCCAGGAACGAGTTCTAGTCAGGCAGGACTAACGAGCCATCAGGGTTCGAGCCAATGAAGTTCATGTGTAAATGAATAAACCTCCATTTTTAACAATTTGCAACTGCATGGTACATAGAGGATCTTACATGAGTGCTCATGTATTGTTGAATTTATTAAACGAGTTGGGGAAAAAGATAAGATGCGAGGCTGTGCCGAGCATCTTATCGGTTTTCCCCAATGAGTTTAATAAATTCAATAATACAGGAGCACGAATGCAAGATTCTGTTTAACATATGACACTAAAATCCCATTTTATTAGCGAAATTTGCACTAAAACGTCACGATTTGGCCATTAGAAAACGCTACGTTTTTATGGACGTCAACGTATAAAGTTACGACGTAATTTGCATATTTAATCCACTTGTGGATTATCGTTTTTAATGCATGGCTTTATTACACTCTCAGATGCGACGTCATATCATAAATTACAGTATTCCTAATGAAATTTTTCTATGAAGCATTTTAATAGTGAACTCAGAGCCTTAAGTCTCCTCTTCTCAACTTACAACTGCATAGAGGGCCTTTTCTGTGTGAGGCCCTCCCCTAAATTCACCACAATATACTCCCTACAACAGCAGCAAGAAATTAATAGCTATCATATTGTCAAACTTATTTTAAAAATCAATATTACATGTATTTATGTTATATTCTCAGCAACACCTCATAAAAAGGGTCTCGATTATCAGGATCTCAACACAAGTATCAAGCTCCCTGAGGACTGAAACTGATATGTAAACTCAGGTTTCAGTCCAGTCCAGATAAATTGGACTGAAAAAATTCCCTTTCTTTTCTTCTTAAGATATATAGATAGGGCACCATATTAACCCTTAATGCACCAAAAGCAGACAAGAAAATTTGCGCCTGCAGAATTTCAAAAAATGTCTCGTCCAAGCAATATCATATTGAGAATTCAAATACTAGAGGGCAAACATTGTAGATTCAGATGAGGTGGCTCATTATGAGCCACCTCATCTGGATGTACACTGTTTGCCAATTTAACAATTTTAACTTTTGGCGCTTTAAGGGTTAACAGGGGAATTATATCCACCATATTTAAAAGGGAATTAGTTACATGTATAACAAACTAGTATTTGCTTCCCTGGGTTAATCTCCATACTAAAGGTTGACACTCTTCAAGTAAAGCATTCTCTTATGTAAGAGAAGACTCCCTATATGAAAAGAGAGATAAAAACTTCTGTATCAGGGTCATCTTCCTTGGAGGTGTAGTCATAAATCTTAACAGCTGAATCTCTAGAAATGGGACCTCTTGCAACTTCAATTCACTCTCGTGATCTCAAACACTGATATCTCCAAGGGTCTTCTATTTTCAAAGAATATACAGTCAACTCTTAATATCTCGGACACTGATATCTCAAAGAACCCTGCTATATCAAAGAATATAGTTTGGACACATTTCCTGTTTGTTTGGTTTTTTTTTTACATTTCAACTCCTCTTATCTCAAACTGCTGATATCTGAAAGTAAATTTTCTGTGACCAGAACATTTACTTTCAGATATCAACAGTTTGGGATAAGCTTCAACTTTGAGCTATCAAAAGTTAACTGTGGACATGTTTCCTTCTTTTCGTTACATTTAAACTTCTGTTATCTCAAATTACTGGTATCCCAATCACCAGAAAATTTACTTTAAGATATCAGTCATTTGAGATGAATATTGACTTTGAGATATCCAGAGTTGACTGTAGTTTTGAATCATAAGTACAGGTATAAAATGAATGCATTTATCAATTAGCATAAAGTAAAAGGCTGCTTTATCATCATGTGAAAATATGGTTGACTGTTCTTTAGCAAGAGATCACTGATTTCAATCAAAGAACACTACCATATCTTTTATATTTTCAGTATTGCAAGCCTCATGAGCTTATACAAATAATATGAATACGAAAGGAACCAAGACTTTAAAGACTCCATGGATCTACACTACTATGTACTATGGAAAAAAAACTTGAACTATTTTAATAGAACATTTAACTAGGAAAATCAGGAGTAAGAAAATTACTACTTAAATATGGAATTAAATAGTGCAAAGAAAATATCTAGTGTTTTAATCATGCTTACATTAAGGAACTGAAAACAAAAGACTGATGCTGATTAAAACATTTTATCATTTCACACTTACTTTGAAATAGGTGTACAATGCATTAAAAAAAATTTAATGTACATATCTTAAAATGAATATTATGCTTCATTTTCCTTTTTCATATTCACAAATAAAAAGCCACTTAAGTGCTATTCCTTCTTATAACTTCTGACAGCTTTTGACTTCCAACAAAATGTTTAAAAAGAAAGAAAAGTGTATGAAAGAAATGTTTCTCTACTTCTTCCATGCGTGCGTTTATGACACATACAATATGCAACAACAGAAAATTTGATATGTTATCACATCACATTGGAGAATGTATTACGAGCTGACAGCTCTTTGTCAATACAGACGAAGAGAGAACATGTGAAAATAGACAGATTTCATTGCTAGAGATATCATGTGAGCATAGCCACACATCTATGCTAAAGACCCACTATAAGGGCTCCAGATATGCTGAAATTGGAATGGGAATGACAATGATTTTCTTTTCCGTTTCTTCTTCACAAGGAAATTACAAGTATGGTATGTCATGGAAACTCACTGATGCAATTTTTAAGTAAGCATAATTGTATAACTGTATTTGAAAACTGAATTTTCAACAAGAGCATATATGCTGTAAGATTTCATTAGAATTACCTCACTGAGGTGATTCTAATACAATTTCTCAACACATTTTTTCAAATTGAAAAGGAATAAAACTTTCATTCATCAATCCCCCTCATGCCCTTTCACCCAATTTGTCTTATCTGGAACCCTGTATATCATGTGTAGCATGATTTTAATACAAAGTACTGACAAACATGGCAAGCTAAATATACCTGGGATTTATATCATCAACACACCTGAAAACAGCAATCATCATTGAGTCATAGCTCACAGAGATATTCAAATGAGTTCATACACTATATTATCCATATAAGAAGTATCAAATCTATACCAAGCCCCTTTTTTCAAAGACACCAAAGCCCTTATTGGAAATTATACTGTTTGCATGAGTGGTCTGAATAGAGATGTTTATCAGCAATAAACATCTGTATAATCAGTATTCCTATACTTTAACTGCAAAAGTGCTTGTATGAGCTATTCAAACATGACGCTCCTGGTTTTCCCATAGAACATTTAGGAAACTGCACTGTGTGAAAATTTGTGATATTTCATGACACTAACATGGCAACATGCAAGTTTTGCACCTTGATGATGTTGGATGTAAACATTTACCTCTGTCAATTTCTGCCTCAAAATAGTCATTTGGAAAACATCACAAAATTCCTGCATTTAAATTCTATATAAGTTAAAATTAAAATACTTTTTCCTTACCTGTAAATTATCCCTGATTAAAAATGTGTTGTTGGACAATAACAAAATACTAATTCACTCCAGCTTTGCGGTCATGAATAAATATTTCATGATCTGCCCTCAACATGAGTTAATCAGCATTAATTCATGGGTAAGAAAAAATTATTTTTTATGTATCACTAGTCACCTATATTACAGTAATAAATATATATTACAGATAAAATTCTAAACCTAAAACTTCAGCAATTCCTCTCTTTATTTTTTGCATTGATCACTGCATAACTACTCAATCATTTCTAGTGGTTTTATTTCCAGTTGTACCATGTCTCATCTATGAAACTCAACACTTCAATTTGAATATGTCGAGAAGACAGAGACATAAAATCAGAGCCAATTTAAAGACACTTTTCCTTCTTTTTCAATGAAAACATATGTTGTGACCCCTCACTAGAACCATCTCAGCAAGATGGTTCTAATGAGGGGTCACAATGTATGTATATATGGAAAAATAAGTAGAAATATCCCTACTACCCCTTCTTCTCTGAAGCACTGATAAAATTTCCCATCCTGATTGTTAACTGCCAAACCACCACCACACAAAGAAACATAAAGCTCCTATCTGTACTTTCAAGGTTTTCTTCGGTTTTCATAGTACTTGTTAATGATATGTGAATGAGACCCTGCATGGAAACTGTACAAGTTTAATGGGTTTAAGTAAGTAAATATGAGCCGCAACACGACAAAACCGACAAAGTGGCATGTGCGCCCAGCAAAGACTCAGATGATATCAGCCTCGGCATCCACCCACTCCGATCAGTCTTCACTGTATGCTAGGAGGTAGCTTAGATTCTTAGCTACCCTTTAAGCTGAAGCAATACCACTGATCAGACAGGATGGATGCCCAGGCTGATCTGAATCTTTGCTGGCGCCATGCCACTTTGTTGGGGTTGTCATGTCGCGGCTCATACTTGCTTTGTCACTCATGCAAACTCTGAAGACCCAGATTAGCCTCAGTTCATAAATTCTGAAACAATATCTAATTGTGATGACGTCGAGGGCTTAGTGCAAGAACTTTTCAGGAGAAGCAAGAAACTGATTATTTCAGTACATAAACAAAATATTACTATGAATTTGACACATTTAAATAAAATATGGGAGGGAATTCTTACATTATTCAATTTTATTAATTTATTTTTGTTAAATTAGGTTTTTATGACTTAGACTACTTTTGCACTGAAAAGTTTAGTGCAAGACTGGTCTAACTTGAGATAGACTACTTTTTCCAATGCACAATATAAGTACATTATAAAACAAATTTTAACAATTTTTATGGTTTGATGGCAAAATCACAGACCCTGATCAGACTGAACATATTGATCAAAGCCTCTGCTACCCACTAGTGTCCAAACTGTGATCTTGTAAAGTTTCCCAAGCACAGCCTCAGACAGACCAATACTTACTCCACTGTTATTTTAGGTTTCTGTTTCATCCAGATTTCTCCAGTATCTATGGTTTCATCTTCAACATCATCCTGCAACAGAATTAAGAAGTAACTTTTCCTTACTGGTGATTTATTGCTTACTAATACATAATGTCGGAAGGCTATCACAAAATGTTAATTCATTTGAGAGAAGCCAGAGCAAAATAATATTCTCATCTGCCTGGAAACACATGTTACTCAGTGATAATTTTAATACCAGTAAAGAAGAATTATTTTGAAAATGCAAGACTATTAACAGTTCTAAAAACTATGCCTCCTTTAAACAGGTATACATCCCTCCATTAACTATATGATAAAATCACAGACTTTTGTGGGACATTGAACACATGCGATTTTGTTTGTGAGACTATGCCATGTGCTGAGTTGTCACTGCATTGGACAGGACTGGTATACTCTATCAGGTGACTTTACTGAGTGATATTCTGGGTGTGGATTGGAACTGTGTATTCAGAGTTTTTCTGAAGGGCAGTTTTATGGCAGACTCCAATATTCCACAAGCCACAAAATTGCAAGCAGAGATGTTAGCAAGGTAATTTAATACAAATTTTCACACAATGCCACTTGTAAAATGTTCAATGGGAAAAACATTAACGTCATGTCAGAATAAAAGTTTTAGATCCTATGCTTAAGTATTGGGACACCTAAAACCTTAAATTTTCCATTTGTTGGAAATGGAAAATTAATGATTTTTAGGTGTCCCTATTTATAAACACATTAAGGTATTAAATAACATTTCTGTATTTTATATAAACCTGTTCAAATACAGGGCAGCCCCATTGACGGTGCCTTTTCCACCATATAAAAACTTTATCCAAAACTTGAGCACATGGAGGAACAATGAAATGAATGCAGTAGCCGAGGCCATGGTAACTGTTATAGCTCCTCCTGTACCTTTCAGCAGTGAGCTGAAGTAAAACATTACTAATATACAGCTTATGCCATGAAGTATCATGAATTGGGGAGTAAAACAGCATGCTCACTGTGAGGAGTTTTACAGAGCATTGTTACATACAGTCGACTCCCAATATCTCAAGCACGACATTTCAAAGTACTCTCTTAATATATCCAAGAATATAGTTTAGACACATTTTCTATTCTTATTTACATTTCAACTCTGGATATCTCAAACTGCTGGTATCTCAAAGTAAATTTTCTGGGACCAGAAAAATTTACTTTGAGATAATAAGCAGTTGCAATAAATTTCAACTTAGAGATATCCAGAGTTGACTGTATTTAAACATGTGTTAGAATAACATAGAAATCTTATACCCACCTGTATGGGAGCAGCCTGTACATCTGAGAGCAGGTGGAAGAACTTACAACAGAAATCTTGTTCAGCAAGACACACAGGCTCTAGCTCACTCAGAACTTTGTCAAACACCTAAAATAACAAACCATATTTATGACATCTCAACCTTTTAGCAAACTTGTTCACTGTAAATACATATTGCAAATATACTGACACCTTAATCAGTTCGGTAAGAGTTTTTAAGAGATTGTCAATACATGTCCATGAGCTTTCTGCCAAATCCTAATGACTTAACCCAGCAGTGAATGGGTACCTTTTGAATCAGGAAACGATAAAGGAAGCAAAAAGAGAGGGTCTAGCTCTACCTTTCATATGCTGTGCCCAAGATATGGTTGGCCTCTAACACCCCCTGCTCCTACAACCACAGGGCTACATAAAAGCTTTACCTTTTATCATTCACTAAAACTGTTTAGTTACATGTCTGTATTATCATGTACCGACAAATTTTCTCTTTAGGAGGCATAATCCTACTATGCAACAGTCCGATAATGCTATATTTCATCAGAGTAGATATCCCATCTCACTTTCTAATTTTCCATACCATTTTACAGATCCAAATGTTGATTAAAGTCTTTATTTCAACAGTGTTAAAGGTAGCACATGAAATTTTGGGGTTATTCATAAAGGAAAGAATTTTTTCCAAAAGGGAACAAATTCTTTCCTTTAGATTAGCACCCAAAGAGAATGGAGATAAATACTTCATATATGATTTTTTTTTTCTCAAATGTATCCTTTCCCCTTGAGAAGACATTAATTTTCAATACGCCAACTTATTCCTGACCTTTCAAGTCCTTTCTAAATTTCCCTGACAAATCACAAAATTCCCAGCTTTTCCCTGACCTCATAAGAAATTTGCTTTACAACCCTGACAATGCATCCCTAAATGATACCATAATTACCTGATCAAAGAGATGTCTAATGGCAAGATCTGTCTCTGACCCATGGATGACAATAGATTCAACACTCTGCATAGACCCTGACCGGCTCCTGTCTACTGGCTTATTCAAACTACCTGATGAACCAGACATCTTTCCAATACCACTACTTGTACTCAGATCTGAAAAAGCAAAATTAACTGTGTCACAAGAAATAGCACTAGGCAGCAAAAGCAAACAGTGAAAATCAGACTACTAATCCATGTATTCTGATCAGAATAATCACTGGGTAGATCAAGTATCTAGCTATTCTGATTAATCTATAATACAAACAGAAAATACTCCCTTCTGATAGCATAGTTTCAGGCTGATATGTTCATTTTTATATATCATATCTTTTCTCGTTATGCCTCTCAAAAAATATTGAAAGCATATAGCAATTCATACCAGAACATTTACCTCATAATCAGGAGCCCTATGTAGCTAACTAGATTAGGTGCTAGCATACTGATATAGCGGTCCAAGGTTCAAGCCCCGCTGGAGGTAGGAATCTTTCCGAACATAAATGGGGTTCCGCCACACACATTCTTTCATTATTATCCTCCAATTGCCATGATATGACGGGCATACTTTTGAAAAGGATGTAAAATTGCAAGTAATCCATCCATATTCTCATGATCACTTCATGGGAATATTTCCCGTTCATATATTTTTATTTCTGTTGAGGAACATAACTGCCACCATGAAGATGAAACAGGCTTTTTAAAATGATGTGATATAAAATTAATGACAAAACAATCTGTTGATCAAGGTGGCCTTTAAAGATGTGTTAGGATACATTACAGTACACACTGTAGCCACCAATCTTACTGACTTTTTCCTACTTTGCTGTCAGAATAGAAATAAACAAAACAGATCAGTACATTCTGCAGAACCCCTCAACTTCTGCTAGTTACTGGTATCATTCGCTGCAACAGAATACTTACTCATTTTCACTCTGTCTCCCTTCCCAGTCATTGCCTGCTTGGCAGTGTCCAGGAACTCTTGTATTTCTCTTGTGTACAATTTCGACAAGTTCTCTGTATAAACCTGGGATTGAAAAAAAAGTATCATGAAAGGTACCTTAACACTTTAAGCACCAAAAACGAAAATAGTTGAAATTGCATGCCAAAAAAGAATATACAACGTATAATGTACATGAAGTTGAATTTGTAAACAGCATAGATTTGTATGAGGCATCTCATTATGAGCCGCCTGATACAAATCTATGCTGTTTGCCCACTAGTCTGTAAATTCCCAATATGATACAACTTAGAAAAAACTTTTATAATTTTGCAGACTAAATTTTCAGAGTCTGCATTATGGAGCTTTAGGAATTGATGCATATGCAAACAACAAAGCCCAAGTTCAGCCTATCCTTTTCATCAGATACTAAGAAAGGCATAGACTCTAGTTATTCAAACTGTTTTGAAGAGTTACCCTTTTGAAAAAGTAGAGGGACTGAGGACCCAGTCCCTCCAACTCAAAAGACAAAACTTAGTCCTAGACTTGTGCCGCTATGCGCAGCTTTGCTACACTGAAGTGCAGCAGAGCAGAACTTTTAAGGTTGTTGTACAGGGCATGGTTGTTCAAAGCACTGTTTGCATAATGAAGTTGTCAGTTACATATTTGTTAAGTCTTACAATACTCACAAAATCAATTCTGGTAATATTTTTTTCTGAAAAAATTGTGAGGAGCTTTCGCACTGCAAAAGCGCCTCTATTTTTTCAGCAAAACAGAGCAGTTTTTAGCATACGATACGTTTGAAAATTTAGCATGTTGTTAACTAGCTATTGCTAGTTTTACAACTGGACCCAGGTCTAGACAGAACCTTGCATTAAAAAAAGGCTCCTGTTACATAAACCTGCTTTATCGATAGACATTTTTAGAATCTCTGTTCTATTATATCCCATAACCTTGCGAGGTGTTGGGGCACTACAGATGACTGCAACAATCTCTGTCCACCTGCTCCTATTTTCAGCTGCTCCAGTTGTGATGGCAAAGACCATCCTTGTCCAATGTTTAATAAACTAAATAAAACTAAATGATATGTTTTAATGAGAAGAAAAAGAAAGAAAGAAAGAAAGAAAGAAAAACAACAATGATTTGCCAAATTAGAATACAGTACAAATTCTAAAAACAGGCTGAATATGGAACAGTCTGGCTTAGTGTAAAACAGATAGAGGGTATCACAAACATTGTAGGCCCCAATCAGACTGCTGCTGTAGGATCTGGGCCTGAACTGTTTGCTGAGATCTACTTGTCCCAATAGTTTTACATGCAGTGCCTGTATAAGACCTTGATCATACTGTCAATGAAATCAATACTAACCTTTGCAAGTTGTTTAAAACTGACAGGATCCGAGTTTTTAAGCCACATCATTAAGTCAGTGTATGGAGTTAGATCTCTGTGACTAGAATGGTGCTGGGGTAACCTCAATTCAGAAGCATACCGGCTTAATGTCTCACCAGACTCGTTGGCCTGAAATCAAAGGTTATTTTTATCTAAATATGTGAAAGTCTGCTATCTGACATGCATACAAAGCAAAACTCTAGAGCAGCCTTCACATCCACAAATTCTTATCAAGCCTTTAATTGTTGAAGGGTAACTATAGGATAATTTTTCCCCCTATAAATTCATGTTTTATCATTAAAACTCTCTGAGGTAGTTTTAAAGAGTGATCATAAGATTTCTGTAATGTAACAGTATAACGAAATGAGCCAAGACATGAAAAAAAAAACAAAGTGGTTGTGCAGACTCAGATCAGCCTGGGCATGTGAAGACTCTGATCAGACTGGGCAGACACCCAGACTGATCTGAGTCTGTGCTGGGCACACAATCACTTTGTTGGTTTTCTCATGTTGCGGCTCAAATAATGTTGGCATTACAACCTCTATGTAACACAGGGCTAATAATCATAACATTGTTTCCTATAGACCAGTATTCCAAGCGTTACTGTAAATCTTGTACTTTTCAAAAGTCTCCAAAAAGATTATATGCGAACCAAGTCTTTTAACAACAGAGAAAAGCCAGCTTCCAAACTTTTGTTGACTTTGCAAACACTTCAACAAACATTGTTTCACCTCATATCACCTCATGTTGTAATGTATTTGACTGAAGTGTTTGTGATGTTGACAATATTTCAGATCACTTTTATGGCAGAATACAGTCCTTCTGTGATATGCTTTAAGCACATTTTTTTTTTTATTTTTTTTTTTTCTTTTTCGATATACAGTCAAACCTGTCTTAAGGGGTTACTCAAGGGAAGCCCTAAAATTGGCTGCTTAAGACAGGTGACCCCTTAATACAGGCTCATTTGCGCTGTATTTTGGTTCAAGGGACCCAGAAAAGGTGGCTGCTAAAGGCAGGTGACCCCTTAATAGAGGTGACCACATAAGCAGGTTTGACTGTATGTCAAAAACCATTTTGCTACATTAAGCATTTGTCCAAAGTCAAGGACAAGAAGAGTCACTTTCAGATATAGCAGGATATGTTTATGAACCTACCTGATGTTAAAGAGAGCCAGTCTCTTGGAGAAGTCAGAAGAATACATAGCAAACTTTTTCTGCTGCTTGGGGAGAGGTGGGGAGGAAGGGGTGAACGTACCTGATGTATAAACAAGTTGTTCAGATGATGAGCTAGTCTTTTCGAGAAGTCTGAGGAATACATAGCAAACTTTTTCTGTTGCTCTTTTACTGCTGACATATTTAGAAGGGCTGAAACAAACAAGTGTCATCTAGTTTAAACAACTTATACTGGCATGTGACATAAGAACATGTAAGGCTTACTGGGTCTTCATTGGCTATTCATGGTCAAAATGTTGGAAAAGTCCTGAACAATAACATCAACTCGACAAAAACTGAAAAAGAAAATCCTAAGTCAAAACTTGTATGGCTGACTGATTTATTTCTCAAACATATATATGGGCTATAAGACAAAATTCAAAGACTTTAATGTTAACGGTCCCCTGAGATTACAGCTAAGGACCAAGAAAAAGCAAGGTCGTCAGAGTGATCAACAGACCTATCAAACATTGCTAAGACCATAAACATGTGGACAGCTATAAGTCTTATGATTTTGGAGGATCTGTTTATTTACAATCAAACCTGTTCTAGGGACGAGAAGCGGTGGTAGTGTAAAGCTTTACGTGCTAGAATACCAAATAAAGAGGCTGCAAGCTTGATATCCTGCTCTTCTGGTCTTTCAGACGAGACTTCAAACTGAAGTCCCATCTCCTTATGACCTTTGTGTTGGTGGCAGCTCACTCACTCAGCCACTCACTCTAAGCAGTACTCCAGAAAAGAAGGGAAAACAGGGATAATTTAGGGATAGTTTTTCTATTTTTGCATAAAAACATACACTGTGACCCCACATAAGAACCGTCTCGCCGAGACGGTTCTTATGAGGCGTCACAATGTATGTTTTCATTGAGAAATAAGGAAGATTATCTGTGAATTATCCCTGTTACCCCTTCTTATCTGGAGCTCTGCACTACCTGCTGGATGAACAAGAGCTGTCGCCTGACAGCATAACTCGCCTGAATAGGTGCTTGCCCATCACACAGTCACTATGGTGGTGTGGACGGCTATGCATAAAACTTCAGGCAAGCATGTCCATAATGACAACACAAAAGCTATCTCAGAAATGTCTTAAAATAAAATTAAAATAAGAAAAAAATCACATGAAATTTCAAAGTCCATGAGCTTGAGGTCAAAGAACTAAGGGGGTAGGGGAGGAGTGGGGTAGGGGTGGGGGAGGGAGGCTGGGATGTATCAAACATTGAACCATTATCTAACATCAGTCCAAGTACATGTATAAGTATCAACTGAGTCCATTGTGGCACTGTGAAATTATGTCTTCATAAATATAAAACTTTAACCAAAATTCAAAGTCAATAACCTTGACTTCACGGTCATCCAGTGGGGTAGTGGGGCAAGTATATAGTGTTTTGTAAAAACTAAAACAAAAGTGTCTAACATCAGTTCAAGTGTAAACTAAGTCTCTGCCAAGCATTATGAATCAGTATGCAATTAGAAAACTTTAATAAAGACCAAATTTCATAAGTCCCTGACCTTGACATCAAGGTCACTGAGCGGGGTTGGGGTAGTACTGTGTAAAACTTTGGACTAATATCTAACTACAGTGCAAATATAAAAAGAATTCATCTATGGGTTCATGAGATATGTTTCTTTAAAAAACTTTAACCAAAACACTGAAAAAATAAAAAGACAATTTTCTAAGTCCATCACCTTGACATCAAGGTCACTGAGGGGGGTGAGGGTAGTACCCTGGAAAACAACTTTGGACCAATATCTAACTACAGTACAAGTATCAAAGGAATCCATCCATGGGTTAAGGAGATACTGGGCTATATAAAACTTTAACCAAAACATCCAGTCCAAAAAACTCCCAATTTTCAAAGTCCATGACCTTGATATCAAGGTCACGGAGTGGGGTGGGGGTGGTACCCTGTTAAACTTTGGACCAATATCTAACTACAGTGCAAGTATCAAAAGAATCCATCCATGGGTTAAGGAGATATAGGTCTTTAAAAAACTTTAACCAAAACATCCAATCCGGACGCCGACGCGGACGCCGACGCCAGGGTGACAACAATAGCTCTTCCTGAACTTTCGTTCAGGCGAGCTAAAAACAAATGTAAAATTGTCCACAGTCTGGTTGAATGTATAGTTTGTATGCCTTCAGATTTATTTACTCAAAGCAAGTCTTTGAAAATATTTTATGAAGTTTGACAGTGATGAAGAGCTAAAACCAACAAGCAAATTTGGTGAATTTATATCCCCCGCCAAAGTGGCCCTGATTTGTTTATGGTTTATTTTAAGTTACATAAAATTTCGTTCACTGGTTACTTAGTTACAGCTGAACTTGTGGATTGTAACTAAAATCAAGGGCAATAACTCTGGGATAAGTGAGGCATAAGCTGAAGCTGTTCTTAAACTCTTGTCTCAGCATCACTGCACTATGATGATCCATTTTTAATTCAGTTTCAAGAAATTTTTTCTCCGAAACCTTAGTTATGGCTAATTTGTGGATTTTAAGTCAATTCAAGGGCATTAAATCATGCACTACTGGAGCGATTACAACAAAACTTAATGTGCCCTGTTGTGTCATGGCAATACATAATTATTTTAAGTTTCATGAAATTCCATTCATTCTTTACTTAGTTATGACTCAAGCTGTTGATTTTAAATCAATTCAAGGGCAATAACTCATTGCTTACTGAAGCAATTCCGACAAAACATAAGATGCACCAATGTGATATGGTGATACATATTTAGTATAAGTTTCATAGAATTCTATTCATTGATAACTTAATTATGGGTGAATTTGTCAGCCTTAAATTGATTCAAGGGCAATCACTCATGCACTACTGATGCCCTTCTGACAAAACTTTATGTGCATAACCGCGTTATGGTGATACATATTCAGTTTAAGTATCATGAAGTTTTGAATATCAGTTACTAAGTTACGCCTCATTAATTCTAAGTCCATTAAAGGGCAATAACTCATGCACTACTAAAGCCAGTCTGACGAAACGTCATGTGCATCAGCGCGTTATAGTGATATATATTCATTTTAAGTTTCATGATATTCCATCCAGTGGTTACTTAGTTATGGCTCCGGATGGACGGACGGAAGGAAGGAAGGATGGACGGATGGACATGGAGAAAACTATATCCCTCCGCCTTTGGCAGGGGATAACAATGAGGATCTTACCATCATGTATATCTGCCCTGACACACCTCTGTAGTTGATAGGCTGCTGCTGTACAGTCTAGTATACCATTAGGTGCTGATAAATCACCATCCTTCAGGGACTTTACGTATTTAGCATCCAAATCCAGCTGATTCTGTTACAAATCAAAGAAAAGTTAGACATCTGCTACAGAAAAACTAAAATTCTGATATAATTTTTCTACTTTTACTTACTGCAATTATTTGGTTTATACTTTTGAAATGATCTGGTGACCTATTTTCCTGAGAGATGGATAAGATCAACTGTACAGTACATGCAGTCAGATTAAGACCTATTTTTACCAGTAAAATATAACTAGGAAGCCATAACGGAAGAATAATACAAGAAGGCAGTCTGAACCTAATTAATGTGCCACCTCATACACATGAAAATGAATTTCTAACAGTGAATGATAACTAGACAAGGACAATGAATTAGAGCACTTTAGATGAATGAGTATATTTTCAGGGGAAGCAAACCTACCATTTTCAAGTTTGCCTCCCTTCTCAATGGTAGTCTACACTTTCCACTTTGGAAAGACTACATTATCCAGGAAAGCAAATGGGCTGCCACAAAAGTTGCTTTCTTTTGACAAAAGGCAAAGATCACTAAAGTGTGGCAATACACCTTAATCAACATGTCAGTAAACTCACCACTAAACTCTCTAATTCTGACAATAACTTCTCATGATTAGTATTTCTGACATTTATCAACTGGTCTTTATCCTTCATTACTTCCATCTGTTCTTTCACTGCCTAGAAACACAGAAAGAAAGATCTTTATTTATTACTAACTGGCTAGCAGCAATACTCTGCTACATAAAGACCATAAAAAAAATAGTCAAACACATTCATAATCATTTCAACTATACACTGAGTAATGGTTGCTCATGTTGGCTCAGATAACACAAGTTGTTCAAGTTCAATGTTCTTTGACATTGTGTTGATCATATTTTAACCCTGACTTAAAAAATCAAATTTCCTAGGAAGACAGTGTCTTGTCAGTCTGTGCATTGTCACAAAATAGTGCATGCCCAGAAAACTAGACACAAGTTTACACCCTGATGCTGCCAACACTAGAAAAGTCATATCCTTTGTCTTGCTTCTGCTAAAAATAAAGAAAAAGGCTTCCCATAGTCTAGTACCTGTAGGGGCAGTCCGGTTTAGAGGCCCACTGTATCTTGGGCATAGGATATGAGGGAGTCCATCCCTCTTCTTTTGCTGCCTTATCTTTTCCTGATTCAAAACAGGTACCCATTTTATGCTTGGCTAACAGAGAAAGGGTTTTCCAGTTGTCAGATGACTAAGCTTGGGTTGCAACTCACTACCTTCCAGTGATTTTCTGCACCATTACTGAGTTGCTAACCACTGGACCACAGTGCCTCTCTGCTAAAAGCAGAACAACAAATATTCTGCGGAAGACCATTTCTTGCACACTGGATAGAAAATGCCATTGTTTTCACCTGGGACCTTACCCAGGTGTTTTTACCCAGGACCAGATAAAAATCACGAGCATTCAATGCACTGGTTGTATAGGACCTAACATACCTGCGTCGTCAAGTGACTTTGGCATTTTAGATGATGACGTCATGAAGAGGGCAAAATGACATCAGTTTATGCACACCAGCGGTTGACGTAAAGAGCCAAATGGCGGTTGTTGAAAGCGACAACTTCTTTCAAAATCAAATTGAAACCTCTCAAGCATCAAAATTACGAATTTTAACAAGTTCTGAAGTTAAAACAAAACGTGATGTGCAAGAAAAAGTATCTATCATGGGTGTGAGGTGTGGATATGGGATCTCATCTGATGCCAAACAGTGACCCTCGTGATGGATTTTTCTATCCACACCTCACACCCATGATAGATACTATAGCCTCTCCTGTCTACACACAGCCACAAATACAGAGCTAAGCCAGATTACTTGAGGCAAAGTTTATGCCACTGCCCCCCATGACAAGCCATACCTTTGTCTCGCTTCTGCTAGTAGCAAGCGAGATAAAAACTACCCAACCAAACTGGCACACAGAGTATTTTGTCAGATTTCACTATAAGGAGATAACTAGGAGGATGCTAATTCTGGCAAAAAATGATAACTCCATAGTTGTAACTTTTGTTATGGCCCCTCAAATGAGATCCCATATCAAAAATTACTAAGGAGACATGAGTTGTGATCATGATATGAATAGACTTGTCAAGGTAGCTCTTATTACTGTAAAACACTTATATTTGGCAGTCACTTTATTTTGGCGATACTGGCGGACAAGAAGAAAATCGCCAAAATAAAATGCCCCAAATATTAAACTGCTGATCGAGGGGAAAATCTACCACTGAGAGATGTATTCCTTCCAATATAATATCAAAGCAAGTACACATCATATCATATGCATTAGAAGAACCAAAGTCCAAGTCAAAACGGAGTGTAGAGATGTTTATGTCATGCTACTTACTACCTTTGCCAATTTAATTAAATCAGAAGCAACACAGTAACCTGTATAACCTGTATAATGTAAACGGTTTTGTTTATCATGATAGCATAGAATTGTAATCACTGCAATCAGCTGCATGATTAAAGAATGACAATTTAGAACTATGACTCAAACGGTCTATAAGACTATAGCATCTTCTACATTTGTTTTTCTTTTTTTCTTTTTTATAAATCACAAAACCGCCAAAATAAAAATCCGCCAAAAGGTCCATTTAATAGAAAAAAAAAAAGACAAATTTTGCTGCCGCCAAATTTAAGTGTTTTACAGTATCAAACATTATCTGGTAATCATCATTTAATACTGTCCCACTCTCCCAGTATCTAGATCTCAATTCCTACCTGCAGTATCTTGTCATAAGAGTCAAGTTTAGTTTCTATCACCTCAGCTTTCTGTATACCCTCGTCTAACAACCTCATCAGATTCAGAACCTGGTCTTCACTGCCCATGATGGAATGAATGTTGGCCTGTAGAAAATAGAACAGAAATGGCCGGATGGATGGTGACTTGCGAGTTTATGTCCTTTTCAATGGTATTTCAGTCATATCAGGCCAATGGGAGGGTGAAAATGAAAGGCTGCATGCAATGAAGCCCTGTCTAAGGTTGAAAAGATTTCTGTATCCGGTGGGATTGGCCCTGGACCTCCAGTTTAGTAGGCCAGCATTTAACCCACTGAGCTACCAGGACTCGAAGAACAGAAACACTCCATAGCAAAGTCTACTGACTGCCAATATCTGTCGCTTAATGTGTATTGGTACAACCCTATGTCTTTTTACATTTTTACAATGGGAAACAACTCTAGTGACTTCCTTTTACTCCCCTGGAAAACAAAGCCCTTCCAAATATTGTCTACACTTAAAGGCAGGAATGAGCAAATTGTTTCCTTTAAGTGTTAACTTCCATTGAAAGGGAAGCAAAATGAAAATGGCAAGTTGTTTCTTCTGAAAGTGTACCCCATCACCTTACAATGTCTTATATATATACATACCTTTAACATAGATCACCAAAATGCAAATGTTTCTCTTCTAATACAGAAGTACTCTTACAGGAAAGAATTTGCTCACTATAGAGGCAAGTCTAGTAAGGAGACTCAACCTATGTTTTTTAAAAGACTTAAGAGTAAGTGAGTTGCCTCTGGTTTAACATCCCACCAACAACTAGGTCATACAGAGATGAGAACTCGGTTGAAAGTCTCATCCGAAAGACTGGAGAAACAGAGGATTGATCTTGCGACCCGGTATTGGTAGTCCAGGGTGTTATCCACAATGTTACCGCTGCTCCTAAAGACTTAATAGCAATTATCTCTTACCCCATCTAATATAGACAACTGTTTAGAGAGATAATCAGCAAAGTTCTCAGCATCACTGATAGCAGTTGTAGTATCAGACATCAACATCTCTAAATCTGTCTCCTCCTTGCTCGTCAAAGCTTGGTAATCCTCATCCATGGCACTTCCTTCTTCCTGACTAGCTGAGTGAGATGATGGTCGTATGATTTCTACATAAGAACAAGATAAGTGTTAGGTCTGTCAAATTGCTTTACATGTATTTCTCAACTTCACTTTGAGGGACTGGCAAAACTGTTTAGGAGAATACAGTGTTAGTTCTTCTGATGTCACATTTATAAGGCAGAAAACATGAGAATGGCGAGGCATACCTACCCATTCTGCTTTTTTGATCTTGGCTATTGATAAAACTCATATTTTGGTCTTGGCCACTGATAAAACTAGCACTGTTATCAAGCATCATTTTAGCTAGTTCATGTACAAACATCTAAGAATGGAACTCAGTAAAGCAAGTTTAGATTAAACTTCAAAACTAACAACACTGTTATTCAATGAGACAGTAAAAGTAAACATATTGTATGCAAAAATACTGCCATTTTTGCCAAAAAGCTGTGGGAAGTGGTGCTTTTGCAAAAAAAAAAATATTTCTATACTTGATTTTATGCATACCAACTGACTTAATGAATCCTTGTCTAACCTCTTCTTTAAGCTAATGATGCTTTGAACAAACTAGAAATTTTTTTCAGAGAAAAACTGATTTCCCCCTGCCCTGCCAGCACCCCCCCCCACCCCTCCCCCATCCCCTCTAATGAATAAAAAGCCGTACAAATAAAATATCTATGCAGGTTTGGAGAAAATCCATCCACTGGTTCTAAAGATATCCTACATAGAAGACTGTGTCCTTCAAAAATGGGTCAAGGTCACTAACTACTAATCTTGTCTTCAACCTGTCACAACAATATATTCATGCAAATCTGATGAATATCCATCAATTAGTTCAAGATATAACGCATTTTTAAGAGAAACAAATAAGCATTTGTAAGTTAGCTTTTGACTTTGAAAATGGGGTCAAGGTCATCAAAACATAGTAAACTCTGGAGATTGTCCCAAAGGTATATCTATGAAAGTAAAGTGGAAATCATTCCAAAGGCTAAGGAGATATATCAATTTTAGTGAAAATTTCACATATCTAAGTCCTCCTGTGACCTTGAAAATAAGGTCAAGGTCACCAACATCTGATAAGCTCCAATGCTAGTCTCAGTGATGTATCCATGCAAGTCTGGTGAAATTCCATTCACTGGTTCATACGATATTGTGGGTACAAGAAATTATCATCTAAGTCCTCCACCTTGAAAATGAGGTCCAGATCAACAAATTCTAATCACCTCTTAAACTTGTCCCAATGATGTATTCATGCATGTTTGGTAACATTCCATCCATTGGTTACATTCCATCCATTGGTTCAGAAGATATCGTGGGTACAAGAAATTGTTATCTAAGTCCTCCAGTGACCTTCAAAAATAAGGTCAAGGTCACCAAAATGTATTAAGCTCTTCAACATGTCCCAATGATGTATCCATGCAAGTTTGGTTAAATTCCATCAATTGATTCAGGAGATATTGTGGGTACAAGAAATTGTCATTTAAGTCCTCCAGTGACCTTGAAAATCATGTCTAGGTCACCAAAATCTAATCAGCTCTTAAGCTTGTCCCAATGATATATCCATGCAAGTTTGGTGGAATTCCATCGATTGGTTCAAGAGATATTTGCATACAAGAAATTTTCACGCCATTTCAGTCCTCCTGTGACTTTAAAAATGTGGGCAAGGTTACCAAAATCTAATCAGCTCTTAAACTTGTCCCAATGATATATCCATGAAAGTTTGGTGAAATTCCATTGATTGGTTCAAGAGATATCATGTGTACAAGAAATTGTCACGCTGACGCTGACCTCAATAATGAGGTCAAGGTCACCAAAATCTAATCCAAATGACAATTTTCAATCCAGTTATCCCCATTCTATTGCACTTTTCATGTTTTCACCTTTCAAAGCATACTACTCTGCATCCAAAGCAGGCACTATCAGCAAGATAAAACCTAGCATTAGCCAATGAGAAGCAATGTTTCTTAATGATGTAGGGCTTGCCAAAGTATTTTTTACATTACCCAATCAGGCATTGTGTTATTTTTGTAAGTGCATTAGGATGGTCTTTTTTTTTTTTTTTTACACCAGATGCACAACACAGGTTGAACCTAGCCATTGCCAACTGTATAAAGTTTTCTTCAACAGTTGGACACTAATACATCACTGATGTAAAGCAACATTCTCTGTTACTGAATAGCTATTTTGAGTTACTTGAATAAATTGAGAAGCTTTCAGACTGTTTCTTGCAAAAAGATTCACATTAAAGGAAAACAATCACTTAAATAGGAACAGACTTCAAATTATAGATCTTGATTAGCAATTAAATTTGGTGAAAATTTCATGAAAATCGGACTTAAGATAAGAAAGTTATGAAAAATTTAAAAAATCAAAATGGCGGTCTTAGAGGTCGCCATTTTGGAAGTTCCTGTCATGTGATAAATATTTAAATCTAGAACAAGAGCATTAATTGCTTACTTATACAGTATTATTTAGTTTTGATTGTTTCTTTATGAAGTATTGGTTGGTTGGTTGATTTGATGCTTAACGTCCACGGTAAACAACTAAGGTCATGTTGGGACGGTCAGTTAACCTAACCACACTATTCCTGGGCAGGCTTAGACCTCCTAAGCGGTTAACCAGTACTAAGTGAGCATACTTTCGCCAGTAACTGACAACTGCCCTTCTTGAATCAGCGGAAGGAGAAACGAAAGTATGTGGCCAGACCGGGATTCGAACCCAGGACCTCTGACTTACGAGTCAGGTGCCCTATCGATTGCGCTACCCGGCCCGCTTTATGAAGTAAAATATAGGCTTATGCATTTCACTTATCTAAAGTTTGTATCAAACTAAAGCTATTTAGGATTTTCGTTTTGGACTGTGAGTTTATGACGTCATTAACTCACAGATTTGCTGGTTCCCAGCTCAACATTTTAATATCTTAAAACTGTCATATCTTTCTTAATTTAAGTCCGATTTTCATGAAATTTTCGGCAAAATGTATGTTTTATTAGAATCTTTAATTTGAGTCCAACATGCATTTTAGAGAGTGTTTTCCTTTAAGAAGCTGAGATGATGTCATACAATTTCAAATGAGTGAAAATTAAACTCTCAAAAAGAGAAAAAAAAATTTGAGAGAAAAATTTATATTAAATAAATGTGTAAAGATGTAAGGCAACTTGTACATACCTTCTAGCCATCTGCTTGGTACATTAATAAACTCTGGTTTCCCTACCAAGTACCTCTGTGATAACTGAAATACATGAAGAGCTGGTGGTTTAAAAATAGAGCTAGTTGAAAACCTGGAATGGAGTGGAATGGAATGGATGAGATAATCTACATTCAATTGGCTACAAACTGCTCCCAGAGCCTGTAATGTTACTCTTACAAGAAAAGAATTTGCTCCCTCAGAGGGTGCAAATTCTTTTCTGTAAACGTACCATCCAAAAGCCAGGAAAGAAATGGAGAAGATTGCCTCTGCCAGTCCATTCCATTCTTTACTTTAAAGTATGCCCTTACAAGAAGACTGAAAAGCAGTTAAATGACCCTATAATGTGTGACTCAGCCTGGTTATTGTCATCACATTTTCACACACAAATAAAAACAAGCGCAAACGACTGGGTGATACCCCGCCACTGCAAGCCTTTTTCAAACACCGATTTTTACAGATTTATTTTTTCTCTGTATGACTCCAGGGTGGGAGCAGCCTAACCCCACTGAACACAGAGAAAAGTCTTTGTTATGACAGGACACTTCATTACTCTGATCACTTACAATAAGCTTCCGATAAATCACTTACCACTCTACTCAAATAAAATATTAGTGATTTTAAACTGGTGACCACGGGGCAGGGGCAAATAAACCATAAAGGATCAAATTTTAATCACCAGAAGCTTTTATTACTTCTATCATCAGATGTAAATTTCTGAAAATCTGTTTCACATCAATATATATAGATTTTATCATCATTTTATGCATGTATATGGCCCGGGGGCAGGGGGAGATAACTCCCAAGGGGTAAATTTGAGCATCACTGGAGGCTTTCATCACTCTGATCATTTGCTGTAAGTTTCAGAAAAACTGCTTCAAACTCTGATTTTATATGATATTTTTCATGATTTTATACATGTATATAGCCCAAGGGCAGGGGCAGATAACCTCTTATGATAAAATTTCTGTCCTCATACAAAGCTTTTGTTACTTTAATCATGTTTATGAAGTTTCATCATGATACTCCTAGTAGTTAAGGAACTAGAGGCTAGAAACCATTTTTTGTACATTGACAAGTGCCATAACTCTGTCAGAAATTATCGAAATTTGCCTTTTAACAATCCCAAGCGAGACATTCTTGGTACAAATGCCTATGCAAAATTTGAAGGAAATCCGTTGACAAATACTTAAGTTATCGAACGGAAACGAAGTGCGGACGGACGGACAGATGGACGGACTGACGTACTACGGACGGACGGATGGACACACGGACGGCCAACGTGAAAACATAATACCCCGTCACTAACGTGTGGCGGGGTATAAAAAGGAATTTTTGCAAACTGTGTGTTTAAACAGTGGCTCTGATCAGAATGTATGGATGTGAAGGCTGATCTTGCCTTTTTAGTCACACACCCATCATCAATTTAAGTGCCTCTTTCACAAAATATATGAGCCGCAACATGAGAAAACCAACAAAGTGCTTATAGGCCCAGCGCAGACTTTTGCAGTCTGAGCTAAGCGCATATGCCCAGGCTGATCAGACTCTTAGCTAAACGCTTACAGGGTAGCTAAGGGCCGAAGCTATCTCCATACAGACAGTGAAGACTCTGATCAGACTGAGTGGATGCCCAGGCTGATCTGAGTCTTGGCTGGATGAAAATGCCGCTTTGATGGTTTTGTCAGGTCGTGACTCATACCATGAATGTACTGCATTTACACAATTCTGTTTGTCATAAGTAATTACAGAATTTCTCTGTTAACAGGCACATGAAATTTGTCTCATTTGTACCATCAAACAGGAGACAGAAATAATGGAGAAATAATTGAAACAAATATAAAATAAAATTCTCTTTAACCTGAAAATAGTAAAGAACTTTTGTCACATTAAAATAGCATTAGTTCTATATGACAAGATTTGTTAGCCAGTATACATTACCTTCCAAAGACATGTAATAAAAGCCTCCTTGTCCTCAAAACTGCTGGCATTCCATTTGAACACCTTCTCAAACACTAGGTCAAACTCAACAGTCTCCTGGTAAAATATATGACAAGTATTTAAAAATATATTATTAAGAAAGGAACTGGCTAAACAAAAAGATTTGTTGTAGATGAACAAGAAAACAACTGAAATTTTCAGCCCAAAAAGAAATTTAAATTCTCACCAAATATGAAATGGCTCCTGTCCAGCATGGCCATGATAAAATCATAAAAATTTACAGAAGTTCACAACTCCAAAGTATAGTTCTCAAACTATGTCATCAAATGAAATCGAGAGACAGTTCTAATGAGGGGTCACAACATATGTTTTATGCAGAAATATGGAAAATTATCCCTAAATTATCACTGTTACTCCTTCTTATCTGCAGCACTGATCATAATAGCGGATTAGCCTGTTCAAATTCTATCATAATTACACCAATAAGGAACAACTTAAAAATATTTAGGGCAAATATGATGTTATTAAGCTGAATGTATAAATGTACGTTCATGGGAAGCAACTGGAGATGCCTTTTGCCTCCCTTCTCAGTAGGGTTGTCTCTTATAAAGAATTTGCTACATTAAGAGCAGACCCCAGATTGGAAGGAATAAGTCTGTCAGAGGGAAGCAAACAGGAATTCAAAAGAGTTGTCTCCCTCTGTAAAAATGGTGGAAAAACATGGTGATGTATCCATTCACCTTCTATACAACATCTTAAAGCAATGAAATTGCAATGATAAGACTTACATTATGGCAAGCTAATTGTAATAAATAGTTTATTACCTATAATGTCTCAAGCAGCCATAACTACCTGTTCATCAATAAACTGGCAATAAAATTTAAAGACCAACCAACTTTTCTTCCATTTAGTAGGTTGTCATGGGAACAGTAAAGACTCAGACAAGCTAGGTATCAGCAACACTTTCTCTTCACTACATGTATGTACATGTATGTACATTTCTAAGGACCCATAAACTTGATGCACAAATGCAGACAATAACTTGAATGAATCTTAGGAGATGCTGATTCATCTGGGTTTGCTATCTGCCCATATCTTCAGATACAATTCTCTCCTAAATATTCGTATGATTATCAAAATGGGACTTTGCATAATGCATTTCATCATACCGTCACGGTATGATGAAAATGCATTACGCAAAGTCCCATTTTGTTACCTTCTCATTTTCTTGCTTCTCATTTCCCATTTGGGGGTCTTTAAGAAAAGAATTTGTTCTTTTAGGAAGCAAAGCTTTTCCTATAAGAGACCCTATTCTGCAAGGGCTTCTTCATCCAGGGAAGCGACAAAAGTTGTTTCCCTTTACAAAATGGCACAAAAACATTCAACTTTAGACTTTCATTACATTTATTGTAAAATTGGCAAATTTGTACTATAACTATCCTGAATACAGTCAACTCTCAATATCTCAAAGTCTAACTTCATCCAGCCGGGCCGCGTAGCGCAATCGGTAGGGCACCTGACTCATAAGTCAGAGGTCCTGGGTTTGAAACCTGGTCTGGCCACATACTTTCGTTTCTCCTTCCGCTGATTCAAGAAGGGTAGTTGTCAGTTACTGGCGAAAGTATGTGCACTTAGTACTGGTTAACCGCTTAAGTCTAAGCCTGCCCAGGAATAGTGTGGTTAGGTTAACTGACCGCCCCGACATGGCTTTAGTTGTTTACCGTGGACGTTAAGCAACAAATCAATCAATCAATCTAACTTCATCCTATACTGCTGCCATCTCAAAGTAAATTTTATGGTCCCAGGAAATTTACATTGGGATATCAGTAGTTTGAGATAAAAGGTGTTGAAATGTAAATAAAAACAGGAAATGCATCCAAACTATATTCTTTGTTTTAAGAAGGTACTTTGAGATATCAGTGTTTGACTTACTGAGAGTTGATAATGTGGTGTATGATTGGTTATCATCAGATTCTGATCATATAGTCTAATTATCGTCAATGCTGTTTCCAAAGGCACTTCTATCTGAACAAATATCGGTATTATCAAAAATCATCATTCAATTCTGACCTTCATTTTATCCTTCCCATCAACTTGTTTGAGCTCTCGTAACATCCATGTCAGCTTCTTCTTATACACCTCCCCTCTGTCAGCCTTCTTGACCAGATAAACACGGACATGACCACTGCCTTCTACTCCTGTTGCCACTGCAAAGTGCAAATATTACCAAATTACAGAGCTGAGTATTGCAGGACAGCTAAATGTATTACGATACCATTACAATGCCAAAACCCAGTTGTTCAAAACTACATGTAATGACATCGTTAGTTAACCAGACACTATATTTTGAAACGTAACTGTATGCAATAAGACATTTTTTGGGGGAAAAAGGTGAGGAGATTTTGCAAGACTTAGTAAACCCTTGATTAATGAATTTGTAAGGCTAACAGTATTTTGAACAACAGGGCCACCACTTTTACCATACCGTTTAGTAACTTGATACAGGGTGTTAAGAAAGTTCGTAGACATTATTTAAACTTACACTGAAAGCTTAATAATGCTATGATTTTCGCAAAACCTTGTAAGTGTGATATAGGAAGCACTACCAAAAATACGTACATATGAATTCTTTTTTGAATTTCAAAATGACAAGAAAATCTGAGTTGCCATGGACACACCCTCTACAGGGTGAAGGCAAAATTTTGATTTGCATCGGAGTTCGGCTTCTTAAGTGCTTGTTTTTTTCAAAACTAATAGAAATATATAAGATTTTAAAATACTGATATTGCAGGGAATATTTTCGTGATTTTTATTTAGTTTTTAATATTTTTCGACGGTTTACTACGGAATTTCTGACTAAATCGAAAGGGTACCCCCATTCTCTATTGAAACTTTAAATTTTAGGGGGTAGGGATATAATTTCTATCAGTATTTGTAAACACAGAGGCATTTTGCAGATTATTTTTAGTCTCTTGTTATTAGATTTGTTTTCACATCGAGCATAAACATCTGATCTGACTTTTCTTTTCATATTGTTTCGCAAAATCAGTCTAAACAAATTACTCTTAAGATTTAACTTCAAATTCATTTTTCATTGAATTTTGCACTGAAACCTTGTTGTTTTGAAACATCTTAGGTAAGAATATGAAATAGTTTAGGAAATGCTTGAAATATTTTATACTGGGATAAAAGCTCCTGTAATTAACAAATTTTCTTGTTATTTAGGTGCATTATTGTCGTATAAATGCTATTTTACCAACACATTTGGATAATTTAACTTTTTGGGGTAAAATTTCAAATATATAATAATTTTAAGATACATCACTAATATTTCGAAATTTCATTCTTGTCTCCGATATCTCTATGATCCACTCCATGATATAAATGATTTTATGTCAATTTTTTATTTCAAGTTTCGTTTCAGATGTTAATTCATTACCCCCACCCCCTTTGTAAAAAATTAATGCCTCATCTGCTTTTTCATGTCAATGAATCATCTGTCAAAATGTGCATGTTGTCTACGATTCCTTACACACTGTAACTAATAAAGTACTGTTTGGCTTAGTCTCTATCATTTCAGTTAGTTTAAAAATGATGATTCACGGAGGGATAAGAATGAGTAACAATTTAATATGCCTCATCTTTATGCATAAAATCCATAATAACTAGCAGGCCACTTTGACACCTTGGGTAAGAACTGCTAATCTTGTAACGGTAAAGTACGGTTGTAAAAGTTGTTACATTGTGGATCCTTTAATATGGAATAGTTCTTGAAACCTGTAAAGTTTTAAGATTAAATGAACATAACTTCTGGAGTTATAAGCAATACTGTAATGTCTTCGAACTTTCTTAACACCCTGTATATTTTCATATATTATGTGATACAGCTTTCAGCTGTCTCATGCACTGAACTGAATCACAGTGTTAGAAATAAGGCCAAGACAGCAACTTGCCCAAGGGGCAATCTGAAGTGAATTTCAACTTGCCCCCCCCCTCCCCCCCACAAGATTTTTACTTGTCCTCTATACTGGTATTTCATTGCAATTAAACTGTTTACATGTCATTTTCTTCCGAAGTAACATTAGTAAACATAGTCCAAAAAATGCTCTCCCTTTCTAAGACACTAAGCATGAATACATGAACTTCAGACTCTTGGGGTGGTGCAATGGTGCTGGGTAAAACGTCCAGAGCCAGGGCCTCCTACTGATTTGGATAATAGTAGGGCAAGGGCCTACTGTGCTTGCAGTAGGTGCGGGGAATTAGGGACATAATGGACCACGGACAAAACGGACCAAGGACCACAGTTAGGACAAAACAGACCACGTTCAGGATGAAACGGACCACGTTCAGGACAAAACAGACCACGTTTCAGGACATAACAAACCATGTTTTATACATACCTGACCATCTTATACATGAATACATTTGAATCAAAATTACATTAATGATCTTTAACCTTGAAGAAGCGTGTTTCATGTAGTTGTAACACTTACAAAGCCGTTTTCATGGTTATAAGAAATAATCGTACCCCTTTATTAACGCATTAAATCCAAATTAAATCCATATTTTTGTACTTTCTTCTACAGTTTGGATATGTTATTTTGCTGAATAAATTTTGTTTGCTTGCTTGTTTTTGTTGATCAAGATCTGTAGTCAAGTAATTGTGACAATTAAAAAGACTGTCATTGGAAATTATAATATACTCTTTCATCTTTAAATAAAAACAGATCCTTGAGGTTTCAAATTTAAGTAAGTAGTACATTAATTTATATAATCTACTCTGTCTGATATAACTCTGTTTACATTTGGTGATCCCGTATATCTGAAACAAAGCCCTGTTTGTCCTTGAATGTGGTCTTGTTTGTTTAATAGCAAGGTCCATATGGTCCTGAAACGTGGTCCATTTTGTCCTGAAACTTGGTCCATTATGTCCTGAAACGTGATCCGTTTTGTCCTGACCGTGGTCCATTTTGTCTGGTCCATTTTGTCCATGGTTTGTTTTGTCTGAGTACCGGTGTGGGTGGGGGTTGTTTGGACATATTTCTCTCGTCTATCATTTCTTTCTTCTTTCTCCCTCTCTTCGGGAGACCTCTCTTCAGGATATAGACTGAAATACTGTCTCAAGGAGCTGTTAAACCCAAAACAACCAACCAACCAACTTCAGACTCTGAGATAACTAACCAACAGTTTTGATCACAGCTGCTTAATCATTTTCACAGGGCTACATTGACTGGGATTCTTTTTTTCTCCTTTTCACTACTGAGTTTCAAACTTCTTATGCAAAACTTTAAAAAAGACATGGAACAAAATTATTTTCCAGAATTTTATCTCCCAGAATTTCAGGTTGTCCAGGGGGCAACCTTCCAAGACTATCAGCTTGCCCCAGCAAAATATTATCCCTAACAAATCCCTGTTACCCCTTCTTACCTGGAGCACTAGTACTAAGCTATATAAACAAGGCCTAGCTAAGAAAATTCTGAGGTAGAGCTGTTTTGTCATCCAGCATGTTGCCTTCAACTAAACCTATTTGCACTGTAAATGCATGGACAATTTCACTGTATGAGTTCCAGCATGGTAAATGTCTAAAGCATCATCAAATTGGGCATGTTCAGACCATAAATGATGTCTTATAGCTAGCTACTTATAGCACTAGTATGTGTACTTTGGTAATACTGTAGCTGTGTATACTATGGATGAGCACACACTGATTGTGGCATTGCACTGCATAGTTTATTAAGGTAGTTGAATACTAAATAAGAATATTGGTGGGGCATTCAAACCACTTTACCAGCCTAATAACCCACAGGGCTATAAAACATTTGGATAAGAAAAAAATATTTTTACTGTTTCGTTTTCAAAAAAATAAAACTTTTGTAATTCTACACACTTTTTTTACACTGTTTCTATTTAAATTCAAATTTCTAGTATATGAATGCACTTCCATTTCCGCAATTCATATAATCTATACTATAGGATGTTTAAAACAAACTGGTAAAAAAAAGAATGCACTTATCTTGATGATAAGTATTTTTTTACATTTGTTTAAAAATGCATGATTTTAAATTTCATGAAAAAGGTCATGAAAAATACATTTTATCGCTGGGTCATGCCCATGCATATCATTTCAGAAAACCTTACATTGTATGCTACAGAATACGACAAAAATACGAAATTTTGACCGTTTTGTTTCCTTGCAAAACAATGTTAAAGTTAAAAATACCCCAAAATCTGAGAAACCCAAATAAACAGACAACCCCCATTCCGCACCTGCTGCAACCAAAGTAGGCCCTTGCCCTACTATTTGTTCCCCTGTTATTTTGGTTCTACCATAAAGTAATGCCACCATAAATGTGCAGACGGAATGGCAAATCAGAAACGTTCCTAAGGAGCAGTCTGATCTCAGTTTCCACTATTTGTACAATTCTATCTGCTCAAAAACTTAGGATCTTTACGGTAGTTAGTGATATTATATAGGTAGCTTACCACCAATTATTTCACATAGGCAACAGAAATAACGTTTAAGCTAGTCTCTAGAAAACACGAAATTAATACCGCATTTTGAAGAACGACTCTAGCCGATGGTTAAAAGAAGAAAAAAGCGCATGTTCCCTGCTCTGGAGGCCGCCATTTCAACTAGAACACGTAACCCCAGCGTGTGCAGTAAATTTGGCATGTCAGTTTAGTACTGGGTAAAGTTATAAAACTGTCTGATACTTCAGTGGTCTACAGCAAAAAAACAATGTTACCATCTAATATTTTTCATCTAGGTCTGTTATTTTATTTAACCATTGTTTACATTAGTTACCTGACTAATGGTGGCCATTCTTACCATTCTCTTCTTGACTGAAGCTTCCCCCTTAAAGAGGTGGTTCTTGAATAATTAGTGGTAAGCTACCCCAAGTTGAGCGAACAATAACTCTGTTTTGTTTTGACAAAAGCAATACAGAGTTCTCCTGTAATCGTCTACCTTAATGCATCATCTGAGCTCAAGATAAGGACAGGGATAATTTTGGACTAATTTCCACATTTCTGCATAAAACATATGTGCTGACCCCTCATTACACTATCTGATGGAGATGGTTCAATGAGGCTCTATGAGGGGTTATGACATATGTTTTCATTGAGAAAAAAAAAATCTCAGAATTATCATCAAAACCCCACCTTATCTGGAGCTTAGTTTCACAACATGAAACACATGAGAAGCCAAACTTACATGTTGCACACAGGAAACTCATCTTGCTGCCTTTCTTCTTCTTGCCAGCTTGTGTCACATGAACCAGTCCCATCAGCCTCTCGTCATTGGGTAAAAACACGTCCCTCTGCAGTGTGTGCTTGATGGCTGTCATGGTTACACTTGGTAATTATTAATCTAAAAAACAAAGCAATATATATGAGGCCCTACACAACAAAACCAACAATGTGGCACGGGCCCCAAGGGAAGACTCCGATCAGCCTGGGCATCTGCCTAGTCTGATCAGAGTCTTGGCTTTCTGAATGCCATGGAGCTAGCTGAGGGTATCACACAGCCACAACTCTGATCAGACCAGCCACATAGATACAGATCAGTCAGGCATCTGCCCAGTCTGATCAGAGTCTTGCATGTCTGCATGGAGCTAGCTTAGACCCATAGCTACCCTGCAAGCACACAGCCATGATTCTGATCAGACTGGGCGCACATGCCACTGTTGGTTTTGTTGTGTCATGATTCAGTCATGTAATTACACTCAAATCCTCTATGGAGAACTAGAAGGTTGTCCAGGGACAACTGGTCGAGCCCACTGTTTGCTATAGTGACCTATAAGTATGTCAAGACAAAGTAACTGCTTCACTCTCAGTCTGGAAAGAAGCCAAACAACATCATGCTTAGCCAGCATATTTCTTCTTTTTTTTTCAAATTTTCACAAAGGAAAATAAGTAGAAGTAATGACCCAGACAAGCTCAATTTATGACAAATACAATATCTGACCTTCAAGTGTGACCTTGACCTCGGACCTACCCAAACATGTATGTCACTTGACACTTCCTCTCATCGAGAAGAACAATTGTGCCAAATTATTTTGAAATCCATATATAAATGTAGAAGCAATGGCTCAGACAAGCTCAATTTATGACCATTTTATCATTTGACCTTCAAGTGTGACCTTGACTTTGGACCTACTTGAACAAATATTCTAAATGGCACTTCTACTCATCAAGGAAAACAATTGTGCAAAATTATTTTGAAATCCATTTGTAAATGTTGAAGTTATGGCTCGGACAAGCTCAATTTATGGCCATTTTATCATTTGACCTTCAAGTGTGACCTTGACCTTGGATCTACCTGAACAAATGTTTCAAATGGCACTTCTACTCATCAAGGAAAATTATTTTGAAATCCATCTACAAATGTAGAAGTAATGGCTCGGAAAAGCTCAATTTATGGCCATTTTATCATTTGACCTTCAAGTGTGACCTTGACCTTGGACCACCTGAACAAATGATTCTAATGGCACTTCTATTCATCAAGGAGAACAATTGTGCCAAATTATTTTGAAATCCATATATAAATGTAGAAGTTATGGCCCGGACAAGCTCAAATTATGTCCATTTTATCATTTGACCTTCAAGTGTGCCCTTGACCTTGGACCTACCTGAACAAATGTTCCAAATGGCACTTTTACTCATCAAGGAAAACAATTGTGCCAAATTATTTTGAAATCCATCTACAAATGTAGAAGTAATGGCTTGGGCAAGCTCAATTTATGGCCATTTTATCATTTAACCTTCAAGTGTGACCTTGACCTTGGACCTACCTGAACAAATGTTTCAAATAGCATTTCTACTCATGAAGAAGAACAATTGTGCCAAATTATTTTGAAATCCATCCATAAATGTAGAAGTTATGGCCCGGACTAATCCGGACAGATGCACACACGGACATACACCGAACTGAAGTTGTAATAACTATGTCTCGCTTGCCGCAAGCCGGCTCTACAAAAAACAGTCTTAAGAGGCCCAAATCTCTTATCCCAAGGGTATGGTTTTGTGCAAATTCGTATAGATTACATAAGTACCTACCCTAAGCAAGAAAATGGGAAGCAACTCTGCCATTTTCATTTTAGCCATTTTTTCAATGGCATTCAATTCTTTAAGAAGCTTTGGCAGTATTTTACCAATAAAAATCCTTAATCACTGATACAGAAATGGCAATGGATGGATGGATGGATGATTTGTGACTTTACATCCTTTTTTAACAGTATTTCAGTCACATCAGGACTTTGGAGAAATGGAACGGGAATCTGCCAAATTGGAAAGAATCTGGTGATTATTGATATAATCATTAACTGAGCAGTAAACACTGGGGTATGTTGGTTGACTGGCATCATTTTCATTTGGTTTCTGGAACAGCATGACAACTATTTGTCTGAAATTGTGTCGGACTGTGATTTTGTCATGGCTTTTCAAAATGATGCCTGGAGATTGGCTATTGACTGGTGATACTTGAAGGTCGCAAGCCCCCTGACCCTGCTTTCCCTTTACTACACAGGTGATGATCGGCTGATCTTTGCTGGTGAGGGTTCACTAATAAACCACTGGCTTGCCGAAGCCAAAGTTTTCCAGCTTCGCACAAGCAGGTGGGATCTTTTTCCACCATTTCTTCAAGTAACAGAGAACATGTTTGTTCAAAGGAAACTGAAAGTACCTATGCAACCAACCGGAAATATCACATATGGTTAAGCGATTGGCTAACTATTTACAGACAAAGATTGGTATTTCCAATACTCATGCTTGTTCCTGGTCTATTCATAAAAACTACCAACTATGCTTGAAATAGGTCCACTGAGCTTTAGACTAGTTCCTTCCCTTAGACATTTTTTGCCGCCAGAGGGTTTCAAACTGGGTACAGCCATCTTGAGTAGAGTGTCCTACTCTTAGCTTTGTGCCTACATGACACATTTAAATTGCAACCATGAGAAATGAATAAATGCTGATTTTATTAATGGAAAAATTATCAGTAACAGTGGTAGTCACACGTAACTTCAAATTAGTATTCAAATACACCCTGAAGCAAAAAATGAAAATACATAAATATTTGGGGCAGTGACTCATCAAGAAGTCAACAAGCTCAAGTGTATATCCCAGCGCTGTGAGCTAAAAATAGGCATGATACGTCAGCAATGGCGCTACCCGTTACCTGTCCCTGTATTTTGTCAGGAGCAGGCAACCCAGTCTATTGTGCTTTCTGTTCTCGGAAAAAAGATTGACTAGGAATGATTAGTACAATGCTAGAAATAGGTAATGTGCTGGCTATCGAAAAATGGCTGACTGCGCATGCTATAGCGTAAATATGTGGCGATTCTGAGCTGCTTTCGTAAGCTGAGAAATGACTATCATACATGGTACGATTGAAAATTGAGGACCCTTCATATTTTGTTGTTTTTGGTCAGTATTTTACGAAAATACGAAGCTTATCTGGCTCTCTGTATAACCACCACTGGTGTTAGTTACAGCTATTCTTCATTGTAGCTGCAAATGATAAATCACTTTTCCCATAAAATAAATATCTTTAGCTTCAGTAAGACCAAAATACATACCTGTGTTTCCGATGACCCGACTGACTCTTATGTTTTCCTGCCAACCCTAAAACTTTTTTCCAGTTTGAGGTGGAAAACCTTATCAGTTGGTAGTGTTGTCCCGATAGTCGCTGAACATCGAAAACTAATCGTTCAGGCTCACGTCGGCGACAATCGATTGTAATTTTGTGACTATCGATTGTAAACAAAGGCATCAGGTCAAAAACGTCGCACAGATGGTTTGGTGAGTTTCGGTTCATTTCTGGTTGTTTCTGCATTGAAAGGGAAGTAATCCAAACACGACTGTCATGGCGTCCATATAAGAATCAGAGCCAGACATGGAGCTTTTTCCCTATACAGGGAAGGGCTTATCCCGATTTTGGGTTTATTTTTGCTTCAGAAAGATAAAAGAGGGACCAGCCACAAAATCTAACCTGGATATGACATCTGTCATATGCATTTTATGCAAAAAAAAAAACATACGCAAATAAAGGTTGTGTATTGATACCCCCCACCCACTCCAGATTATATGAAAACGAAACAAGCGTTTTGAGACTCTGACCATTACAACCTTTGGCTAAAAGTTTGAGATTGCTGTTAATAACATATATAGACCGTGATTCCAAATAGTCCTTAGCTTTTACTGATTTTAAAAAAGTACAGAGGGTTACACTTTCAATTTTTGGTCATCTATAAGGCCTCTAAGAGGGGCAGATTTAGTGACTTCTTAGTTGTCTCAATGTATACTGCATAAGGACCTATCTGAAATGGTGAATACTTTGAGAAGAAAGATTTTACCAACAATGGCAACTGTATCTGTTGTTATTGTCAGTCAGTGCTGGCAGAAATAAAAGAAAAATATATATATACAGTACTGATATGGCCATCTAAGATAGCATTATAGTGCATAGCTATGTTGCCCTCATCTGTCACAAGATTCAGCTGCTAGCCAGTATGATCACATTCACTGCCTTCTATCTGCCTATGAAATATGTATAGCACAAAAATTAGTTGATGCCAAAGGAGTAATGATGTCTAATGCTCATTTCTATGCATTATGCTCTTTATTTTGATGGATAAGTACAGATTTAGACTTAGATGGAGCATAAGCTATTATTATATATTGGTTGACTTCGCTGACAGGATATCCGATTGTACAATCGATAATCAATCGGTTTAACTCTTCCGATAATCGATTGTGATTTTCCAGTCCGATTCCCAACACTATCAGTTGGGGTTTATTATGGCCGATTCGGTCTTTTTCAGTAGTTAGCAGGACCTTTCAACAACAATGGTGGCACCTGCGATAGACTGCAAGGCAGCAAAATGAACAGATTAAATAGTTTTTTCTTGCATTGATCTGACAGAAATAAAGACTATAGCATACTATTTATTAGTGGTAGCACCTGCAGGATCGCAGACTTTGTCTTTATCATACCTGCCAAGTTTCACGATTTTTGCATGACCCTCAGGAATTTGGACGTCTCCCACGACCTCAAGATGGTATTTTGAAAAATAGCCATAACTCACGCTTCCTTTGCTTGCTCATGATTTCTCTTTAAACCAGAGAATACTAAAAATATCTTTTTTGCGCTCTCTCGATCGTCAAAAAAGTGTTTTCTCTCAACTTCCGTTACATTTGGACAATCTCGGTCACCGAATCTATATTTATCTCTGGGAAAAATGCGTCACCTGGTCTAAAAATAAGTAAAGGTTTCAGATAGGCTTAAAATAGCGTGGGTAAAAATAACTTGAGTATTCGATAGCGATTAGAGCCGAAAACGACCAAATCTGTACTTCCGTTTCAATGTACATGAAATATTGACAATATGAAAAAGCCAAAAAAGTTTATAAATCAAAGTACCATTAGAATGGATGGAAGATCGAGTTGTTAGGCAGAGTGAGAAGGGCAACAGCTTTGCGTTTTGTAAACTTTGCCAAAGGCATTTCAGTGTTTCCTACGCCGGAAAAAACATGTCAAAAAGCACAGTACCACAGATCTTCAGTCATTGAAAATGTCAAAACTTTTGCAATCGCTATCTGATTTTGTTGATATCAAGACAGACCAAAATGATATCAGACATGAAACTCTCTTTAACCACTTCATTGCAGAACATAACCTGCCATTTTTGCTAGCAGATCACTTAAACAAACTCAATGTATTTTAGTAAATAAGAATACTTGATATCTATCTTCATTTAATTTCAAAATCAGTTGGTCTGCAGGACCAGCTACCAAAGACATCAACTGGTCCAGGACCAATGGTCTTATGGTTAAAAAAAACCCTGTTTTGGGGTTATTCAATAGACCATTTTAATGAGGCAATCTGAAGTGGTCGAAATTAGGAAGTGGTCGAAAACAGGTTGTGCCGGGATATCACACCAGAAGTCGCACAGTTTAGAGAACCTACAGAGGGGGAATTATGAGGCATAAGGGTTCCAAGGTTCCCCATGGAAACAGTAAAAGCGCTAGCTGTCACAGATTATTTGCTGCAACCCCACCCACTATTCTTATCACAGATTGTGGATACTCCCCACAGTAAAAACCAAACAATCCGTGAAAACCCGTTCATTTTTACCTTTGAAACTATAAAAATACCATTGTGTTTGTCCAAGAATGGTAAATAGTGAATAAATTATAGTCTGACTTCAATATTCACTGAAAATCATCTTTCTCACAATTTGCAGAAACTCACTTCCTGTTTGGGACTGTTCGAGTTTGTTGGTTCAGACCTCGTGTATTATTTTATTCGCCCAAGGTTCGTGTTTAACGGGTTTTGTATGGCCCATTTTCCTTCTATGGAATGCGTTCTCAGCCCATGAAGGAACTCTTTTAGATTTTCATTTAAGAATTAAAATTTAATTTTTTCAGCATTCATCGTGTGATGAAGCCAGTGGGCGGAGCTAAAATTCCATGAAGCGCGAAGCGCTTCTTGTAGAATTTTAGCGACGACCACTGGCAGTGACCTATATAGGGTCACCCTAATTACCGACAAGAAGTGACAAGAACCGACAAGAGCCGTCAAGGGCCGTCAAATACCGACAAGAGGCATTTTATATATTAATTCACTACTTTGCAGTTTGAAATATTGTTTTTATAGGTTCTTAGATATCTAAAATTTGCAAAAATAGAACTTTGAAGCAGATATATACGGAATAACGGACCAATTTAGCTTTATTACCACACTACCGACAAGAAGCGTTTCAGACATCAAGATCAACACAGAACCGACACGAAGGTTATATAGATGTATTAAAGGAATAATTCAAAGTTTTAAGTAATACTTATACCTGTTAAAAGTTTTTTGTAATGGTAAAACTAGAATTTGAATCAGATCTATACAGTTTTTGGTATAAGACTAAAGTCACTGTGACAGCTAACCGTATACCGCCAAGAAGCGTTAAAATGATTTTCAAGAATGAGAAAATTTTCATAGAGTGCGTACCCTTTGAGCATACGTTAAAGGGGACAGGGTATAGCTTACATTTCCAAAACTTTATCATTGATAGGCATCTCCTAAGTCTAAGCATTACATTAACGCACCTGTTTTTCATTTCTTTATTTTATTACATTTTTTTTTCTCACAAAACATAAAAGTGACAAGAACCGACAAGAGTCTCTTTTTAAAATTTAAGCATTACCTTACTGTGCCTCCTTTATTATTTTTTTTTCTCTCAAAACATAAAAGTGACAATACCGACAAGAGCCCTTTTTAAAGTTTATTTTAAGCATTACGTTATCGCGCCTATGGGAAGATGTTTGATTTTCGTTCGTTAAAAAACTCAATCTATATAATTTTGAATTTTGACTTTTTTTCCTCGAAATCTCTGTAAAATAGCTGTTGCAATTTACGTGTCGACTAATTATCTCCTTTTCGATACTGTAACAGTTTTGTCTACTCGAACTCTCTTTTTTGATTGCCCTGGTTTTCTTGCAACAGCTTTTGTTTTCGGTATCACAAAGTTACCATCCGTTGATGTCAGAGTTGTGGGACATGGTTTTCTTGTCCCAAAAGAAAGAAATTTCCTGTACAACATTTGTTTTTCACAGTCTTTCTTTTGCTGCAAAACAGACTGAGGTACTCTCAAACATGCGGCTTCAGGAGAAAGCTCAAAATTGCCAGTGCCATAAAGTGCGCCGCGTGTCAAAGACTCTTGTAGAGAAACTTCCTTTTCAAGCATTTTGATCAAATCTGGAATTTTTGTCAGTTTCCAATTTAGATTCATTCATACATTTTTTTCAATTAGTACAAACGTACGCCAGTCCCGGGATAATTGCTGTCACTCAGTTTGAGTTATTATTAATCAAAACTTGAGCTTTGACGGTTAGCTTTGATGGCCATATCAGTAGCTTTCCTTTAACTCAAAAGCACCAATTTGGATTTGAGAGAGCTTTGACATTGGTGACTGTTACTGACAAGATATTTCTAAATACTGTTTTCCCTTTTAAGTTCTTCTAACGCCATACGAAAAATACGAAAATAATGAATAACACCGATATTTCGTCATTGACCCGCCCCTCTCTCTCTCTCTCTCTCTCTCTCTCTCTCTCTCTCTCACACACACACACACACACACACAGCTATGGGTATAATCATCAAGGAGAGAGGTCTGGTACAATGTTCATGTTAAATTTACCGACTCGTATGAATTGCACATTATTTGATTATTGATATTATCTAAGCCTACCCAGGAATAGTGTGGTTAGGTTAACTGACCGTCCCGACATGACCTTAGTTGTTTTACCGTGGACGTTAAGCATCAAATCAACCAACCAACCAATCATACAAGAAAGAGATTCTATACATTAAAGTTTGCGGTAAATTACTTCGGTGCTTCAGTGTATGAAGAGACAAAGAAAGATAACTATTGGTTATTTCTGAGTGTGACACGTTTTGTATTGTTTCCCTTACAACGTCACAAAAACTTCTTGTCGGTAAGTAGGGTAAATATCATATATGGAGTATTGTAATTTCACTGTTTTTTTTGGGGGGCTGCAAAAGCAATCCTGTGGCTAATATGGGTATACAACACATGAATAGGGTCTAATAAGTAGCATTTTAATAGAAAAATGCATAAAAAATGCCTCTTGTCGGTTCTTGACAGCCCTTGACGGCTCTTGGCGGTTCTTGTCACTTCTTGTCGGTAATTAGGGTGACCGCTATATGTATTTATAGGTCACTGCCACTGGCTTCTTCACACGATGAACGCTGAAAAATCAAATTTTTATTCTTATATTTACACTTTATTTGTGAACCTCTCTGTGCCGTTTTCGTGATAATTTGGTGTAGAAAAGGCAACATATGAGTCGAAGAAAATTTAGTTACGACGTGTTCGGCCACGACGTTAAACAGCCGTCGCCCTGACGTGGCGTCAATCGAACGTTACAAGAACCAATCAAGACGTCTGTTTACATACTACGTCGCTTGACGACAAGGTCACATGGTCAATTGTCCTTCATCGGTGTATGAAGCTAGTTGCTCTAATGGGTTCACCTATGGGAAGTCAGTGGCAAGTGTAAATATTTGTAATTCACAGCGGTTGAGTTCGAGAAAGAAAATGTTATACTGGAAATAGGTGAAAACATGCACGCTTTTGTCAAGTCAAGTCAAGTAAGTTTTATTTCAAGTTGGCACATTTTATATACAGTACTGTAATATGGCAAAGTGAAATGAGATCAACTGCAGTATTTCTCTCTTGTTGACACACTCCAGCAAGTGGTGTTTAGTGGAACTTTTTTCTTTAAAGATGCTTAAATATCAAAATTTTAGGTTTTACATACCCGAAACCATTTCTCATAGCTAAAAATTAACTGACTTGCAGCATTTTGCATGGCCTCTCTTGTCTTTTTTTATCATCTATTGTTTGGAGGTGGGTTTTCCAATAGTAAAAATAATCCATTCTGGTCTCCAGCCTTTGACGAGGTTCATTTAATTTTTATTAAGCTGGGAACCACCTATTATGACATCCCAACAGAAATGATGTCATCACTAATCACCTGATCTTTTTGGAATATGATCATTTCAGCAAAGGGTTCATTGCAGTGTCAGCTACACTTATGCGTCTTTTTGTTTTTCCAATAGATATTTCTTATGAAAATAACTGCTATAAAATATAAGAACAGATTTTTCTAAACTGATTTCATGTTAATTTTATATGAAATGTTAAATTTCAAGAATAGGCTTGAAACATGCCACCCCTACAGCAATACTGGTCATTCCGAGGCGGCCATTCTGAAAAAGAAAAAAAAATACATTGCAAGAGATCACGTTCCAAGCTTGAGAGCATGCCAGTGAATTTTTAAAACTCTACTGGACAAATCTGACTACGAGAAATGGTAGGAAATTGAACCAGGTAAGTGGAATTTGCTGATTTCTTACCCTTTAAGTATAAACTTTGAAAAACCACTTGCTGGAGTGTGTCAACAAGAGAGTAGTATTAATGCAGTTATCCTGAAAATTACTCAAATTCCTAATTAAACTGTGGCCGGAGATATGACAATACCACACCAAACTGTTAAATATAAGTCACGGTGACCTATAAGTGATAAGAGGTCAATCACTGAATTTACAAATATAAGTATGATACAAGTCCATGAAAAAGTGTTAGAGATATTGACTAAAATTATCTGACCTATAATAAAATAGAATGAGCAGAGGTCACTCACAGTGTCAGTCGAACATATATCCCAAGTAAAATGCAAACCCATGAAGTATGAATTTTAAAAAAAATGGGCCAAAATAACTGGACTGAGAAATACACGTCAAAACCACATATCGTTCTATTGGTCTTTCCCCGGTGTAAGGGTATGCCAAATATTACGGCTCAACGCCTTGTAATTATCGAGAAACCAACTTAAAGAGATACATAAAGCCAAATTTTGGTATCACTCTCTATAATGATTTTATGACACTGTAGTAATGTCATTACCTCTGTGAGACGGGACATTTCTTTTGATGAAATAGCAGTGTCGCAGGACTGTTGCATAATAGGATTATGACACCCAATAAACAAGAAAATTTAACGAATGAATTTCATTTTTCTGATGTTTATCGAAGTGTAAGCTACATTGGGTCGCGTGCAAAGTAAGTGAACATCGAAAGGGGTTCATGTAAACTTTGCTAGCGACCCAATGTAGTTTATACTTCGATAAACACCAGAAAAATTAAGTTCTTGGCTTATATTTACGTTCTTTTCTATCTATTATTTGACCACTAATTTGCGTTAGGGACTACAATTGAAGCAGAAAAAAAACATTTATACACTGTTTTTCTACTAAAAGCGGACCAGTGTCAACGACGTTACAACGACGTCATAATGCCGCATACGTCCGATCAGATTGGAGAACCACGGTTTATTTTGACGTCACTTAACGTCATGTAACGTCGCGTAACCCATGTAGTTATTGAAGTATAAACTACTTTACGTTCTATTGGTTTACCATAGGGCTTTTCAATAAATGCACGGATAATGTAAATATATGTCTTAAAACAAAAGTTAGTGAAGTTTTTTTCAAAGTGCGATGAATCATGAAATAGATACGTTCAACTGCATTTAGCTATCCTTCCTCAGATGTAAGGGTATACCAAATATTAACTTTAACTCTTGTAGGTATTGAATAGCTAACTTAACATAGTTGCAGTGGCTTTCTTTCAGGTTCAGTGAACCATTAAATATTGGTCAACATCAAACATGATTCACTTCAGTTAGCTTTCTCCTTCTTCTTCTTCTTATTCTTCTTCTTCTTCTTCTTCTTCTTCTTCTTATTATTATTATTATTATTATTATTATAATTATTATTATTCAACTGGTGAATCAAAATTTTCTATGTTCAATGATGCATGAAATATAGGTAATGTCCCAATGTGCACCACTGTTGGGCATAGCCCAATATGCATTTATTGCGTTCAGTTGCTCTTCTCAGCTGTTCTTATAAAACAAGTCTGAGGACTAAAATATCCTTTTCGGTTACGTAGAAACTGAGTTACATGCAACAGGCGAATCTTTTGCCTACGCACTCGCGCACACGTACATGTGCACATGAACAAACACACATAAAGGGTATTACATATGCCCACTTAGCTTCGCAAAGGCGCACTTAAATTGAAACAAAACCCCTCTAAGATTCATGTCGTTATGACATGTCAGTCTTGAAAACAATAGACAGTACATTATGGTCGCTTTTTCCTGGGCATTACGTTCCTGAAGGGTAGGTCATATGTAAGAGCTGGTGCATCTACTGGTAAGCCTAAGTCATCATAGACCATGCGTGCAGGTCTTTGCTACACAATACCCAGTTTCTTGATTTTTCTCTGTAAAGAGAACCCAGAAACTCGCATACTCTTGGAAAGGGCCGAAACAGGATCCTTCTGCAGAACGCCTTTGTTGAACTTGGACACTGCTGCAGGGTCCTTAGTGACCTGGATTACTCCCGAAGACAGGCTGTTCCGCCCTTTACCGTGGAGGAGAACAAAGACACTGCCTATGAGTTAGAGAGCTCTACAAGCTTGGTCCTGGAAAGTCTTTTAGGTATATTGTCATAGAGAGCCTGTGGAAGGGACTAAACTTAGTTTGTCAACGATCGCGACCATCAGCTTACCCGTCAATTGTATATTAACAGAAGAAACAGATACATGTACCAATACAAAAAACTTCATTTGAGCCCCGACATGACAAAACAAACAAAGTGGCATGTGCCAAGCAAAGACTTAGACCAGCCTAGGCATCCGGCCAGACTGATCAGAGTCGTTGCTGTCCGCATGGAGCTGGGTTAGACTCTTAACTTCCCTTTAAGCACACAGCAAAGACTTTGATCAGGCTGGGCGGTTGCCCAGGCAAATTTGAGTTTTCACTGGGCGCTCGTGCCACTTATTGGTTTTGTCGTGTTGTGGCTCATTTAATTCGTATAAAGAAGCATGGAAACATAAATCATGTGGGCTATTACTACGGCAAAACAACGGTAAATCGATATGTATCTTATGAATGCAGTTTTATAAGTACAAAAAATCATCACAGTAAAGGGCTAATTGTCACAGATTTTGAGCTAACTCATTATTGCAACTCCCCAAGACTTTCCTACTATAAGTCATCTAGCATGCTCTCAATACTGAAACTATTACTGTAGCTGTCATTGACGTAACGCACCGCTAGCAAATATCAGTGCTGGAAACGGCCAGTGGCCCTGTGGCCAAATGCTCCTAATTTTTGTTTCGGGCCACCAGAAATCTCCAAAATCTGACCTTTAGTGGCCCAAATTTATCTTTCTGGCAATATTAAATGAATGGAAACTTTAGCTAGTGGATAATTTGGGCCACTGAAAGTTAGGTCTGCTAAGCTTTTGGGCCAGCACATTAAACTTGAGAGTTTCCAGCACTGAATATACACCAATCCTTCCAGGTGTTTATTATTGTATGTTATGGATCCCACATTGCATTTGAGTAGTCAACAATTTGTCAAACAAATAACAACTACATTGAAGACTTGCTCCTTGACTCTTGCTGATCTTATATTCAGGTTTCAATGTGTCACAGGGTATAGGTTAGGTATAAGATACACTTGTACTGCCTTGCGGTACAAGCCGGCTTTTATAGCGACGTGGTAGAGTGCGAGACTTTAGATCGAAAGGTCCCGTGTTCGATCCTCGGCCCGGGCGTGAGATTTTTTAAGAGTCCGTGACAAATGGCGCCCAACGTAAATGACCCACATGTGCATTAGAACTCCTTAAGTCTCATTTCCAGTGATTCTTGTAACTCCTGAGAATTCGAGGACGAATTCAATATGGAGGGGGAGAATGTCACAGGGTATAGGTTAGGTATAAGATACACTTGTACTGCCTTGCGGTACAAGCCGGCTTTTATAGCGACGTGGTAGAGTGCGAGACTTTAGATCGAAAGGTCCCGTGTTCGATCCTCGGCCCGGGCGTGAGATTTTTTAAGAGTCCGTGACAAATGCAAGAAAATTATATTCAGTCGTTGGGTTGGTGCTATTTTAGACTTGCTTTTTCTATTCTAGCTCATTGCAGATTCGAGATACTTGGTTGATTTACGTTAGGACCAGGCTGTACATATACACCAGGACCAGGCCAAGGAGAACATGATTGTACGTCAGGGATTCATACTGAGGGTTCAAAGCTTCATAAACACGGATTTATTCATTTATTTTCAAATTCCGGGATTAACTTGTGCCTTTTCTTTGCACGACCTATGAGCTACTAGACACTTAGTATGGTGAAAGGTTTTACCAATACTGCTGATTTCCGGTCGTTGCCTGGTAAACATAAACAACTTTGAATTTAAAGCTCCGAAATCGCGATAATTATATCATGTTTTCAGCATGATTTTGAATGGAATAATTTCTGTAAAGTAAAATTCTAAAAGCGTAGTGTTCTGAGTTACAGAAATGGCCACAGGTCACGTATTGCCTGGGTATGGAACCCCAGTTACACGGTTGAGAAGGGCACACACTGCCTACCCTATGGACAGGAATAAATTAAAAGAATTCGCCATAAAAAGTGTACCACCTTTAGAACAGAGCACTCTAGAACAAATAAGAGCTAATGCAAGACATGCATGGTCATTGCCAGACAGAGAAAAGACAACATATGGTTATTTTCACCGTGGCAGTGACCTGGATGAACCTACACAATGTCGACCTACTTCACCAACTAGACGGCACAAACCCCACCCAAAACCGTACGCTATTTTTTCTATGTCTGTCTTTTTATCATAATATTTTTTCTAAGAAATGCACATTCAGTTTAGTTCTTGATATGTGTAAATTCCGTCTGTTTGTACAAATCAAACTGTGCTGAAAGATAATATTTTTCAGTGTCACAAATTCCTTCATTTGCATGTAATTCCCTCGAGGGGATGCTAAATTACTGCTAGATAGGCATAGCCCTAGATAGATAATTTGTAGTTCCGCAAGATTTAGCTGCAAGCTTTTAGTTTATAAATGCCATTTCTTGAAAAAGATTTTCGTTCATAATGCAGAATTATGTGTAGAATTCAAAACCATTTTGCGGGCTGATTCAATGCAATAAATGTACATATTTTTTTTATTGTTGTTGTTTCTTAAGCAGAAGACGTTCTAGCAAGCAAAATAGCCCTACTGTAGAGTCCAGCAAACACAGCTATATCAGTTCACTGGGTGTTGAATCATCAGTCGTTTCAGGCAATTTATCGTTACATGTATGGTAAATAAAATGCACAGTGTATAAAATGCGCACTTGGCGTTTATTTGGATGGTTAGTGATATAGATATTGGGTGTGATTATCATTATTATCATTTTACCTCTGTCACTGTGTTTTAATTTGTTAATCAAAGTTTTAAACGTAACTGACACATGTTTACTCTGCTCTCGCCTATGACGTCTAATCGGTGGTGGCAGTCCACAAATCCTCTCTCTCTCTCTCTCTCTCTCTCTCTCTCTCTCTCTCTCTCTCTCTCAGCACAACTAACTAGCATTTTACAGTCAGGTTTGCATTGTTTTTATATTCGTTGTCAAAAATTATGTTGTTGGAATATGAGTATAGTTTTATAGTCAAAGGTGAAATCATAATGTTTTATACTTATTGACAGGTAGCTCCACAAAGAAGTGAGCAAGGATTTGTAAGCATATCTGTAGCATGAAATACATGTTTTTTAATTATTTTTTCCTGCTGGTGATGAGATTATTTCGGGATCTTATCACTTTTCACCTGTGCCTTTGTATAGATGCATGCTTACACTGTCATACTTTAACATGTTGGTCGTTGTGTAGCGAGAAACTGGGCCTCACGTTATATGCGAATTTTGAAGATCAGCTCAGCTCATGTACCATTGAGGCATTGACCAGTGTCTTCGCTGTTTTTTTTTCTTCATAATTCTTAGATTGTTAGTTACGAATTCTACAAAACAGGGAAGATTCTGACCAGACTGCAGATTCGCAGGCTAATAAAGCACCTCCCTAATGGCACTTGCCATTAAATACGTTTCAAGCAGTTAGCCAGTACAAAAAAAAAGCTGTCAAAAGGCAGCATTACTTGCCCTCTGGTTCCTTATTGCTCATTAACCAAAGCGTCGAAATACAGACGACTCCGACGTGAACGTGTTGTCAGTGCCAGTATACAGAACCTAACTGAATTTTATTTCTGGCAAAACATGTCTAACTGCATATGCTACCTGCGCATACTATACATTTACGCGGTATTGTCAGTGCTTGAGGTTTTACTCAAGCAGTGCATGATTGATTAGACAATTTTAGCTTGAAGCAAAAGATGCTCTGTCCTGGTCCTTAGTCCGTGTATTCAGGAGCAGGCCTGTGCACAAAGAGGTTGCAAATGCCCTGTGACGGGGTTGCTATTGACATAGTATACCGTAAAATCTAAAACTGGGACACCTAGAACAATTACCGTACCGGTAATTGTTCTAGTTGTCCGTAACTGTTAATGTCCAAAGATGAAATAATCTGGTTTGACAATCTAGTAAGGTTTCCAAAGGATACACAGATGGAGTGGCAAACAGTGTAAACCCTGATCAGACAGCTTCCTCTGGTTCTACATTGTTTGTTCAGAAATCTGTCTCAGTATTTAGAATTTTTACCGTATACCCACTCAACAAGTCTGGTGAATTCCACCTTCGAGCATTCATAATCTATACTGAACACAAAAAGAAACGTTACATTCACTGAAAAATTAACTTTTGATTTTTTAGTCCTGCAACTTCAAATGAACTGGTGTGAATAAAATATGGCTTGGTTATGAATGAAATCAAAATAGTGACCTTCTTTGTTCAAGCTGTTAGCCTAGGATAAATTTTGAAATTTGCATGAAGTGTTTCTAGAAAAATTGATTTGAATGTTGATGTAATGTTTCTTATTTTGTTCAGTATATTATGAACAGGAAGTAACCTTACATGCAATTTGAACTGGGCTTTTGATTCCGAATGCCTTTCGCAACCAGGTCTTTTTTAACATTTTAACTGCATGTATTTTTGTTGTAGCAATATAGACGTTTTATTACTCACAATATTCACATATTTAGGTACAGGCCACATGACTGTATAAGGACTATCAAAGCAAACAATATAAACGTATTTATCTATACATTCCACAGGTTCATGTATTTGTGAAAGTAGTAAATTAAACCCATTAATGCCTAGCGCCCCAAAGTAGAATATAGGCAAACAGTGCAGACCCAGATCAGACGCTCTTTGCATACGCCAAATGGATATTTTTCCTCAAAATAAAACAAAAAATCGAAAAATAAACTAAACCTAACACCCCCTAAATGTCAAATGGTCTCATCCAATATATACAGAAAGAAGAGTCCACTAAGCATTAATGGGTTAAGAGGAGTCAATTCTGAATGTCATCTTCATTTTTCCAAAGAAGAAGCTAAACAATTTTGAACAAAAGAAAAAAGAATTGGATAAGGTCAATTAAGGTATACCCGGACAGAAGGAAAACCCGGACACTTACTGTTTTCCACGAATAAAGAGCCTAATTAACAAGTTTTCAGTGACTTCTTTTTCTTTCCAGTTTTCCCCTGTACTTCTCGAATTAATGTTTTTTATCGTTAGACTATATGAACACTTATTATTTTTGTGCAGCCTCTGAATCTAGTTCTTTTCAAGTTTATATAAGTTTTCAGGGCAACAAATTCAAAAATAGCTGCAAGCGATGGTGAACCACGTACATGCATAATTCACGGCAAACGTAAATGTTACTTTAAAATTATATGGAGTTTGTTTCTAACTAGTGCAGGTAAAATATAAGAATCATGATCTATATATGTTTATTTATTGAATAAAATAAATATTGAACAATATTTTATAAAAAAAATGTGACATGTCCGGGTTTACCTTCCGCCAATTTGCAGTGTGAGGTAAACCCGGACATCATCTACTTTGAGGATAAATTTGATTAAAAGAAATTAAATATAAAACTTTTTCAATGGTTTGAAATTAGAAATACAGTATTTGTGCTTTCTACTTTGCAGTTAAAATATGACACTTATTTATACAACGATGGTGATTGAACATAGTATAGTTTGTATGGTGACCCCTAGCAGACTGAGAACTTACCACCCATAACTTTTTAATTGACAATTTAACATTAATAAATTGAAGTTATGTCTTACACTATATAAGTCCCACCATAAGATACATTAGCAATTACTAGATTTAGTGTATATGCGTGCTACAGGTCTGCAGAGGCGATATATTAAACAAAAAATCAGCTGTCCGGGTTTACCATCTCCATGAACGGGTTTGCCTTTCTCAACGGCTTGGCTCTTTAAACTACTTTTTTAACATAAAAATTTTATTTAAGAAATAGATCAGCTCTAGCAGTGAATTGTTGAGTAATAATTCACTGTTTGGAGGTCAGTTGTAAAGTAGATCATATCACGAGCGCGGAGCGCGAGTGATATATCTACTTTCAACTGACCAACAAACAGTGAATTATTACTCAACAATTCAATGTCAGAGCTGAACTATTTCGATTCTAACACTCAAAAACGCTGAAAAAGTATTCCTTGCCTTCGAATTCTCCCAACCTTCCTGCCAGCGCGTTCAACATGCGCCCGCCAATATTCTTAACTGTATCTAAGATAAATGTACGTGTTTATGGCGATTTTAGAAAGAAAAAGAGACGTTACACCGTCTAACGTCTCAAAACTTCACAAAATTACGTCGTACTGCCTGTGACGTCAGCAATTAGACTCACGCGCTCCGCAACAGTGAATTGTTGCAGAATAAAACACGGAAGTTTTCCATTGCTTCTATAGGCGCACTGTGTTAGAATAACCAATAAAATGTTGACAGAGAATAGTACATTTGGGATGAATCTGGCCTTTCGGAATGCCGAAACAGTTTTTCATGGTCAAATAAAGCATTGGCAATACGAATCGTGGCGACCCTGCAAAAACTGTCCGGGTTAACCTTAATTGACCCTAGGATAGAGTCTGGTAACTTCGGACAGCAGGTAAATTCGGACAGTGCCATTGTTTTCTTTATATGTCAGTTGTTTGGAATTGAAACAAAACTTACTGGGCAAACAGTAAAAATCCTGATGAGACGGCTCATCATGAGCCGTCACATCTGGATTTTCACTGTTTGCAATGGTATGTCCGAATTAACCCGCTGTCCGAAATTACCCGACCTTACCCTATTCCCTTTTATGCAGGTCCAGGCATTGTTGGGCCCAGTCTCAACTGTAACAGTTACATTATTGTCGAAGCAACTGCAAGTTCTCTGATCAGGTTGTGCACGTGCACAGATGTAGATGTATATTTTTTATACATTTTCGTCCCACATGATCTTATATTTGATTGCAATTCATATTTGAATAAATTGGCAACATGGCTTTCTGATATGAATGAAATATGCCCCATTTTCTGAATAGTTATTATTTATAGCAGTTAAGTGTGGCTCGGAGAGGTATGTTCGTTGCCTGCCGAGACCTGCTCGTATTTTCATTCGATAATTCAGATAATTCGTATAATGTGGATTATGGAACGATATATTTCAGTCAAATTACATAGAATGTAATTGTGCATACCAGTTTCGTTCTTATGAATATGAATTTGAAATAATATGGGATACCATTCGAACAATCTTCTTCATAAGAAATCAGTCCGCCTTATCAATGTAGCTTAATTGATGAGTGGTAGATATTGATTGTTGATAACAGACTCAATAAAATTATTGCAATTCTCTTTAAAAGATATAAACATGCTTGTATTTAACTTTATGAGCAATAAAAAAAGTGTATAACTTTAAACATTATGTATTAACTAGCTAGATCAGCATGCAGTGCTCCAAAAAGTTTTTTTGTTGTTTTGTTTTGTTTTGTTTTTTTTTGGCTGTTGAAGCTCGAGACGTGGATATAAAAGCTTATGGGTGCCCGTCATGAGAAGTAACGATACAGTTGCCGTTTTTCTTTCTATACAGAGTTCGACTTTTAAAGAAAAGAACTCGCTCATTTAGGATCAGATTCTTAGAGGAAGTCACAATTATTGTCTCCCTCAAATATCCACCTTTTATCTCAACGAACTTATTTAGTAAAATGTCAATAATATTGTGACAATGTGCAGCAACCGTGGCATTGATTTTGTTAAATTGTTTCTATCATAGTATTTATCTTCACGCACACAATCTTGATGAACTTTGTGTTAATTGTTTTTGTCTTCACGGCATGGGGTAAACACTATTTGGCACATATGCGAACAGTGAGAGCACGGGCCAGCATTCGATCTGCATTTTATTAACAGTGCCGGGCTGCTTTCGCTATAAATCAGCTAAATATTTGGATATGTCAAGAAAAAAACAGACCTTGATTTGACTGGGCGAATTTAAGCCGTGACTGTTTGCATATTTGTGCTGGACATTTCTATGGTATATTTAAACACACAGCAATTCGGTTGATGGTACCAGTATATATCGTATTATTCCACATCTTCGCAAGCCAGTGGTACTTAGTACCCTTGACTTACGAACATGATCGTGAAATTCCATTACGCAGATCAGCTTGCGCACATGCGCAGGCTGTACATAATTATGGGTTTTTGATAAATCATTCATTACAATCACAGGTTTTGATGCGAGTAGGTAAGACTGGACAGATTTTGCAAATACACACATGCTCATTAGAGTTTTTACCTGTGACTGAACTCAGTTGTAAAATATGGCTGGACTCAGTTGTAAAATATTCCAATGTTTGTTTTTGTATTTTGTAAACATTTCAAGTGTTGAGATCAATTGTATGGGCTATATATTATCGTGTTAAATTTTCAAAAAGAAAGATATACAGAGAAAAACATATCAGTGTCTATTGATTTCAAGTTTATTGCGCCACCCCTGGTTTACAATGTATATATAAGGGCTGTTACGAAACGTAAAGTAGGTCGTTTGGTAACTATGACTCTTTTTCGTTTTGTAAAAACTCTTTTTCGTTTCGTAACATCCTTGAAAAACATAAGTGAAAATGAAATGCAGATTAGTCGCGATATGCGTGATGGAGTGATTCGGAGACGTCATTTGACATATCGAACGTTGTCATCACGTCCAACGTAACCGAGTAGCCAGTCGCTGTCAGAGATTGCTTCTTAAGATATTGTCTGATATCATTCCAGCAAGCGAAGTTCTAAACTGACATGATATCATATTATGTTGTCAAACTCCTGTTATCATGTAGAACTTTACAGTGGGTGCATAATAAATTGGGCTTTCATAAAAGTTGTATCAGTGAGGCTCACACACTGGGGAGGGCGGAGCGAGAGTCCTTCTGAACGGAACATATTTTTGAAGAGAAATACGAAAATGATCAGATCATTTTCGTATTTCTCTGCAAAAATATGTCCATTATCTGACGTATCACCAACTTCTCTTTTGTCGAAATCGGATCTATGGACCCGAAAGCTATATTCGGATATTTGTTCGCAATGGCATCTAAGAAACTTGACAATAAGAAACGGACTAAAACAGTCAACGTCAAACCCATGGATTGAGGAAAAAAGAAAGAGAAGAAATAACTGATAGAATTGTTGCGGACCTACAGTAGATGGTAGTAGCTAGCTGCCATTATGGTTAGCGGAGTTGGTTTACTTTGCCATGTCTTCATTATTTCAGTGAGCTCGTCAGCTTTGTATTCCAAATATATTCTTTATCTTTGTTATTAAAATATCAAGCATTAATTAAATATGATCATTGCGTTTATAATTCATTATTATTGTGTATTGTATGTTCGTAAAATGTTGTTATTTTTATACGTTGTTTATTTATTTTTTTCAGTGTGTTCCTCACCAACAGACTTCACTACATCAATGGTTACCATAACGCAGATGCAACAATGGGAAAAGAAGTTTATAGAGGTAAGGATGGATCAATAAAATAGTATATATAATATAATCATGAGGCGAGATAAGAGAGTAAGTGATGGCGCTGCAATTTAACAGTTTAAAAATATTTCAGACAAAAGACAGAGAGAGAGAGAGAGAGAGAGAGAGAGAGAGAGAGACACAGAGAGAGAGAGAGAGAGAGAGAGAGATTATATCCACACTTCCACCTGTTTGGACTTTAACGGTGCAAAAATATTTCAGACAATAGACAGAGAGAGAGAGAGAGAGAGAGAGAGATTGAGATTATATCCACACTTCCACGCGTTTGGACATTGTTTCGAAGTTATATTGCGTCTACTGGGAACATACCAGTAACTTCAATTGAGAAATTAAAAAGCAGTGTTTCTTTTTTGGCAGTAAAGAATAAAATTTCGATTAGAGTGTGGTGGCATAAAGGGTCCTGAAGACGCACACCAGATATGATCGGAAACTTCCAAGCAGGCACATGATGTCGTACTGACGTCGATGCGACGTCATTACGTCGCAGCGACGTCAGTACGACATCATTTCAACTTCATGTGCCTGTTAAATTCACTGCTTTCAACCACAATGTGAGGCTGGAAGGAAATTGTTAACCAACGTCAGCTGAATTTTGAAATCACTTTGCATATAATAAACGCCACCAAGACATAAGAGAGCAGCGAAGACTCGGAACATTGAATTTGGGTCGTCTAGTCATAGTCTTGCCTGCTCGCATGAACATAACATTTTTATAGCAGATTTTATGTATTAGTTAAGCTCTGACAATGATTTATTAGTTATTTTCTGGGTTTGTCGATCCTAAGTAAACATATAACAAAACTGACCTTAAACAGATAATCACTGTTAGAGCTGATTCTAGCAGGGACATCACGTCGTAATAACATTTTTTTGACGTCGATGTGACGTCATGACGTCATTTAGACATGCTGTGCACGCTGGAGATCTATTTATTAATTCTGTTTTTTTTTCAGTTGATGATTCATTACCATCAGAAGAGAGACAGATGAGGCTACAGGCTAGGGAGAAATACATTGGAAGACCAATGACTGCCGCCGTCAACCAGTACCAAGACCCTTATGTAATTATTTTGAATATAAAGATATATGAGCCTCGACACGAGAAAACCAACAAAGCGGTTGTGCGCCCAGCGCAAACTCAGATCAGCCTGGGCATCCGCCCAGTCTGATCAGAGTCTTCGCTGTCCGCATGGAGGTAGCTTAGACCCTTAGCTACCCTTTAAGCACTTAGCGAAGAGTCTGATCGGACTGGGCATATGCCCAGGCTGAGCCAAGTCTGCGCTGGGCGCACAACCACTTTGTTGGTTTTCTCGTGTTGTGGCTCAAAAGATAGGTTGCTGGATACACTGTTAGGAGCAGAAATTCTTTCTTATTAGAGTAGACGTCATTTTAGAAGGGCTTAGGGTCACAGAAGTCGGGGTTTTTTTTTCTTTGTAAAAAAGGCGGGAAACATGAAGGTGGACCCATTCACCTTAAGCAACTGCTGTTGGTATTCTAAAATTTAAGTTGATATTTGTTATCCTGTCGTCTGTCAAATACTGCAAGTGGAAAGCAGTGCTCCAGATAAGAAGGGGCAACAGGGATAATTTAGGGATAATTTTCTGTATTTCTCCATATATACATATATTGTTACCCCACATTAGAACCGTCTCGGCGAGAAGGTTCTAATGAGGGGTCACAACAACATTGTTAGGGGTCACAACATATGTTTTTGTTGAGAAATAAGAAAAAGTATCTCTGAATTATCCCTGTTACCCCTTCTTATCTGGAGTACTGGGAATGGCAAAATGTTTAGACTTGCGTCGATCCGTACAGAGAGCAGTGTGGTCAGAGTATTTGCTGTTTGCACACAATATGTATTCTGACACAAAAAAGAAACGTCTGTTTTATAAGGTTCTGTATCTTTTGAACCAGTAAAGTTGTAGCCATACAAAATAAAACAAAATGTGTCCTGAGCATCTGACACCATAAAGTTGTACCCGTTTTAATTTTTCTCCATAGCCACAAGATTTATCGAACTTTATGTCAAAAACACCATTCTTATTCCTCAGCAGCAATTTATTCATCAAACCTGAAATGTTTTGCGTTAAACGAGGGTCAGAAACGTCGAAAAAAAAGAAAAATCAACTTTTAAAAGCAAAAACTATTTATTAAATGATCGAGAAAGCAGCCCAAAGTGTTCGGATTATGAAATTATCTCCCTTTTAATTAAATTAATAACGATTTTAGAACTTCCATATCTCCATAACCGTTCATCATTTTGGCACCGTTTTTGTTTCATTTGACTATACTTGTGTAGGCTAATGACAACATGCATCAGAAAATAAAAATTCAACCTAGAATCTGAAATCCCAGTTCACTAAAGCCCGGTTTTATTACCCCACCCCTTACTGAAAAATAATCAGGTTATGTTGTAACCAACTTTTTGGGATGCTGAATGATGCTGATTTCAATGCTATTGATGGCTAGAAATGAATTTTGAAGTAGTCCTATGCCACTGATTTTCAAACTTATGGACCAACAAGGTAATATCTGCGAGTATCTACGCACGGTCGTGATCGACGTTTTGTGACGTTACTTTAAGTGACAGATGTATGCCATTGGTTGCGACAGTTATTGTGCTGCGATGGTTAAAACACGAGATACTGATTTTGTGACTTTCGAAATTCGGGTACTGGCGCTTGCGGCATTGTCATTGGCGTCGATGTTCATTGAATGGATTTCCGTTCAGCGCACACGACTGCTGAATAATTGACGTTATTGAAACAATACATTTAAATGAAACGTTGAGTTCATTAGAAATTCTCAGACACAATTGAAAAGCGGACGTTTTTTGTTTGTCAGTATATGTACCCTGAGAAACGCTCAGGCGAAATATCACAGCTCTAATAAGACTACTCAGTTTACAGACGGGAGTAAACTCACACCGGGTAGGCGGCAATCGAAAACTCTCATGCAGTCGACGAACGCGCTTCAAAAACCATTACAAACAGCGTTTTCGATTGTAAATTGGCAAACGGATGAAAAACTATTAGAAACAGCGTTTTCGATTGCAAATTGTCGCCAATTTACAATCGAAAACGCTGTTTCTAATGGGTTTTGATCCGCGTTAATCGATTGTTAAGAGCGTTATCGATTACCGCCTACCCGGTGTGAAACTGCTAATTACTCGCTCGCTGTTTGCAGATATGCTAAGTCGCAACCTTTGTCTTTCAGGCATCATTGAAAGAAGACGTTGGTCCAGTGGAGGCATGGGGAGCTCAGGCTTGGATGAATATTGCGGATGATGAAAGTAAGATACACATGAAGGCTATCTGTGTTAAGTGCTGGGTGGCGGCCGTAAAACGACTCCTAGTGTACATGTAGTTTGTATTTTCCAGTCCATTATGAGAAATCTTGACATCAGAGTCTGCATTCATTTAGAAATTTCATAAAAAGTGTTCTTTGAATAAGTACATACTTGGGAACCAAAAAAGTAAAGCGTTTATACTTTGATCACTTAGCGAAGGTGCCTAGTTTGATCTCAGTCTGGCCCTTTGGGATCTTTTAATTATTTTATAATTGTTTAAAATAGAATTTTACTTAAGCCGGTGGCAGAGGGCGTGGCCACTCTTGCACGTTTCATTTCTGAACACAAGGAAACGCAAATCGATTCTACTAGTTTCTCTAGTGTAATCTACGCACATTGCTTAAGATTTTTTCACGCGACTTCAAACACAGTATTTTAGCTCACCTGAGACGAAGGCTCACAAGGTGAGCTTATAGTATAGGCTTGGTCCGTAGTACGTCGTCCGACGTCCGTTCACACTTTTAAGCATTAATATCTGCTAAAGTAGCCGGCCAATCTTGATCAAATTTTATGTGTAGCATGGTTGGGGTGGGGGATTGATTGCATATAGTTTTGGGACAGATTGGTATAAAACTGTGTTTACCATGGCAACGAAAAGGTCCCATAGACTTATAATGGGGAAAATGTTGTCCGGGCCCTAGCTTCTTCATTTTTGATCGCAACTTCTTGTAACTTGCAGGTATCCAGGACAGCCAAAACATCTCGGACCAATTCGAATTTGGGCCAGGTTGGATCGTTCTTTTCAGAGTTACTTGCCCTTGAGCGATAGAATATTTTCCCATTCACTTATAATGGGGAAAATGTTGTCCGGGCCCTAGCTTCATCATTTTTGATCGCAACTTCTTGTAACTTGCAGGAATCCAGGACAGCCAAAACATCTCGGACCAGTTTGAATTTGGGCCAGGTTGGATCAGTCTATTCAGAGTTACGTGCCCTTGAGCGATGAAATATATAATGGGGGAAATGTTGTCCGGCGGGCATAGCTTCTTTATTTTTGATCGCAACTTCTTGTAACTTGCAGGTATCCTGGACAGCCTAAACATCTCGGACCAGCTCGAATTTGGGCCAGGTTGGATCCTTCTTTTCAGAGTTACTTGCCCTTGAGCGATAAAATATTTTCCCATAGACTTATAATGGGGAAAATGTTGTCCGGGCCCTAGCTTCATCATTTTTTATCGCAACTTCTTGTTACTTGCAGGTATCCAGGACAGCCAAAACATCTCAGACCAGATCGAATTTGGGCCAGGTTGGATCATTCTTTTCAGAGTTACATGCCCTTGAGCGATAAAATATTTTCCCATATACTTTGTCATCGCTCTAGCCCCTTTATTTGTGGACCAAATTCGATTTAATTTCACACAAGTGATTAGTATGACAATATCTTGGATGAATTTGCATTTTAGCTTCTGGGATCAAGGTCAAGGTCACAGTGGCTATTCTTAGAAAAACTTTGTCATCACTCTAGCACCTTCATTTATGGACTGATTTTGATTAAAACTTCACACAAATGTTTAGTATGACAATATCTTGAATAAGTATGCGTTTCAGCGTCGTAAGATCAAGGTTACAGTGGCTATTTTTAGAAAAACTTTGTCATCGCTCTAGCACCTTCATTTGTGGACTGAATTCTTTTAATTTTCACAAGTAATTAGTATGACAATATCTTGGACAAGTTCGAGTTTCAGCCTTCTGGGGTCAAGGTCAAGGCCACAGTGGCTATTTTTAGTAAAACTTTGTCATCCCTCTAGCGCCTTCATTTATGGACCGATTTTGATTAAATTTCACACAGATGTTTAGTACAACAATATCGTGAACAAGCTCATGTTTCAGCATCCTAAGGTCTAATCAAGGTCACAGTGGCTATTTTTAGAAAAACTTTGTCATCGCTCTAGCGCCTTCGTTTATGGACCAATTTTGATTTAACTTTACACAAGTGACAAGTATGGCAATATCTTGGGCAAGTTTGCGTTTCATCTTTCTGGGTCAAGGCCAAGGTCACAGTGGCTATTTTTAGGAAAACTTTGTCATCGCTCTTGCGCCTTCATTTACGGACCAATTTTGATTTAACTTCACACAAATGTTTAGTATGACAGTATCTTGAACAAGTTTGCGTTTCAGCATTCTAAGGTCAAGGTCACAGTTGCTATTTTTAGAAAAACTTTGTCATCGCTCTGGCAACTTCATTTATGGACCAACTACACAAATGTTTAGTATGACAATATCTTGAACAAGTTCGTGTTTCAGCGTTCTAAGGTCAAGGTCACAGTTGCTTTTTTCCTAAAAACTTTGTCATCGCTCTGGCGACATCATTTATGGACCGATTTTGATTTAACTTCACACAAATGTTTAGTATGACAATATCTTGAATAAGTTTGCTTTACAGCATTCTAAGGTCAAGGTCAAGGTCACAGAGGCTATTTTTAGAAAAACATTGTCATCGCTTTAGTGCCTTCATTTATGGACTAATTTTCATTTAACTTCGCATGACATTATCTTTGACAAGTTCACATTATCTTTGACAAGTTCTCATTTCAGCATTCTAGGGCTAAGTCAAGGTCAGAGGGGCTATTTTTACTGTCAGTGCAATTATCTCACCTTCCTCGTAAGCTTATTCTGTGACAAACAGGTAAGCCGAATTTTTCAATTACACCGCACGTGCTGTCCGCAAAGTTTCCTTTCAGCAATGTCTAAAACTAGTTGCCGATTATGATGAAACAGTATTCTCGTATAGTTTGCATAAGAATACGCAGAATTTAGAGTATAAAGATTTAGATGTTTCCGAAGAAGCCGTCTAGAGGGCACTGTTTTTATCCAATTCATGAAACTTAAACAGACTGTTTAGTTTTATGAAATCTGGGACAGGTTTGTAAGTTGGTCCTGTCAGGTCAAAAACTAGGTCACTAAATCAGATATGAGAAAAACCTTGAGTACACTCTAGAGGGCACAGTTTTGATCCAATCTTTGTTCAGAAAGTTTATTTCTATGTAATTTAGGACAAGGTGCCCTAGTGACCTCCTTTATTAACCAGTTTTGTTACCAGTATAACTTCACAGCTGTATTGGACTTGTTTGACTTCAAAATCTGCACTCTTCTAAAACCACTGGTTTAAGGTTTGTAACAAATGAGTGAAGTAACAAAATGTGTCTGTTGACAGTAAGATCGCAGGTGAGCTACAGGACCATTGGTCCTCTTGTTGTTAATTCATGTGAGGTCCCCAAGAATTCGCCTCACCACAGTGTAGCTACTGACGCTGCTGAGAATGTATCTTTGGATTTAGGGTAGTAATAATTTTATCTAAAATAAGACCAAAATAAAATTCATTCAATTTGTAAGAAATACAGGTTATTTGCGCTCACAATTGTTTTGCTGAAGACCAGTATTTTAAGAAAAAATGAAGAAAATCGAGTAAGGTTTTTTGCTCACTTAATTCTATTTGCTCAAGTTACTATCAGAAAAAATGGGGCATGTAAATCTGGACAAAACTACTCCACAAACTGCATGCAATGTACCAGTAAGCATGATAACCCTTTATGCAGCTTAAGAGGAATACTTTTTAACTTTTTACATTCAGTCAACTCCCGACATCTCGAACACTGATATCTCAAAGTATCTTCTTATATCAAAGAATGTATTTCCTATTTTTATTTACATTTCTACTCTTGTTATCTCAAACTACTGATATCTCAAAGTAAATTTTCTGGTACCAGAAAATTTACTTTGAGTTGTCAGTAGTTTTGGATGAAGTTCGACTTCGAGGTATCAAGAGTTTACTGTATTTAATACAGACATTAAAAGAAGGAACGAAACACTGTTTTTATATTTCAGACGTACTATTTCTGAATTCACCATAATAGCTTAAGTTATGAGGGGCTGAAAGCGAAAACCGTCCTTGTCAAGTGGCCTAATCTGACTACTCAGAGTTGGTGTGATACGTATTTCCCAGTCTGATCAGACTCTTCGCTGTCCGCATGAAACTTGCTTAGACCCTTAGATACCCTTTAAGCGCACAGAAAAGACTCTAATCAGACTGGTTGGATGCCCAGGCTGATCTGAGTCTGCGCTGGGCGCACAACCACTTTGTTGGTTTAATCGTGTCGCGGCTCATTTCATCTAATATTCACTGGTCTGCTTCTTTCTAAGAACAATGTCTGTCCTTCACACGAGAGCCTCGTATGTAGACGACTGATGTTCATTTTCTACATTTTTAGAGCAACCTGAAGTGATGAATGCTGTCAGGGACTACAGGGAGAAAGATCTCTTCAGAGGGAACACGGTATGTTCAAATGTCTGTACACCATAAAATTATATCTTGGAACGGGTCTCTCTCTCTCTCTCTCTCTCTCTCTCTCTCTCTCTCTCTCTCTCTCTCTCTTCTGATAAACTTACATTAGTCATTTTTGCCTAAATTGGTTATTGCTCTTGACATAATACAGAAGTTGTGCTCATTTCTTGGTTTTTGATATTGATATTCTCATGCATCACATGTACACTTGTGCACATATGCATATATGAATAAATCATCCTCCAAAAATTGACATTTTGGTTGAAAACTGTGAACTGAATTATTTGTAAATGCAGCCCCATTGTAAATTGTGAACCTGTTAGTGTATGAACGTTTTGATTCTAAGCTAAAACTTACAGTACAGTCGATTCTTGGTATCTCTAACACTGATAACAAGTACCGTTTTGTATCAAAGAATATGGATTGGACAAATTTACTATTTTAATTCACATTTCAGTTCCTTTTATCTCAAACTGCTGGTGCTTTGAGATATCAGCAGTTTTGGATGAGGATCCACTATGAATATTGTGAGTTGATTTTATAGGAAAAGTTTGATTCTAATCTAATATTTATTATACAGCCAGTTACAAAATTAAACTGTAAATATTGTACCTGTTAGCATATGAAATCTTATATTCAGAGCTCTAGATAAGAGGGAGTATTTGATGATAATTAAGGATAATTTTTCTTAGGTCTCATCAAAACCATATGTTGTGACCCCTCATCTGAAACGTCTCGACGAGACGTTTAAGATGAGGGGTCACAACATATTTTTTATGCAGAATTAACAAAAATTATCTCTTATTATCACCAAATACTCCCTCTTATCTAGAGCTCTGTATATTTACAGCCAGTTCAGCCAACATTAGATGATAGTCCACGCCCTGCCACTGCCATACCATCAATGCACAGATGGTTAAAACACGCTGGTGCTCAAGGTACGTTTTCACTTTTCCCTTGCTGGTCTTATGTATAATTTGTTCAATTCCTTGATCATGTTATAGAGGATCTTACATGAGTGCTCATGTATTATTGAATTTATTAAACGAGTTGGGGAAAAAGATAAGATGCGAGGCTCTGCCGAGCATCTTATCGTTTTCACCAACGAGTTTAATAAATTCAATAATACAGGAGCACGAATGCAAGATTCTGCTTATCATATGACACTAAAATCGCATTTTATTAGCAAAATTTGCACTATAACGTTACGATTTCGCCATTAGGAAGCGCGACATTCTATGGACTTCAACGCATAACGTTACGACGTAACCACTAGTGGAATCTCGTTTTTAATGCATGGCATTATTACACTCTCAGATGCGACGTCATATGATAAAATGATTTAGGCAACAAATATGGTGATAATGCATGTGTTGGATCTGTTAAGTTGAATGCGATGACATTGGACAACTGGCTTTTGTTCACAGGCGAAATGTATGAAGCTGGTTGATAAATGGATACGTTGAATTGTATTGCATTCCCTATGTTTTCTTAGATAAGAACTACCTTACGTAATTGTAATACTTGAATTTGGTTAGACAAAAGAGTTTGCATCTAAATGTGTTAAAAAATAAACACATGCTAAATTGAAAGTTTTTTGTGTGTGTCTTTTCCAGAACTTACCAACCTTCAAGGTAGCTACCAGGTATACCCACCAAGTTCAATACAACCTCTGGGAAATAAGATGGGCACGACACATCTTCGCCGTCAACAAGAGCTGGATGCGTTAAGAAAGTCTCGCTACGTTCATAAGCCAGTCAGAGGTGACTTCCTTATACACCCAGAGTGGCCACCTACATTTCCCCATCATAGACTAGGGAACTGAGTACCAGCAGACACACACCGTTGATCCAATATTGAGCCAACGTTGATTCAACATTGTGTGGTCTGTTCGCTTTGCATTGTTTTTTCTCCTAGTGGTAAACCAGAGGAGACAGTTTCCACAGGGTATAATCGATTCCGCTAATTTTCGCTTCCTGCAGATACTGTACATCATATTTGGCTTCTGCCGAGACTGTTCGCGAACTCTTGCTTCCTGCCGAGACTTCTGTACATGATAAATGGCTTCCTGCAGAGACTGTCTGCGTGATTCTGCTTCCTGCCGAGGCTCTCGGCAGGAAGCAGAATCACGCGGACAGTCTCGGCAGGAAGCTATTTTTCGAGGACAGTAGTCTCTGCAGGAAACAAGAGTTCGCGGACAGTCTCGGCGGAAGCCAAATATGATGTACAGTCTCTGCAGGAAGCGAAAATTGGCGGAATCGATTATACCCTGTGGTTTCATTCGCTGGCAATCTACCTGGGAATTGAGAGAAATTTGAACTAGTTTGCTCTGGTTTTGAGTGAACAAAAATTCACATATTCATCCAGAGTTGCTACCTTAAGTTGGGAACTGAAAAACTGTTGAATAGTTTTCATAGCTGGGTTTAAATGGATTTAACGAGGGACTAGGGGGCAACATGCTCTTGGGTGGCACATTCACTGTCTGACATAAAGATAGGAAGATAAATAATCGCCATGAATATTATGTAGCAGTGTTAGAAATTCACTTATTTCGCAGGTAGCAAGCATGCAGGTGGCAAGTACTTCTTACTCTGTATAAAAGGTAGTAGCAAAACTTACATACAAGGGGGCCGGAAACAGTCCTCTTGCCACTCAACCTAATAGTTGTGAGCTTTATGACCTTGAGATATATGACCAAGTAAATGCCTGTGACCTTATGGAATGGCGTTTAGTTTTTCAAGCAGAGGCAGTATCTTACTGAAAATCAGCTAGTAGTATTACTTCCAACAGAGTAGCTTTCACTAAAGAATATCTGAGCAGCAGCTGTTTGCTATCCACTTTTTCTTCAGGTGAAATGAGATTTTCAAGTGGCAAATTTGCTACTGGCGACATTTATTTTCTAACTGCATATAGGCTTCAGATGTATAAGTACGTCACTGATTACGGGTGAATAATTATATATGTATTCAGCAAAAATTATATATGTAGTCACAATATAAAAAATTTCAACTGTAAACAAAAGAATTTGCATTTATGTCCTGTCAGTCGTTAATTTTCTTTGCTTTTATGAGCATCACCAGCGAGTCGCTAAATGTGCAATTCATAATTTCCTTGCATATTATATACATACATGTACAAATAGTTATTGATATAGATTATATTAAATGCATTATAGCATTGCTAGACTATTTTCACAGCTATATTATAGATCATTTTACTGCCTTGATCTTTAATGGCATAATTTGAGCCGCGACACGAGAAAAAAAACAAAGTGGTTGTGCGCCCAGCGCAGACTCAGATCAGCCTGGGCATCCGCCCAGTCTGATCGTAGTCTTCGCTGTCCGCATGGAGGTAGCTAGGACCCTTTTCCACCCTTTCAGCGCTCAAGGAAGAGTCTGATCAGACTAGGAGGATGCCCAGGCTGATACGAGTCTACGCTGGACGCACAGCCACTTTGTTGGTTTTCTCGTGTCGCGGCTCATTTATAGAATATATCACACTACGCGAGCGGGAACTGTAAGTGTTTAAAAAGGCAGTATTCATTTTGTGTATGCACCCATCATCATTGCGGGCTTGAGTTCCCGTACAGGATAGTACCAGATACCTGATTGCCTCCCTTACCTATCGAAGGGCAAACGGGTGTCTAATACAATCAGTTCAATTGCCTAATTTTCAAAATATTTCCCCTCCTAATATATGGAAGGGAAACAACTATTCTGCAAAGGGAGAAACTTTTTTGCAAAATATTTGCTTCCCTTTATTTTTATTTACTTATAATTTTCCTGACATGGCGAGTTTTCTCTGTAGCAGATTCAAAGGGGAGCTTATGGGTCTGCATGGAAGCTATTGCTGATCTAGCATTTTTTCCCCTGTGTCTGCCGCCAAATAGCTGCTTCTCGTGTTATTACATGTCTCATGTAATCTGAGAATAAAGAATTTGTATTTGTATTTGCCAATGACTGAATAAAAAAGGTACATGTATGATTTGCGAAATAATAATAATAATAATAATTATTAAACAACAACAACTGCATACACTGTGATATTGTTACAAACCTTGAAAAAAGAAGAAGAAAAAAAGGAGAATAGCTTTCGTCAACCTGTTTAAAGACTATTTGGTCATTTTATTCAACTGCAGATATTTGGGTGTTATAAATAGTACCATACTGGTGCTCAATATTAGGACGACAGTAGTGCCTACGCAGACAATGTGGACACAGGTGACCAGTCTTACCAGGCTCTGCTATGTTCTATATTGCATCAACATTGCATCAAGCAAATTTGACATGTCGGCAGACAGCAAAATCTATTGACAGTTAAAGATTAAGCTCAAGGTGTCACACCAGGTGCGACAATGATTAAGATAAAAAGCATAAAATACGATGAGTCTGTATTGAGCAAAAATGAAAGTTCGATATACCAGTATTACTATTTATTTCAGTATTTTATCACATGACGTCGCATCTAAGAGTGTATTAAAGCCATGCATTAAAAACGATAATCCACTAGTGGATTAAATATGCAAATTACGTCGTAACGTTATACGTTGACGTCCATTAAACGTCGCGTTTTCTAATGGCGAAATCGTGACGTTTTAGTGCAAATTTTGCTAATAAAATGCGATTTTAGTGTCATATGATAAATAGAATCTTGCATTCGTGCTCCTGTATTATTGAATTTATTAAACTCGTTGGGGAAAGCGATAAGATGCTCGGCAAAGCCTCGCATCTTATCTTTTTCCCCAACTCGTTTAATAAATTCAATAATACATGAGCACTCATGTAAGATCCTCTATATATTTATTACTTGTTCAGTGAGTATGGTTTAGAAAAAAAAAAAGACACTGTCCATGTATGTATCATGTAAAAGTCCAGACCAGCCCTGCCAGTGCATGTCCATGTGTGTATGTGCACATATATACACGAACAAGGACCGCTTATTGTCTGGGTGAAATGGGCATTCTCTGTCCAGCCGGTACATGTCACAGACTGGTCTGGGCAGGCGCAATTTGCATACTTCTTCAGATGAATGGGCACACTTTCATAGGAAGCAACACCATCATTTTCTGCCTTTGCCTCCGTTATCAGTGGTCAACTTTTAAAGCAAAGAGTTTGCTCCCCTAGGAGATACTTGTTTCTTTAAAGAGTAACACTCAACGGAATGAATAAGCGTTTTCTTTACGACTTGATCCGTATTTATAAGAAAATAACTTGTAATGTTTACATTTGTATTTGCTATGTAATTAATGATTGACTTTATGTTCATTTGGTTATTTCTTATTATATTCTGAAACATGTTATATTGCCAAATTAGAATGAAATAGAAAAGTGATTCAAATACAAAAAATGTTGTCTTTTATTATTCAATATTTGGTTCCAACAATACAAATATGATTAATAGCTGTCTCCACACAAAATTTACACTAGTTGTGCTGTGCGTAGCCTAATTGTCGAATACATGCTTCAACTGGATCTAGAACATGGCGGCTCGCGAGGGGAGGTAAGCTGAACTTTGCTTCTCTAGCAATCTGCAAGTACTAATTTCTCCCCAGTGTGCATGAAAATGAATTTCTGAGCTATCTGTCAATTCATCTGCAAAGAGACCTTAGGGTTGCTGAGGGTTAAATCATCCAACTTTACGTGAACCACTTTGGTGTCACCTTTGACAGCCTCATTTTAGCTTTTCCTTAAACAAAAATGAGCCGCGACACGAAAAAACCTACAAAATGGGTGTGCGCCCAGCGCAGACTCATATCAGCCTGGGCATCCGCCCAGTCTGATCAGAGTCTTAGCTGTCCGCATGGAGGCAGCTTAGACCCTTAGCTAACCTATAAGCGCTTAGCGAAGAGTCTGATTAGACTAGGCATATGGCCAGGCTGATTTCAGTCTGTGCTGGGCGCACAACCACTTTGTTGGTTTTCTCGTGTCGCGGCTCAAATAGAGTTGACCCTCGTTTTCTCAAACAACATCTTATACCCTCTCATATCAAAGAGAATAGTTTGGACACATTTTCTGTTTGTTTGTTTTTATCACATTTGAACTCAATCAGTTCAAATTACTGATACTCGTATCTCAAAGTAATTGTTTTGGGACAGAAAATTTACTTTGAGATATCAGTTGAGATAAACTTCGAATTCGAGATAAACTTCAAGTTTTCAACTAGAGATATGGAGAGTTGATTGTCTCTGCATCTATGTCGATAGATAAACCCAAAATCTTTTATGATAGCCGGTGTAACGAAGTAAAGTGACCCCCATAGAATAACGACCCCCGGTCATTATTCTTCAGAAAAAGTGACCCCCTTTCTATAAAATACTGACTCCCTTTAAAAAATAATGACCCCCCCTGATGATATTTATAAAATAGTGACCCCCGGTCATTTAAAGAATAGTGACCCCCATCCCCACCTCCGTCATAATATTATGACTCCCCATGAAGCAATGGTGTCTTCATATAAGCTTATGGCATATAGGATGTTGTGTCCAGTCTGTTACAACTCTCTTGTTTGATGATGGATTTTAAAACAACTAGGCATAAATGTCAAGAAGATATGTCGCGCGCAAGTCTTAGGTACCTAACTCGAAGGTCAAGATCACAGAAATCATTCTCAAAGAATATAGTGTCCTGCTATACGACGCTGGCAAACAGAATGTCGTGTCTGACCTGTAACTTTGTCATTTGTGGGTAGACTGTTTGATACTAATCAGTATTTGAATTACGATGAATAGTCTGCCTTATTAAAATAAATAAATTACAGAATGCTTTTCTCTGGCTTTCGTAACCACATATTCTCAGGGTCACTGATGAGGCTTGAATAGCCGAAACTTCGAAGTATAACCCATGGTCCGTCTATTGAATTTGATGTGTGCTCTGCTTTTGAAGGATCTCTTTAAGATTTTAATTTCAAATAACTGGAAACAAATGTTAGTCACATAAAGACAATATATCGCGTGCAAGATATAGATCCCCTCCTCAAACAAAAATTAAAGTAAGATTAATAACAATGTGTTTAGTTTGACATATGGTGTTAATGTAATATAAGATTTTAGCATTAACAGGTAGACTTATGCACTATGCACTGTTGATTTTGAAAAATTATCACGTCTGTAAATTTACTCTTACTGCCTTTTTCAGGAGGGGTACATGCCATTTTCAGTCTCCCAATTATATTTTTTGATTTTTCTTATCAACTGAATTTATTTTGTTAAATATGCTTAAAATGAAGAAAATAATACAGATGCTCATAGTATGCAATTACCCCGCCCACTTTTCAGTTTTCCAGCTGTATACTATCCCCCCTCCCCTTTGCCTAAGCATGCCACTCACATATAATGTATATATTAAAAGTCCACGCATACATGCAAAGTGGCTTGCTGAGGCACGGGGGTTAGGGGAAAGAATCTCTATAAAACTTTGTTTATTTTCAATACATTCAATTATAAAAACACCTAGTCTAAGTGTTTCTGCTTGAAAATGAAAAAAGTGCTGTTTATAGGGAATTTAGAACAGCACCTTTTGAAAGGAAATTTTGAAGTATACCGAAAGTTCCTTTTTGACGCCTTTAAAAGCAATTTCTTCGCGTATCGTCATTTAACTTCTCGCAGAGGAGTCATAATACTATGTCCAGGGTACTTTTCTTTCAAAAATAATTTTCTTAAAAAGAGTGATGGTGGCGTTTTTCTAGGCGGTCATAATCCTTTATGAGGAGTCATTATACTTCGCGTGGGAAAGGTGTGTGTGTGTGTGTGGAGGGAAAGGGGGGTCATAATATTATAATGTTATGACTGGGAAGTCATAATATTATGACCGGGGGGTGTCACTGTTCTTTAAAGAATAATGACCGGGGTCGTTATTCTTTGGGGAACACATAGAATAACGACCCCCGGTCATTATTCTATAGAAAAAGTGACTCCGTTTCTAAAACATACTGTCTCCCGTTTACCCCCTTGTTGATGATGGCTACAAAATATTAATCCCCACCTAAACGACCACTACCTACATGTATTAACAACTGCAACTGCAAGTTTTATTATTGGTAATATACTTGTTGATGTTGTTGGGAAGGATATGTGTGTGTGTGTGTGGGGGGGGGGGGGGGGTGTTATAATATTATAATGTTACGACCGCGGAGTCATAATATTATGACGGGGTAGGGGGGTCACTATTCTTTATAGAATAATGACCGGGGGTCGTTATTCTATGGGTTCCCCCATAGAATAACGACCCCCGGTCATTATTCTATAGAAAAAAATGCCTCCGTTTCTAAACGATACTGACACCCGTTAACCACCCGATGATAGCTATAAAAAGATCGAGGGGTTAACGGGTTCCCCATAGAATAACGACCCCCAGTCATCATTCGTTAAGGAAAAGTGACCCCCCTACCCCGTCATAATATAATGACTCCGCGGTCATAACATTATAATGTTATAACGTACTCCCTCCAACACACACACACACACACACACACACACATCCTTCCCACGCAAAGTTAAATCGCTCCTAACGAAGAATTTTGACCGCCTAGAATAACGACCCCTTTCACGTTATTTATTTTTAAACTGACCCCGGCCATTAATTTCTAAAGAAAAGTACCTTGAGTAGAATGGTATTATTTACAAACTAATCGAAATGACATTTGTCGGGTCCTTTTCCGGGTTGAAGATTTTGTCAAATTTCCTTGAGTAACACGAAAACAAAGTTTCTTCATGAAATTTGTAAGCACTACTACTGCTACACTAGCAGCAGCTGCTGCAGTAGCAACAACAACAGCAACAAGAATTACCAAGAATAAATCATCTTAATGAAAGCTCAAAGAATTTTAGTACCAGAGATCAAGGCCATTCTTTGATCGTATCTCAACAGCTTCAGACATCTCTGTTAAACGAAACGACTGAGCTGATTGAAGCAAAATGTCACATGCGGCCTCCATGAGTCGGGGAATCAACAGTTTGCTTGAATAGTTTTGGTCACATGACCAAGATGTCCATTATGCCAATGTGCTATTATAAACCTTTAAAATTCTTCACCTCCCAAACATCTAATGGTATTGAAAATATGATGTCAAGCATTTTGGGATTCATAGAGTATCAGGTTTGTTCACTCGTTTTCACTCTGGCGAGCGATTCAGGACTCGAGGCCCTCTTGTTTTTCATTTTATAGAAATTGCTGTAAATTTTATGCAAACAAAGATGAAAGTGATCAGACGCGCATTTCAGCTGCGTCTGATCTTGGTCTGCACGTCTGCCTCTGTCCCTTTTTAGGGACGCTAAGCTTAAATGGGTTAATGAAATCGTATGAGCCATAGGTGCGTACAGTGTACTCGAATGGTTTTTTTTATTTGTTTGTTTTTTGTTGTTGTTTTTTGTACGGGGTGGTTGACGGGAAGGCGTGGGGAGGGGGTTGAGATAGGATGGCGCTCTTTTTTTTGCTATATGTCATTTAACGTCGCGTAGAGGGGAAATAATTTTATTTTCGGCAGGGGAGGGGGCCGCTTTTTTAAAGAATACGATCGGGGGTCGTTATTCTACGGGGGTCACAATTCTTCGCGAGGGGTCGATTTATTTCGTGTGTGGGGGTCATAATATTATGACCGGGGAGTCATAGAATTATGACCGGGGAGTCACTATTCTTTAAAGAATAATGACCGGGAGGTCGTTATTCTATGGGGGTCAGTTTACTTCGTTACACCGGCACATACCTACTGGGTATGAGCTGACCGCTTTGCGTGTCATTGATCTTATAAAGAGACATTTGACAAAAAAAAAAAAAAAAAAAACCGCTTTAGATCAGACATCGCAGATCACCATTCCCTCCTGTAAGTTAGAAAATAATACTTTGCCAAAACATAACAAATTCGGCTCCTGTTTATGTAAACCATAAATGCGCACAACAATTTCAGCTTTGGTGGTTATCACAAAATTAACCAAACCGAATTTTCAGAATTTTTGCTTGAATCCCATCACTTTGTCTTTTAAAAAGCTGAAATTTTTGCATGCATAAGAGTCGAATAGCGTTGTTATACTGCAGAATCTTGGATTTTGAATTACAGGTCTAGTTAAGACCAGCGCTATCAGTATATGTGCTTACGGTACTTACTCAGTTATAAGACAGTCGTTTATCCTTCTAAAGTTATTGCAATATGTAAATCAGTATTGTGTAATTCAGCTATAAAATGTGATTTTCTCTTCCCAAAGATCTAGACGAACCTAGATCTTTGAGAGTGTTTTGGAAGGGGAAAAGGGAAAACCTGAATGAATATGGTATATGATTTCGAAAATCTATACATTTTTAAGTTAATGTCAAAGTTGGGAGTTTATAGAATACGCAGACTCTGCAATCCTAATTGTATCCAATTTGAATGGATGCTCGACAAGTACAACGAATAGAGGATATGTCTTTTGCAGTTGTAAGATCGATTTTTAGTTCACTGAATGAGCACCAAAACCAGTATTTCCACGAATGGCGAAGCCAAGAATGAAAATACATGTACCACTTTTGGTGTTCGTGAGTGAAATAAAAATCAATCTTACAAAGAAATAGTCAAAGGGGGGGGGGGGGGGGTTATCAATAAGGTGGGTTTTCTGCATCCTACCAAAGTTTTATTTTTTTAACTGATGTTATACTCTAGTGTGTCTAGTTTATTGAACCATATGTGACACTGCGCGGAAAGCCCTAGTTACTGAGCTATGGGTCCAAAGAAGTGGGTGGGGTAATCCAACATGGTTTTAGCCTGTCTTGTAAAAACATTCTCATTTGGTAGAAGAGTACAGCAGACAGACAGGATTTGATAAAATGATTAACAGAACATCTAAACTATATTTCCATATCATTTTATTTGGTCTAATTTGATTATATGTTGTCAAAAAAGACTTCCTTTGACATTTAGCTTTTTTTTATATTTTTGACCTCAATTTTCAATATTTCTTGGCCTTATTGTTAAATGAACAGACATGTTATCATCAAACTCATGTCAAGGAAGTACCTTGAGAAGGACATTCAGATGATGTGACCAGAATATCACAATAGCATAGTTTTCATGGTCGACTGAACACATAAACTTGCTTGGAAGATGGTTTTCTTTCTATTTTGACCTAGAATTACGAACCTTTGGTCAAATTACTATTTTAACTGCTATATTATGCCCCACGCCCCTGCCACTAAAGGTGAGGGAATACATATTGGCTTCAGTGCGGATCTCGTTGGCATCTGCAATTGTGTATGTGTCACATATTAAGTCCTTCTGTGACCTTGGAAACAAGGTCAAGGTCATCAAAATCTGACTTTGACCTTGTTTCCAAGGTCAAAGTATGTGACCCAGACACAGATGCAGACGCCAAGGAGATCCGATCTGAAGCCAATATGTATTCTTTCACCTTTAGTGACGGGGGTGTAGGGCATAATATAGCAGTTAAAATAGTAATTTGGCCAAAGGTTCGTAATTCTAGGTCAAAATTAAATGAAAAAACATCTTCTGAGCAAGTTTATGTGTTCAGTCGACCATGAAAACTAGGTCATTGTGAAATTCTGGTCACATCATCCGACTGTCCTGGTCAGGGTGCTTCCTTGACATTAGTTTGATGACAACTGGTCTGTTTATTTAACCATAAGGCCAAGAAATATTGAAAATTGAGGACAAAAATATCAAAAAATGTTGAATGTCAAAGGAAGTCTTTTTTGACAACATATGTTCAAATTAAACCAAATAAAATGATATGGAAATATAGTTTAGATATTCTGTTAATCATTTTATCAAATCCTGTCTGTCTGCTATACTCTTCTACCAAATGAGAATGTTTTTCCAAGACAGGCTAAACCATGTTGGATTACCCCACCCACTTCTGTGGACCCATAGCTCAGTAAGTAGGCTTTCCGCGCAAAGTCACATATGGTTCAATAAACTAGACACACTTGAGTATACCATCAGTCAAAAAAATAAAACTTTGGTAGGATGCAGAAAACCCACCTTATTGATACCCCCCCCCCCCTTTCTGTTTCTTTTATTCTTTAAAATTGCAACAATATAGTTTAGTCCAACGCGTCAGCCATCACGACAGGGAAAGAACTTTTTTTTCTAGCCGTTTGGCGTCAAAATTGATGCTTCCAGTGTGTTTACTGGGTATGATATTGGTGCAACATTGGTGCAATATTAGTTTTCAACTTGATAGTAGTTAGTAGTTTAAAATTTTATTTTGATATACAGATCTCAAGAAATTTTCATTGAAAGATTGCCTAAAGGAGACTTAGGCGGCCTGACGTCGCGTGCACTAACAATGTTACTTTGGCTTTTAAGTGATGTCATTAACGTCGTAATCACGTGCAAACATGCGTGACGTAATTTATGTCAAGCTGGATAAGGTTTAATCAGTTAATCAGCAAATAAATGAGACTGTTTCACAAAAATCCTTTTTTTTTTTTTTTTTTTTTTTTTTGAAACAGCGAAATCTAAAGTGATAATTTCACAGGTGAGATTATCAGTTTCGATTTCACCTTGAAATCCCTATATTTTATTGAAAAGTATAAAAGAAAGGACGAACATATAACAAACGTAATACACAAATCTACAACAAATTAAATGTAAAAGCAATGTGGCTTTGTTACATTGTAGTTCTTACTTACTGGAGACAGACAACTTACATGGACAGACCGGAATTTAGTTATTCTCAAGCCCTGTATGTATTTACTCAATTACACTCACATCACATTTTACACTGAAAAGCAGCAAATTACCCTTATACTGTATTTATATGCTTTATCAAGTCTTAAGCAAATGACGTCCTAAAATCAGACAGGCATTGCAAACTTGAGGACACATTGAAGTGCCAAAGGAAGTCACTGAGAACACTGAACATTCACACTGTCGAAAGTCACTCAATCTATAACCATGTTTTACCTGGTCAAACAGCCACCGTCTGACTTCGGAATATATATGAATATGTTGTGAGGAATGATTAAACAAGAACAAGTGCATCTTTATGCAGAAAGAATAAAATACATCTTTTTCAACAGGAAAAAGTTGCCGCCAAGCGATACTTTCAGGAAAAGCAACAATGCCATTTTCTCGCTTTCTTTGTCTCCATTCTCATAAGATCAACTCTTAAAGGAAAGAGTTTGCCCTCTTCAGGAGCGATTTTTTTCTTATAAGAGTGATACTTTAAGGACTGTCTTCCCATGAGCAATTGTTTCTTTTAAGAGAAGACCCCATTTTGAAAGGGGTTCGTTAACCAGGGAAGCAAACAAGACGTCACAAAATTGCTCCCTTTCGTAAAGTGACAGGAGCAAACGTAATTGTACAGTCTCATACTCCTTAAACCAGGTCCCAAGGTAATAAAACTACTTTTCATGCTTAACTCGGGTGAGCATGACATTTTAAACCCATATAATATAAATCCTATACAGCTTGCAGAGACGTTTTTTGGTTCCGTTGCTTGCTTTTCACATACTTACTCTTTCTGGGATGCATAAAACAAGTTTGGTTTAGTATTTTGAATTTTATTAAAAAATAAAATTTGAGCACAATCTCAGTTTTGCATGAAAACAATATTTATAACCTCTGGCCAGGCTTGATCGGGTTGTGGCAGTCAGTATTATTATAGAGCTGACTTCAAATGTTTTGAAAAGCTTTTCTATAGCCTTAAGACTAATCTTTGATCTGGCACTTAGACTTTTTAAATTAGGAATAAAAGCACTTTTTTGCAAAAACATGAATCTTATTATTTTCACAGAATGTGTATTTGACCATCAGATTTTTGAAACTGCAAAACTGAATTTGTGAAAATTAATGAAATAGCAGGTCTTGCGTAGTCTGGCTCAAGACCATATGTTCAATATACCGACCAGGCACATAATCTAGTCATTGAATCAATGTTGATTCACTGTTGATTCGCTTTGTGTGCCTTGTGTGAATCTTCTGCAAAGCCACATGGAATCTGACCACCAGAGTAATATTTATTCTGTTTGCATTTTGGAGCCAGGCTTATTCTTGCGCTGAGACCTCGACATTCATTCGAAAAAAAGACCTTGCCGTTGTTGTTGTTCGATTCTCATAACGATGTTCCCAAGAAAAAAAATTAAACCAAATAAAATGATATGGAAATATAGTTTAGATGTTCTGTTAATCATTTTATCAAATCCTGTCTGTCTGCTATACTCTTCTACCAAATGAGAATGTTTTTCCAAGACAGGCTAAACCATGTTGGATTACCCCACCCACTTCTGTGGACCCATAGCTCAGTAAGTAGGCTTTCCGCGCAAAGTCACATATGGTTCAATAAACTAGACACACTTGAGTATACCATCAGTCAAAAAAATAAAACTTTGGTAGGATGCAGAAAACCCACCTTATTGATACCCCCCCCCCCCCCTTTCTGTTTCTTTTATTCTTTAAAATTGCAACAATATAGTTTAGTCCAACGCGTCAGCCATCACGACAGGGAAAGAACTTTTTTTTCTAGCCGTTTGGCGTCAAAATTGATGCTTCCAGTGTGTTTACTGGGTATGATATTGGTGCAACATTGGTGCAATATTAGTTTTCAACTTGATAGTAGTTAGTAGTTTAAAATTTTATTTTGATATACAGATCTCAAGAAATTTTCATTGAAAGATTGCCTAAAGGAGACTTAGGCGGCCTGACGTCGCGTGCACTAACAATGTTACTTTGGCTTTTAAGTGATGTCATTAACGTCGTAATCACGTGCAAACATGCGTGACGTAATTTATGTCAAGCTGGATAAGGTTTAATCAGTTAATCAGCAAATAAATGAGACTGTTTCACAAAAATCCTTTTTTTTTTTTTTTTTTTTTTTTTTTTTTGAAACAGCGAAATCTAAAGTGATAATTTCACAGGTGAGATTATCAGTTTCGATTTCACCTTGAAATCCCTATATTTTATTGAAAAGTATAAAAGAAAGGACGATCATATAACAAACGTAATACACAAATCTACAACAAATTAAATGTAAAAGCAATGTGGCTTTGTTACATTGTAGTTCTTACTTACTGGAGACAGACAACTTACATGGACAGACCGGAATTTAGTTATTCTCAAGCCCTGTATGTATTTACTCAATTACACTCACATCACATTTTACACTGAAAAGCAGCAAATTACCCTTATACTGTATTTATATGCTTTATCAAGTCTTAAGCAAATGACGTCCTAAAATCAGACAGGCATTGCAAACTTGAGGACACATTGAAGTGCCAAAGGAAGTCACTGAGAACACTGAACATTCACACTGTCGAAAGTCACTCAATCTATAACCATGTTTTACCTGGTCAAACAGCCACCGTCTGACTTCGGAATATATATGAATATGTTGTGAGGAATGATTAAACAAGAACAAGTGCATCTTTATGCAGAAAGAATAAAATACATCTTTTTCAACAGGAAAAAGTTGCCGCCGAGCGATACTTTCAGGAAAAGCAACAATGCCATTTTCTCGCTTTCTTTGTCTCCATTCTCATAAGATCAACTCTTAAAGGAAAGAGTTTGCCCTCTTCAGGAGCGATTTTTTTCTTATAAGAGTGATACTTTAAGGACTGTCTTCCCATGAGCAATTGTTTCTTTTAAGAGAAGACCCCATTTTGAAAGGGGTTCGTTAACCAGGGAAGCAAACAAGACGTCACAAAATTGCTCCCTTTTGTAAAGTGACAGGAGCAAACGAAATTGTACAGTCTCATACTCCTTAAACCAGGTCCCAAGGTAATAAAACTACTTTTCATGCTTAACTCGGGTGAGCATGACATTTTAAACCCATATAATATAAATCCTATACAGCTTGCAGAGACGTTTTTTGGTTCCGTTGCTTGCTTTTCACATACTTACTCTTTCTGGGATGCATAAAACAAGTTTGGTTTAGTATTTTGAATTTTATTAAAAAATAAAATTTGAGCACAATCTCAGTTTTGCATGAAAACAATATTTATAACCTCTGGCCAGGCTTGATCGGGTTGTGGCAGTCAGTATTATTATAGAGCTGACTTCAAATGTTTTGAAAAGCTTTTCTATAGCCTTAAGACTAATCTTTGATCTGGCACTTAGACTTTTTAAATTAGGAATAAAAGCACTTTTTTGCAAAAACATGAATCTTATTATTTTCACAGAATGTGTATTTGACCATCAGATTTTTGGAACTGCAAAACTGAATTTGTGAAAATTAATGAAATAGCAGGTCTTGCGTAGTCTGGCTCAAGACCATATGTTCAATATACCGACCAGGCACATAATCTAGTCATTGAATCAATGTTGATTCACTGCTGATTCGCTTTGTGTGCCTTGTGTGAATCTTCTGCAAAGCCACATGGAATCTGACCACCAGAGTAATATTTATTCTGTTTGCATTTTGGAGCCAGGCTTATTCTTTCGCTGAGACCTCGACATTCATTCGAAAAAAAGACCTTGCCGTTGTTGTTGTTCGATTCTCATAACGATGTTCCCAAGAAAAAAAAAACTTGTCTCTTTTTTGTTGAATATTTCTATTTGCATTTTGTTACGTACGTGCTTAATGGATGAATCTATGTTAATTTGCTTAATTTTTCTTGATTCTCAGACATGTAAAATTGTCAAGTTAGAATGAAACAGAAGAGTGAATGTAAAGAGAAATTGGGTTTCTTTCATCATAATTTCTAGTCTAACAAAACTGACAACATCACATGCGTTTTTAGTTTTCTTAGTTAGTCTCTACACAAAGTTATATTTTAAAGCAAGGGGAAACACTTGCAAGTTCCAACATGTAAAACGTTTTCCAATATGAATTTTAAAATTCTCGTAAAACTTTCGTAATTCATTTATTCCCAGTGGTCTATTCTATCCTCATAATATGGATGAGCTCATTTGTCATTCCAGGGATATCTAATTTAGTTTATTTTCATTATTTTTATATTTTAAGGGTTCTTCTTAGACAAAATGTACAGGTCGTGAGCGGACTCCGTGTATTGCGGCATTTAATCTGGGTCTGCATCGTTTGCCTATGTATCATTTCTGGAACGCTACACATTAATGGGATAATACTATGGGTATTTCAGAAATAATGTAAATGAGCTCAGGGCACTCTGTTGGTTGATATTTAGCATTGGTTCTATATATCATTTGAAAGATAAATTCAAGTGCTTTAGAATAGTATGTAATAAAAGAATTTCTAAATCACTCATGCATGACAGCACGTGCTTATACGCCGTAAGGGTGTGGATACTGGAAACTGTACATTTTCATTGAAAATCTCTTGTGTTCCTTTGCTGTTTGCTCCATGAGACAATGATATATTTCAACGAAGAAAGACATAATACTGTCTTTTAAATGTAAAATAAGAAACTTATACAGAAATCGTTTCCAGATTCTGTACAAATAACAGAATAAACAAGCCTTTTCTCAGCTATGTGGTTATAAATTCGAAGTTATTATAAATGCATTATACCTTTCTTTTTTTTTCTTATTCACATCAAATTTTAACAAAAGACCGGCATTTTATTACTGAAATGGTTAGGTTGGTTGGTTGATTTGACGCTTAACGTCCACGGTAAACAACTAAGGTCATGTCGGGACGGTCAGTTAACCTAACCACACTATTCCTGGGCAGGCTTAGACCTCCTAAGCGGTTAACCAGTACTAAGTGCACATACTTTCGCCAGTAACTGACAACTGCCCTTCTTGAATCAGCGGAAGGAGAAGCGAAAGTATGTGGCCAGACCGGGATTCGAACCCAGGACCTCTGACTTACGAGTCAGGTGCCCTACCGATTGCGCCACCCGGCCCGGCTGAAATGGTTAGGTCGGCATGTTTTGTTGCGATTAATAGACTGTAACTCATGAAACTGGTCGGCATGTTTTGTTGCGATTAATAGACTGTAACTCATGAAACTGGATGATACAAGGGCACACTCCACGCCGGAAGTGCAAAGTAGCAGCAATTCGTGTAAAATAGAAAGCAATAAAATGAACTTATCTTCTTATAAAAAGACATCGGCTAAATATATTTTACGTTGTCTAATATCAAAAGCTAGAGGGACATATTGAAAACAAAATGTATTCATAAAGACTTGAATGACGTGTTATTATATATGGCATACTGGCACTAAAACAAGTGGGTGGGATAACTTATCGTAAAAGTTCAGATAGGCTACTGAGAAAAAAATCATAAGGTGCCTTTAAAGATTATTTATTATAGAAAACTAGCATGAAGAATTAAATTTCAATCGTTTTTGTTTCATAGCTGCCATAAAACATTCACTTTCACTTTAACTGACCTCAGTTTAAAAAGCTTACTTTTCATTTAAATTTAGCACAGGAAGTGACGTCATTAGAATTGCACACTGTTTCATGATTAACATATCTTACGAGGTAAATCTTATGTTTAAGCAAAGCTGATATAATGACTTGCAAGCTTAAATAATTCCAGTGAAACAGATATTATATGTATCTATCCAGAGCTGTTTGTATCCAGAGTTAGTAAACTATAAATTTGTCACAAAAATATGTCCTCCACTTCTACTCAGTGTCCTTACCCTAACAAAAATTGCCAAGGTGTATTTTGAAGAAAATATCAGTGACTGATTTTTTAAGTCAAGGTCATTGCGTGATATGTAAATCTAAAAGTTAAGACATAAATTTTAAAAAAAAATCAGTCAATATTCAAAGGAATTGCAGACCCATTTACACTATTTCTGAAATGCCCCTCGTACTTTTCAATTTGCTTGACCAGGATGTGGAATCACAAGGCTTTTTATTTGATACACTGCAAGAAAATGCCGATTTAAGACTGACTTTTTTGTTTATGTCTGTTTCTTTTCGTTTTAAACATCTTTCATTGAATACACATGGAACACTTTCCACGATGTATTTTTTTCGATTCTCACACGACAGTCATTGCGCAACAAGCAATTTTACTATTGGCAGGGGCTCCTTCATTTAGACTTGTCTGTACGGATTATGTCGCCATTTTTGTATCAATGTTCCCGTTTCATTTTGAATTGACGTCCATACGGATTATGTCGCCATTTTCGCATTAATATTCCCCTATTCAAGTTTTGTGACAGACTTGAATAGGGGAATATTGATACAAAATTGGATAGAAATGTGCGTACAGATTATGTCGCCATTTTGTATCAATTTTCGCGTTTCATTTTGAATTGGCGTCCATACGGATTATGTCGCCATTTTTATATTGATATTCCCCTATTCAAGTTTTGTGAAAGACACCTTGCCCAAAATATGGATCTCCGAGGGGCGATCAATGTGCGGTTAGAATGGTAGAAAGTGGTGGATAGCCCATAGTCCAGCAGAAATCCAGTTTGACCTGGAAGTGAGGTTCAAAGTTTTTTCTTCACTGACTCCTGTTATTTAGATGTTGCCTTTTGTCATCATTGAGCGTTTCAAGAAAATCAAGATGGCGTCCAAGATGGCATTTTAGCGTATAGTTTGAATGTTGCAAACCCAAAAGACAGGTTTTGTCATGATGTAGCTCATGCATGTGAATTTACACAAGTGGAAGCTTTGTACCTTATAATTTGCTCAATTTACATTATATAAGAAACAAAATGACACATGTTAGCCCTCTGTACGATAGGGCGTTAACGTAAGACGTCAACTTCAATTACACCACCCAAACATACATATTTGGGTTATATAGAAAATAGGCATTTTTACCCAGGCGTAGGTATTCGCCCTAAATGATGCTGGCTTTTGTCTGTTTATTCATTAAATTGCAGTTTCAAGATAATTGACATTGTCAAGAACATGTTGACAAAAACCATTTAGGGTAAATAAGGTCACACTGACGTTGTATTTGACGTGTTATCCCCTGCAGTAGCTATGTACATTAATATAAGAACCAGTTTGTAAAAATGATTTGTAGAGAACAATTAATGTCACAAATATGTCTATTTTAATGATATGATAAATAAAAATAGAGTAAAGTCCTATGTAACTGATCAGCAGTCACGATAAATATGTAACGCATATAACTAGCATAATTACGAATAAACAGTCAGAATCAGACTGAAATGCTGAATCGGTGGACTAAAGATTATAAATGCTATCAGTCGGATCCTTAGCCAACAGCCCCTTTGCACAGTAATTCCTTTGTTGGAAACACAAGAAAGCAGTTATGCGTGTTGCCCCATGATCATAACTTGAATGTTAAATTGTAATCTACATTGTTTATCAATGTACTCATATAGGTTATACCGCAACATATTAGCAATGTGAAAAATTTAATGGTTATTAAAAGTGATATACTTTGTATGGCATACAGCTCCATCATCAGGCTGCTCAGGAGTTGAACTTTTCATTGTATTGTTACCAATATGTATCTGGTCAGGTAACTCTGCAGCCCCCTGTTTTTATTCCGACTTGTTACTATCAATGCCTTAAAGAGTTACGAAAGACAAATTTAGGCATGACGACCTGCCAAATGTATGCTACTTAAATGGTTGTTTGCATATTTGCCAAATCTGTTGCATACTATGACATATTTGAAACATTTGGGCAAGACTTAATATTTGGTTACCAGTAAGCCTTCATAAATAAGAAGCTTACACCCATAATTATTTCTAAACAATATAGTTATAACTCAGAGTCAGGAAGACCAAAAACCATTTATTATTTCGATTAGTCCAGCATCTACAGTTATGCACTGCTTATCTCCTTTGCTTGTTTTCTGTTCAGAAATACCATATTGCTGGTTGAGCATATTGCAAATGAAGTATTCATAGACTCTCAACGAACAGTTGTATACGTTACTTGTTCGGTTTATATTTTGTTATGTTGCCGCAAAGGATAACTACAGTTTAGCTGAATACCTTCTGAAGGATAACAACTAAGATTTGCACATAAATAGCTGAACAGCAATGTTATAATCAATAAATCAATATATTCTATCAATTTTAGTTTCCATATCATTATGTGTGTAGAATTCACTGGAACACTGTCCCTTGAAAAATATTTTTTTTGTCAAATCAAAAGTTACTCTGTGTTCCATGCTGAATTGATTTGTTAGGAAATGGTTTGTAATAATAGTCTAGAAAGAACAACGAACAAAATTATAAAAGTAAAAAATATTTAAAAAAAATGTACATTGCTGCAATACCTCAACTGCCCATGTCTCTTTGTTATGTGTAAGTGTTTCTGATACTATACTCATTAAGTCCCATTTGACACATTATCATTAAAATTAAAATAAATGAACTAGAAAAAGCCACCCAGTAAAATCCTATTTAACTGTTTCATCCGTAGGTTTGTTTCTTGACTGTAACTGTTATTTTCAACTGAGCAGTGCCGTTTCTCTTGATAATGTAAAATATATGGCAGGCTTATACACGAAATTATACTCTGCCAGCAAATGTTCAAGATGGCTTAATGCAAAACTTTATTTTGCTGAAATCTCCCAACTTCAGGTCTACACCTCTGCGTTACCACTTCAGAAACTGAGGGTGAGGTTGGGCCCGTAAAATCGATTTAAGCCCCCCAGTAATTCATTACTGACCGTTCCAAGGCGGTAGTTCTGTTGTGGTTCTCTGTTGCCTGTTTTTGGTGTCAGAGTTTCTGTGATGTTTTACCTTATGTATGTTCTTATTATTTTTGGTTCGGTTTGGGTTGCTGAGTGGCCACCTTTTGGGAACAAGCTGCTCATTCGGTTGGCCATATGTTCTCTGTATCTTGATTATTTGTAATCTTAGTTGTTTCCAACTATGGTTTGAGGGCTGGATTTGGATTTTGATTGTTTCAGTTCCTGGTCTTTGCATACTTTTTACTTTCAATGTTAATGTAAACTATACCAGATCTTTTCAATACTCAAGGTTGTACCACGTTTTGTATTGTGGACTACTGGTAATAATATAGTTTTATACTAAACAAGACAAAACAACTCAGGTTTTAATGTTGTCAGGCTGACTGAATATTACTTTGAGGCCTGTCTGCATAATAAATACTGGCTTTTAATATCACCGGTTTGATTTTCTCTAAAGTATTTTTTTGTTTGTTTATTTGTTTGTTTTTATATTGCATCTTTTAGCCTTGTATAACAAAATTTCACACATTAAACTCCCTTAACAATTGTAAAAAATATAATAGAAAGTAGCTGGGCAATAGCATAATTCGATATGATGTTTCTGATAGAATAACAAAGCAAGCAGCAAAACCTTTTTTCATGTTCTGAAAATATCAGGTGCCTAACCATTACATTTTGAAGTAGTCTTTGTTTCGTCCTGTAAATGCAGAAACTTGAAAAGTGGTATTGTAATGAACTGTCCTTTACGTCAATATTATTTACGTCACTAGTAATACAAAACAGAATGTATTCTTTTCTAATAATCAAAGACTCTGTTATGACCAAACTGCTAACACATGTAAAAAAGGAAGATTATGTCACAAAATTTTATGATTTTAACGAAAATGGTCATATGTAACGTATATATTCGATCATTACGGCCAAAGTGCCATCAGCAAATGTGATACAGATGCGTTAAATATATTGTGCCACTATTCCTTGTTGTTTTGAGAGTCCGACAAAGTCAATATTACCCTTTGTTGTTGTTTTATATTCGTACATTGTAATTCAGACTTTTGAATTATATGGAAGTGGAAATTGTGATTTGGAACATATGTATGTAGGCACTGTATTCAACATATTATTTCTCCTGAAGTAAAGTAGATAGGATCTGAAAAGATGAATAAATTGCTTTTTAGACAGTAACAAACATAAGATCTAATACAGAAAAGAAACCTTAAAAGATGAAATTATTTTGGACTGAAATAGCAACTTTATTGGAGAGTAGAGACAAAGGTCACGAATATAGCGCCATGTAAGCTTAAGAGATCTGTTAAACATCGTAACTTGTAGCTGGTGGATTATTCTAGAGCATATCATAATTCTTAAAAAGATAGGCAATTATCAGGAATTAATACAATTAAATACCACATCCCGCTCTAAAAACAATAGCTAAAGAAGCACACACACACACACACACACACACACACACACACACACATATTGAAAAATTGACACAAGTTCACGAAAGACACACACGGTAAACCGAATGAGCAGCTCTTTCCAAAACAGGTGGTCATTCAGCTACCCTTATGAAAAACAGCATCAACATCTATTTTTATCTATTTTATTTTTGTTTTACAAAACAAAAGGCAGATTGGGTAGCTAAACAGGTGACCAAACCGCCAAAGAACATAGACAAGTGGACATAGCACAATGCAAAACCCATGGTTCTTTCGAGGATTGCACAAACCACTCCACTTCTAACAAAGCTAGAGCCAATTTGGAGAGATAATAGAATATCTTTTGTGTCGAAGGAGGAACTGATGTGCTCTTGTCATGCCTGTCTTTTTGTCAGAAGAGTTAAAAAAGAATGCAGGCCTGCTACCAAATGTTACTGACTACCTTATACAAGGATTACGTTACTAATGAAGCTGTTTGCAGAATGATCCAAGCAATCATGACGAATTCCTGACCATGGCATAGAAACAGAAACTGAAAATTATGGCCACATCTTAAAGTTTCTTGGTTTAGCAAAAATGATTCTACAGGGCACAGTGAAAGGAAAAAGACAGAGGTGGACAGAAGAAGAGGTGGGATGGCAATGTTAAGGAATAATAGGGATGATGGACTTTGCCAGACCAACTAGGGAAGCTGAAAACAGGGCCAAGCAGAAAGAGTTTCTTGCAGTAATCTAAGGTGTCAAAATAACCTTGCGAGATTATGGGGTAGAATGGATCGGATAGATAGTGTTCTGAGCATGGTATTTTTTCTCAGTATGATGCTACCCTGGGCTTGATAATCCTAGATTACAGAGACAATAAAGGTTCAATACCACATCATGAAACTCAAATACAAAAAAGCACCTTATTAAGGGTTCATCATACACAAAATGTGGGTGGGGTACCTCACATATATAAGTGTTACGAGGGATGACTGAACAGTTCTGAGCCTAAGATACTTCTTGTGAATCTGCGCATGCGTGCTTAAGATGTCATTCACTAGCTTCCGGTGGAAGTTTTAAAAAATTTCTGTCAAAAGGTTTCGTTTACACAGCGTCTTAAACACAAGAGGGTTGGCAATTTAAAAAAAAAAAAACATTTAAAATCTATTTGTCTCGCATTACTTTGAAAAATCTTTCTGCACATTCTACAAGATTTAAATGGTTCTTGTTGTAATACATGCAAATATGATGATTTGTCAATGGTTTGATGGAAACACAAAATATTTTGAAATCTTGCGGCCTAACAGTAAAACCTTTAATTTTGCAACCCTTAAATTTGGAGAGTGACATCTCACTTTCGTGTTTGTTATGCACATTGTGAGCAAAAACAAAAAATGATCACACACAAATAAACATTGGCATCTTAAATAATTTTTGTCAAAAAGAGTTAAAAGATATTCATTCCTGTGCACGCACAGCATACATCTCCGACTGTGCACTATCTGCAGAAACTCTCAAACAGACACTTCTTAACAATTAAATATTTGCATTTAATTCTGAAATGGAATACATTTATGTTTGCCAATATCATCACTTACAGGGATGCTGTATGACATATATTTGCATAAAAAACGTATTCTGATTTGGGTACCTTGACCACTATCATTCAATTTGATTTACTCTGCTAAAGTTATGGTTGGTCAAAGAGTTATACAGTGCAATCGTGGGGGTAGGTGAAACAAATGACGTGTTATCCGATTGATACAGAAGATAAATTCCCGAAATTGGGCGATTGTTGCTCTTCAGAATGGTCGTTTAAAATCAATGACTCAAATCCACTCTGAAGGTTTCAGAACATGGTGAGGCTCAGAATTTTTCAATCATCCCTCGTATGTCTGAATTTTTGCAACTGAGTGTAGGAAGAAAACAAAAAAGAAACATAATTAAAAATACTATTAGAACAGCTGCAGTTATGTCCCAAAATATTTATCATTAAGAAAGCAAGCATTTAAAAAAACGGCACAAAACAATGGTTTAAGAATTTGCGCCCGAACTCACAGCAGAAGGTTATATGGTGAAAACTGTTTACAGCAAATGTCACAGGAGTACATAATCAACAATGTCTTAGAGTATTCTAGCCAGAAATTGTTTAATACCATAAACCACCATCAATATTCATGCTCATTTTTTACGTGGAGAAGGTCAGCCATTTTTCATTGACAAAAAACGTAAACAAAAATTCAGATAAGTTCCTTGAAACAATAAACTCCTGACACACCAAGCAGATAACATTCCATTATAATGTAGACTATAATCTACCGTGTCATTGAGGTCTGATCTGCGATCGGAAACTTGATTCTTAGACAATTGAACCGCAATTAGTTAACAAAGTCATCCAAATTTCCCACTTCAAGATCAGCTGATTTTTGCAAGGCCTTATCACCAAAACTATTGCTCCGCGTGTAAGCAGAGCTAGGGTAAACATCGGTAAATTTTCATCAACTGTAGTTTTTTATTTTATTTATTTGTTTTTTTAAATATGTTAAAACAATTATAAGCCCAGAAAAGTGTATATTATACGATTTATTTATAAAAATATTGACGGATATCGGGTTATATTCTGTGCGTTAAAACACCGGAAAGAGGAGTTGTTCGGCACTTCCTTTATGCTGCTTTGTACACAAATTTTCATCGTTGATAATAATTTCTGATCTGCACTGTACATGTAAAAATCAAGGTACTTATCGGCATATTTTGTTACATACTACTTTGATGTAGAGGTAGGAAGATGTTTTTCTGCGAGATCTTGGTAATGATGGTTATTCTTTTGCGTTTTAACTTTTTGTGTAAACGCGTAAACAGTAGTAAAATAGTTGTAGTGTGAAATAACTAAACAACTATGGTAGCCATTACACGCCAACATATACATGTAATGCATAAATTGAGATATGTCGAATTTTGATAATAATTTGGAACAGTCTAGCGTTATTTTCATTTGTTTTACTGTGCTTCAGTGTGGAATTATTGGTTATTTATACCAAGAATGGGATTCTACCAAAGATAGAAAATGGCTCTGAAAAGACCTATCGTGTGCGGAAAATTACGTTAATTTGATATATTTTGCCACTTCTATTTGCGACTAATGTGCAAGGTAAATCATAAAATGTTTTTGATACTTCCAGTAAAAGATACTACAAGGCAAAATTCAATATTCAAGGGCCAACTAATACCATGATGATATTAAACGTATTAAACGCACAATTTTATAGCATAAAATGGCAAATAGAAGTCCTAGTGGGTGCCTGAAAATTCTTTTCGATGGCTTAAGCCTTTTTCTGTCTTTAGTATGAAGGCCAAAAATGGGTTTGTTAAGGAAAGGAAAATACAGTACAGTGCTTGAATTAATGTCATTTCGTACCATGGAGTTTCGAACCTAAAGAAATTTGTACCCAGCTCTGGACATTTCGAAAGACTTTTCTTGTTATAGGTTGGCAGGTAGGCATACAGACAAGTACATTATCATTGTATCTTACTGAAAAGTGCGATAATATCAATTATATCCAAGGGAAACAACTGAAAATTGAATTGTATGAGGCCAATACTGGCCACCATACCTTTCTTTTTTTTTAGTACTATTTAGAAACAAAAAAATATGTCTAAAAATCTACGATATTTTTCAGACACTTGTGTAATTAAAATTAGCAGTATTTCTTTTATACTTTCCAATTAATTATAGAGATTTCTCGGTGAAAACAGTGAAATTATCACTTTCGGTTTCACTGTTTCCGAAATAGGATTTTTGTGAAATAGCCTCAAGTTTTGTATTGATTAATTGGCTAAATCTTATCTGGCTTGACAAAAATTACGTCACGCATGTTTGCACGTAATACCGACGTTAATGACGTCACTTAAAGCGCCAACGTAACATTGTTAGTGCACACGACGTCAGGCCGTCTAAGTTTCCTGTTGGCATTCTTTCTTGGCAATTTTTGTTTAGATCTGCTTATCAAAATGATATTTGAAGCTATTTTTCAGTTGCAAACTCGTTTACAACCGATGTCATGCCCAGTTAACACGCTGGAACCATCAAATTTAACGCAAAACGGCTAGAAAAAAATTGTGTTCTGTCGTGATGGCTGACGCTCTTGAATAAACAGAGTTATTGCGATTTTCAAGCATAAAAGAAATAGAAAATTTGACTTTTACAGTGTAAGATGAATTTTTATTTCACTCATGAACACCAAAAGTGGATGCAAACATTAATTTTCTTTTTTTGTTGAAATTTGCTTTTTGACACGTAAAAACTGAAATAACTAAAATAGAGAAAAAACGTCTCCGAAAAATATATCTCAAATTTTGATATGTTTAAATAAAATGTGAATTTGGAATGCTGATGAAATACTTACATTTTACCGTGTAAATATTTCTCAAAGTAGATTTTTAAAACTATACCGCCTGTTCAGATAACGTTGATTTTTTTAAGTCAAGCTAAATGTTGCGCTAAGAGCGGCTCCCTACCTTTCTTTTAACATCAATAAAACAATGTCGAGCTATTCTACAGAATCTATGAAAATGAAAAACGAAAAAATTGAAGAAATGTTTCATTACGTTTTCTAGACAGAAGGGTTTAAACAGGTCAGGGGTTCGTTTTTCCCGGTTTGCTTTTCAGAAGTATTTGACTTCGCGAAATACGTGGTTCGTAAGAGTCAATAAATGAAACTTCACGTTTCGCAAAACAAATATCATTGCAAAAAACTACTAAAAAAAATGGCGAGTTGAAGTTGAGACCTTCCTCCCTGGAAGACGGAAGATACTAACTCAGATTTTTTCGTTATTCGTTCCGTTATATATTGAAGAAGAAGAGCTATATAAGCTACCAGCTTTCGTTCTGATCCTATTGCTTTGTGTAATTGTGTTATTTGTATGTTATTATGTGCATTTTGAAAATAAAATATGTTTAAACCAAGAGATCATAAATGTTTTACTAGAAACTAAAATTTTACTGGAAAGCATTCTTAGGAATAACCGCTCTTTGACATTGTATTAAACGACATCATCGGAACAGGGGGGTTTAGGTAAACAAATATACTTTGTGACAAATTTACATAGTGAAAACTTAAAATTGTTTAAAATGTTACATGTAAACGTGTAAACGTATTTCATTAAAACATATAAAATTTCAGGTATATTTTCGGACACGTTTTTTCTCTGTCTAAGCTTTTATGTGAAATTATGCAATATTCAGTAGCTAATAAAATTTCTTGTTTGCGTAAATCAGCATAAAATGGGAAATATTTGGACAAAGTAATGACACATCTTTAAAGGCCTCTTGACGGCTCGCTCTTTGGTATGAAATTTATTACGATATTTTACGGAGAGCAAAACAAATGCGAAAATTATATAAAATTGAGCGCTATTTATTTTATATAAAAAAACATCAGTCCCTCACATATTCATGACGTCACAGAAAAAGAAGTACATATTTCATACTTAAAAGAAAATCTTTCTGTTAGTCAGAAAACGCTGAACTTCTTGAGCATTGTTCTTTTTACATGAAACCTGAAAATTTTGGTTTTGTCTTATTCCACCTTCCTAAAGTGTAGTTACTCTTTAAATTTACATGCCTTATATACCAGTATTTATGTTTGGTAAAGGCTTGTTTTATGACTACCTACCAGGGAAAGAGTCGTTCCTTTTCAATCCGCACATGTTATCGTAATTTTTGACTATGTTGTTGCTTTGTGTAACTACTTCCCGTATGGTGTGGGGTGTGGAATCTAATTGCATCAGTTCCAAAATTAAGTTTTGTATGTATGTTAATGGGCTACGGTGATATATTCATTTACGTCCACTGCAGAATACTGTTCCCAAAAATATGGAAGCACGGCGCACTGCATTATTTAGACATCCGTTAGTATCAAAAGTAATGACAATAGTACTAACTCTATTCTAACCGCCTTTCACGGGATTTCTTCCGTGCTTTCAGAGGCTTCCAAGTTGGTCGTTTGTTAGCGAATTGTGGAAATACAATATGTTCAAATCGCGCACTACTACGAACGCTAAAGTAAACTGGACATGTTTTAAGGCTTCCAATAGAACTAGCCTTTATAATATGCCTCTGCAAATTATCGTTTTTGATGAATTTCAGAGTCACCGCTTCAAACGAATTTTGTATCATTCTGAAATCATCTGAACATTGGTTTATATCTGCTACAATACTGTTTATTCTTATAAAAAGGTTTTCACCTCCCAGTTCGTATTTCTTTTACGCCTTTTCAATACACCGGTAGGCTACATCAAGTTCTGCAACTAGTTTGTCAATATCACTCATTTGCTCTGAGAACAGTTTTGACTGCTTATCGAACAAAGCATCTACTTCTGCTTTAAACTTTTTTGTAAGACGCTCAATCAGCGATACGAGTTCATCAAACATACGTTGACATTCTTTAAGGACCGTATCTTGTTGCATTTCGAGATGAGAGCGCAAGTGAGTATCAAGATGTTCTTGAGAAGATAACATTTTCTCTTTCAGCTTCACAACAACCGTCTTCAGAGTTCCTATATCCTGTGCGTTAGCTTTGAAACTTACAGCTTTGACTGGCTCCCTCGCACATGCTCTGTGCGACTTCTTTACGCACTCAGAACAAACTAAACAATAGTGATCTTCGCAAAATTGATCCAAATCTCGACCTTCATGGCTAGTACAAAGGTTATAGCATACAGGTCTCTGCTTCTGACTTAACGGTATATCTTTACCTCTCAGAATTATGTCCTTCATATATCTTTCTTGGTCTGTGTGAACCGTCTCACAACCTTCGCATAAAAATATGTTGCATGTTTTACAGAAAGCGTTTACCTTTGCCATGCGATCGCTTTCCTGGTAGCATTCATCACAAAAAGGGTCGTTATACTCTTCTGAGACAGCTTCAGGCGTATAACCGGTAGCCATACTGCAAATACAAAACCTTTAAAGTACACGATTGTATCGATATATGGCACATACATTTGAGTAATACATGGGGGATCAAAAGAAAGTCATATGACTGGTGTGAATTTGTATCCCATACTTCAATCATTAAATTGATAAACTATAAAACGTAACGCACCATAGCGCAGTTTTCAGTTTTAATTTCTTTTGGGATCATTGAGCCAATTAATCGAGCACTGCTTAAGCTGGCGCTAATAAGCGTCTGCAGCATCGTCACAAGAAAAGACTCAGTAAAACTGAAATGGAACATCGTACGCACGCTCTACACACTGCTATCAGGAGCTCAATATTTCTGTCATGAAAGAAGCTATAAGCTCTTCATGTTTCCCATAATGAAATCAGTAAAATAACATACCCTTTAATTTACTCTCCAAATTTGCAATATCCAGAGCATTCAAGACCTCACTATCCAAAGCATTACCAAAATACTGAAAAAAGCGTAGATTAACACGGCGCAGTTTAAAAACAAAACATGAAGATTGCCACTGTAAATCACTCGAACACAAATCAGATACGAGACGTTATAGGGTCATTCATGTATTCATGTAATTTCAAACGAAACATTATCCGGGGTTATAATGATAAAGATATGGGCATGTAAATCAATGTCCCCTGCAAGTATCGGATTCAAATTTAGCATGAGAACATTCGACATTGCTATTTTTACACGCCTGTTTTGAAAAAAAAAAACGGATTATTATGACATGGCGATGTCCGTCCGTCTATACGTCCGTCCGTCAACATTCTTGTGCGCGCCATAACTCAATAACCGTTTGGGATATGTTTATATATAATTTTTTCTCTCTTTCAGAACTATTTCGGTAAATATACTTTCATGGAACGACCTAATTATTACCTTTTTTCTCCTGCAACGAATCTTGATTTTTTGTTTATCTACATGTTATCCATGCTAAGGAGTAATTTATCAAGCGTATCATCTTTTGTATCAATATTACTCTTGGAATGTTGGTGGTTTGTTTTCGAAAACTATTAACAAGCTTAATGATTCTAACTTTCTTACAGAATTATTGCCTTATGGCATTGTTTTTCTTTCCGAAACTCACACTGGCTATGAAACCAGAATTTTACTTGACGGGTTTCAACACTATTCCATATGTAGACCGATCTCATCAAATAACAGATATTACGGTGGATTGGCTTTATTGGTAAGAGATACAATACGATCTGGTATAAAAATACTGAAGAATACAAGTTCTGAATACCAGTGGGCAAAACTATGTAAGAACTTTTTCAGTTGGAAAAAGACATTTTCATCTGTTTTTCATACATTTCACCCTGTTACTTTCAAACCAAGTCAGATACAGATACAATTGAGGCTATTTTCAGAGATATCAATGTCTTCAAAAACACTGGGCATGTAGTATTATGTGGAGACCTAAATGCTAGAACAGGGTCAGAATTAGACTTTATCATAGACGATACAGATAAGCATATCCCTTTAGACCCTCAGTATATTATTGATGAAGATATTCAGCAACGTAAAAGTCAGGATTTAAAAATAGATGACAGAGGGAAGCAAATTATTGACATGTGTATTACGTCAAGATTGAGAATATTGAATGGTAGAACAACAGGTGATCTTCTAGGAAAATGTACTTGCCATAAACCAAATGGTTCAAGTATTGTTGATTACGTACTTTCGTCTGAGGAACTGTTGAAAGATGTCCTTTATTTTCATGTACATGAATTCAAACCTTTATATTCAGATTGCCATAGTAAAATTTCGTTTAGTGTAAAGGCGTCATTTCAACCACAAACTGCTTTAAAAAAGGATGAGAGAATGCCATCCCAATTCAAATGGTCTAAATATTCAGCAGAGAAATTTAAAAGAGCACTGAATAATCTAGAAATTGTGTCTAAGATAAATTCCCTCCTTTCCGATCAATTTGATATAAATGATAATGGAATAGATTCTGCTTGTGGCAAATTTGAAGACATTGTTATTAGTGTTGCTGAACAGAGTTTAAGTAGGAAAACATTAAGTAGTTCTAGACAACATAAAAGTAAAAAATGGTATGATGAACAGTTATATATAAAACGCAGAGATTTAAACCGTACTTTTTTTAACTACCCGAAAGAGTCCTTGATTTGGAAATAAAATATATTCTAATTCTAATTCTGTTCATGAAATTTTATAAGAATATGTATTAGGTTAGGGCAACGTGTCGCATACAAAAATGGTTGCTCCCCTCTTTGTCTGTTTCCAAGTTATGCCTCTTTGATTAGTTTTTTTTCCAGCGTAGTCTTGTGCGCCCCATAACTAGATAACCGTTTGGAATTTCTTGATGAAACTTCACAGCAATATGTATGACATCCAGACAATAGCAATATAGTAACTTTACAGCAATATGCATGATCTCAATGAGGTGTGTCACATATAAGAATGGTTGCTTCTTCTTACTTAACTTCGTAGTAATGTCCCTTAAGTTCCCTTGGGCTATTCATGTGCGCGCCATAACTAGGTAACTGTTCTGAATATCATGACGAAACTTTATAGCAATGTATATGAGGTCAAAATAGAAAATGATTGCTCTCCCATCCTTAGTTTTTAAGATATTATGCACAGTTGTGCACAGCTATATGCATTTGGTCAAAATGCTATTCACAGTTTTAGTCATCAAGGGAGACTACTCAATATTTACAATATGCAAGTATGCAAAGACCAGGAACTGAAACAATCAAAATCCAAATCCAGCCCTCAAACCATAGTTGGAAACAACTAAGATTACAAATAATCAAGATACAGAGAACATATGGCCAACCGAGTGAGCAGCTTGTTCCCAAAAGGTGGCCACTCAGCAACTGAAATAATACTGAAATAATATAATAATAAACACTGAAATAATTCTATTGTTCAATTCGCGGGTTTCAGACATGCAATGATGTCTTTAACCGTCTTTAATCAAAAGTATAATGTGTTCATATAATTTATTATTCATGTTTAAATGTATTACATGTATTGATACAATTGTTTTTGAAGGGTAAAACAATCCAACAAAGGCTTTTTTAGCCTAACTCAAAGATTCAAGAATATAGCACTTTAAATGTAGAAACACTTATCAAACTGTTTGATACTCTGATCCGGCCAATCTTAACATATGGAAGTGAAATATGGATTTCTTATTATAAATAAGACTTATTAAATGATAAGTACCCATTTGAATTAGTCCATCTGAAATTTTGTAAATTTTCTTTAGGAGTTCATACAAAACGTTTAACTTAGAATAACATAACATGATAAAATGTAACATATCTTTATTTCACTCTGGTCAAATGACGTAAGATGCCTTTTTTGAATGCGAATTCGGTGTTCGTCAAGAAGAGAACATCCCCCCCCCTTTTATTTGCTCTTTATTTGAATTATCTTAAGACATTTTTACTAGCAAATCAATCAAATGGTGTCACTATTGACATTGCTAATGAGGATATTGTACTTTATTTGAAAATCTTTGTCCTTCTATATGCAGATGACACTGTCTTACTAGCCGAAAGTCCAGAAGAGCTACAAAAATCATTAGATATATTTTCTCAAAACTGTAAGACATGGAAACTAAAAATAAATACCAATAAAACAAAAGTGCTTATTTTTGGAATAAGGAAAAAGCCAGATTTACATTTTGTTGTTACTGATACAGCTTTAGATATACTAAATAGCAGGTAGCTAATGAATTTTTCGGAGAGCATGCAGAACAGAAGTCGCTAAGCACAGGTTTGAAACTTGTTAGTAGATTTTAAAGGCACGTTCGGACGATTTGTCATTGTTTTATAAATTAATCAATAGACAAAGAGGTAAACTATCAAACTTAATGTTCATTAGCTACCAGTTGATAGTTATAAGGTGACATACATTTTGTAGAAATTTCCATGAAAATGAGTATTTTCATTTATAAAAGGTACCGTAATGACCCTAAATATTCGGACAAATGGGTCTCAGCAAACATTGTACACCCAGATTTAAGTGCTCCTGAAGGAGCAGTCTGATCAGGGTCTACAATTTTTTGCTATTCACTAAGCATCATTTGGACGGATTACCAAGTGTAAAAACCACTTACTAAGAAATTTTGAACAATAATTGTTAGACTTTTGGGTGTCCGAAATTTAAGGTCATTACGGTACTGTATTCGACCTTATTAGCCCACATGCCCCTACACTGAACAAATTTCTGATCAGTCACAATTTCAATAGAGTCAAGCCTGATTAATCTGGCTACGAATTGAGAAGCACAAAATTTTATTCTTGTATTTAACAGTGCAGCCTGAGATGGGGTCAGTTACCTTGGAGGTAATTAATTACCATTACATTGCAGTGTTAGCATTAGCATTACCATTATTATTACACAGTTTTGGAACAAGTAATTAATTAAATTACCATTACTTGGCAAATGAAATGTATTTCCATTACTCGTTACATTTTGCCATCATAACTTTTCACCTATAAAATAAGTGCAGGGAAAATATATTTTAACTTAATTTATTTGTTACGTTACAATAGAAACAGAGATTCTTTGAGAGAGGTGATGGTGCTAGGATTGTGTTTTTTGCTGGAAGACATTGCCCAGGGTGTAGATGATCTGATAAACTTTTGAAAAAAAATGGTGAATTTTTTACCGAGTTATACCCCTTTGACTTTTTTACTTGTTTTTCCTCCCCAGGTCTTGTCATTCAGGAGTTATGCCCCGTTTCGATTATTCACTTTATATAGGACCAACCTTGTGAACAAAATATTTGAAGAACCACTTAAGCTAGGATCCTGATATATGGCATACAGTTACATAGCAGGGTGTAGGTGACCTGATTAACTTTTGAGCATATTTAGTAAATAGAATTTCCGTTTTCTAGACATAGGCATACACTATAGGAACATGCTTGTGAACAGAGTATCTGAAGAAACACATGAGCTAGGATCCTTATATATGGCATACAAGTTTGGACCAAGGTGTAAATGAACTGATTAACTTTTGAGCCTATCTCATAAATTTTGTGTTGAGCTATTCCCCTTTTTTGACATAGGCATTTTGTATCTGACAAAGCTTGAGAACGAAATATCTGAGGAACCCCGTATGCTAGGATCCTCATGTTTGGCATGCAGGTTTGGACCAAGGTGTAGCTGTCCTGATTAAATTTTGATCCTATTTCATAAATTTTTGTTATTTTCTTTTTCCATTTCTGGACATAGGCATTTTGTATACACACAAGCTATTGGAACAACTTTGTGAACAAAATATCTGAAGAACAACTTTAAGTATGTTCCTTGTATTTGGCATACAGTTTAAAACAGGCTAAGATGTAGATGAACCAATTAAAACAAACATTATGGTATGAACCTTCTTCAGAGACAAGCATATGGTTGGGGGGCATAGTGTTTCATAAACACATTTTCTAGTTTTAGTATGGATGGAAATCATGCAAGCTATATAACTTAAAATTGGTTGTGGAATTAGAACCAGCCCATTTTGGGATTGGTAATTTGTGTGATACAGAGTCTTAACATTGTTTGATCATCAGGCCATATTGCTAGTGGTAGCTATCGCAGACTGTTTTTTATGCTCCCTGAAGGGTGATCATATAGTTGCCACTTTGTCCGTCCGTCCGTCTGTCCATCCATCCCACTTTTTTCCGGAGCATATCTCTGAAAGTATAAGGGGGAACTAAATGAAACTTTACACATTGATATAGGACACTAAGGGGAAGTACAGTGCACAAGAACCATGACCCTATCACAAGTACTTACGAAGTTAGCTCCCTTTCCAGTTTCTAGCTCACCTGAGCACGAAGTGCTCAGGGTGAGCTTTTGGGATACCCTGATGTCCGTCGTCCGTCGTACGTCCGAAAGTCCGGACGTCCGGACGTCCGTCCGTCCGTCAACTTTTGCTTGTGTACACTCTAGCGGGCACAGTTTTGATCCAATCTTTCTGAAACTTTGTAAGAATGTTTATCTCCATTAAATCTAGGCCAAGTTTGAAACTGGGTCATGTCGGGTCAAAAACTAGGTCACTAGGTCAAATCTTAGAAAAACCTTGTGTACACTCTAGAAGGCACAGTTTTCATCCAAAGTTCATAAAACTTTGTCAGAAGGTTTATCTTAATAATATCTAGGACAAGTTTGAAACTGGGTCACGTCGGATCAAAAACTAGGTCACTAGGTCAAATCTTAGAAAAACCTTGTGTACGCTCTAGAAGGCACAGTTTTCATCCAAAGTTCATGAAACTGAGTCAGAATGTTTATCCTCATAATATCTAGGACAAGTTTGAAACTGGGTCACGTCGGGTCAAAAACTAGGTCACTAGGTCAAATCATAGAAAAACCTTGTGTACGCTCTAGAGGACACAGTTTTGATCCAATCTATATGAAACATTGTCAGAATATATATCTCCATAAACTCTAGGCCAGCTTTGAAACTGGGTCATGTCGGGTCAAAAACTAGGTCACTAGGTCAAATCTTAGAAAAACCTTGTGTACGCTCTAGAAGGCACAGTTTTCATCCAAAGTTCATGACACTTTGTCAGAATGTTTATCTTTATAATATCTAGGACAAGTTTGAAACTGGGTCACGTCGGATCAAAAACTAGGTCACTAGGTCAAATCTTAGAAAAACCTTGTGTACGCTCTATAAGGCACAGTTTTCATCCAAATTTCATGAAACGTAGTCAGAATGGTTATCCTCATAATATCTAGGACAAGTTTGAAACTGGGTCACGTCGGGTCAAAAACTAGGTCACTAGGTCAAATCATAGAAAAACCTTGTGTATGCTCTACAGGACACAGTTTTGATCCAATCTATATGAAACATTGTCAGAATATATATCTCCATAAACTCTAGGCCAAGTTTGAAACTGGGTCATGTAGGGTCAAAAACTAGGTCACTAGGTCAAATCTTAGAAAAACCTTGTGTACACTCTAGAACGCAAAGTTTTCATCCTAATTCATGAAACTTTGTCAGAATGTTTATCTTTATAATATCTAGGACAAGTACGAAACTGGGTCATGTTGGGTCAAAAACTAGGTCACTAGGTCAAATCATAGAAAAACATTGTGTATGCTCTAGAGGACACAGTTTTGATCCAATCTTTATAAAACATTGTCAGAATGTTTATCTCCATAAACTCTAGGTCAAGTTCGAAACTGGGTTATGTCGGGTCAAAAAACTAGGTCACTAGGTCAAATCTTAGAAAAACCTTGTGTACACGTTAGAAGGCACAGTTTTCATCCAAAGTTCATGAAACTTTGTCAGAATGTTTATCTTTATAATATCTAGGACAAGTTTGAAACTGGGTCACGTCGGGTCAAAAACTAGGTCACTAGGTCAAATCTTAGAAAAACCTTGTGTACGCTCTTTTAGGCACAGTTTTCATCCAAAATTCATGAAACTTAGTCAGAATGTTTATCCTAATAATATCTAAAACAAGTTTGAAACTGGGTCACGTCGGGTCAAAAACTAGGTCACTAGGTCAAATCATAGAAAAACCTTGTGTACGCTCTAGAGGACACAGTTTTGATCCAATCTATATGAAACATCTAGGCCAAGTTTGAAACTGGGTCATGTAGGGTCAAAAACTAGGTCACTAGGTCAAATCTTAGAAAAACCTTGTGTACACTCTAGAAGGCACAATTTTGCATCCAAAGTTCATGAAACTTTGTCAGAATGTTTATCTTTATAATATCTAGGACAAGTACGAAACTGGGTCATGTTGGGTCAAAAACTAGGTCACTAGGTCAAATCATAGAAAAACATTGTGTACGCTCTAGAGGACACAATTTTGATCCAATCTTTATAAAACATTGTCAGAATGTTTATCTCCATAAACTCTAGGCCAAGTTCGAAATTGGGTCATGTCGGGTCAAAAACTAGGTCACTAGGTCAAATCTTAGAAAAACCTTGTGTACGCTGTAGAAGGCACAGTTTCGATCCAAAGTTCATGAACTTTTATCAGAATGTTTATCCTCATAATATGAAGGACAAATTTGAAAATGGGTCATGTAGGGTCAAAAACTAGGTCACTTGGTCAAATCATAGAAAAACCTTTTGTATGCTCTAGAGGACACAGTTTTGATCCAATCTTTATGAAACTTTGTCAGAATGTTTATCTCCATAAACTCTAGGCCAAGTTTGAAAGTAGGTTATGTCAGGTCAAAAACTAGGTCACTAGGTCAAATCTTAGAAAAACTTCGTGTAAGCACTAGAAGGAACAGTTTTGATCCAATCTTCATGAAACTATGTCAAAATGTTTATTGTCCATATATATATGCCCCTTTTGAAACTGAGTCACATCAGATCAGAAACTAGGTCACTAGGTCAAATCTAAGAAAATCTTTGTGTACACCCTAGAGGGCACAGTTTTGATCCAATCTTCATGAAACTCTGTCAGAATGTTTACCTTTATGAAATCTAGGTAAGTTTGAAAATGGTTTGTGTCGGATCAAAAACTAGGTCACTAGGTCAAATATAAGAACGACCTTGTATACGCTCCAGAGGGCACAGTTTTGATCCAATCTCAATGAAACTTTGTCAGAATGTTTATTCTTACAATATCCGGTTTGAAACTGGGTCATGTCGGGTCAAAAGCTAGGTCACTAGGTCAAATTTAAATTAAGTTATGTTGCAAGAATCAGAACTAACATTGCAATGATGCAAGCCACAAACTCCTTGGAATACATTAGTTTCACCACAGTGAGATAATGATGCTACCATTCTATCATCTGTGTTTGCCTAGTTAAGTCTAGTTGAAATCCATCAAAGGAACTCAACATGAACGGGAACTTTTTGGAGAAGCGACTCTGCCATTTTCAGCTCACCTGATCGAGCCTTACAGTATTGGTGTTGGCCGCCTCTTTCATCCATCCATAAACATTTTCAAACATCTCTGAAACCACTGGGCAGATCAAATTTCATATGGAGCCTGCACATGGGTCAAAGGATTGAAAGTTCTTCAAATGATCTTGGTCACATGACCAAGGTGGCCGCCATTCCCATGTATGGTAAAAACTCTCATAAATCTTCACCAGAGCCAGTGAACTGATTAATGCTCAGGTGAGCGATTCAGGGCCACCATGGCCCTCTTGTTTCAATATTTTGCTTGTCCGGAGCATATCTCTGAACGTATAAAGGGGAACTAAATGAAACCTCACTCAATGATAGAGGACAATGAGAGGAAGTGCAGTGCACAAGAACCATAACCCTGTGCATTGTGCATTATGTTATTAATTCTTTTTAATAATAGAAAAAAGTGTGTATGTGTGTGGTTGGGACTAGGGATTTGGGGCAAAGATAATGAATACTAAGTACTACTTTAAAATAGTATTAAAGGATATCATTTGCTTTTTTTCAATGAAAAGTCTGCACTACATTTCATTTCACTGGGCACATGGCCTGTTGCTCTTTATGCAAAATCAGGAGTCCATCCCAGCTTTTGTAGTAAAGCACGTTTCTAAAATGTAACCCAACAGATCTTAATATATAGATTGACTCATATCTCATTTTTCCTATAAATTTCTTTGCTTTTGATCACCGTTTATTGGACAGAAATCACAAAGTGCAAATAATGCAGAGCATTAACAATAAACTCAGCTGTTACTGCATTCAATGTCTAATTCTACTCTACCCTAAACATTTCGGCCAAAGGCCTTCTTCTGTAAAATGGAGCTTCATAGAGAATTACCTTAGCAGCAATTGCGCACGACAAAGAGTTTGGCTAGCGCAATGGCGGCTAACATGAAATTACGAGAAAATTATATCTTTGCAGCAATTAAATGCGCTAGACAAACAGTTTGACTAGTGCAATGGCTGCTAAGATATAATTCTCTATGAAGTTCCGCTTTACTGAAGAAGGCCTTCGGCCGAAATTTTTATAAGGAGTGGAATTAGACATTGCTTAGTTCTTTCCCTACTGGAAAACATTTACAAGTTGTATTACTACATGGATTGTAAAGGTAACTAAAGAATATTTATCCAGAATGAACTTTCACTGCCAATATTAAACTATAATATTGTGTCTGTAAGACACAAATGATGTTCCCGTTCAGTGCCTGTCACGAGGCTCGTTACATCACAAAATTGTCTATTATTAACAAATACTATTCAAACCACATGCAGATTTGCATTATGCCTACAATGTTTATGCAATTGCTCTAAATAGTTCTGTTGAAGTCTGTGGAAGGAGCCGAATACACAAGCTCCATACCCTAAAGCATACAAAAGTGGCTTCCACTGACTAAGTTCAAAAGCCATAATTATGTCAAAATTAATTTTAGCACCATCAAAAAGCCAAATGCACATTTTCATTGTGTTCACATCATGTGTACAAAGTTTGAAAAGAACTAAAGCAGTAGGAGCAGTTGATACCCAAACTCAAGTTGATACCCTATAGTACAAAAAAACTGCCTCAATGACTATGTTCAAGCGGTTGTAATTCTGTCAGAATTTATTTCTTCTCCATGAAAAAGCCACATGCACATCTTCATCAAAACAGTAGGAGGAGTTGATTACACAAACACCATACTCTATAGTGCAAAAAGCTGCCCAAAGTTCAACAAACCGTAATTCTGTCAAAACTGATTTTACCTCCATAAAAAGCCACATGCACATCAGATTCTTTGTTATGTCCACAACAGTTTGAAAAAGATAAATGATCCCATGTAAAACTATGGGAGGAGTTGATTACACAAACTCGATACCTGAAAGTGTGACAAACGGATTGACAGACAGACAGGAGCAAATCTTAATGCCCTCTGACTACTGTCATGGAGGCATGAAAAATACTTACTATTTTCTTTTTTAGTGTGCCTTTGCCAAGCAAAGGAGAGCTAATGCTATATCCCCGGTGTCGTAGTCCGAGTATGCGTCAGCGTTCGTGTTCGCATTCGGGATCTCGTCCTAGTCCGTGTCTGAGCAGTTTAACCTATGTTAACCATTTGCATTTAGGTCTTTTTCTCAAAAAGTATAAGGGCTAGAGTAATGAAACTTGGTACACACTTTTATCAGCATATGATCACCTGAATGTATGCACCATGTATGACCTCAACCTACTGGTCATGGTCTACTGACTTTGAAAATATTTAGGTTAATGTAAACCATTTGCGTTTAGGTCTTTTTCTCACAAAGTATAAGGGCCAGAGTAATGAAACTTGGTACATCAGCACGAGATCATTTGAATGTATGCACCATGTATGACCTTGACCCACTGGTCATGGTCTTCTGACTTTGAAAAAAATTAGGGTTATGTTTGTTAAGCATTTGTGTTCAAGTCAGTTTCAAAGTAGTTGTAAGGGTTAGAATCATGATATTTGGTAATTACTTGCATCTGGATTAGGACATGTGAGTGTAACCAACCATGTAAGACAGTGACCTACACTTTTACGCCTCACTGACTTTATATTTCTCAGTCCCTATATGGGTTACAGTTATGATACTTTGCACACACTTACACATGGACAAGATCATTTCAGCAGCATTCTCTTTGTATGGATTTGATCCATATTTTATGCTCCATTGATTTTATGGTACACTTTACTGACTTGATATTTATCAGTCCCTGTATGGGTTAGAGCCATTATACTTGGCACACACTTATATTTGGACAAGAACATGTTAGCATTGCCATCAATGTTTGGATTTGACTTCCATTTTATGCTTCACCGACTCTGTCATATTTCTCAGTCCCCATATGCATGGCAATCATACTTGACACTCACATACGTTTGGACAAGAGCCTTTCAATACCACCAGCGCTGTGAGAGTCAAGCTTCTGTAAGGCGCTCTTTGTTGTCGTCTGACAACTCTTGTTACTGGCTTCTTTCGTTTAAGGATGTTCAGCATCCACTATCCCTTGCTAGCTGGTTTGGCGATGATGTCATTCTCACATGACATCATAAATGATGTCACAAAACGTTCGTTAAGACATCATGAGTTACGACCTTTCACATAGATAGAAATGTCAATGCAAAACTGTTGCAACTCAAGTTGCAACCCTATTGCGTTGTGTAAACTTTAACATTAGATGACAACGTCTCAGTGCAAAACGGTTGTAACTCAAGATACAACTCTTTTGCACTGAGGACAAACACAACCATATGAAAATATTATTTTTCTCCTGTAAAGTTTCAAGACAGCAAAGTTGAGATTTATCAAGAATATGTTTACATGAAAAATACATCAAACTATATAAAAAGTGAGTTTTGAAAAAAACTGCTAGTTACAACCCGTTTGCACTGAGCCAACGAAATATCTTTGTGAACAAAATATTTGGAGAACCTCTACCTCTAAGCTATGTTCCTTATATTTAGCATACAGGTACAGGCTAAGATGTAGACGAACCGATTAAAATCCCTTTTTGATTTAAATTTTATAGGATGAACCGTCTTAGAAGCAAGCATATGATTGGGGGCATAGTGTTTCATAAACACATTTTCTAGTTTCATGTTATTTGCTGGTTGCATGACCATAGAAACACTGTCACCTTCAAAAAAACATGTCAGAAAAGTAAAAAGTATGCAAAGACCAGGAACTGAAACAATCAAAATCCAAATCCAGCCCTCAAACCATAGTTGGAAAAAACTAAGATAACAAATAATCAAGATACAGAGAACATATGGCCAACCGAGTGAGCAGCTTGTTCTCAAAAGGTGGCCACTCAGAGACTATTTTGCCCGGGAAGATTTCAGTGCACTGAAACATATGATAGCAGATTTTAGTGGAAATGGCCAAAAGAATCATAATAATGGTATGAACATGGTCAGAGTGCATGCAGTCAAATTAACAACACTGATATGAATATGTTATGATTTTGGTCAGATTCTTTGTAAGAAAACTGTATTGAACATGATCATACTGCAAGAATTTCAGGCTTTATTTTGTTTTTCAGAAGATTGTTTGGATGTACACATCACCAATCTGGTTGGACCCGACAGCAGCAGATTGGTCCGAACAATTGACAGTGAGCATATTGCGGCGCTGAAAGAGGTTTTCAAGAAAAAACTGCATTTGTGGTCATGGCAGGACTGGTGCAACAGGATGTAGATGCCAGAAATCTAAAAAAGGAAAACGCATACAAGATAGAGACAATTGGAGGGAATCATTCGAGATTGGCCCTCCAGGCCTTGTTAGAAGAAGGACTACTTGCTGCGCCAGACCAGTTGGTCAAAGTGAAAATTTATAAAGACTTGACGGACACGGAGGCATTACAGATTGGATACCACCATAACCAGCAGGTCCTAAACGCTAAACATGTGACCTTCATGGATGTTTGCCGCATCATCAGACAGCATTTAAAAGGAAAATCGAAGAAAGAGATGACACAGCAGAAGGCCAAGCTGGCCCAGATCTTTGGGTTTGAGGTGTGTCTTTCTACGGATATTATATCACATATTATAGTAATTAACTAACTGGTGAAAAAAATAGGCGAGGTTTCCTGCCAGTCGGCTGGCAGGAGACTTTTTAGTCTCCTGCCAGCCGGCTGTCACTAGACCTAAAAGTCTCCTGCCAGCCGGCTTGCAGGAAACCAAAAAGTCTCCTGCCAGCCAGATATTGGAATGCTAATAAATAAATAGTGACATCACTATATAAGTTAAATATAACTTTTAAAAGTTGATATGACATAAAATTATAATTACCATAACAAAATATCTGCAAACAAACAAGAAAAAACACAAATTAGAGGGACACTCTATAAATAGATTTTCCAAGGGAAGTAACTCAAATTATACTTTGCAAGGGAACTAACTCGAAATACTACTTAGCAATTTTTACTGTAATTTTATATGTGCATTCTGTTTGCACAACTGCCTTTAGGATAATTGGTAGTTTCATGTTACAAATCTATATTTTTCCTAATGGGAAAAATTAGTAAATTATTTTGCCTGACTGAACAGTAAAAATACAACTATAGTGAAGTGAATAGCTTAAGTAAATGCTCAATACAATAAAATATAGATTCACTTTGCACGCGGCCCAATGTCGTTTACACCTCGATAAACGACTACGAGATAAAGGCAGTATGCCGAAACGTCATAAATCAAGAATGACTGTTCAGAGTATACAATGTTTCTTATCCCTTCACGGATTCTCTTTATGATATAGATTTTGCTATTATCTATTATATATTAGTCATCCTAATATATATTTAGATGTTGACTGGTCAGTTTGTGATGACCTGCATGGAAGCGATCACTTCCCAATTATAATTAAAGAAATTGAAACATCTGGTGAAGAACAGCGTTCTCGATGGAATTTGAAAAAAGAGCAAATAGGGAACTGTTCGTTACATCATGTCAAGAATGGCTTAGCTCAGAAAAGTTCAAAACTGCTTTTACATCAGCAATACATGAAATCTCTGAAGAAAATATTCCGAAATCCTCGACAAGTTCAAAAAGCCGTAATCCATGGTTTACCAATGAATGTAAAACTGCAATAAACAAACGCAAATCGGCTTTACGAAAATTTTATAAAAAATCCGTCTCGTGAAAATCATGTACATTCAAAAGCAACCCGTGCTAGGGCACGAAGAACTATCAAAGAAGCCAAACCTTCATCATGGCAACAATATGTCAACAAATTAAATCCTAAAATGCCAGTAAAAAGATATGGGAAATATTACGAAAAATCAGTGAAAAAAAAACAAGAAATCTGAATGTGTTCATATTAAATCTTCCAACGGTAACAAATGTTTTTCCACAGCAGAGATTTCCAATTCATTAGGTGAAAACTTTCAGAAAAATTCTTCAAGTTCGAATTACAGTCAACGATTTCAGGAACTGAAAACTGAAAAAGAATCAGAAAATTTAAATTTTCAGTCATTAAATATTGAAAAATATAATCTTCCCTTCAGCATATCAGAATTAAAGGAGTCATTTCATAAATGTAAAGACACGGCTGCAGGGCTGGACGATATTCATTATCAAATTCTTAAACATTTAGCACCTGATGCACTGGAGACCTTACTTAATATGTTGAATGATATTTGGCATATTGGAAAATTTCCAGAAGACTGGCATAAAGCATTCATTATTCCTATTCCGAAACCGGGCAAGTATAAGATGGGAGCAACAAATTACCGACCGACAGTGTTAACAAGTTGCATATGTCAGGCGACAAAACAAAATTGACAAACTGGCGTCCCATAACGTTACTCAATGTTGATTACAAGATTATTGCAAGGGTTCTAGCACAAAGACTTCAGAAAATCATTTCAAAAATAATAAGCACTGACCAAAACGGCTATATCAAAAATAGATTTATAGGTTTTAGCATCCGACAAATTCAAGATATAATAGACTACGCCGAAGATAGTAACTTAGATGGAATATTGCTCTTCCTAGACTTACAAATAGACACTACAAATAGTATCATAAATAATGGTTGGGTGTCCGAGAGTTTTGAAATTTCACATGGGATTAGACACGTTGCCATCTATTTGGTAAAGAGCTGCTGACTCGGCTTATCACTTGTAATTTATTGTTTGTTGGGATGTCTTTGTCAATCTTTCCCTTTGATGTTGGGGATGGGGTTTTGGATATGATTCAGTCAGCTCCCGAAGTGTAGTTACTCTTTAAATTTAGACAAGGCTGTCCAATATCCGCCCTTCTGTAATCCTATCCGCCGAAATTATGGCAGAAAATATACGGAATAACAAAAAAAATAAATGGTTTTAAAATTGGAAGAGATAAGGAGATAATACTAACTCAAATGGCGGACGATACAACGATATATCAAAATGATATTCCGAGCCTAATAAAAGAGATAAAACGATTTTCGGAGGTGTCCGGACTCAATTTAAATACATCAAAAACCAAAGGGCTGTTATTAGGTCGCCACAGACAAACATGAAGTAAAATATATGGCATTGACTTTTCAGCAACAGCTATAAAATCCTTAGGTGTATACTTTGGTACAAATAAACAAGAATGTCTGCAGTTGAACAGGGACAAGCTTATAGAAGATATACAGAACCTACTTAATTCCTGGAAAAGGCGCAAACTGACCTTCTTTGGGAAAATTGTAGTTCTAAAGTCTTTAGTAATGTCAAACTGCAATTATTTTCTTCAATGCATGACAGTTCCTGATCAAATTTTAAATAAAATTGAAGCTTTATTGTTCAAATTTTTATGGGATGATAAAAACGATAAGATTAAAAGAAAACAACTTATGCAAAATTTCGAAAATGGAGGTTTAAAAATGGTAGACATAAAAACACAGTTAAAAAAATTTCACATTAAATGGGTTAATCGTTTAATAAGCGAAGAGCTTTCGAACTGGAAAAGTATACCAAAATTGTATTTTGATAAATATGGAAAAGACTTTTTAATATTCAAAATGAATATAGGAGAATTAAAAAATATAAGTGAAATAAAACTACCAACGTTTTACAAAAAATATACTCGAAACATGGATAAAGGCGGGAGGTGGGTCTTCTAGTATACCGAAGACGTTTATAACAATTAGAAAACAGATTATATGGGGCAATCAGCTCATTAAATTTAACAGAAAATGTCTACTGTTTAAAAATTGGATAGACGTAAATATTTTGTACATTAACGATATGGTAAGGTAAAAGGTAAAGGTTTCCCATAGCCTAATAGCCGTAGGGGCAGTGGGGGTTAGAGACCCACTGTATCTAGGGCACAGCTGATGAAAGGCGGAGCCCATCCCTCTCCTTTCGCTGCCGTAGCCTTCCCTGATTCGAAAAAGGTACCCATTTACTGCTGGGTTGACAGAGAGAGTTTTCCAGTCATCGCATGGCGACAGTGAGCCGCGAACTCACGACCTTACGGTGACTTTCTGCACAATAGCCGAGCCACTCTAACCACTCGACTACGGCGCCTCTCTTAACGATATACTCGATGAAAATGGAGAAATTGACTCTAAGGCTATATTCGACAAATTAACTAACAGACAAAACTGGATAAGCGAAATGCACAAAATCAAAACTGCAATCCCAAAACAATGGAAAAACATACTAAAAACAAATGAATCAAAGTCTACTGTTGTTAGTAATCAATCTACTTTTATGTTAAGTAACGTAAATACAGGGGAACATGTAACATTGCGACACGACGAGCAAATTAATAAACAAACACTTTCAAATTATCTACAAAGCCAAAGTTTCGTTGAGCCAATAATGGAAAAATTTTGGGCGGCAAACTTTGCAATTTCTTTATCCAGGCAACATTGGAAATATATATATAATGCCATTTGTGTCGATTTAAAATTTAATAAGTTAAAACAGTTTCGATTTAAACTGATTAATTCTATACTACCATGCAAAGAAATACTGTTTAAATGGCGTTTAGCAGACAACCCTCTTTGCGAGATATGCAAAGTAACAGAAAATTATGAACACTTATTTATAAAATGTCCAGCTGTTGATGAACTTTGGCAGCTTCTAGATCTATGTGTCAAAAAATGTAAGTTTTCTAATTCAATGAGGCAGTTGCAATATCTTGTATTAGGTTACAAGCCGCACAAACGAAACTATATAGACCTAAATTATATCTTGTCTCTAATTGGCTATGGGATTTTCAAAAGTTATTGTCTAAGTGAGAACAGACGAAAACATTTGGACACCGTCTACACCGTTAAATACGACTTTATATGCGCGTTACAAGACTTTCTTTCGCTTCACGGACCGACAAAAAGAATAATTGAAACTCTTGTCACAACAGTTGTTTCTTGCGCTCATATGTATACTCATATTTTATCTAATCACACGTAAGATTAACTCTTGTACAATGAAGCACTAATATCGCGATCTCCGATGGATCTCCTCGATGAGGAGGTTCAAAACAACATCAACTAAAAAAAAAATCGCACGTAAGTGTTTGACCTCGACTCTTTTAACTCGAGCTCCCATCAGTTGTAACGGATTACGTTCATTCATGAAAATATAGCAATGTGTAAATACCTTGCGGCAATTTTACGTGGATAATCTAAAAATAACTTCTTCCATCTAAAAATAACTTCTGATATCCACAATGTATAACTATTTAAAGAAATGAACTCAACAGGCTCGCAACGTCGGATCGGCATTGGGTCGACGTTGATCCAATGTCAGGACGTTGAATCAACGTTGGCTCAGCGCTTGTTGGACGTTGTATGCGCAGTGGGGAAAACAAAGGTATAAACATGTATGAGCAAGCATCGTAGTACTGTATCAGGCGGTTCGGTTTTGTATCTGCACTACATGAATAATTTCCCTCATATTGCTGAAGTCAAACAGAAAATACAGTCGGACGATATGTCCTGCGAAGGTCCAGACTGGACTGGTCTGAACATTCGCAGCCCGCCTCCGGGTTGGATAGATCTTGAATCAACCTTGATTCAACGTCGTAGCGTTGAATCACGGTTGATTCGGGGTTGGGTCAGCATTGTATGCCCGATGGAAAGTTTGTTTTCAGCAGCTCAATAGTGTTAAAGCAGCGGCGTATCACGGTAATTACATTGTAATAACCGTGATGCGACGTTGTTTTGACGTTGTGTGCAGATTATGTATGTCGAATGTTAATCGCAAGTTTTATTAAATGTTTTTACCCCAATTTTGATCCAGCAGGCGAACAATGTCGAGACGTACCCGGCATGCTCCTGATTCAACTTGAAATGCATAACATGTATGTTGAGCCACCTAGAAGTTAAGTAGGCTTACTGACGTCGATGTCCCTGTATCGAGGACGAGTCGACGCTCACATCATAAGTGTTAACTTCCTTAACGCACCATTTAAACTTTCTGATCTTCCTAGAAGCCACACGAGTTGAGCAGCGATGCACTGACGCAAACGCAAAGGGTCTGCGTTAGTGCTTCGATGCTTTGGTTGTGTTCGGCCACTGAAACTCGCTTGTCGTATGTATTTTACTCGCATTCTGTGGCTACACCGCCTTAAGGCGCCGTGTTGACGTCGATAACGGTACATCGACATCAGGACGGCGCTGGTTCGGATGTATGTCACCGCTGGGTATAGCTTAGCATTGTAGATGCTTGTTAACAATATGTAAATAGTTTACAAAATAAATTAAGGAAATGGAAAAAAAAGAAGCAGCTCTTAGGGAAGCGAGACAAATACTACAGATCAGAGTTATTGCTCTTGGTGGCATATCTACATATGAACCTCGCCACGACAAGACCAATAAAGTGACATATGCACCATGCAAAGATTCAGATCAGCCTGGACCCAGTCCGATCCCAATCTTTGCTGTCTACTTAAAGGGTAGCTCAGACTCTAAGCTACCTTCATGCGGACAGCGAAGACTCTGATCGGACTGGGCCGACGCCCAGGCTGATCTGAGTCTTCGCTGGGCGTACATGCCACGTTGTTGTCTTGTCAGGACTCAATTATGTTTTAACCGTCAGGAAAAGCTGCAAAACCTAGGAAAGATGTAACCATATACATTAATAAAAGAAAAGACACCTGAAAAAAAAAGTTGCATATGTAAAACAATGGAGAAAATGAGTAACGATAGGCTCGTTTGGTTCCTGGAGTCAAATAACTTGATTTCCAGAAATCAAGCGGGCTTTCGTAAGAATCCCAGTACTATAGATCATTTAGTTCGATTAGAAACTTTTATTCGTGACGCATTTGTGAAAAAAGAACATGTCGTCGCAATATTTTCTGATCTGGAGAAAGCGTACGACAAGACGTGGAAATATGGCATCATGAAAGATTTACATAATACTGGCCTTCGAGGCCGACTTCCACACTTTATTTTGAATTTCTTATCAGACAGATCCTTTAATGTTAGAATAGGGTCTACATTATCTGACACTTTTAAACAAGAACAGGGTGTTCCTCAAGGAAGTATTTTATCACCTACTTTATGTAATATAAAAATCAATAACATTGTTAAATGTGTTAACGATACCGATTCTTCATTATATGTTGACGACTTTAGCATCTTTTTTTACAAACCGAATAATATGGAAAACATAGAATTCAGACTTCAAAGATGCCTGAATAAAGTAGAAACCTGGGCCACAGAATACGGTTTTAAATTTTCTAAAACTAAAACCCAATGTGTTCATTTCTGTCAGTTGAGGGGTTTGCACCCCGACCCAGTACTTAACATTTATGGATCGCCAATCCCAGTTGTAAATGAGGCCAAATTCTTAGGCCTTCTGTTCGATAAGAAACTCACTTTTATTCCTTACATAAAAGCTTTGAAAGCTAAATGTTTAAAAGCTTTAGATGTTTTAAAAGTGCTCTCCAATACAAATTGGGGAGGAGATCGTACTCTACTTCTTAACCTGTATAGATTTCTTGTGAGATCTAAACTGGATTATGGTTCAGTCGTATATAGTTCGGCACCAAAATCATACCTTAAATGTCTTGACACCGTTCATAATCAGGGTTTACGTCTTGCTCTTGGAGCATTTCGAACGTCTCCTGTAGAAAGTCTTTATGCAGAGTCGAATGAACCGTCTTTATATATTAGAAGAGAGAAATTATCACAACAATATGTATCAAAACTCGCTGCAAACCCAAAGATTTCTGCCTACGATTGTGTTTTTAATCCTCGGTATGAAATATTCTATAACAACAAACCGAGATCTATTAAACCCTTGGCTTTACGTATTAAGCCTTTGCTAGTAGACTCTCATATTGACATTGAAAACATCCAGAAATTTTCTTTACTTGTCCAAGAGCCATGGACATTAAAACCACCTAACGTTATTTTATCATCACATAAGAATAAAAAATCACAAACGAACCCTGACCTTCTTCAATCAGAATTCTTGCAAGTAAAATCTAATTTTCCGAACCATACCACAATCTATACGGATGGGTCAAAACAAGAAGATAAAGTTGCATGTTCGGTTGTTAGTTCCCTATTCACAGATACTATACGATTACCAAATGGCAGCTCTATATTTACAGCTGAAGCTAAAGCCATAGATTTGCCCTCAATTAGATTTCAGTTCAAGAAAACAAAAATTGTATTATATTCTCAGACTCACTTTCTGTTTTATCATCACTTAGAAACATCAATCACCCCAATCCTTTAATACAACAAATATTTCGTAAATATTTTCAGTTACCATCAAAAGAAATAATCGTTTGTTGGGTTCCTAGTCATGTAAATATTAGTGGCAATGATCTAGCCGATAAAGAGGCAAAAACGGCATTAAATTTACCAGAGAGTGCTGGATTTGGATTTTGATTGTTTCAGTTCCTGGTCTTTGCATACTTTTTACTTTTAGAATACCGCATTCAGATTTCAAATCCCAAATTAATAAATACGTGAAAACCAAATGTCAGACAAATTGGGATTCTCAAATTAATAATAATCTTTATCAAATTAAACCAGATTTTTATAGAAAACACAATGTTTTATCAAAGAACAGACAATAATTACAAGATGTAGAATAGGGCATACCAGAAGTTCTCATTCATTTTTATTAAATAATGAAGTACCACCTTTGTGCATATCATGCAATGAAACGATTAACATTAAACATCTTCTTGTTTCTTGCATTGATTTTAACTACATCCGTTCAAAATATTACAGTATTAAAACAATGAACGAGCTTTTTAATAAAATATCATCCTGTCATATTATTAACTTCTTAAAGGAAGCTGGACTTTTTAGTTTTAATACGATAAAGTCGTATATTATTATACATAATATTTTTAACATCTGGACGTATTTTTAACATTTAGACTTATTTGAATCTGTTTTGTAAATAGAAATATTTTTAATTATTGATGTTTAGCCGCTATATGCCCTTACCAGGGTTGAGTGTCTATAAATAACTTAAACATTCATTTTTTCACAAAACTTGGAAAAAATATAGAGCATCATTCATTAATCTTTTATTGCAATGCTAGCACTCATTTTTAGGGCCAATCAATGAGGGGTTATGTGATACTCTTTTTTTTTATTACAGTGCATCCGCGAATGTGTTTGTGTGGTTAATTTTTGCGTGTTAGCAAGCGATTCATCTGTTGTGTGTAGGTTAGTTTCTAAGTGGAGAAAAGGTTCAGAGTCTTCAAACGTGCAACAAAGGAACAATTGGGGAAGAGCAACTGAATGCAGTGATGCATATTTGACCATGACCTATACTATATTTCATGGATCATTGAAAATAGACTATTTTGGTTTAGCAGTTGGGTACAGCTCAGTTTATAAGTAACCAAATGGGGTGCAGACTTCATTCTTGGAATACAGTGACATTTGGGAAAGGAAAGCTAAATGCAGTGAACTTGCTGCACTTTGTCCATTGTTTGAGCCAATATCTCTAACTATGTGATGCACTTGTATCACACTTGGTTTAATAGTACATGTACATTCAGCCGGGCCGCGTAGCTCAATATGTAGGGCACCTGACTTGTAAGCCAGATGTCCTGGGTTCGATCCCGGTTTCGGCCACACACTTCCATTTCCCCTTCCGCTGATTCAAGAAGCATGTCAGCTACTGGTGAGAGTAAGTGCACTTAGTACTGGTTAACTGCTTAGGAGGTCTAAGCCTGACCAGGAACAGTGTGGTAAGGTTAACTGACTGTCCCGACATGACAATAGCTGTTTATCGTGGACGTTAAACAATATAACAGCACGTACATTCTGAAACAGTGATTCACCTCATATCACTTATAGGTCACTGTGACCTGTATGTCACTGTTAAGTGATTTGGTCATATCTCTCGCCATATTTTAGGGGTTTGAATGATTTTAGAACAACTGTTTATTCAGATGATGCAGTTACATGTATCTCATTCATTTGGCCTGCATTGTCCATATTGATCATGCCTTTGTAAAAGTCAGACTCTCATTAAAGTATAAACCTGTTTAATGATTGACCAATTTGAAATCAGTAGAATGCCTTTAACTGCAAACATGGATGCTGTGTATTATAGATGATTTGACAGGATAGGATAATATTACATAAATGTTTTTTTTTTCTTCAGTTTGGTGGTTTTAAAATGTCGAAAATTGCAAGACCGCTAACATTTGTGCACTATCTGAATCGACACATCTGTAATTGCTAATAAGTTAGTTATGAGAAAAAGTTGCCAGCAGTGCTCTTTTTAAAGGTAGCGCCTATTTATTTCATATTACTTTTCGAATTGTTCCTATAAATCAGATTTACCAGTAATCTTACTGAACATGTAAACTTATTCCCCATAGAAATCCGGCTTCGATAGGCTAAAACAGGGTTGCCACTAATTCTCCGCTTTTCCCTGATTTTCTTTGACATTTTAAAGTTTTCCTTTTTACGGATATGAAAGTTATTTTTACCTTTGGGGAGCAAACATTTTTCCTTAATGAGCAGCCACCGCTGAGGAAAGAGATATGCTTGGACTATCTGTCAAGAAAATACATACTTTCTCCTCAAACATAATAACAATATTTAATGAAATCTTAAAAAGTTCCTATAAGAGCAGAGAATACATACAGAAGTAGGAACATGGGCCAGACTACGTAGTTTCGGCTAATAAAGCCTCGTCAGTGACCCTGACAATATCTGGTGACGAAACCAGAAAAAAGCATACTGTAATTTCTTAATTTTAATTGGACAGTCGATTCAAAGACTGATTAGTTTCAAAAGGATCCAAATGATATAAAAGACGATGATCTAGAATAATAGTCTAAATCCATCTCAAATTTTAGATTTCTCAGAATCTATCCTCTGATCTCAAAGGATGTAAATAAAATATAATCTGCACTATGGTTGATGTACGGGGAGACGTTTTACGGCCGCCACACGGCACAACACCAGCTGCAGTGAGGTAAAATTAAAATCTTAAAAAGTTCCTTCAAGAGCAGAGAATACATACAGAAGTAGGAACATGGGCCAGACTACAGTAGCCATTTTATCAAGTTCCCTGACATTTCAAGTTGTTTCCGAATTTCCCTGACCAACAAAGATCCCTGAACATTTTCAAGAGGTTTTTCTCTGATTATAAAAACTGTGGCTAAAAGGCAGGTGGTATCTAAGTTGAGTAAACTAGTCTTGTCTACTTAACCATCTGTACTGTCTAGTTGGAACTTTGAGTTTTCACCGTCCAACTTACTTGTTGTGCAGTAGTATTTATTTTTGCCAGATTGCAGGTTGAAAGGTTGGGATGCGAAGACGGATCTGATAGATAGATATACCAATAAGGCTGGTCTGTTGCGTGATTAAAGGTCTTACTGACGTTGTACATATTAAACCGACAATGGTTCAACTAGCTCACCAAGATGAGGGTTGCATGGACTCCAGAAGCCTGGACCAGTAGTGCTTTGTCCAATAAGCATCGTTCATCTTGATCAATCGAAATCAAACTAATCCAGTTTGTTATTATCGTTTGAAGACATAATCCGACTAAATTTCATTAATTGCAAACTATCTCTCTATATAAGGGCATGATGTCTGAAAATTAGAAAAGTTAGACCTTATTTCTATACGGTTGAACACTTGAGCCTGTTTATGACTTTACCTGGCAATATCCATCCCTAGTAATTTAAAATAAGCAATGCCAACAAAACATAAACAACAGAAATAAATCTGCAACAACTAGTTTTCAGTATATACATTACCAAACATGTATTGTTTATATAAAATTGTAAATGTGTCACAGTAAAATTGCTCCAATAAACCATTCTCATAAAACTACCAAATTATTATGCTGCAAAAATCAAGTACTTAACAATAAATTGCGAAATTTAAATCTGGCGAATATGTAATCCGATTAAGATAAGATAAGAACGTAAGATTAAATAATTTTATTAAAGTCTCACCTCACATATACATAAAAGGCAAAGTTCATATATACAGAGATCTATATATAAGCAGCCCTTGTAGAGCTATGAGTGACTATTATTGATTGATTGATTATTTGATGTTTACGGCCGTTCGAGACAGTATTTCCGTCTATATCCGGCCGTCTCCCAGACAGAGGGAAAAAGAAGAGAGAAATAATAGGCGAGAGAAAAATGTCCAAACAATCCCCACCCGCACCTGCTGCAAGCACAATAGGCCCTTGTCCTACTATCATCCAAATCAGTAGGAAATAACACGCAGCACCATCGCACCACCCGACCATCCCGGAGAGACTATAAATGCATAAAACACATGTATATATAGCAATATTACAATAAAATATTCAATTAAAACTTCGGATGTACACACTAAACAGGAAATACAGTTGTAGCTGGAGATCTGCGTACAAGGAGCATGTGGCAGACCAATGTCTAAACAGCACGCCCCTGACCCAGTCTCCACAACCATGATATCAACTACCAACCAAATCACAGTGTTTAGAACATACAAAGGCGCCAAACCTATACATAGAAACTAAAAATATGACATGCCATTGCATACTATATAGCAAAACATATACTGTATCACAGACTGTATTTACATTTATAATTAAGTGAAGTTAAAATACAGTACCTACAATTTTGTGCTTTAAGGCTTTACAAATACAAATACAAATACAAATATTTTTATTGGTCTAAAATCCAATTACAGGATTGTCACCATAAACATCACAAAACATGCAAATAACACATGCTGTACCAAATCTCTTATATTACAAACTTATATACTAATACTTATTAAAAGTCGTTCTATTCACTTATAAAAATCAATATGATTATTATAATACTCGTATATATATGTGAATATACCATTCAATCCTATGTTATCATTAATTTGTGATTCCATTATTAAGTAAATTATTCCTTTCGTTATACAACTCAAATATGAAAGATATACTAAGGGCATTCAAGTCATAATCTTTACTTGACATTATGAAAATAAATTTGTCTGAATTATTCATAATACTAAATGCTGGGTAAATATCATTTATATTATCAAACCAAGATTTTCTGATATTTTCTAGGTTAGGACATGACAATACAAAATGTTTTTCATCTTCAATGTCTGTACGACACAACTGGCATATTCTTTCTTGCAGTGGTATTTTCCTGTATCTACCTTCCTCAATAAGAAGTTTGTGACAACTGATACGAATTTTTGCAAAGGTACTTATTTCTTTCCTAGGATTGACACTGGTCAATAAATACTTCTCAAGACAATAAGATGATTTAAAAGTACGATAAGTTCTAAGTTTGTTTCCATTTGCAGCATTACCACTGGCATCAAATAAAGATTTATTCCAGAATGATATGTATGACTCCTTTAACCTAACTGCTACAGCAGTCAATAGTTTATGTTTAGAAAAGGTTCCCTGATTTTCCCATACGTGATAAAAATTGATTTTTTCTAAGAATAGTTTAATGTTATGACAAAATCCTAAATCACGACTAGTCTCATCATTATAAGCACAACATACCAATTTGTTATTTTTCAGTTCTAATACATGCAACCAAAAATTAACACACGATTTTAAACAGAATATTGCAAGAGGGAATATGCCAAGTTCTGCCCTAACAGCATTATTAGTTGCCGACTTATGTACACCAAGTAAAATCTTACAAAATTTTAACTGAACTTTTTCAATGGCCAATGTATCATATTTCTGCTCTATGACTGAAACTCTATACATAATCTTCCCTAAGCACCATACTTCACTGCAGTAGAGTAAAATAGGCTTAACACAATGTTCGAACAATTTCAAGAAAAGTTCAACATTCATATTTTCAGAAGCGACTGCTTTCCGTATGCAGAATAATGCTTTGGAAGCTTTTTTACACAAATAATTTATAGCCTCGGAAAATGAACCAGAAGGCTTAAAAATGATACCCAGATATTAATACTCATTAACAATCTCAACAGTTTGACCATCATACATAAAATAAAAACCCTTCAGTATTTTTCCTGACTTATTGAAAATCATAACTTTAGTTTTTGCGACATTAACATTTAGGTTCCATCTCTGGCAAAAAATTAAAAGTTTATTCAAAATTCTTTGTAAACCATCAGCACTATTTGACAATAAAACAATATCGTCTGCATACATCAGACAAGGTAATAAACGTTCACCTACCTGAACCTGATCACAACTTTCATCAAAATAGTTTCTTAAATCATTGCTAAATAAAGAAAACAGAGTTGGACTTAATATGCATCCCTGTTTCACACCTGTTTTCGTTGAGAAGCTTTGACTCAAGGCACTCCCTATCTTAACAGAACATTGAACTGACTGATACATGGAGTTGATTATCTCTAAGAAAGGACCTGTGATATTATACTGTTCCAATTTATATAATAATGCAGCTCTATAAACCGTATCAAAAGCTTTACTAAGATCTACAAAACATGAGAACAGATGCTTTTTCGACTTGAAAGCCTTATCAATTAGTGTTTTTAAAGTAAAAATATGATCACTTGTTCTACAATTACTTCTAAATCCAATTTGTTCAGGATAAATAAGCTCATTATCTTTAAGACATATGAAATGGATATATGGTAAGAATTAGGTGCAATAAGATATTCAGATAATGATATTAACACGACGATAGCTACTGTAACACCATTAAATGGTGCTTAACTGTATAATAAAGCTGAACGCCTTTGCAAAGTTAACAAGCAGGCTTTGGCACTAGACCTATCATTCCTTGGTGCGAAAATAAAAATACAAGATTTCCTCGTCACTTAACAAATTCAAATTATAGTTTGCCCTCAGTGCCTTCTCAAAGAGCTCAGACCTAACAGAGTCATAGATATCACAATTCAAATGTACATGTAAGTGTGACACTCTCTAAGCAGGTGCAATGTTTTAAAGAACAATTAAGGAATGGATTTCATTTTTCTGAGGTTTATCGAAGTGTAAACTACATTGGGTCGCGTGCAAAGTGAATGAACCCCGAAGGGGTTTATGTAAACTTGGCTAGTGACCCAATGTAGATTACATTAGTTCATTGCTATATTTACATTAGTTTCAATCAAATCCTTGACGACAAATATATAAACGCTAAAATTGAAGCAGTAAAATATTTACACGCAGTTTTTCTGCTCACAGCGGAACAGCGTCAATGACTTTATGACATCGCCGACTTTCAATCAGATTGTAGAGAGCCATGAAAAAGACACGCTGAAATAAATCTTTTTACAAAAGTAATAAATCAAATTTGGACCGTGAACTCAATACCATTCATATAGGTCTTAGCTATCTATATTTTCAAACTGGTGACTAAAGACGTTTTGTAACGCCTTCCTTGACCGACAAACAGAAGATTTTATGTCAATTATTCACGATTCTCAGAGTTACTTAAACTTTAAACTTTGTCTTGTTCATTATTTGGATTTCCTGGTTTTATCGATTCCCTCTAGGAGTCGGCGGAAATACAACATCATCAACATGCGAAGCGCTCTTCAAGCTTTTGATACGCAATTTCAAAGTTCCAAGTGAATTGACTCTTGTGATAAAATTATTCAGTTCTTCGTTAGTAAGGAATTTCAGACTGACAGTCTCACGGGAATGTTCTATTCTTCTAAAGTCCTCAAGATAATGATTTATTTTGACAACACTTTCTTGGATTCTTATAAAAAGGTTTTCATCCCCGTGTTTATATTCTGTTTCAATGGTCAGTAAATCCCGGCAGACTTCATCGAGATTGTCAACAATTGTATCAATTTCTGCTATTTGACTTGAGATAATCTTTGAATGTTTGTTAAAAACCTCCTCTAATTCTGTTTGAAATTGCATCCGGAGACAGTCCAACTTTGCTTTATGCTCTGTATACATATCTTGGCAGGCCATCAAAACAGCATTATACTGGTTTTCAAGCTGTTTACGCGATTTGGTATCAAGATTTACCTTCGTTGACAGCAACTCAGATTTCTTCTGTAAGACAACCCTCTCGAAGTCTTTTATATCCAGTATTTTAATTTCATGACAAACAGTTTCAACTGGTACAACTAAACAGTCTGTGTGCATCTTTCTTGCACATTTTGGGCAAACAAGGCAAGCGTGATATTTGCAAAAGTGGCTCAGATAGTTCTCTGACTTTGAATGCCTGGTACAAAGCTGGTAGCCAGCCGGCAACCGCGCTACATCTGCACCTCTTACAACTTCATGTTTGTCATATTCTTCATTTTTTTCATGCTTAAGCTCACATTCTTCACAGAGAAATAAGTTGCATGTTTTGCACAAAGGGCGATCTTTCAAATGGTAACCATTTTCCTTGGAGCATTTATCACAATATGGGTTGATATTCTCGTCTGATTCATTACCAGAGGCCATTCTGTAACAGATGACATTAATTGATTAGTTGTCATAACAAAATACAAATACACTTTACCGTGACATTCACAAAGAACCCAGATTTGTATAATGCTATCTAAGTTATAAATGATCTAAAGCTTTTTATAAAGCTAATTATTGGGAGTGAAAATCCTATCTTGTGTCATATATTGAATATATGATATGTTGTCATTAGCGATCATTTAGTATCTTTTAGAAACGCAATGTTCAGAACTAAGGCGCAAAAGGAGAATTAAGACATTGAAAGATTTGTGAATGATCCTATTCAAGACTTTTTTTTTAACATCTAAAAGATATATCAGTAGCTAAAGCAGTGAGAAAGCCAAGCAGATCGGATACTAAACCTGGCATAATATACTAGCCACCATGAGAAAAAGTGAAGAAAAAACAAACTGCTATGAAACATAAACATTATTTAAGGTACAGATCAAATTTTGTTTACTGTCGTGTCAATGCACATTTAATTTTGGACCAAACCTTGAAATAGGTTGAGCAGCTTGTCAAGGAAAAAATTCAGCTCTTTCCGTATCATTTACAACACCTTTATATGTTACCATTTACAATCATTCGACATATGTTAGTGTGGTGCAGAGGTTCAGTTCAGAATCTTAAACTAAAAATCAGCGGTCAATGGTTCGAACCCTGTAGTTTCTTCCCTTTTCTTTTTTTTATTCTTTTTGTTTATTTACTGATTTATTATGTTTCTTTTTATTTCATTTAAGAATTGAAATTTGATTTTTCAGCGTTCATCGTGTGATGAAGCCAGTGGGCGGAGCTAAAATTCGATGAAGCGCGAAGAAGAATTTTAGCGACGACAACTGATTTCTTCACACAATGAACGCTGAAAAATCAAATTTTTCTTCTTATATTTACATGTTATTTTTAGATCCTTCCTGTGCTGTTTTCGTGGTAATTTGATGTAGAATATGCAAAATATGCGTCGGAGAAAAGACAGAAACAACGTTTTCGGCCATTACGTTAAACAGCCGTCGCCATAACGTGGCGTCAGTCGAACGTTACGTGGACCAGTCAAGACGTTTGTTTACCTTGACGACAACGTCACATGATTAATTGACGTTCATCGGTGTATATTTACACTTGCCACTGACTTCCCATAGGTGAACCGTATAGAGCAACTGGCTTCCTACACCGATGAAGGACAGTTGATCATGTGACGTTCTCGTCAAGCGACGTCTAAGGTAAACAAACATCTTGGTTGGTCCATGTAACGTTCGATTGACGCCACATTATGGCGACGGCTGTTTAACGTAATGGCCGAATACGTCGTTTCTGTCTTTTCTTCCACGCATATTCTGCTTATTTAACATTAAATTACCACGAAAACAGCACAGGAAGGGTCTAAAATAAAGTGTAAATATAAAAATAAAAACTTGATTTTTCAGCGTTCATCGTGTGAAGAAGCCAGTGGTCGTCGCTAAAATTCTACAAGAAGCGCTTCGCGCTTCATGGAATTTTAGCTCCGCCCACTGGCTTTATCACACGATGAACGCTGAAAAATCAAATTTCAATTCATAATGAAGCTAGTTGCTCTATACGGTTTACCTATGGGAAGTCAGTGGCAAGTGTAAATATTTCATGTTGATACCTCTATTTTAAATAACGATTCGCCATTGACGTTATCAGAGACTTAACATAATAGTTATTGTTGATATAATGCATCAGGTATTTTGTATCAAAACATGTATCCACTGGATGAATGGATGAGCTTGCGGCTTTACGTTCTATTCAACAATACTTCAGTCATGCCAGGACGATGCAAATGTAATTATGAAGGACTCTTTGCAGTGAAGCGCCGGCTAAGTTCGAAAAGAGTCCCGCCCCCAGCTGGACTGAGGCCCTCCTAGGGGTTTTGGGGAACTGGGAGAATGGCCATTTATTTTCAGGGAGCTGGGAAGCACTAGCAATTATTTTCAGGGAGATAGGGAGCAAGCTATTAATTCTGGGGAGCTGGGGAGCACTGTCAGATTCAGATTTTCTAAATCAGTCTGGGGTTCTGGGAGTCTGTGCCCCCAAACTCCCCATTTATACATATCAGTGATACCAGTTTAGTCATTCCCCTTAATGACTTCTGATGGGCAGTCAGACTTGCAAATGCTAGCATTTCGGGTTCAATTCTGGCTAAAGGCGGAAATGACTTCCAATCAATTTTAGGGAGCAGGATTGAATATTTTAGGGGGCTGGGAAGCAGATGAATTACTTATAGGGATTTGGGGAGTAGTAGCAATATAATTTTAGGCAGCAAGAGAAAATATTTTAAGGGGAGCTGGTCAGATTTAGCCATTATTTTCAGGGAGCAAGGGAGTACTCCCCCCTTCCGCAAATAATTTAATTTTCCCTATGCATTTCACTGTATAAGATCATCAGGGGAATAATGGCGTTGTATACATAGTAACGACGTTATACCGTTACGTTATTGTGCACATATATTTATGACGTCATTTAAAACTGTTCAGTAGTGGATTAAAAGAGTTTATGAAATGTTTTTCCATGTTTAACCTAGCTGAAACGTTTTCCGTAAACAATTTGTAAAACGGGAATATTTTAAATTTTGGTTCAGTTTTGTAACAGTCGTCTAAATGTTTGCTTACTGGTATTTGTCTTACCGAGGGGTCTCTAATCTGTTGCTTGTGTACTGTTACCCTATTTCTTAGTTTCTTTTCTGGACATTGACATTGGAATTTCATAAAACTTAAAATAATTATGTTTTGACATGACACAGCAGGACACATTAAGTTTTGTCAAAATCGCTCCAGTAGTGCACATGTTAATGCCCTTGAAATGATTTAGAATCATAAATTAGCCATAACCAAGGTATCAGCGAACAAATTTCTTGAAACTGAATTAAGAATGTATCATCATAGTGCAGTGAGGCTGAGACAAGTGTTTCAGAACAGCTTTAGCTTATACCTCATTTATCCCAGAGTTATTGCCCTGGATTTTATTTAAATCCACAAGTTCAGTCGTAACTATTTAACTAGTGAACAAATTTTATGTAACTTAAAATAAACCATAAACAAATCAGGGCCACTTCGGCGGGGGATATAAACACACCGAATTTGCTTGTTCAGTAGAAACCCAAGAAATTGTGATAAAATACATGGACGATACTTCATCTTTTTGGTACAAGTTTAAGTGTTAAGAATGAGAAAAATCTTATATTAGATTTTCTTATCGTATTGATTTCGTGTTACAACCTCAGCTTAAACGAAAAGGAAATGTTGAAAGTTCGTTTTTGGTATCTCGGAAATGTTTTGAAAAATGTTCTTTAAATAAACCAATACACTACTTTTCCTTCCTAGAACTTAAAAGCTGATTACATGTCTCAAAGATTTAGAAATATCTGAAACTACAATTCTGTCTTATCCTCAGGATAATATTTTTCCGAGATTTAGAATTATCTCAAACTTTAAACGCTGTCTCATCCCCAGCATTACATCTCTAAAAGACTTAAAATGTCTGAAACTATAAAGGCTGTCTCATCCTCAGGATTTCTTGTCTCAAAGACTTACAAATATCTAAAACTTTAAACGGTGCCTCATCCCGAGGATTACTTGTCTCAAAGACTTAAAAATATCTAAAACTTAAACGCTCTCTCATCCCAAAGATTATAGTTCTCAAAGATGCTAAAATATCTGTAATTCTAAACACTGTTTCAGCCCAAAGATTACATGTCTCAACGACTTAAAAATATCTGTAACTTTAAACGTTTTCTCGGCCCAGAGTAACATTCCTAAAAGATTCTTAAATATCTGAACCTTCAAACACTAGATTATATTTCTCAAGTATTAAGAAATGTGTAAAGATGCAATTTTATATAATTTTTATATCACTATGACTTCATTTGTTTACGTAGATCAGGTCTGTAAAACATAAATATATTAATGACAGTCTCAGAAATGAACTTCACAAGTATATTGGAGAAAAGTTTTAAAGAAAATAATAAACAACTTTACCTTTTTGGAACTGTTGACAGTGTTTCATCCAAATGACTATCTTTTGCCAATTTCATGACTTCGGGAGACACGGTATATGATAGTTTGCCATGTTCATCCCCGCACTCTGCAAAAAGATATTAAACACAATTATTCTGCACACGAACTTCATAGTTTAGCTTCAGAGGATCAAAATGACGAAGTCTTGTAGCCTTCTGAGTGTTATGTTGATAATATTTTTTTTTTGTTACAAAGTTTAGTGGGACAGATACTCATTTCTATATTTAACATATTCAATGTCGCTAAGCAGAAAAGGAGGCGGTGGGCAGGTCTTGGCTGGCAACGTTTATCCCTCTTCTAGTCCCGCTTACTGACGTAGTTCTCGAGGCAGACCAGTTTGACTCAAATGGTAAGAGACGTCTTCGTAATAAGTAACATTCTAACTAAGGATCAGGTAGTTGGTTGGTTGATTTGATGCTTAACGTCACCGGTAAGCAACTAATGTCATGTCGGGACGGTCAGTTAACCTAACCACACTATTCCTGGGCAGGCTTAGACCTCCTAAGCGGTTAACCAGTACTAAGTGCACATACTTTCGCCAGTAACTGACAACTGCCCTTCTTAAATCAGAGGAAGGAGAAACGAAAGTATGTGGCCAGACCGGGAAGAATCAGGTAGATTGCATTGTTATGGTGGAATGTCAAGGTTTTCAGATTTTGTCCAAAACTAGTGTATACATTCATTTGGCGACCAAACCTCAACCTGCAAAATTTTAGGTCGGTCAGTCAAAAGGTCCTTTGGAAATCGGGGTATAATTGTTTTCTTCAGCATCGAGCAAATTATGTTTCAAAATATATACATAAAGGATTATCTTTTATTTGCAACGAGCAATGGCAACCTTTTAGTTACGTTTAATACATGGCAGTCTGGAATTTAATATCTTTTGAAAACCAATGTGCATATATTTACTTCAGCAACATGTTTGATCCTTCAGCAACCACCTCTAAACAGATTTGGAACCTCTGAGGAAATTCCGAAACAAATATTCTCTATTTACAGTGTACTTTGAAGACAAGTATAAGTAATTGTAAAGCACAGGGTCTGTACTTTTGCAATCTAAAGATACCTGTCTGTATATAATTAGCCTTAGCAGTTAGTTTAAGCCCTTAGAAACCACCTCTTAACAAGTGTGAGACTTCTGAATAATTCCACATGGAATATCTTTTATAAGGACTATATAATAGAGACATTTGTTAGAAATGTTTACAACGCAGGTGACTGACGTTTAAAAACTTAGAAAACATGTATTGATTATCCTAAGCAACCCACCTGAGCCCTTAGCAACCATTTTTCTTACATATTTTGGAACTTTTGGAACTTTTTTGGAATGAGTTATAAACTAAATATATTCACTGCCCAATATACTATGTAGATGGAAGTACATTTTGAAGTGTACCTTAAGGACTTTCAAGATATGCTGATACAAATGCATATATATATTTGTTCTCAGCAACCAGTGTAAGCCCTTTGCATTATCTTATAAGAGATTTGGAACTTTTGAGTGTATTTTAAACAAACAAAATAAATTGTATTCTGCTTTGCAGCCTACTATGTAGACAACAGTAAGTCACTTTTGAAGTGTTCAGAAGTGCTTGACATTTGCAATTAGAATATCCGTTTCTATACAGACGGGAGACTTTGATTGAATTTCATACAGAATATATTAATGTGCAACAAGACAACTTGTAGATAATGTTTTAATCACTGTGTTTGGCTCTTTAAATCGGCTAGAAAACGTGTACATATTTGTCGTTACCAACCAGTTATATCCCTTAGCAACCATCTTCGAACTGACTTGGAACTTTTGGCTTTATTCATCTGATAAAAATACAACACAGAATTAGTCAACACCAAAGAAATCACCAGCGGCAGCCATGTGAACAGGCATTCCCATGAAGGTGGTCACCGGACTAGTCTTAACATCACAAACAAGCATTAATAACTGACCCAGCAACAAACAACACACGAAACAAATAACCAAAACAGAAGTGTCGCCTCGAGACGGTCAGTAATGACATCGCTGGGAGGCTTAACCGGTTTGTGGCCTACAAACCCTTGCCCTTGTGTCTGCTTTGGTTCATCAGACACGTAGTTGTTCAACCCAACCAAAACAGTAATCTACCACACAACATACCAAGGAAACCATCAAGTTTGACAATAAGAAAAAATATACGAAAACCAGTAAACAATTATTTTACCTGTTTTTTATTTATCATTTTAGAACTAGCCTTAATATCACACACAGTTTATCAATAACAGACAAAGCCACAAAAACACACATAACAGCCAAAACGAACCAAAACAGAAGTGCTGTCATGGGACTGCCAACAATGAAAGGGGTTTAACTGGTTTGCGGTCGAGCCCTTGGTTCTACTTTGGTTCATCAGATACTTAGTTTTTCGGTTTGCGTGAAGGATTCGGAGCTCATGAGTGTAATATCTAAATAACATAGAAATGAAAATTAAAACTGAGTTTAAAAATAAAAGAAAAAAAAAAACATGAGGACTTACAGAAATAGCACCTCTGTAATTCTAGAACAGAAGATGCCTACCGGTTATACAGTAAAGCCAGAGAAAAACTTGACATAAAGTGCAACTGATGTGCACTAGCCCAGAGAGAGGTGTGCACATGACTTTGAGTAAGCTCAGAGACACAGGTGCACTCGACTTTGCGACCCAAGTGCACTAGACAAATTTCCAACTCAGCAATTACCTGTGAATTCAATGTGCACATTCATGTTCAGTATATTTGCTATAAACCTACTCTACAGTTCTTAGTTCAACATTGTAGGACACCATTTATTCTTGATTTTTTCTTTTTTACTTTCTTTTTATTTATCTATTTCATTCCCTCTTTAATTAACCAAACATATCAAATTTGATCTTTTTATGTCATTTGAAGTTTGTAATCACCATCTATTTATTAATGAATACCAATCAATTAAAAATAGTGGTAAAAGGTTGGGATAATTACATTAAATAGAACATTATATCAAAGTAATTTAAAGGTGCGCAAACAATGATTTTTTCTAATACCCCTTTCTTTAATTGGTCAGTAGTTTTTCCTAGTGACAAAATTATGAGTAGGTGGAGTGAGAAGAAATGTATATAATGCGTTATTCCCAAGACACTTCTTTAATGCTTTTGTTGTTATAAGACAATAGAAGATGACAGCCAGACAGAAGTCTCTTTCAGGTAAGTATTTATCTATTGTTACCTTATTTATTGCAGAGCACCTCGTTTAGTAATGCTCATTTAAATAAGTTTATTTTAGTATATCGATGTTTTGGAAGCGCTTGCTTAACGCTGCGTATTTAATTATTTATATTTCAATATATTTATTTACATAACGTTACACGATAATAGATTTGGCTAATTATCTCTATCACTATTTCTGAAGTAATTACAGAAATTTGTGGACTTATATATATAATTTTATATCCTTACAATTCTATAATCACTGATTATCTATCTGACAAAACCATGACATTCCCTGTCCGCCAAGCGAAGACGCATTTCAGCCTGGGAATCCGTCCAGTCTGATCTGTCTCTATTTTGCTCATGCAGTCAGAGAAGATTCTGATCAGCCTCGGTGGATGCTTAGGCCGATCTGAGTCTTTGCTGAGTCATTTTTTTGGATCCGTCGCACAGCGGCTCGAATGAGATGGATTCGAATAAGGCATCTGTCAATACATATATCCTTTGGCAAGAAGATTTCTTGTTTGATTACTGTGTACTTAAAGGTCTGGATTTTGCTCTTCAAACCCATAATGGAATCTTCTTCAATAAACGGGTAATAAGAATATCGAATGCATCTCTTAATCTCCTCATTATTAGAGTCATAAAATATTAAGGTGCTGAGACCGCTGCCAGCTTCAGGGTTCCCGGTGGTGTATATTCATGAATCAATCCAGTAAAACCTTAAACAAATGGAGATCAGAACCATATATTTTGAAAAAAAAAAAAAAAAAAAAAAAAAAAAAAACATAAAAAGGAGAAAATGCAAATAAAAAATTAAAATAGATAGAAAAATAGAATTGAACTGAAAAAGGAAATTTAGAAGAAAGAATTTTTGATATATATATATATTAATATTTTCTTGTATATCACTTACAAATCGTACTTACTTTACTTTTTTTTACCATTTTACATATATCGCCATTATAATTTTCAATTTTAATATTATTAACTTTTTAATTCATTATTTTATTTTTATTTTATTTATTTATTTATTTATTTATTTATTTATTGGTTTAGTAGTTGAAATATTCTGCAATTTAATAAATTTTGAATTTTCAAATAAAGAAAGACAACGCAATTTGTAAAGATAAAATTTTTGTTTCAAGGTTCGCTGCACAGATCCCTAAGACTACAATTAGATTGTGAAACATATGTTTTGAAAATCATTGATAATCAGTTTGAGGAAATAAGTTTAGTGATTAAAGCAAGGTATCTGTTATTGATTTCCCTCAACTAGTACACATTAAGACATAAGGTATGAAAAAAAAAATCTACAAAGACATCTTAATTCTTTGTATCACATGTAGTCACCGTGGAAAGGAAATATTCCTGTTGCATTATATGTCGTAATGGGTTGCAAATTGTGTAGACTCTGGCCAGGCTGTGGACACATTTGAGCCGCGACACGAGAAAACCAACAATGTGGTTGTGCGTCCAGCGCAGACTCAGATCAGCCTGGGCATCCACCCAGTCTGATCAGAGTCTTCGTTTAGCGTTTAATGGGTAGCTAAGGGTCTAAGCTACCTTCATGCGGACAGCGAAGACTCTGCTCAGACTGGGCGGATCTGAGTCTGCGCTGGCCGCACAACCACATTGTTGGTTTTCTCGTGTCGCGGCTTATTTCTAGTTTCTTGATGAATTGAGAAATGAGTAAAAATTGAAAATTGCAGAGTTGCTATTCCTGAAAGTGTACCGATGAACTTTAATACTGTATACCGTATTGCGCGAAAGTTTAACGTTTACACATATCTCTTATGCAAAATCCATATGATCACCAATTCAAACTGTATTCAAAGCCATCGCGGCTGATCCGGACCGGCCATGGACCACTGTTTTGACAAGCATAATATGAATCTTACTCCCCCACCTTCTTTTTTTCCATGTGTGTTCTCTTTCCCTCATTTTTTTAAATCTTAGCTAAGAGTGTTCGGAAAACACCAACCCTGCTTCATAATAATCGATGAAATCTTGTTATCAGCCGGAGTCAACTATTGATAAGCCTGAGGGTGTGAAGCGAAGTGTCGGCACATTTCATATACAAACATTGCGATCATGAAACAGATACCTGTTTGATCGAATTAACTTACTAAAGAATTTGCTTGATGAGAGAATTTAGAGACACTTCAACTATTTGCAGGGGTAGACATAGTTGTTGCAGTGCTTCAGATAAGAAGGGGTAGTGTGGTAATTTACAGATAATTTATCACATTTCTCCATAGAAAAGTAAGATGTAAGCCCTCATTAGAATCGATTCACCGAGACGGTTCTAATAAGGGGTTGCAGTCTGGAACTCTGTATTTGTAATGCTTTTTCGAAATTTTACAGAAGTAAATTGTCGTCTGCCTTTTAGGTGCTTAGAGGGTTTATAAACTAAAGGAGGGTTTTGTCTACTTTTGGTGACCAGATACACTTTCAGAGGAAGCAACTCTTATCATTTTCATTTTGTTTCAATATGCATGTAGGGTTCAACCCAAGAAAGAATTGAAGTGAGCCCCTATGATCAAATTCTTTCCTATATGAGTTTATTTTGTCTAGGAAAGCAGACAAGAAAGTCACGAAAGTCGTTCCCCATTTTAAGAAAAAATGCGGAAAAAACGTGATAAAAAATTGCAGGAAAACATGATAAACTAGTAAACTGTCTTGAGCCTTGCAGACAAGGCATCTCATATTTTGAAGAACGAAAACAGCGTAATTTGCAAATAGCGTAGATCCTGATGAGGCGACTCATAAAAAGCCTAAACTGTTTGCCCTCTAATCTTTGAATTCTTATCCATTTCTTTAATATAGCGCGAACAAACGAAAATAGCTGAATTTGCAAATAGTGTAGATCCTGATGAGGCGGCTCATAGTGGGCAGTCTCATTTAGATCTGCACTGTTTGCTCTCTAGTGCTTGAATTCTTATCCATTTCTTTAACATCTAAAGCGCGAAACAAAAAATGAAAATTGCTGAATTTGCAGATAATGTAGATCCTCATGTGGCGGCTCATAATCAGTTGAATGAGCAGCCTCATCTAGATCTACATTGTTTTCTCTCTAGTCTGTGAATTCTTATCCATTTTTTTAAACACCTAGAGCGCTAAAGAACGAAAAGCGCGAAATTTACAAATAGCGTAGATCCAGATAATGCGGCTCATAATAACCAGCATCATCCAAATCTACACTGTTTGCCCTCTAGTCTTTGAATTCTTATCCATGCATTTCAATTCTGCGCTGGGCGAACAACCACATTGTTGGTTTTGTCGTGTCGCGGCTAATTTATTTCTGACTTTGTTTACTTAAGACGCCGCAGAAGTGTGAATACATGTATCTACTCAGTTTTAGAGTTTATTGTTAAAACAACAGTACAATAAACTAAGATTCAAAAGCGTAATGAAAGTGGATTTAGAACAAACAAACAGATTTACCTTTGAATATGCTTGATCCACAACTCATTGTGTTAGTTTTGTCATGATTCAAGATCAAATAAAAGAATAAAATAAAGTTGATAGTTTAATACCTTACAATATGTCTTTTCTGATACTTAAAATAGATTATTATAATATTTTAATTGTCTTCTATGATATTTAGAATAAATTATGTGATATGAATCATTTTAATTGCTTTCTCAAAAAATGAAAGAAAGAATTAAAGACAGAAAAAATACACAAATTAAGATAATTTTCACTTTTGCAAATAAAAGTAAAAAAAAGAAAAAGAAAGACATTAGAAATTAAAGCAAAAACAAATTTAAAATTCTTATATTTTCTTTAAAAATAAAGTTGATAGTTCAATAGCTTACAACACATGGCTTCTCTTTACTTGAAATAGATTATTACAAAATTTTATTTTCTGTTATATTAAGAATAAATTAACATATGTGTATTATTTTTAATTGGCTTCTAAAAATACTCAAAGAAAGAATTAAAGACAGAAAAAAGACAAAAAATACACAAACTAAGATAATTTTCACTTTTGCAAATAAAAGAAGAAAAAAAAGAAAAAAGAAAGACATCAGAAAATTAAAACCAATACAAATTTAAAATTGTTATATTTTCTTTACTCTTGCAATACAAATTAAAAAAAAGAAGATGATCTGAGTAGTGCATAAACTGTTTGTCCTTTCCATGACTGGCTAATCATAAAAGTATGTGTAAAGGTTCAATCTGAACTCTGAACTTCAGGTGCACTACGGTTTGAGAATGGGGTGCAACTCAATGCACAAAGCTAGCTCAGGTGTAGTGCAACTCATGTGCAACTGGGTTGCACAAGGGTGTCAAGTCTTTCTCTGGCTTTACTGTACCACGGTGGGGACTGATCCAAGACGTTCCGGAATGGGTATAAGCCGACAGTCGTCTGAGCTATTATCAAGTTAGGTTTAGGTTCGCGCCTTCGTAACGTCTGAGGCCCGACCCGCCGTCGAGCAATGGAAGAGGTAAGCCAAGCTGTTTACCTTGATTTGGTTAACCACCAAATATGCAGGTTGTCGCAAACCATTTATTTCATAAACAATCTCTTTATATTGAATTATTATCTTCTTAAAATGATCAGGAAAATCATTTTTACCAATATTTTTTTCTGAATTTATATACCAATAAAAATCTAAATAGTTCCTTCTAGAGCACAGAACACCTTTAAAAGAAAGAACATGGGGCATATTCGTCATAACATTCAGGTACCCAAAGGCCTTGCAGAAGGATTAAGGTTTAAACCCCAAGGTAGTTATTACTGACCGTCCCAAGGCGGTACTTTCGTTGCGGTTGCATTTGTTTTATGTTCGGTGCTGTTTAATTTATTGTGTTCTAATTTTAACACTTCTATAATAAAAATAGAAAATGGGTAAAAATAGTTGTTAAATGTTTTCGTATAATTTGCTTAGTCTGTTGTAACTCTTCTGTTGATCTAAATTATTTAGTTCAATATAGATAGCTGAGTTGCCACTTATTTGGGAAAGAGCTGCTGACTCGGCTTATCACTTGTAATTTATTGTTTGTTGGGATTCTTTGTCAATCTTTCCCTTTGATGTTGGGGATAGGGTTTGGGATCTGATTCAGTCAGTTCCTGAAGTGTAATTACTCTTTAAATTTATGCGTTGTCATAGAAACATGGTAACCTAAAGATGGTAGTGCGGGCCACTAGTAGAACTTGCATTATTTATTGGAAGTGATTCCTTTAGTTTTGGCAATTTCTACTATTCGAAGCGAAGTAAATCTTATAATATGCTGTATTTGTGCGCTCTCTTGTGAAGGTTTAAGTCTTTGCAAATAATAACCTGAATTGTAAAATGATAAAGGAAGTTAACCAGCAACAAGCCTGTTATAAAACTTAACATCTTTTACACATACATCAAAATAAAACAATCAATAATCAATCAAAGAAATTGCTATTTGTAGTACCTTGTTTTATCCTTTATGCCCCTCAGGATATTTTAAACACAAGTGCTTTAACACTTTCTGATATCAAAATATAGTTTTATGAGCAGAATATTTCCAAATCCATGGAATGAAAGTCACAAAGTAATGCAGTATATTTAAATTCCAGTTTAAACCTTTTTAACTATTAACTTGCGAAAGTGTACAAAGATGCCTCTTTCAAAATATGCGCTTTTTATATATTATCTATTCACTTTCCGGAATTAGGCAGAGATAGATTTTACCAGAAAGTCTTCAGTCTGTCATCTGTCGGCTTATTACTTGTAATTTATTGTTTGTTGGGATGTCTTTGTCAATCTTTCCCTCTGATGTTGAGGATAGGGTTTGGGATCTGATTCAGTCAGTTCCTGTAGTGTAGTTATTTTGAAAGCATGGTCAATCAAATTTACCCATCTGAACTTAAATTGAATAAAGCTAATACTTCAGATACAGAGGCCCCCTTTTTGGATTTACATCTATCTATTTCTAACGGTTTTGTATCTTCTAAAATTTATGATAAACGTGATGACTTTGACTTTGATGTAGTTAATTTTCCATTTTTGGATGGTGACGTTCCACGTCGTCCCTCTTATGGAGTGTATATTTCTCAACTTATAAGATTTGCTAGAGTGTGTAGTCATGTAGATGACTTTAATGCTCGTAATAAATGTTTAACTGCTAAACTTCTTCAACAGGGCTATCGGTATCATAAGCTTAGAAAGGCTTTTTCTAAATTCTATCGCAGACACCATGAATTGGTTTCAAAATTTGATGTCGGATTAAAATTTCTTTTACACCAAGACCTATCGGAACCAGAATTTTATGGTGACTTAGTATACAAATTCAAAAAGATTAAGGGTAGGACTGATTTTTCTGATCAATTCCGAAAAATAATAATACGTCACAAACGTATTGGCTATAATTTAAATGTTATGCGACAGTCTGCATGCTTAGTGATTAACCCAATCACGGTTGATAACTTTGCTGCACTCTTTAATTGCACACTGGGGGATCGGGCGTCAGACTCTATGATGGCCCCGACCTAAAGCTATATATTTTAGTTGGTTGGGACCGGAGCCTTTTTGTCTGTAGCTTGGTCCACCGGGGCTCAACTGGTGACCTTCTTTTGCTTCAGATTTCCAGTGGGGTTGTTTGGCAGGACAGGGATCTCCACCTGTCAGACGACCCGTTGTATCTGTTGAGTCCTCGTCTTTGCTTCTTCATGGTGTTGAAATTTGATTTATGTGTTTACCGTGATGATTCTTTGACGAGTTAGAGGGTTATCATGCGAACCGAACAACCAACTAAATGTTTTGTACCACTTCAGATACTGAGGGTGAGGTTGGGCCTGTAAAATCGATTTAAGCCCCCCAGTAATTCATTACTGACCGTTCCAAGGCGGTAGTTCTGTTGTGGTTCTTTGTTGCCTGTTTTTGGTGTCAGAGTTTCTGTGATGTTTTACCTTATGTATGTTCTTATTATTTTTGGTTCGGTTTGGGTTGCTGAGTGGCCACCTTTTGGGAACAAGCTGCTCACTCGGTTGGCCATATGTTCTCTGTATCTTGATTATTTGTAATCTTAGTTGTTTCCAACTATGGTTTGAGGACTGGATTTGGATTTTGATTGTTTCAGTTCCTGGTCTTTGCATACTTTTTACTCTTTAAATTTGACTTTGACAAGACATTATATTTTAGATACTTAGTCGAAATGCCGTCGATAAAATTTTGAAAGCGATTAAGAAAGTTTATGATATTATCTATAACCTTGTTTGAAAAGTTTTGCTGCCAAAATTATTACGAATATTAAAGTCATCAACATGACGGGATACTTGAGGAGGACCAATTAGTTGAGAAATATAAAAGCCATAGGATAGGAGTTTTGAACGAGGATTATCACCATCTTAAAAAAGAAATTAACAATTTCAAAAGCAAAATCATCTTGTTTATCGTAAATTATAATAGTGATGAAACTATCCTATAACAAGCAATGTAAATCCAAAAATGAGATTACGGCACCTGAGATGCTGACCTTATTTAACTGAATTTCAGAAAGGCAAATTCGAGTTACGATGCTATCTAAGAAGTTATGGTCAATATTTATTAAATCATCCAGATAACGAGAAATAGTATTGAAAGGTTCAATAACTTCAGAGTGTTAATCCTCTGATAGAGATAGCATGAAATCGCTCTCATAACATAATACAAACAGATCAGCTACAAGGGGGACACAGTTAGTGCCAATAGGAATACTTACAATTGTCTATATAATTTAGAGCCAAATCTAATGCATATATTGTCTAAGAGAAAGGTGCGAGATTCACACACTTTGCGACCAGACCATTGATTATAATTCGTGTCCGCTTCAGAGGTGAAGAAAGCAAATTTAAATAGTAAGTACACTTTTGGAACTTACTGAATCACATTCCAAACCCTATCCCCAAAATCAAAGGGAAAGATTGACAAAGACATCCCAACAAACATTAAATCACAAGTGATAAGCCGAGTCAGCAGCTCTTTCCCAAATAGGTGGCAACTCAGCTATCTTTACTTAACTAATTAATTTAGACCAACAGAAGGGTTACAGCAGACTAAGCAAATTATACGAAAAACATTTCACAACTATTTTCACCCATTTACTGCTTTTATTATAGAAGGGTTAAAATGAGACCACAATACTTTAAACAGCACCGAACATAAAACAAATGCAACCGCAACGAAAGTACCGCCTTGGGACGGTCAGTAATAAGTACTGGGGAGGGGGGGGGGGGGTTAAACCGGTTTTATTGGGCCCAAACCTTCACCCTCACCCTCCGCCGCGGTGCACACAATTAGTTGGTAGTTCGGTTCGTATGGAAGTCCCCTAACTCATCAGAGTCATAACGGGCAACATTTAAAATCAAGAAAAGACTGTGATGAAGCAAGGATGAGGACTCGACAGCCAAAATGTGTTGAGACAATTTGAGATCCCTGGGGCGTCAGCAACACCACTGGAACACTAGAGCAAAAGACCACCAGTTGAACCCGGTGGGCCAAGAAACAGACAAACATCCAGCCACAACCAACTGATATATAGCTTTATGTAGGCAAGCCTATCATTATTTGCAATATTAAGAGAACATTCCTTTTAGAAACTCTTTCAGTTAAATCCACCACTTTATCCTTAATTGGTTTGTGGGACAAGGCAGTATATAATGACGAGAACACATATATAGGCAAACTGGAGGCACCAAAAAAGGCGATATCAGCTTATTTAATACATCAAATAATTTTCAATTGACCAAAAAGGTTTGCACAAGTCTGTATTCATGTTGATATTATTTACAGGATTAAGTTGTTACTTTGGTTTAAATTGGCTGGAAAATCGTAACGTTCAAATAAAAATGTACCCATACGAAATTCAGTGCAACACACGCGCGTTCCTGTATTTAACTCTTCAGTATTGCTAAACCCCAAAAGTTTGAAAGAAAAGAGATGACGGACAGGTCTCGGCAGGCAACGAGCCTCACTCTCCGAGTTACACCAACTGTCGTTTTCCACAGAGCACATTTGCGGGAGGTATCAGGTAAGAGACGCGTATGTATTAACTTGCGAGTGCTGGCGTCCCAAATGAGCCACCTTAAACCATGCGTCTCGAGAAAGGCGGTAGACAATGTCGTCAGAAAAGAGGTGTCCGATTAAACAAGAAAAGCCAAAAGAACTCAAAAGGTGTCCGATTAAACAAGAAAAGCCAAAAGAACTCAAAAGCATGGAAGCCAGACTCAGCTAGGATTCATGCCGCTATGACAAGTCAGTCTAAGTTTTAGAATAATTAAGAAATTTGACTAGATATACATCAACTAGATTAGGGTTACTTTAAATCAATATTCTGGTTGATTCTGGTTTTCTGGCATTGGGTCACTACTTAACTGACCCAAATGCCAGACAACCAGAATCAACAATGAAACACTAAGTAACAAGGTTGATGATACACTCGTGGAGAAACCTTTAACCAGCAATGATATCGGCCCATTGGTTCACATATAAACGTGTCCATACCAAATTTAGTTCGACGTGCGTTTCTGTAACTTTTTCAGTGTCGCTAAACCCCAAAAGTTTGAAAGAACGGAAGATGTGCAGGGTTCGGCAGGCGACGAGCATCCCTCTCCGCGCCACATACAATGTCGTATTCCGCGGGAAACATCAACTGCAGACATTAGGTAAGAGATGCCTACGTGTTACTCGCGAGTGCAGGCGTCTCCCATCGAGCCACTTCAACACTGCGTCTCAAGAACGGCGACGGACATTGTCACCAGGAAAGAGATGTGCGATATAGCAATATTCCGCATAGAGACAAACGAACTCAAACGAATGGAAGCCTAACGCCCTCGAGATTTATCTGTTATCTAACTTTTCTTGCAAACATTTACAGAAGCTCAACACAGATCTGCAGCTTAAAGAAGTAATAGATGAGGGTAATACATATTGAATAGTTACCTTATAAGTTATATGTGCCGATTCTTTATGAGACCCTATTAATACTTACCTTCTTGTTCTGCATTATAGAACCGCATACCCTTAGCCACCCATTTGAACCTGGTTAGGTCAGAACCTGAAAAAATATACAAATATTTTAGAATACTGAATAAAACAGCTTCTGGTTCCTGAATAACAGGTCTTATGTCACACGAACTGTTAGTCTCAATAAGTCAAAAGAGCTTAACGATTAGGATCGTCAGATACAAAATAACTCTAAGAACACAAAACAGAGTTATTGTTCATGGTGAAATCGATTAATTATGGAGAATATACACACTTACAATATCTACCATACAGATCCTAAGTTTTCGGGCAGATACGTCTGTACAAACAGTGGAAACCGAGATCAGACTGTTCCTAAGAATGATTAAGGTTTTTACAATTTCAATTCCGTCTGCGCATTTTTGAGGCATTACTCTATGATAGACTCGGAACAACAGGAAAATAAAAACAGGGCAAGGACCGGTTGTGCTTGCAGCAGGTGCAGAATTTGGGTAGGCTTTTTGGGACATATTTTTGAACTTAAACATTGTTTTTCTAGGAAACGAAACGGTGCAATGTTTTTTTTTTTTTTTTTTTTTTTTTTTATTCTGTGTCATACAATGTAAGTTTTAGTAAAACAATATGCTGAAGCATGCCCCATCGATTGAATATATATTCATGACGTTTTTCATGAAATTCAATTTTCTTGCATTTTCTTAAAAAAATGTAAAAATATCCTTATTTTTAAGATAATTGCAATTTTTCTTACGAGTTTCTTTCAAATATCCTGTATTAAAGATTATATGATTTGCAGAAATGAAAGTGCATCCATGTGCTACAGACATGAATTTTAATGGAAAATGTGAAAAAAAGAATGTATAAATACAAAAGATCTTTTTTTTTTTTTTTTTGAGAAAACAAAACGGTGAAAGAGATTTTCTTATCCAAATGTGTTATAGCCCTTTTGGTTATTCAGCTGTTATAATGAAATGAATGTCCCACCAATATTTTTATTCAGTATCCTTCTACCTTAAATATGAAGCACGTAAACTTAAATTGATTTTTGTTTCGAAGAGATTTGTCATCGCATGAGACAATAGAAATAAATGTGTAAAACCGCATGCCATTCATATATATTCTCTTCCCGCCATCTCCGCCACCTCTTTCGTAAATCTTACCTGTTTCTTTTGTCAAATATAAAGATCATCCGTTTTGTAAGTAGCGTTTTAGTTAGTTTAGTTTAAACATATTTTATTGCCAAATAATCTGTACAGCAATTGGGTTGGGCCACAAGTTCTAACAACATTAATTACGACCCTCCCCGTGAAAAGCGTTTTAGCTAAGTACAAGTACAAGTATGTTGCACTAAAATGGACTACCTTGATAGTGGTGACTGCAACAGACTGTCTGACACATCAAATAATCACCAACGTATCAAAATCCAGCGTATTTAAAATAGTAGGGATTTAATATCGTAAGTGAAAATTAATAGAATAAACATATTTGAATAACATACAGCAGAATAAAAAAACACAAAATACTGATATGTGAGTATTTTATATCTGCATGGGTGCCATGCAGATCCGTTCTTGTTAAACTATCACAGGTGCCTCCAACGGCGATGCTTAACACGTCCGGAATGGCCGGTTGATGTAGTGTATGATGACAAGAGTTAGTTAAAACTCGACTTTTATATACCTAACAAAAAAAGAAACGTTAAATAGATAATTCATAAATTTTAAGCCAAAGAACACTATTTAAGATAATGTTACGTTAGTCTCCCACGTGTCAGGCGTCAGACAACCTTATGAACTCATCGGTTTGCGATTTGCATCAATTGTTACAGAATTATTCCACTTTGACTTAAAACATCACTGACAATGTAAAACGCTCGGTGCGCATGCGCAAGCGCTTAAATTTTTGCAGTTTCGGATTTGAATTGTAACCGCCAATAAGAAATCCTATGAAACGTATGACACTTAACCAGCAGCTCAAGAAATAAGCTGTTAAAGATACTGTGTGTTTGAAATTGTCTCCCTTGCAATAAAAAGTATAGCAAATCGTTTACTCCGATTAACCAGTACGTTTCAATAAAATTTCAAGTTTAATTCATGGATCTTATTCCAGCTTCTCCAGACAGTGACTCATGATGAAAAAGTTTGATCAATCTGATTTATTGTCCGTGGTAAATCACCTTGCATTGTCTATAGGAGTTTCAGTGCATAGCATAACAATCAGAGTCAAAGTCATGAAAAGCGATATTCCAAGCCTTATGCTTCACTGATCAACCCTTTGGAAGCGGCGATTGGACCGTTTTTGCAACAACTAGTGCCCGATAAACGTCTTAGGAGTGACTTGCTCACATGGGCTGACAACTTGAGTGAAACACAGGTCTTCAAAAGGCTACTCAAAATAGCACTTTCAAATTCTGACCCCTCTCTGAATCAAACTTATCTGGAAACATTAATCTCGCAGCTTATGTTGTGATATTCATCTTCTTAAATACGGATTTTTTTGGCGGTTAGATATAAAGTAAAATTGGCAAAGTCGTAATTCAGTTCAAAGAAAACGTGCATTGAATGTGCTTGTAGCGTTTCTGTTTTGTTCTTTTTACACGACACTGTCACAAGGCAAGGAAATCAAACCATTGCAAATACTATGATTTGTATCTGGCTATAGAACACAACGAAGCTATCACGAGTTTTATCTCTAATAAGCGAGTTATCTCACTTTCTAGAAGAAACATTAAATTCCATTGCAAGTGTTATATTTCCTTATCCAATAAAAAATATTGTGTTCAGAAATGGACTCTCATATGCACCTTGCAAAAAACCACTAATTTGCGTGAATGATATGGATATTTATTAATCGACAACACTACGAAATCGGTCAATATTCAATTTACCTCCCTTAGTTTTAAACAAAAAGTAATTTTGTAGTACCATAACGCAACTGTGTTTGGCTACACGCTGCAGTTTCTTTGATGAATGATTTAAGTGTTCCCTTTCACTACAGTAGTACATCTGACACGAAGATTTTTCTTTTCTGATTGAAAATATCAGAGTTAGAATGATCAGTGGAAAACCATACGTTAGAATGAAATGCCTGTTTTCGGTTTCTTGATATCTAACTTTTTTTTCCTTGTTTTTCAAGATCTAAAGACAGTCCAAGATTAAAATTAATTCAAGCAAATTTTCTTTTGATAACGGGGTGCACAATCGCAGCTAAATCGTGATTCACAAAGACTCTTCGGTTGAAATCCTGATAATATAGCCTCTTAAAGATTGCTTTTAATTTTACCCCATATTGAAAGCTTTGGTTTTTACAGTTACCGTGTCAGAGATATTGAGGGTTTATGACATATCTATTTCTCAAATTTTATGGATACGTCCAACTAAAAAGGCAAACAAATAGTAGCAGTTGCCTTATTGCGTAATTATACTATGTATACTCTGTTGGCGTTTCTTTTGGTCTATAGTATATATTTACTAGACAAAAGACCTGGACTTTGCGTCTCTTTAGAGTGCTTGCTCTTTTGCTTTGTATGTGTGGGCGCTATTACCCAGGTCCTACATCTGGCATAGTATTTTTATCTTTTATTATATACTGAATTGGCTTCCATTTTGATTAAGTTCTTTCGGGGGGGGGGGATGAGTTTACCTTTAAGTCTACTATTTTAATGTTTTAGTTTGTTTTCTTCCAGCCGCTATTCATGCGGTGCTTTTTATGTTATATGTTCTCTATTATTCTTGCCATTTTGTTTTGAGTTCAAGTATCATCATTGAGATTAGGAAACTTATAAACATTTTTTGTAAACTTTTTACTAAAGAATTGCAATAAATATGAAAAACTACCTGCTGAATACGATGCTAGTTGGGCTTTACACTTAAAGAAAACTTCTGTGTTTCGATATTCTTCAGAGCTGATTTCCAGCTGTTCAAACAGGTAGGTGTTACAGCGTTTTATATAATCCTGCAGAGCTACAAACCTGAAAACAGGATGAAAAGTAGTAAAGTAATAGCCTATTCAGTAGAAAGAAAAAAACAACAACACGAACACTTATGAAAAATAAATATTTATAAATTTTAGTGAACTGATTTCATGATTTCATCGACTTGAGTAAGGGCAACTTTTTTGGTTACAGCCTCATCCATTCTTCCCCTACGTGAAGCATGGTCCTCTCATTATCTACTCAACTTCGTCTTTTGAAGTTAACTTTATGCAGTTAAAACTAATCTAGCTTATCTATACATCCTTATTAATCCGACCAGTTCTTGGAATACCAGAAATGCCTGATGAGCCAAACCAAGACACAAAAAAACAAGAAGAAATGTGGAATGATCGACGACAAAAACAGCGTATATCTGATAACATGCATATAAAGTGTAACAAACAGGGTAGTATGTTGTTAAAAAAGGCGAAACGGTTGTACAACGTTATTTCAAATATAATCTAAATCAATCTAGGCATTAAGAGCTGATATGGCTTTAACGACTTTAACCAATTTCAGACGCTCTAGGTCCATGACATTTACGGCCAGGAGATGGCTCATATCTCCTCATCCATGGGTTGAGGATATATGAGACATAAAACATTAACCAAAACATCCAACTCAAACGCTGGCGCAAACGCCAACATCGACGCTATGGTGCCTACATTAGCTCTTCCTCTACTTCTAACGAGGGAACTTAAATATGCATCGAAAATTGTTCTCGCTCCCTTAATTAAAATTCTGATGTACCTAAAATAATAATTATTATAATTGCTAGAAGACACAGATGCTACCAGACCAGTATCAAAACCTACATGCATATATGTTTTTTTTCTACTATCCACATGCAACGGCTCGAATGATAAACCAAAATTTGTGAAAGCAATTGATAAAACAACTTACATACATTAAGCTGCAAAAAGCTACCCAAATGACTTAGTTCAAAAGGTCAAAAATAAATTTTATCTTCATTCCAAAGCACAGGCATATTTTCATTATATTCTTAACAAGTGTACAGAAGTAGAAACAAAGTCATTGCAAAGTTTGATACATGTTGACAACACAAACAATATACCAAAAGTGATAAAAGCTGCCCAAAATGATTAATTCCTAAGAAGAAATTATAACGAATAGCGTTTTAAGTTTCTCAGGCATTAAGTTTTTGATTATTGCATTAAGAGTTCTTGTCGTACCCTTTTTCAGGTGGAGAAATGTTTTCCATCAAACAGCGTATCTTTGATGCTCGTGTATGTTGTCCTTCAAGCAGCTCTCTTATATCGTCTCGTACTAAGTTTTGTTTCTTTAATTCTTCAATAAGAGAATCACAGATTTCCAGTTCTTCACACAAAATATCCATGTTGTGTTTTATGGGGTTTGTTTCTGTGCCGTCGTTGATTGACTGATCTGTAAATAATATTAATAAGTTCTGAATAGTTAGATCCCTTGGAAGCAAGGAATACAAGGAATAAGTCGATGAAAAGGCATGAATATTAATAAGTTCTGTTAGAGTTTTCAGTAGAAGTATAACTGATTTTTATTTTCAAATAAATGATTTTATGTCGACTTAGTATTTTGGTAAAGGCTGTATTGGTCAAAGAGAAGTCAATCGTGCAATGCGAACAGTATTTGTTATACTGCAGTTGCGGGTTTTAATAAATAAGTTTGTTCGCAAAGTGATTATCCCCCTTCATTCATAAGCAGAGGGCGCTTCAACAAAATTAACATAAACCAGCGTGTGACAAATAAACCCACCATCCTTCCCCGCTCACCACCCGTCACGATTGATGTCTTTACCAATTCAGCAAAAACAGAAGGTACATGGTGTATATATTTTGTAGAAATGGCGCTTATGTAGTCACCCAGGGCGCTTATGTAGTCACCCATCTTTGATTTTAGGATGATTTCTGAAATGGTATGACATTGCAACTTAATACCTTCCTATTATTTTATGAACAATGTGTAGTTCATAAGTAGATTCATATTGTTTAAAGATTGATTTAAACAGAATATGCTTATTCAGTCATTCAGTTTATAAATGAAAGGGTTTGTGCCTATAAGGCCCTTTTTCTGCCCAAGAGTAAAATGTTTTATTTTCAGCTGATGATTAGACTATAGTGTCCGCTATACTGAATCAATAGTGGTTAAGCTCCGTAAGCCCTACTTTTGGAATAATTGGGTTATTAAAGTGGGTTGGGTAAATCAACATGAACCAGGGGTGTCATATTATAAGCTATATTTCTCCTTCAAATTTAATGGCATTCATAAATACCTTCCTTTATAAGTTGAAGTACTGTCTTTGGTGACATCTTGTCTCAAATTCTATCTTTTAAAGTAAAATCTTATGTCTGCAGAATTTCTTTTAGAGTCACTGTCAATTTTCATTAATTTTGGTACTTTGAATTCAATATATTCTACCATATCTCTAGAACCAATGGATGACTTCTTACCAAACTAACACGGGTTCACCGTTGGAAAAATGCAAATTGTTGATTAAATTTTGGTGACCTTGACCTTTGTTTCAAGGTCCCGGTAAGACTTATAATGTCAATTTTAAGTCAAGTTTTGACCATTGTCTACACAGTAGCTCCTAAACTGATATGAAATCATGAACAAAGTGGCCTAAATCAACAATTTTGAGGAGTTAGAGCACTTGTTATTATCAAATGGCCATGACATCATCTTCAAGGTCAAGGTCAAGGTTAGACTAGACAGAGTTTTACTTAAAATCTCACACAGCTTGTAAGCAGAAATTTAACAAATATGTATGTTTCTTTTTCTAAATCAATGCTTACTATGCATGTAATGACCTTGACCTTGATCTGAAGGTCACCAGTACATTCAGAAGTTCATTATTTTACAATAGACTTTTCTATAACCTTTAAGTTTAACCCAATTCTGTTTCATCATGTTTAGCTAATACCGACCTTCAAACCAAGATCAAGGTCATTCTGTGCACATTAAATATTGATTTTCAAATGAAAACACTCAGATTTGGTGCATTTCTGTCAACTGATTGATGAAATCTATGATTAAACTCTGTTTAGTCTAGCCATGACCTTGACCTTGAAGATGATGTCATGGCCATTTAATCATGATGTCATGGCCATTTAATCATAACTAGTGCTCTAACTCCTCATAATGTTTAATTTTGGCCACATTGTTCACAATTCCATATCAATTCAGGAGCTACTATGTATACAATGGCCAAAACTTGACTTAAAATTGACATTATAAGTCTTAATGTGACCTTGAAACAAAGGTCAAGGTCACCAAAATTTGATCAACAATTTGCACTCTCCCAACGGTGAGCCATGCTAGTTTGGTAAGAAGCCATCCATTGGTTCTAGAGATATGGTAGAGTATATTGAATTCAAAGTACCAAAATTAATGAAAATTGACAGTGTCTCTTAAAGAAATTTTGCAGACATAAGATTTTACTTTAAAAGATAGAATTTGAGAAAAGATGTCATCAAAGACATTACTTCAACTTATAAAGAAAGGTATTTATGAATGCCATTAAATTTGAAGGAGAAATATAGCTTATAATATGACACCCCTGGTTCATGCTGATTTACCCAATCCACTTTAATAACCCCATTATTCCAAAAGTAGGGCTTACGGAGCTTAACCACTATTGATTCAGTATAGCGAACACTATAGTCTAATCATCAGCTGAAAATAAAACATTTTGCTCTTGGGCAGAAAAAGGGCCTTATAGGCACCCCCCCCCTTTGGTGTACAGTAAAGCCAGATAAAGAGTTGACACCCTTGTGCAACCCAGTTGCACATAAGTTTCACTACATCTGAGCTAGCTTTGAGCACTGAGTTGCACCCCATTCTCAAACCCTAGTGCATATGAAGTTCAGAGTTCAGAGTGAACCTTTACACCCTGTACTTGTATCATTAGCCAGTCATGGAATGGAGATAACAGTTTGTTCACTAACCAGAACATTTTTTCTTATCTTTATTGCAAGAGTAAAGAAAACATAAGAATTTTAAATTTGTATTAGTTTTAATTTCAAGAAATTTGAGTGCACCTCCCAACTATGTCCCTTTTAATTCTTTAGTAATTTTTGCGAAACTATTTGCGAAAATACGAGTACTTCTTCAGAATTAAGCGAACGTCAGAAAATACCTGAAGCTTTTTAATAAAATCTTTGTGAAATAACTCTTGAGACTGTACTGTAAAGCAATAGTTGTGTTTCAAATGTCAATGATCCTTTCTGTTTTGATAACAGAAGCTTTTTGGAATTTTTACATGACGCCTTTGGATGAATTCAACACGGTTCGAAACTTATTTCACCCAGTATAAATACATGTACATATAAAACATATAGTGTAAACCTAAAGATTTAAGACTAGGTAAATATAATTCTAAGGGTCTGATGTGTGTTGCCGCTAGTGAACAACTTTTCCGCGGAAACAAATACGACCTCTAGAATTTGATAGCCATACACACGCACTAGTATAGGCAAAATATGTCATACGTTTCTTACTAACATTTATTTGTTACATTTTTAATTTAACCTTCTCTGACACATGCTTAGAGGTCATGAAAACTCAATGTTTTAAAAGTATACCAATGACAGCCCATTATATACATATATAAAGAATAGCTTACTTTACCTTGTGTGATTGAGTCAAAGCGTAAAATAGCTTTTGGCCAAGCTGAAATGACAGTAAGTAAAAACTTAAAACACCAGAAGTCAAATGTTTCCTAAAGGTGGTGTATAAAATATCGGAAAGGGTAAAAATAATGCACTAAATGCACATAGGATAAAAATACGTGAAAGTTTCTATTCAAAAAGAACGTTAAACCCGTTAAATCTGTAGTTAATTAAATGACTTCTCCCTGATCCAATGATACGATAAATTCTACGCTTGAACGTCGAAAATAGAACGTCGAATTGCAATTAAATAAAGCAAATACTTCTGATACCGAGGCCCCATTTTTGGATTTACATTTGTCTATTTTAGTTGGATTTGTTTCATCTAAAATTTATGACAAACGCGATGATTTTGATTTCGACATTGTTAATTTTCCGTTTTTGGATGGTGATGTTCCCCGCACCACTTCTTATGGTGTTTACATTTCTCAGCTTATTCGCTTCGCTAGGGTGTCTAGTCATCTGGCTGACTTCAATGCTCGTAATAAAAGTTTGACTGCCAAGCTTTTACAGCAGGGTTATCGGTATCATAAACTTCGGAAAGCTTTGTCTAAATTTTATCGCAGACACTTTGAATTGGTTTCTAAATATAATATAGGGTTAAGGTCACTTTTGCAACAAGGCCTGTCGGAACCTGAATTTTATGGTGACTTAGTATATAAATTACGCAAAATCGTAGGGAAAACAGAATTTCCCGATCATTTTAAGAAAATTATCATACGATTTAAACGCATTGGCTATAACATAGATGTAATGCGACAGTCTGCATGCTAAGTGGTTAACCCAATCACGGTTGACAACTTTGCTGTCCTCTTTAATTGCACGCCGGTGGGTCGGGGTTCAGACTCTATGATAGCCCCTACATAAAGCTATATATTAGTTGGTTGGGGCCGGATGTTTGTCTGTTTCTTGGCCCACCGGGGTTCAACTAGTGGTCTTCTTTTGCTCCAGTACTCCAGTGGTGTTGCTGACGCCCCAGGGATCTCCGGGTGCCTCAACACGTTTTGGCTGTCGAGTCCTCATCCTTGCTTCATCACGGTCTTTTCTTGATCTTAAGTGTTGACCGTGATGACTCTCTGATGAGTTAGGGGACCTCCATACCAACCGAACTACCAACTAATTGTGTGCACCGCAGCGGAGGGTGAGGGTGAAGGTTTGGGCCCAGTAAAACCGGTTTAAACCCCCCAGTAGTTATTACTGACCGTCCCAAGGCGGTACTTTTGTTGCGGTTGCATTTGTTTTATGTTCGGTGCTGTTTAATTTATTGTGTTCTCAGTTTGTTTAATCCTTCTATCATAAAAATAGAAAATAGGTAAAAATAAGTGTTAAATGTTTTTCATATAATTTGCTTAGTCCGTTGTAACCCGTCCGTTGGTCTAAATTATTTAGTACAATAAAGATAGCTGAGTTGCCATCTATTTGGGAAAGAGCTGCTGACTCGGCTTATCACTTGTAATTTATTGTTTGTTGGGATGTCTTTGTCAATCTTTCCCTTTGATTTTGGGGATAGGGTTTGGGATCTGATTCAGTCAGTTCCTGAAGTGTAGTTACTCTTTAAATTTATGCGTTGTCATAGAAACATGGTAACCTAAAGATGGTAGTGCGGGCCACTAGTAGAACTTGCATTATTTATTGGAAGTGATTCCTTTAGTTTTGGCAATTTCTACTATTCGAAGCGAAGTAAGTTGTGCGCTCTCTTGTGAAGGTTTAAGTCTTTGCAAATAATAACCTGAATTGTGAAATGATAATGGAAGTTAACCAGCAACAAGCCTGTTATAAAACTTAACATCTTTTACACATACATCAAAATAAAACAATCAATAATCAATCAAAGAAATAGCTATTTGTAGTACCTTGTTTTATCCTTTATGCCCCTCAGGATATTTTAAACACAAGTGCTTTAGCACTTTCTGATATCAAAATATAGTTTTATGAGCACAATATTTCCAAATCCATGGAATGAAAGTCACAAAGTAATGCAGTATATTTAAATTCCTGTTTAAACCTTTTTAACTATTAACTTGCGAAAGTGTACAAAGATGCCTCTTTCAAAATTTGTGCTTTTTATATATTATCTATTCACTTTCCGGAATTAGGCAGAGATAGATTTAACAGAAAGTCTTCAGTCTGTCATAATTATAAACCAAAAGAGTCTAAATGTTTACAACAGAAAGTTCTAATCTTTTCTTCAGTACTAAAATAAATAATTCTAGAAAATTTTAGATAGATCTTGAAAGATCTCTCAGTTTCCTGAAGCTTCTACAACCTTCGTTTGACAATAAGGAGCAAATTTCAGAAGTTTCTAGATGACTGATTCTATTTCCGGAATATTCTAAAGTTTCCTCAATTTTCTAGAAGCTCTAAAGTACAATGTATACAACCTGTTTATTTCAAACGTATAAAACATCTAGAAAATTCAAAATCATGGTTATAGAAAATATTGACAACATTTAAATACCATATTCATAGCAGAAAAAAATCTTTAATATCAGCAATATTAAATGCTTACATTAGCAGCTCGTGAAAACTGGTATCAATTCACATGACTGTACGATTGGCATCAGACATTAGAATGGACGTTCGGCAAATCCCGTGTTTTATTATAATTGTGAAAAATAGGCAATCAAATCAAACATACAACAATTTTTACCTATTTAATTAAAAGCATTTAATTCGTTTACATTAGATTTATCTGATCTTTACACTTATGAAAACGTGTATGTGGCCACATACGGCAAACGAAAAATTCTGACACAATATAAAACGTCCAAAATTTAAAAAAAGAAAAGAAAAAGATTCTCTCTGTTGAACCTTTGCTGAGAGATACTTAAATATTCAAAATTTCTCACATCATGTAGCAACGCATTATGAGTAATTTGTATTAATATAAAATCTATTAGGTCAATTAATCCCTGGGATAGAAAAATAAACAATGCAACATAAACGAGGCATCGATAAATGGTCGTCAAAACAAAATCCTGAAGCATCGATAATCGGTTGCCAAAACAAGGACTGAACTGTATATCTGTAATCGGACACGGTAGCAATGTATGGTTGTATAAATCTGTAAGATACTGAATGGCAGGAACAATACATACCTGATTTGCCTTTTACAGAGTGAATGGTAATTCTGACACAAGCGCCTTCTTCGAAACGTATCTTCCGAATCAGATCATCAGTATCCAATGCATTTAACAACTCAACGATTTCTCCTGATTTACATTTCTGTTTCATTTTTCCCCAGGAACTTTCTGTGTTTGCACTTAGGTAAACAACTAAAGACCCATCTTCAACCCGGTCCACAGTAAAGCAGAGCTGCTGTTCCAAGAACTCAAATAGTCCTTTCAAAGGTACAGTCAAAAATCTAAGAACGGTACCGTCTCCTGAAAAAAATATGGACAAATAAAGAGTTTTATTGTTTTCACATACTTACATTTGACCTTTAAGAACTGTTCAAGGTTTCTTTGATTTTGGTTGTTTTAATAAGGTATTGTGGGTAATAAACATGATTCGGACTTATAATTTCTTTATCTCAATATTTTCATACACTGACTTAAGCAGCACAAGAAATCTTTAGAACTTACAGATAAAATTTCTTATTCCTGGAATCCGCATTCATTACTGTGTGTTCACTCTGGAAAACGAAGTATCTTCCGATATATTTATGTATTTTGGTCAAACAATTTAGCGTCAGTTCGCATGATGCATCACAGCTAATATTCTGTGTGTGCTCTGATATGCAAACAGGGTTTCCCTTTTTGTAAAAAAAAACCAACAAAAACTGGCGAGATCTTCCAAATATTTTCAATATACATAGTTATAAAATAAATGTAGCCATAAAAGGAGATTTCAATGAACCTCGATTAATAGGGTTTACTTCAAAACATTTTTAAGCAATATATTGTCATGCTTCATATTGTAATTATCTGTTTACCAGATGCACTCAGACCCAAACATTATGCAAAACTGCCAAAAGACGTAAAATTCAAAACAGCAGTCATCTTCACATAGTATAGCATATGATACAATGATACAATCAACATTTTAAAATGGTGAATAAACGTTTAAGTTCAAAGGAATTCTATGCTTAAGTCGTGGATTTTCCCCATGATTAAAAAAATATAAGGATTATAAACTGATAGTTGGATTTATTGTATACATTGTACCCCTTTTTACTTACATTACCTACATAACAGACAAAACTTGATAATTTTGACTGTATGCATGTGACCTTGACTTCATTTCAAAGCCATGGCTTACTGAGTATCTTTCCCGCCTCCCCTCACCCCGTGACCCAGCTTCCCACTCATATATAGTGCGTACTTGCCATGCATAAGTCTGACGCATAAGGGATATGCTGGGTCACAGGGGGGGGGGGTACTTGTATCTAATTATAGTGAAGTGTTCCCATTTGGCTGTTTTAAACGGAGGTATATCTTTACAGAGGCTTGTTTCTACCCTCTCACTATGGAAGAAAATTCTCAGAGACGCCCATGTTGAGCATTTCCCATACGTTCAACAGAAATATGTGGTGCATTCATATTTGTAAACTCGTCAGTCACTCTCGCCCGCCCATCACACATCCATACAACATAACACACCCGACCCCAAATAAACATGAAAGAACGAACCTGTGTCTTTTGATGCTGATTCACAGTATTTTTCTCTCAGGTCCAATCGTCTGACAACCTTACAAATGTCACAACAGTAGGTCTCTAACGTATCACAAAAACACCTCATTATACTCTTGTCGCACTTGTTCATAGTGTCAAACAAACAATCGACGCCGGCTCCCAAATTCTGTAGTGATAACAGGTTGTGAAACACTTTCTCATGCTCAGGTGCACGGTAGAAGAACTTCGATAAAAACCAATTATTCAATGTATCTACTGTTGTTGATTCCCTAATGGTAAACCAAAGTTCCTTCCGATCGTCGTCTTGGAATTTCCACTGAGGTACGTCATGTATCTTGGCAAGACGATAAGCTGACAATAAATCAAACAGGCAAACAAGCTGATAAATATGTACTGATACTGCTAGAGGTCTCTGAAACGTCTATTAGTAAGACACAAGGTCTTTGTAAAGATCGGACTTAATACCAAACAGAAAGTATTTGCATATGAGCTCTAGCCAGCCGACATTGCTCCCATATGTTTTGAGTCCTAAACGTGTAATTAGATTATCTTAAATGACCTTAGTGTAAATTCATAAAATGCAATTTTATATTTAAGTTTATTATAACTTTTATAATACCATTAATGAAGACATTTTGGAAACATTAATCTTTAGATATGTCTAGTTTGGCCCTTTTCGGTTTCGTAGTAGATATCAAATTATTGATTAGAAAATTACATCTTGTTGTAAAATTAGCAGCTTCATGATATTTTAGGTTAATTTCAGACTCTTGTGTACAGATCGAAGTTAAATGCCATTGATACTATTTCATTGCTGAGTGCGTGTTTTTCATTGTTTTTAACGGCGTTAGCACGCATCGAAAAACTGATTTTACATATTTTATACACTCTGCTGCAAACCGCAGCTTGCTTCAGTGTTGTGAGCCCAACCAGCCAGCGTCGGCCTAGCCCAAACAGTGATACTCGGAACAAGTCAGATGTAGAAAAGGAAGGAAAACGTAGCTAGAAGTTCAGGACGTATTGTTTAAAGTCTTTTTGTAAAGTTTTTTTATATTCAATGGTCATTGGAAATATTGTATAGCAAGAAGAAATTAGAATGCAGCTCCAATGATATAATGACAAAATAGCGACTGAAAAAATAAAAATTACTGACATTAAGTAGCTGTCGATTGTCCCCATGTAACCACAAGCTACCATTAAGCTTAATAAAACAATCTTCGGTTTGAATTTTTTAAATCACTGTCCTTACATTTGATTTTTAGGGTTTGTGCTTTAATCAGTTGAAAACATTTCCCCGAAGCTGCATATTTTACTTACAAAACATTACCGTTTTCTAAGAGTTACAACTGTGAAAATAAAATGGTCATTTAAGGATTATCTGACTGTTTACAATTCTATTTAAAACCGTTGGCGCTGGTGTTAAATGCCGTGCGGCAACGATCAAATGTATTTCTGTACTTCTTCATAGTGTATTTTCTATTTACTTTTATTTGGAATTACATAATTCTGTAACTTTGAAAATCATGTACCTCTGAAACCGGCACTATGGCTCTTATGCAGTTTCGCAAAAGATAATGCTATGCTACAAAGCGACTTTGGTTTGTGTTGTGTTTTACTATCACTGTCTTTGTCGTCTTCCTATTAGGCCTTGAATTTTGAACCTTATTTAAAACCGCCTGGTGACCATCCGCTGGGAAAGAAACTAAACACGTTTCAGTTGAATGTCTTGTTTTGCGTGTTTGAGGCCTTTTTTTCTATTAAAGCTTAATAAGGTAAACAGTTGTATCGGCCCCTGATAATTGCCTTCTCATTTACTCCCTATGAAACCCAGACTCCCATTTTCGCTCTTCTTTGTGGTCTTCGTTTTTAATGGTAACATATATAGTATAATGCTATTCCTTCCATTCCTCCCTCCGAAGAGGCACCGTGGTGGAGTGGTTAGAGCGGCTACTGTGTCTCAGGCTCGGAAAGGACTGCTTGTTGTCTGCCGAGACCTGCCCATTACCGGTTTTCTTTCAAACGTTTTGGGTCAATCGACACTGGGGAAGTTAAATACAGAAACGGGCGTCTGACGTACTTAATTTTGTATAGTGACGTTTATTGTGAAAGCGCTTGGCCGATATGTGGACAATTTGTCTCCGAGGATATTATCAGCCGAGCTAGTCAATGTTTCCGTGTTGATTCTGGTTCTTTGGCATTGGTATTGGGCCCCGAGAATAATATCAGCCGAGATAGTCAATGTTTCCGTGTTGATTCTGGTTCTTTGGCATTGGTGTCACTACTTAAATAGTGATTTAAAGTTACATTATTTACAAATAGAGGTATAAATTCTTAACTAATCTAAAACTAAGGTTGACTTCTCATAGCGACATGAATCTAAGAGGAGTTTAGCTTCCATTTGTTTGGATTGTTATGGGTTTTTGTAGGTTCTTGCTGCATCGGTCATCTCCTTCCTGATGCTCTTGACTGTTTTGTTTTTCGAGACACAGGGCTGGAGATGGCTCGGCAGGGGATGCCTGCATTTGCTGTGGTTTTCTCTTACCTGATGTCTGCAGCTACTGTGTCTCGCGGAAAGCGTCAGTAAGAGTGTCTTGGAAAGGGCTGTTCGTTTCCTGCCGAGACCTTCCCATCACCTACTTTCTTTCCACCTTTTACGAGGTTTAGCGACACTAAATTCAGAAAAGTTGCAGTAAAGTTTTTATTGAAACCACTTGGCCGATATCGCTGCTGGTTGAAAAGTTATCTCCAAGGATATTATCAACCAAGTTAGTCAATGTTTCAGTGTTTATTCTGGTGTCCCCAAGGATATTACCAAGGATATTAAGTCAGTGCATTAGCATCGGGTAAACTGCTTAAGGTAGTTCTTAACCTTTGTCGCGTTTCATGAAAACAATCGCCGACTTCATGGAATTTGATGAAACTTGCTCTGATCGTTGTCTAACATGTGTAGTGTTTTTAACTGATTTCATTTGTCATGTAGTTTATATTATTACTTCACGAAGCGCCACCTAGCGGCAGTATGTCATTTTAGAGAAAATCCGCTTTTATAGGGTTACAATTTTATAATATTTAAACCAGCTCCTTCGCAAATCTTCTCTATTGACACCTGTTTATTGCTTGTTGAATTACTTCAATTTTTATTTTGGTAAAGAACCAAACAGAGCTAAAAATAAAGCCTTTACTATAGTAACCAACATTATTTTGACGTTAGGAAAGTGCTACCCTTCACAGATTAATGCGAGTTTATCTAAAAAAAACGCCCGGTAAGGCCATATAAAAATGTCACTAAAATGCTCTTTACAGAGTTACAAAACAGGTTTTGAAATAAAAAGAGGAGGTCATCGCGCAAAGAATTGGTCAAAAAATCGGACTTCAGCGAAAAATTGCAAGAAAAAAATAAAGCTGCGCGTGCGACGTCAATTTGAAATATGTGTGACGTTCTTATAAAATTTCTGATTCTGTTGAAACATATATAGAAAAAATTAAATCAATACACCTCCAAATAGTCTTCATTATTTTGTAAATGGAAGTTTAGTGACTTACTGCGTGCTTTCTTGGATGAAGTAGCCCTTCAAAGATGGGTCTACTCGAAAATCAAAGAATAAAATGACGCTGAATCAGCGTTAATTCAACATTGATTCAACGCTGTGTGTCCGCTAACCAACCGCTTATGAATCGGCGGAGAAGAAGCAGAACACCGATGATGAAGAAATTTTAATTATTGTAAGTAAAAATTCTCTAGTTTCAATTAAAAATATAAACGTTACATACAATACAAATGAATACAATCTATAAAAGTCACAACAAATTATATCTGGCATATTTACAAAATTAAATATGCCCCGCACATACGAGAGACATCACGAGCAGTAAGTTCGGTCTGTTAATCAATGCAGACAGACAAGTGTTCTCACTTTAAAGGTAGGTTCCTGTTGTGTCATATACATCACAGTTTTGCCGATTTTTTTTTCTAAATGGTCGATAAGCATTTGTTTCAAGGAAATTGTTAAGTTTCACTTCAAAGTATCAAGTGAAGAATATTTGATAAGTCGTTTTAAGAGGGATTTTCTAACTGTGCTTCGCACACCAGTTAGCACTATTTTAGATTTCGCGCCACTAAGCACAGCGTGGCTGACGTCATTTGCATTGCATTATGGGATGGTGTTTACCCATTCGCCATGCGGCGACTTACGACACCGTACGAGTACAGAAAATAGCGCCGTCGAATCGCCTATCACAAGCAAGGGTGGATAAAGGCAGTCAATACTGGCGTCGCTATTGATAAATGGAAAATGTTAAAAGTGGATTTAATTCTATAAAAGGCTCGTCGGAGTTGCTAGACAGCTCCAATGGTGTTTGGGGGTGATCTCAACACAGCGTTGTAATGGCGCATTCCATTTACGGTATACATCGAAAGTGATTTTGAGTTAGTCTGATTTCATTTCAATATGCAAACTATCAAAAGGATGTTGAATTATATTAATTTTGCCTGTATGTATTCTATATACATAACAAATGACATTAACGATCTTATGAAATAATCTGACTACACTTTGTAAAAACGAATTTGAAATCACCGCCCCTACGGAAGAATGGTGGTGTCCGTGTTTGATTCAACTACGGATTTTTTCGGCTTTAGCTGTATAACCTTAGTATTGACCTACATTTTCAGTATTTCATTGGCCAATATAAATACACCCGGGATTTTGATGACAGTAGGTTACTTTTGCTTTCTCTTTCTACTTTCAGTTTCATTTGACTGTTGGCGTAAGGGACCGACCATTTGATATTCTGGGGGGGGGGGGGGGGGGGGCTGGTATATTTATAAAAAAAATCCCTGTCTTTGGATATGCAAGAAAAAATAACCTGGCTCATAATGTAATGGGGTTTACAAAAATAATCTGGCCTCAAAATGACCTTGGCCTCTATTGCTAAACAATGTTCATGTACTCGTTTATTTGACTATATCTATTAACTTCTGCAATAAACTTTTCTACAACTTCCATGAACTCTTATTTTAAGCATGTTTTCCATATAAAAGTACCAGAAAGCAATTTCACCTTGCAATAAAAAATGTCAGAGTCAACCAAAGATCAACCTTTTAACAATCCTGGGCCAAATTGTTCAAAAACTTTCTATGAAAACTTGTCTTCTAGATTTCTTGTCTTAGGCCATGCAGTAAAAATGGTCAAGGTCAACCAGAGGTCATTTGAACAGTCTTGGTATTACTCAAGTACTCACTGTGACATACCAAGTTTCAAGACCATCTGGTCTGGAGACGATTTTTCAACGTTTTCACCGTATATGGGCATAGAGGCCATGCTGGTCATGTGACATGGACCGTTTGAACAAATTTTTTCAGCTCCTGGAGGCTCTATTATGAAATTTGGTTACAATATGCACAATGGCTTTTGTGGAGCTGATTGATATTGTCAAAATATGAGAGTCCTGGTCAAAGAATGACCTTGACCTCTTGTACTCATAAATCTTCATGTACTCATTTAGATGATAATATACACCGAGTTTAGCCCAAAAACTTCAACAGTCCAAGATATATTATGTTCTAGCATTTCCCATATTAAAGCACCAGAAAGCAAATTTGACCTTGCTGTAAAAAAGGTGAAGGTCAACCGTAGGTCATACTTTAAAAAATCCTGTAAGTTACACACATACCCAATGCTACATACCAAGTTTCAAGGCCATTGGCCTATTGGTTCTGGAGAACAAGATTTTTTAAAGGTTTTTACCATATATGGGCATGGCTGCCATGTTGGTCATGTGACCCAATTATCTTAACAACATTTTGTTCCCCAAGCCCTGGAGGCTATATATGAATTTGGTTACAATTGGCTCAGTGGTTCCAGTCCTATCGGTCTTCACCACTGAACTGATAGCCATTGAACATTCCATATTTTGGATCCTTGAAAGCAGGATCCCAAACTCAGTTATCCTCACTGACTCCCTTAGCTCTGTACAGGCACTGCAATCGGGTAAATCAAAAACGAGACCCGATAAAATAAACAAAATCTCATCTCTACTCAATCTAGCTGCCATCGTGAATTTTAACATTTCCATTGAATGGACCCCTGCCCATGTAGGAATTGACAGCAATGAAATGGCCAATGTGGCGGCAAGGGAAGCTATGACCACTGGCACTTACGACCATATTAGACCCTCAAAAATGGAAGTTTATCCCCTAATAAATGAAGCAGTAACCAAAGAATGGCAATCCCAATTGACCAAGGGTCGCACCTTCCATTTTGCCCAACCAAAGGTAAAACTCAATGTGGCGTATATAGTCCCAATAGATGTTTCAACGTAGTCTATTCCCGACTAAGATAAGGACACTGCGGGCTAGGCTGCCATCACTAAGGCAACCAGTCCGGCCTATGCCCCCACTGCAATGACGCAGAAGATCTTGACCATATCTTCTCTGACTGTGAGGCCCAGACCTAGGCGAGTCCTAGAATCCACCATATTCAAGTTAGGCTATCACACAATAGACCTGAGATTGCTTCTGTCTCCCCCAAAGAAACATGCAAATACAATACAGAAGGCAGTCTTCGAATGCCTGGACAAAACCAATATCGATTGCCAGGATATAGATTCCAATACCATAAAGGAAAAAATCCCCAAAATTTTCCCTAATTCGAGCCTTGTTGCTAATCACCTACCCACCCCATTTCCCAAAACCCCTGGACCCAAACCAAACCCCTATCAAGTACAATGCTCGTGACAAAACGCCCAACCTAGTAATTGCTCCAAATCCCATCTATATGACCACAATTGGACTTCCCGTAGAGTCATGTAAATAATTTTCGTCTATTGACAATAAGGGTTAAAATGTATAATGTGTATCCAACCACTTTAATCTGACACCCAGACTTACTTCCATGGAAACCAACTGAACCATTATAAAGTTCATTACATTTCCTCCCTAGAAACACCAAATAGAAACTGCCCTCCTCTCCCAACAATTCACAATAAGAAATCAGCTACAGGCCTCTTTGTCCATTGATAATAATCTCCATACTCCAAAATATTGGAACACTAACCCATGAACATACAGACCCTTAAAACTTAAATCATGTAATATATTTTGAAACCAACTAAACCAAGATAAGGTGTAGAACAATTGCTACAGTTCTAGGCTCCAAAAGGATTTCCTACCCCACCTACCTCCCCTCCAACAGAATTTAGCTATGGTCATATCCCCATTTCCTAAAATATTGGAACACTAACAAATTCCCATGAACATGCAGACCCCTTAAAACTTAAATTATGTAATATATCTCGGAACCAAGAAAACCAAGATAATGTTTAGAACAAAGACTATAGTTCTAGGCGATAAAAGACTTTTCTACCCCAACTATCTCCCCCCCCCCCCCCCCCCCCAACAGAATTTAGCTACCGTCGTCTCGGAGACCATATGGCGTAATTCTATATAATCCAGGCAACCTCAATTACACATGAGGACCACAAAAATATGGAACAATCACATTCTAGATCACCCATAATCCATTACCTCCTACTGCCCACTCCATCAGTTAATAATAGAATTTGCTCCCCACCCAAGAATTTGCTCCCCATTTCATCATTGGTATTTCAGTGTAATTTAAGAGAATTTCACTGAAATTTTGATACTATTTTCAGGGACAATACATTTGTGCATACATGTTTGGGACTCTGCATGTGTATAAAAATATGCATGTCAGGTAACAGTGATTTTCTTCACTATTTTGGGAATGGTGCCGGTGCCCACAGAATTTGGAAAAATCGCGTTGTATTTTCTTTAAATTTGGAATTTCAGAAACAACTTTATTGGCTCAAGTGGTGAGATAGGGGACATGAAACTGAATATATAATGTTTAAATTCAATTATAGCTATATATATCTGCTAGTTCTCCAAGCAAGCAAGTAAATTTATGCTTGTAGAATGGTCCCTGGAAAAATTCCTGCAATTGGGAATTTTTCTACATGCAGTTGGGAAAAAAGATACTACTTTGAATTGGGACTGGTGCCTTTTATGGGCACCACTTATATAGAGAAAAAAATCACTGGGTAATGCATGCAGTGCATGCATTCATTTTTAACCATCTTTGTCACTGGAATTTCAGTGAGCTAGTCTTAATTGGTCACTGGAATTCCACTAAAATTTTAGCGGTGATTCCCAAGTGTACCCATTAACCCCTACAATATGCTCTTGGTTAAACTTTTCTGATGGACTACAGTTTTAAATGCTACTCCTGCAAGATCCATTAACAGAATTTCAGACTTCTGTAGGAGATCTACTAGCTCATTTGGCTAAGCCCCTGTCTGTTGATCTAGTGGTTCTGGATTTGATCCTTGCTGGAGACAGAAATCTTTTCATCTAGAAACAGGGTTCCCTTCAATATGCTCTTGGTTAAACTTTTCTGACCTTTTAATAGTTAGTTTGTTGTTTTGGGCTTAACAGCCCTTTGAGACAGTATTTCAGTCTATATCGGGCGGTCTCCCAGATAGAGGGAGAAAAAAAATTAAGAACAAACAGACAAGAGAAAAAAAGTCAAAACATCCCCACCCGTAGCTACTGCAAGCCAAGCACAGTAGGCCCTTGCCCTACTATTATCCAAATCAGTCGGATGCCCCTGCACTGGAAGTTACGTGCACCACCAGACCTCCCCCATAACCTTTCAATAACAACCTTTCAATATCAACCTCCTATCAACTTGATACAGGTCCCCCCCCCACACACACACACCACACAAAAGATAAATAGAAAATTCACCCCCCCCCCCTCCCCCCCGCCCCCACACACACCACACAAAAGATAAATAAATAGAAAATTAAAAAAATGATAAAGGTTATATTATTATAACCTTTACCAGTTTTTATTTTTTTAATTTTTATTTTTATCTCATATTTGGAATATATTCACAAATTCTTATGTTTTCAATCAAAAGAAGGCTTCAGGTACCTGTGATTGAAACTAGGGGTTCATTGCAATTTGTTTTTGTACCACAAATGTACACATCATACAGGGAACACCATTTTGGGGGTACAATGTAAAATATCTCATTTATAGCCAAATTTTGCCAAAATTAATTCTCCAAACTCAATGACAGTTTTTGTACTGCCCATTTTTGCATGTTTTTTTTTTCTCCGTCCCACTGAACAGATTTTGGGTGATATTTTTGGCAAAAATAAAGCAAAACTCTGAAAGCTCACCAGAAAATGGCAAAATTGGAAATAAAAACCCTCTGCATGAGATATATGGGAATGCTGTGTGATATGACTGAAATACTGTTCAAAAGGATGTGAAATCACAAGTTGATATTGTATAAATATTTTAATAATTCTGTAAGAAGTGAAAAAAAAAATGTTTAAATCAACTGCAGCATTTATCCTTCAGATAGAGATAGAATTTAAAAATAAGGTAGACCCTGATCAGACTGCTCCTTCTGGCAAGACCCTTATCAAACTGCTCCTTCTAGCAACAATGTGCACCTTGTTTCAGAAGCAGTCTGATCTGACTCTATTTCTGGGTCCAAATATTTATGCTTTTACGGTAGATAAGCACTATCACTGAAAGTTTTGAAACGACCCCTAGCAGGTTTTCGTCGATTGAAATCTTTGAAGTGCCAAATAAGACTTTTCTGGACCTAAAACGATGCTTGTTTGGTATTAATACATAAATATTGTCATAGTTCTATTCCGTCAAGAACGATTTATATCAGATCGGACAGATCTCGGCCTAAATAAAACACTTACTGCGAAGGATGTGAAGGCAGCCATTTTTGTGTATATGAATTCCTGTGGATAATGATGTCAGAGGTCGCGCACTTACGGCCATGTGACAGAATTATTTATAGGCAAGGGGTTGTTGACGCAAAGAGGATAAACAAGAGCAAAACGACGATTTTCGATAAAACCTGGCGATTTTCTTGGCAGCAACCGATTCAGGATAATAGAAGCATTGAAATAATAATCAAAAATCGACAAAAAAATTTTTTAACAGAATTTGTATCTCGACCACAGGAACCTACCTTTAAGCTGTATACATTTTCATTGGTCCATACATTATTTATATGATCAGCAAAACAATGTGCAGATGCACAGGTTGATCTGAATCTTTCCTGGTCGCACCAGTCGTAAGGTGCCGTTTCACACGACGCCACACATACAAAACATCCTGAGTAAACATAATCTTAAAAAGGTGAAAATAAAATAATTCTATAAAATAAAATGTTTTCTGCATAATCAATTACCGTATTAATCATGATTAACGTCCCTGCTCTAATAAACGCCCGTTATATTAACTTGCATGAAAGCCTGGTTGCTTCTCTGATGGCAGTTGCTCTTTAAAACAGGGTCTACTCTGAAAGGAATGAATTTGCTCCTAGAGCAGCAAGAATTTGCTCCTAGAGCTGCAAATTCTTTGCTTTAAGAGTTGACCATTACTGACAAGAAAGGCAAAAAATATAGTGGCGTTTGTTCCTCTGAAAGTATTTCTATTCACAGTTACTGCTTATTGAAGATATTTTGGCAGTGGCTGATTTACTACACTTTAGACCCTAAATAACGCCCCCCCCCTCTCCAAAAATGCAACGCCCCGGGAGAGTAAATAGGAATAATACGGTAGTTTGGGGTCCGAGGGTACTGAAGATAATGTGAATATTTGGGTGAATAGGTACTTTTCCAGGGTGTAGAAATCTGCCTAATTTATTTCGCCACTTTTCTCAACTCGAGTGAACTCTTAAAGAAAAGAATTTTCTCCTCTAGGAAAATGGCGGAAATGTTGAACAGGTGTACCCACTCAGCTTACGTTGTTGTTGTTATTTTGGGTTTTACGGCCCTCTGAGACAGTATTACAGTCTACATCGGGCCGTCTCCAAGTTGATACTGAAAACAGAAATGACGAGAGAAAAATATCCAAACACCCCATCCGCACCTACTGCGAGGCCCTTGTCCAACTTTTATTCTAATTAGTAGGACGCCACTCCAATGAAAGTTACCGAGCACCATTGCCCGACCCGGCACTCCATCAGCTTTCGTTAACCCCAAAGTACAGAGAAACGCATTCTATCAAACAGTGTTCTTGTAGACATTGGCGCGATGAGAGTTTAACGTGAATGTCTACAAGTCCATATTTCCCAACCATTTTTACAAAGGGAAACAACTTTTGTGACTTCATGTTTGCTTCGCTGGACAAAAATGGGATCTACCCTTAAAGGAAAGAATTGCTTCAAGAGGAGCAAATGCTTTCCTTGAAGATTTGATCCCCATTTTAAAGGGGCATAAAATGAAAATGAAAAAGTTGCTTCTGCTTCCCCTGAAAGTGTTCCGATTCATATAAAATTGAGCCGTGACATGACAAAACCAACAAAGTGGCATATGCCCCCAGCGAAGACTCAGATCAGCCTGGACATCCGCCCAGTCTGATCAGTCTTCGCTATGCGCTCAAGGGGTAGCTAACGGTCTAAGCTACTTCAGTGCTGACAGCGGAGACTCTGATCAGACTGGGTGGATGCCCAGGCTGATCTGAGTCTTCGCTGGGCGCACATGCCACTTTGTTTGTTTTGCCACTTTCTTGCTGTAGTCGTGTCGCGGCTCATTAATACTTTTTGCTACTTTTTACCCTATTAACTATATAAAACCTGGAGAAAAATAAAGTATTGCATTACTTGTCAGCGTATAGGAAGGCTTGCCTGACATACTGTCTTGAACATCACCATGGTAAAGTGGGACCGGGGGTGGGACGCCAAGGCCGACGCCGTTGTGACGGCAATAGCTCTTCCGTACTTACGTACAGCCGAGCTCATCAATAAAAGATTTATGCCAGTTATGAAAACGTAAGAGCAAAACAAGTTCAATATGGGATTGTCTAATGTTTATCTTTTATTTAGGTCTAAGGCAATTTACTTCAGAACCAGCAGAGGTCCAAAGTTTATTATAAAACACTGACCTTAACTTTAATTTGCCCGAGGGTTTCTTTTTTTTTACAGTATCGAGTATCGAGTCATAAAAAGCGAGTTTCGAGTTATAAAAAGCAAGTTTAGGGTCATAAAAAGCTAATATCGAGCTAGGAAAAGCGAGTATCGAGTTCTAAAAAAACCCACACATGAGCATTCGATTAAGGTGTATGGGTACACTTCAATAATTGAGCCGCGACACGACATAACCGACAAAGTGGCATCTGCGCCCAGCAAAGACTCACATCAGCCTGGGTATCTACACAGTCTGATCAAGGTCTTCGCTTTCCGCACTGAGAAAGCGCAGCCCCTTATCTAACCTAAAAGGGCACAGCGAAGACTCTTATCAGAATGGGCAAATAACCAGGCTGATCACGCTGTCTTGGCTGGGCGCACATGCCTCTTTGTTGGTTTCGTCGTGTCACGGCTCATATGTATCTATATGCCACGGCTCATATGTATCTATATGCCACGGCTCATATGTATCTATATGCCAATGATTTATTTACAATTTTGCTGCCGAAGAATCTTGGGACCCGCTTGGGACTCCGTAGGTTGGTTGGGACCGGAGCCTTTTTGTCTGTTGCTTGGTCCACCGGGGCTCAACTGGTGACCTTCTTTTGCTTCAGATTTCCAGTGGGGTTGTTTGGCAGGACAGGGATCTCCACCTGTCAGACGGCCCGTTGTATCTGTTGAGTCCTCGTCTTTGCTTCTTCATGGTGTTGAAATTTGATTTATGTGTTTACCGTGATGATTCATTGACGAGTTAGAGGGTTATCATGCGAACCGAACAACCAACTAAATGTTTTGTACCACTTCAGAAACTGAGGGTGAGGTTGGGCCTGTAAAATCGATTTAAGCCCCCCCAGTAATTCATTACTGACCGTTCCAAGGCGGTAGTTCTGTTGTGGTTCTTTGTTGCCTGTTTTTGGTGTCAGAGTTTCTGTGATGTTTTACCTTATGTATGTTATTATTATTTTTGGTTCGGTTTGGGTTGCTGAGTGGCCACCTTTTGGGAACAAGCTGCTCACTCGGTTGGCCATATGTTCTCTGTATCTTGATTATTTGTAATCTTAGTTGTTTCCAACTATGGTTTGAGGGCTGGATTTGGATATTGATTGTTTCAGTTCCTGGTCTTTGCATACTTTTTACTTTTATAAGTTCAGTGCGGCCTACAATCAAACCATGATTCCACAGCACTGAATTTTAGTGAGTCTTGGGACTCGCAATAATATAAATTGTGAGGGGAAAATTTGAAAACCGTATTTCTTCGTTAATAAGATGGAGATTTTTCCCTTCTAACACGTTCCCAAAAAAATCTAGACGGATCTAGTTTTTTTGGGATTGTTTTGGAAGAGCTAACCCCATCTTATGGCAGAATTTCTTAAGACTGATTTAGATGTTTGGGGTCATTCTAGAGATGGGATCCCCCCGTTTTATAGCCAAATAAATACGTTATATGAAGCGGCGGAACTCACAGATAACAAAATTAATTATCTGCTGATACCTCTAATACTGTTCGAATATCACCAGTGGCAGGTTATATTTGAGCCGCGACCTGACAAAACCAACAAAGTGGCATGTGCGCAAGGCGAAGACTCAGATCAGCTTGGGCATCCGTTCGTCCGGTGTTGCTAGTTGGTGTGGCTGTGACCCTGCGAGGCTTGCACGTTATACAGCTGTTACAGTAGTACGTTAAAGGCGCCATTGCTCTATCAGCATGAAAAAAATTATAATGAGGTACGCCTGCAAGCTTTTCACTGAAGTTTCGTCATTGTAAATGACCGTGATTAGCCAGTTTTTAAAAAATAGAACATCAATGAGTTTCACATAAAAAGGGTTTGAAAACTTTTTGGGGTCATTTTAGTCGGCAACTAAAATGACCTACTTTCGGTTTCATAAAATCGTAAAAATACAATGTTCAGGCTTGGGGTACCAATCACTATTCCGCCTATGTTTATATAGCATTGCTAGACGGGAAACCAAAACAGGAAATTGTATTTTGTGGAGCGATTGTTATTTTTCAAAATCTTATTTTCTCTACTGTTTGCCAGTTATATGTCTCAATATATGCACATCAACCCACATTTTATTACCAAACATGAAAAAGTTTAACCGCTTTTTGCAATGACATGCGTTTAGGCGATTTTTACCGCTGATAGGACCACGGAGACTTTAAAAATCGAACAGATGTATGTGCATACAATACCATGTTTTTTATGCCGTATTAGGTTATTTCTATCCTCCTGGAGTGCACATTGTAAAATTCAGTTTTAAGAAAAAAAGAAAAGTATTATAGACATCTCCCCGTTAAAATAATAGAAACATCTAGTTCGAGTATACAGTAGAGAATTGTTCAGACTTAGCAACGTTTCAAAAAATGACGAAGAGTTTATAACGTTACGTGTCGCTGACGTTCGTCGCTTGATATATATTTTTTCTTTCAGATGAATTTTTCATTAATACTCTACGAGATCACCTTATATTTTAATTTTCATTTCTTATTTTACGAAATCCGCTCTTTTGTTTCGTGTCGCCAGGCTCGTCTTGGAGAAATATCTGCTTCAACAGTTTAAGGGCTCGAACTTTTATAGCGTTAAAATAGATACAGGTGCCATAATTTTACGTTTTTAAGTCATAAATGCTGTTCTTCACCATCAAAATGTATATACCAAATAACAGAGAGATTAAAACACTGTTGATTGAGTGTTCTGAAAACAAAATCCGACAGGGAATACGCAAGATATGGTACAAAACGTTATTTTTTTATAAGAAACATCGTATTACGTGAGATGGCGCATTAATATTAAACGAACAAAAATTCCTCAAAACAAATAATACCATCAAAAGTGCAACCTGTCAGAGTATAATTAGGCAAGTTTCATCAAAATCCAAGATATTTCGATTTTTTACCCATGACGTCGCCAAAGGTATCGAACTACGTTAAATACTGATTTAAAGTAACCTGTTGGTCTAAATTATTTAGTTCAATAAAGATAGCTGAGTTGCCACCTATTTGGGAAAGAGCTGCTGACACGGCTTATCACTTGTAATTTATTGTTTGTTGGGATGTCTTTGTCAAGCTTTCCCTTTGTGTTGGGGATAGGGTTTGGGATCTGATTCAGTCAGTTCCTGAAGTGTAGTTACTCTTTAAATTTTTTAACTTTTGTCAAGTAAAATTCAAGGACTATTCTGAAACGAAGACAAACTTGTCATAGCGACTTAAATCTTAACAGAGTATGGCTTCCATTCTATTGGATCGTTTTGGCTTTTTGTAGGTTCTTGCTGCATCGGTCATCTCGTTTCTGCTGTCCTTGTCTGTCTCGTTTATATGGCTTGGAAAGAAAGAACTTTCGTTGTCTGACGAGACCTGCCCATCACATTTTGGCTTTCATATCTTTGAGGTTTAGCGACTAGTACTGGCGGATAATTTGTCCCCGAGGATATTATCAACCCGATTATTTTTATATTACAACAAACTTGTTATGGTGACTTGATCAACTACATAGGAAATGGCCGCTCACATGGCTGCCGCTGGTCTTGTTATTGGTGGTGACTAATTTTGTGTTGCCTCTTTCCTACATGGTGTCTTGGGTTTGATCTGGGATTGAATTGTGTCAGTTTCTGATAATTTTCCTTCTTACTTTTGCTTTTGAATTTTAATAGAGTTTGGCTTCCATTCTTTTGGATTGCTTTGGCTGTTTGTAGGTTCTTGCTGCATCGGTCATCTCCTTCCTAATGTCCGTGTCTGTCTCATTTTTATGAGACACAGGGTTTAAGGTGGCTCGATAAGGGTCATATGTTTTTTTTCTTGTTGGCTTTTTGACCTGATGTCTGCAGTTTCTTCGTCTCGCGGAAAACGCCATTATAGACTGTGGCTCGAAAAAGACTGCTCGATGCCTGCCAAGAACTGCCCATCACCTTTTTGCTTTCCCACTTTTTGGGTTTAGCGACAATGAAAAAGTTAAGTTCAGAAACGCGCGTCTGTCACACTATACCCGGTAAAGTAACGTTTAAAACATGTTTAAGCCCCAACCCCCAGTAATCTTTTGCTGTCCGTTCAAAGGCGGTACTTATGTTGCGGTTCCTTGATGTTATATTGTGCTGTGTCCGCTTGTTTATGGTCTCTGTCGGATTGGTCACCCGTAGTGCTGCCCAATCTGCCTTCTGTTTTGTTTTGTTTTGTAACAAAAATAAAAAAAAATAGTAAAAAGAGATGTTGATGCTGTTATTGGGGTAGCTGAATGACCATCTGTTTGGGAAAGAGGTGCCTATTCGGTTTACTGTGCGCGTCTTTCGTAAACTTGTGTCACTTTCTGTGTGTATGTGCTTCTTTCCCTCTTGGTTTTGAGAGCGGAATGTGGGATTTGATTGTATTAAATTCCTGATCATTGCCCATCGTTTTACTTTAAATTGACATCAGTTGGCCGATATCGCTGCTGGTGGACAATTTGTCCCCAAGAATATTATAAACCCAGTTAGTTAGTGTTTCAGTGTTGATTCTGGTTCTTTAGCACTAGGGTCACTACTTGAATACTGATTTACCTTATACCAGGTACAAGATCTACACTATTTGAAAACTCTAACAAACTTGTCATAGCGATTTCAATCTTAATAGAGTTTGGTTTTCATTCTTTTAACTGATTTGGCATTTTGTAGATTTAAAGAGTAACTACACTTCAGGAACTGACTGAATCAGATCCCAAACCTTATCCCCAACATCAAAGGGAAAGATTGACAAAGACATCCCAACAAACAATAAATTACAAGTAATAAGCCGAGTCAGCAGCTCTTTCCCAAATAGATGGCAACTCAGCTATCTTTATTGAACTAAATAATTCAGACCAACAGACGGGTTACAACGGACTAAGCAAATTATATAAAAAAACATTTAACAATTATTTTTACCTATTTTCTATTTTTATGATAAAAGGATTAAACTAAAAACGCAATAAATTAAACAGCACCGAACAGAAAACAAATGCAACCGCAACGAAAGTACCGCCTTGGGACGGTCAGTAATAACTACTGGGGGGTTTAAACCGGTTTTACTGGGCCCAAACCTTCACCCTCACCCTCCGCTGCGGTGCACACAATTAGTTGGTAGTTCGGTTCGTATGGAGGGCCCCTAACTCATCAGAGAGTCATCACGGTAAACAATTAAGCTCAAGAAAAGACCGTGATGAAGCAAGGATGAGGACTCGACAGCCAAAACGTGTTGAGACACCAGGAGATCCCTGGGGCGTCAGCAACACCTCTGGAGTACTGGAGCAAAAGAAGACCACCAGTTGAACCCCGGTGGGCCAAGAAACAGACAAACATCCGGCCCCAACCAACTAATATATAGATTTATGTAGGGGCTATCATAGAGTCTGAACCCCGACCCACCGGCGTGCAATTAAAGAGGACAGCAAAGTTGTCAACCGTGATTGGGTTAACCACTAAGCATGCAGACTGTCGCATTACATCTATGTTATAGCCAATGCGTTCAAATCGTATGATAATTTTCTTAAATTTATCGGAAAATTCTGTTTTCCCTACGATTTTGCGTAATTTATATACTAAGTCACCATAAAATTCAGGTTCCGATAGGCCTTGTTGCAAAAGTGACCTTAACCCGATATTATATTTAGAAACCAATATAAAGTGTCTACGATAAAATTTAGAAAAAGCTTTCCGAAGTTTATGATACCGATACCCCTGCTGTAAAAGCTTGACCGTCAAACTTTTATTACGAGCATTGAAGTCAGCCAGATGACTAGACACCCTAGCGAAGCGAATAAGCTGAGAAATGTAAACACCATAAGAAGTGGTGCGGGGAACATCACCATCCAAAAACGGAAAATTAACAATGTCGAAATCAAAATCATCGCGTTTGTCATAAATTTTAGATGAAACAAATCCATCTAAAATAGATAAATGTAAATCCAAAAATGGGGCCTCGGTATCAGAAGTATTTGCTTTATTTAACTGCAATTCAGCAGGATAAATTTGACTAACCATTTCTTCAAAATAAGGGTTGTCAATATTTAAAAGGTCGTCCAAGTATCTAGACGTTGAGCTGAATGCTTCAATGACATGAGCTTCTAGATTCCTCCTGCATCGGTAATCTCTTTCCTCGGCCCTTGTCTGTCTTCTGTTTCGAGACACAGGGGTTGGCATGGCTCGGCAGGGAAAAACCGCGTTTGCTCTGGTCGACATTCTTACCTGATGTCTGCAGCTACGGTGTCTCGCGGAAAGCGTCATTGAGACTGTGGCTCGGAAAAAATGCTTGTTGCCTGCCGACACCTGCCGAGGTACTTTGACCACTTTTATGTTGATTATTATGCTCAGACTACCTTTGCGATCTGTAAATGGCTCTTTTTTTTAGTTTAAACATGCTTGTTTTTTTGGCAGATAAAAATTCTAATTATGATTTTTCTTTGGTTTGTATGGTTTACCTGACTAGATGTCCTGCGTATATAGGCTATAGCCAAAATACTTAATATGCTGTCAAATAGTCTTTGAATGTTTGTTCTATATTTTGTATCACCCTGCGGCCCTCATCTGGGGCATATCGGACCTCTTGGCGTTCCGCTTAACATATGTTTCTTGTGTGATATCCTTATTGTTTTCTTTTCCAATGTCGGTCGTATTTGGAAAAGGCTGTGGAAATCGATTGTGTGTGTTCCTGATCATTGCTATCTTATCTGCTTCTCAGCACATGAGATAGATTATTCCTGATCACTGGCTTCTCATTAGCAACTCAGCAAATGAGATCGAATATTCCTAATCATTGTTGTCGCATCTGCTTCTCAGCAAATGGGATAGAATATTCCTAATCACTGCCGTCTCTTCTGCTTCTTAGCAAATGAGACCGAATATTCCTAATCATTTTTGTCCCATCTGCTTCTCAGCAAATAAGATAGAATAGTCCTAATCATTGCCATTTCATTAGCTCCACATGAAAAGGGGTAGAACACTCAATTCTAAGTTGCAAGTAGTATGTAATGAAGACCGAAGCTTGCAGCTTCTGCTATTCCTTGTTTGGTGGTGGTCGAGTGGTGCGATGGTGTTGTGTATAACTTCCATTGCCGGGGTGTCCTTCTGATTTTGAACATTGTAGGACGAAGTCCTACTTCGCTTGCAGTAAGTTCGGGTGTGGGGTGTTGGACATTTTTTCTCTTGGCTATCATTTCTTTTCTTTCTCCCTCTCTCTTGGAGACGATCCCGATATAGACTGTAATACTGTCTAAAACCGCCGTTAAATCCAAAACAATCCATCAATTGATACCATTCCTTGTATGTTTTTTTTTTCTTTCTCTCCTTGTTTTATATGTTAAATGTTTGTGCCACAGCTTTCTCAGTCATTAAGCTAAACATAAGTATTTAAAACTGGTGCTTATATGGACAATTGTTGAGAAATATCCTCATTCAGCCTATAGAATGCGGTGCAATGTGAAAATTGTGATATATCACGTTGTTACCGCTCGGCGTGCATATTTTGCGCCTAGCTGACGTTGGACGTAAACACTCAATTTCTGGCGACCTCCGCCTCAAAAGAGTCCATTAGAAAACGTCGCTATATTCATGCAATTTGATCGTACAAAAGGTAAAGGTTTCCTATAGCTAGTAGCCGTAGGGACAGTTGAAATTAGATGCCCACTGTGTCTTGGGCACAGCAAATGAAAGGCGGAGCCCATCCGTCTCCTTTCGCTGCTTTATCCTTTTCTGATTCGAAGCAGGTACCTATTAACTGCTGGGTTGACAGAGAAAGAGTTTTCCAGTCGTCACAAGGCGAAACTAAAGCCCGATCTCACGACCTTGCGGCGACTTTCTGCACCATAACCGAGCGTCTCTAACCACTCGACCACACGGCGCCTCTCTTGGTCGTATGAAATAATAGCGAGAAAAAATAAGGTCTGTGCTGGACTTCTGATGAGTGATTTCGGAGGTAAGTACATCGAATTACACGAAGTAAATAGATAAAGTTTACTGTCTATTTTTTTAAAAAATATTTTTTCCTTACCCGTGAACTATCGCATATTAACACATGGTGTTGGAGTTAAGACTACGAAATATTAATTTATTTCAAACTCCCAAATCGATTCAATCTGGAAGGATGTTAAAAACCCAAATCGAAATTCATAAACTACAATAGAGGAGATCATCTTAATTTATTTGATATAAGTAATTTGGCGATTCATTTATTCATTTAAAGTAACCCACATTTATGATGTCTTACTCTTCAAAGGTTGAAGTTTGTACGAATTTTCCGCTTTATCATAGTCAGATAACGGATTACTTGCAGCTGAAGATGGTAGCATAAATAAAAACAAAATGACCGAAAAACCCTTTAGCTCGCTGAGACACGTAACTTTATGACAGACTTACAAAAATTATATATGAAAGATTCGAAAGTGTTAGGACAAACCTTCAAGATCTTTTGCTGATGGTTCTAACTGTTCCATTTTCTCCTGAATTTCATCTGAGGGCTTCCAATATTTTTTTAATAAGTCGAAAAATTGCATCGTAGTTTCCGTCCGCAGAACATGCTTCAGCAACATATCAACAGCGATCCGTCTACGCGGTTCCAGCAAGAACTCTCCCACGCTGTCTTCATCTTCAAGCAAAGCTTTTGCAATCTTACGCGTCTCCGTTAAGTTCATCTCTTTTTTTAACCACGGATACCATTTTATAAGACGTACCAAGCGTGTGGAAAACTCCTCATCATCTACAGAAACGGATAAAAACAGTAGTATTATCAATTCATATGACAATGGTACTTTAAACATTTATGTTTAATGATGATTTTTTATGGAAAGGTTGGCACGGTTCCAATAAGTTTTCAATATTCAGTATTAGCACCAGGAAAACACCTTTAAAATGATGCTAAAGCTAGAGTTGAATTGTTTACGACAATAAGACGAAAGAGATAAACGTTTTACTGTAGCCTTGTAGCCGTAGTTGCAGCGTGTGTTATGGATAACCCACCGTATTTTGGGCACACCATATGAAAGACTACAAAGACATGATATCAAAATACACGAACATTATAAGGAAATAGTCTGCAAACTAGATTTGGTAGTATGCAGAGCTTACAATATCATCCTGCGAATGAGCAGCTGTATCCCAGTAATTAGCAATAACACGGCATCAAATCGAAAAGTGGCTGGCTTCGAAAAAGAAAATGATATTTTACACGAGCTCAGTGGTTTACGCACTGACCTGCTAAGCTAGCGGTCCGGGTTCGATTCCGCCTTGAGGCTAGAATTTTTCCAACCGAAAACGGAGTTCCACTGCACACAGTATTTCATTATTACCATAGAGTGAAAAACTGTTGAATAGGACGTTCAATCGCAAGTAATGCATCCATTGATCTGGTATTTTACCAGGAAATTCCTTAATGCACATCTTCGTTAATACATGAAAAACATTTAAACCCATTTCGACAACTAATTACATAAAGCATGTATTTAACAACTTTATTTCACAATAAATCACCTGGGAGATTGAATGTTTAGAAGGCTATATGTTTCCTGAACAATCCCTAGAAGGAGTTCAAGGCAAAACGTGTGCACATGAATCCTGTATTTAACAATTGAAAGCTAGCTGAGGCTCCCAAGGGAGGGGCTGGAAGGTCAATCCTCTCTTCTCACTGAAACTATTTTCCTATGCTTCATTCAATTCATTTCTTCCGCTCCCCTTTCTGGAAATACCTCATCTGCTTTCCAGCTCCCAAGCTACTCAAACCAATTCAGACGTTTCCTTCAACTGTTGCCGTTTTATACAAGAGCTTTTGAGCAATAACTATTAACTCTGAAACGAATACAATATTTATCAGGGATAAAAAAAAAAAATTTTTTTTCAAGCGCGGGCTTTCTTCACGGCTGTGCCGAAACATAAGACAAATTCCCCAATAATTACCAGGCCTGAAACAGCTAAAGATCTATACACATATCTGGTGCGATAAATGACTCTTAGCGTTTTCATTCAATATGAATCCATCATGTAATTTACTGACTTTCTGGTAACAGGTTGGGCGGTTGGGGGACATGAACGCATGTATGGTCATAACGTTTTGTTCTAATAATTTATTTAATTATGTGTCTCGTACAAATTAGTGCATTATTTATAGACCACTTTGGTGGTAAGTGGGTTATGACTAGTATTTACCAGGGAAAGGCAAGAATATTTTGCACCAGATTGAAGTCAAATAGTTTAAGATTGAATACATGTATTACAGTTTTTCGAGTACTCTTTTTGCTGTACAAATTTTATCCTTTTACAGTTATTTCTTTAATTCGTTATTGTCTGTTGCAGAAAAGACGCCCTGTTGCTGGTCTACAAGATCTTTCTGACGTATAAAAGTATATATGGGGTCTGGTGGGCGTTACCATCGCCCGCCCACTGTATGAATAGAATTTTAGAAGTTTATTTTCGTCAACGCTCACTAGCTCCTCAAAATAAGAGCAAACTCAACAAGCCCCTACAATTAATTGCTAGATCTCCCCATCTTCCTGAAAATAGAGACCTTTCCAGTCCAAGAAAAGTCCTGGGCGAGGCCTCAAAAATGAAGTTCCTCTTGGACCTTCATAATGTATATATTCAGAATATATATCAATTTAAAATTATACACAACTATAGAAATAAATTACACAAACTAGGCAGTCATATGCTAGCTATTGCCAAACGGACAGACTCGTATTTCCCCAACAAACGACCGTTTAGTCAAAAACTTTATATCACTAATGTGTTGAGAGACATATTATTGGTAAACATTTTCGTGTTATTGAAAAAAATGACAAAAGAATGGAATGTCAGCATAGTCAACACCAAACTTCGATCGCGGTATTAGAATAACACGTAACATCTTTCCAAGTAGCTGACAGTTTCTTCCTGGACAAGTTATGAGTCACGTTCGGGACATCAATCTTATATCGGTGATTACCAATATACCAAGGTAAATCCGGTAGAATAATGTCAGATTATTGAAAGTAAGCTTTCTTTGTCACTTTCCAAGCCGAGCTACATGTCACTGCAGAGTTCCAATGCAAACTCAAATGAACCGTAATTTAGAAAGTTTTTTGTTTTGCTTGTTTGACTACCAATTACACCTTTTAACACTAATTTGATGGCCTCATTGACTCACTCGGGTAGTGTTTACTCATCAGAAGCACTTACAACACATCAACGCCTACTTATCGTTTTGTTTATTTTCTCCCTTACCCTCTTCACAGTGAAATGAAAGTGGTCAAAGTACCCAAATCGTAAGTCCGAGTTCGTAAGTCCTTTTAACATTTACAATTCCGGAATATTCTAGATTCACAGACAAAGACACCAAAACAGAGGTGTGATCAGGTGCTCGCGCGTAATAAGCATTACCTGTCTATCATAACACACCCGCCATATCTATGTATCAGTGGAAAAAGTTAGTGAAAGTGAAAGTCTGGTATTTGAAAGCTTAACTAAGCTCCGGCTGAGGCCATCAAATCGGAAATTAGTTTAGAAACAGCCACATAGTAGGGCTCAACAAGGTCATGGTGACTCCCGTAAAACTGTTTAAACTGTCGAGACAAGCTTTATTTTATGATAACCCTGTGTCAACATGTTACGGGTGAGTAGCTTTCTAGGCTTCTTTACATGAAAATAACCGCATGTTGGTCCATGTGGTTTGTGTGAGTCACTTCAGTTGTGGTTGGAGGAAGATTGCCACACTTGGTTCCTCAGCCCTTTCACTAATTAAAACCCGTTATAATGTGCGCGGAAGGGGTTCAAATTGGTGGATGTTTATGGGGTGAATATAGCCAGGGTAACTCAGGTTTAAACTACGTTCACAATGGCTTAACCTATTTTGCAAATACCGCTGTACTTCTCAAATTTCCACGCAGTCTTCCGGAACAGTATGAGTTATGAAACTGCAAAGACTTTAGACTCGGTTGGCCATATGTTCTCTGTATCTTGATTATTTGTAATCTTAGTTGTTTCCAACTATGGTTTGAGGGCTGGATTTGGATTTTTATTGTTTCAGTTCCTGGTCTTTGCATACTTTTTACTTTTATAAACTCGTCTGCCTTCACTTACCGCCTACTTCGACATTCATTATCAACTCTTGGTCTTCGGATTGATCATCATCTGTCAACAGAAATAGATAAAACTATGTGAGAATAATTTTATCAAAGAAATTTAAAACAATTCAAATTGCGACGAGTACGTTAGTTAAAATGTGTTAATGTCTCTCTATATTGTCAATTAAACTATTATCACACTATGCATACCATAATCGATTTTTTGAAGAACGGCAATGGACCCGATACATGCCGAGGATACGGACTACGCCGGTGAAACCTCGTGGCGACAGGATCATTTCTTGAGGCAAAACTCTTTTATTTTACAATAGAATATTGCGTTGTTTGTGTCGATTTTGCAAGTATTTATATTGAAGCTTAAATTTATATCTTATAGTACTTGTGAATGTATCTGATTCTTGTGTAGATTCACACGGAATCGTCAGGGAGCCTTTTACAACAGGTTTTTGCTGATGAAAGTTCCTCGTATTTAATTATTGTGGAATTATATGTTAATTATATCATTTGGGAAGTATTTTGTATCTTTTTTGTTCAAATTACAATCAGTTTTATGTCTGGTAAACGATAGATACCGACAATAAATTTGAGTTCAAATCAGTTGGTCAAAGCATGATAACTTTACGCCGGAGAAATTTCCTGTGAAGGATTGGCGAACGCCTTAGGATGATAACGTTTGCACAAAGTTTCCTCATCATGATTTCGTATAAAATGTTTATTTTGCACAGTTTTGTATGTTTATTTCTTTCCATCAGCAGATCCTACACGTCAGAGTAATTAATACTGATTTCAAATGACGGCATAAAGCCGCGTACTTGCAGCCTTGAACTTGATTTTCTGTCTTTGAAAACAGAACCATAGGTCTGAGGCTTATACAAGCATTTGACCAATTCCCCACTTCGCTTTACAGCTAAGGTTGGATGTACGTAAAGCGATACCAAGGACACAACATCACAGTAATTCCTTCAAAGTTGCATCGCTTGTAGCATGGGGCAGTGTAAAAAATGAAGATTTTACGGTAGAATACCTGGCAACCAGCTGCCAGTCCGTTTCTCGTTATTTTACCGGCGCCCGTAAACATTGGCGGAATCATCACGCTGAGTAGGGTAGAATAAGACAGGTATTGTTTTGGTCCTATTGCTCTTCAACACTATAAAGGTATTTTCTAAAAATGTTTTAGAGGCAGACGGCCGTAAAAAATAACGTGAATTAAACTGGCTCCTGGTTGCGAGTATTTTACCGTAAAATCTACGGAAATTTTTAACAGTGTGGCCAACTCCTACGTCCAGCGTATTGCAGTTACGCATGGCAGTAACAGTCGTTCTGCTGACCTGCGTGATCAGCGATTGAGCCGCGTCACGAGACAGTATGCAATCAACAATCGGACGCGTATGAACTACGCAGTCTGGACAGATTTTCCGATGTTAGCTGTCTTAATTACTACCAGTGGCGCTGAGCGGCATCTATTTCCGAGTTTTATGTCCCCGACCATGGGTGAGGGAGGGGGGGGGGGTAAGGGTGACATATTGTTTTTTCGTGTGGATCCCGTCGGCGTCTGCGTCGGCGTCAGCGTAGCTCCTTGTCTGCACTCTATCTCCTGGAGGGATGTGTGGATTTTGACCAAACTTCCACAGATACATAACTGGATGGGGGAAATACTGATTAGATTTTGGTGACCTTGACCTTATTTTCAAGCTCATAGGAGGTCAAAGAATGATGTAAAAAATAGATTGTCTGCACCATATCTCCTGAAGGAATTGATGGATGATACCAAACTGCCATCAATATATCATTGGGAGATGGCAAATAACTGATCAGATTTTTGGTGACCTTGACCCTATTTTCCACTTCACATGTCAAAGAGTGTTGAAAAATGCCTTGGCTGCACCATATCTACTGTTTAGATTGATGGATTTGAACCAAACTTGCACAGATAATCACTGAAAGATGACAAAGAACTGATAAGGTTTCGGTAACCTTGACTCAATTTCCAAGGTCACAGGTCAAAGAATTTTGAAAAATGGCTTGTCTGCACCATATCTCCTGAATGAATGAATTGTTTTGAACCAAACTTGCACAAATATATAATTTGGAAATGCAAAAGAACTGATAATAATTTGGTGACCTTGACCCTATTTTCAAGGTTACAGGAGGTCAAAAATGTTGAAAAATTGCTTGTCTACACCATATCTCCTGACTGGATTGATGGATTTTAACCAAACTGTCATAGGTGACCTTGACCATATTTCAAAGTCACAAGAGGTTTTAAAATGATACTGCTGGGAAAGCGCTGGTGGGGGACATCTGTTTTTGTCAAAAAACATTTCTAGTTGCATTTTAGCTCACCACAGCCGAAAGCTCTGGGGGAGCTTATGGGATAGGCAGCTGTCCATTGTCGTCGCATGTCGTCTGTCTGTCTTCAACACTTTCGAACGACATCTCCTCTGAAGCCATTGGGCCAGCTGGAAAAAGATTTCATCTGTAGCATCTTTTGGCTGGAAAATTGTGTGTGTGTGTGTGTGTGTGTGTGTGTGTGTGTAGAGAGAGATCGAGAGAGAGAGAGAAAAAAACAGAGAGAGAACACATATAGAGTCAGATTCATATGCAAATTCTAGTCCAGTCTAGTCTATCCCATAACCTTGTGAGGTCGTTGGGGCATTACAGGTGACTCTAAAACAATCCTTTTCCACCTTGTCTTGTCTTAGCTGCTCTAGTTGAGCTAGCAAAAACCATCCCTGACCATTCCTCCATATTGTATCCCGACCTCTTCTTATGTCTACCTCTCTTTCTCTTTCCTTTCACAATTCCCTGCAGAACTGCCTTTGCTTAACCAGAAGACCTTTAGACCAAACAACCTCAGTTCCCGTTTCTTGACCAAGGTCAGGAGTTCGTCATAATCTTCAATGGCTGTTTGGCTATTCCTGCGAACCTTCTCATTCGTTATATGGTCCTTGTACGAAATGTTCAATAACCTTTGGGAACAGCTCATCTCAAAGGCCTGTGTTCTTTTCGCTAACTGCTGACAAGGTCCATGACTCACAGGCATACAGAAAAATGGATAATAAAAGGGAGCGCATCAGTTTCACCTTTGATCCAAGAGATATGTTCCTGTCTCTCCATATTGGCTTTGTCAGAGCTGCAGCGGCTTGTGCAATCCTTAAAGGAGCCTCCGGTTGTCAGCTTTAATCAAAGACAATTGCTTCAAGGTACTTGAAGTTTGTGACTGTGTCCCAAGCATCTGTCCTTTAACCTTAATCTCCCTCTGGATGCCGCCGGCGCTAGTTTGTCATTAGTTTGGTCTCCTCTGCACTTATCTCCATTTACTACCATGTGCATGTTTCGATAGGGTTTCTACTAGTTCCTGGTCTTCCTCAGGAAGAGCATCAGCGTCATCGGCAAACCGCAGATTGGATATACATGTATTTTTGCTTGTCTGCTAAGCTAGCGGTCCAGGTTCGAATTCCGTTTTAGGCGGAATTCTTTTCGTCGTAAACAGGTTTCCATTGCACATAGTCTTTCATTATCAAACGGGTCAATTTGATAGTGATACTGTTGAAAAAGCCCGTAAAGCTGCATCATCATCCATGTACACGTGTACTTAGTAAACAGAATATGTGCGTGTATTTCTGATGACAGCGTTCACCTCTTTTGAGCGTAAAAGAATTTTAGATAGTCCTACTTGTTACACGAGTCCCCGATCACCGAGCACGTAACGTCTACAGCTAGCGCCTTTGGTGCAAAACCGACGTCACGCTGAAAACACATATCTAGGTGACTAGACGAAGCTTTCACCCCTCCCCCCCCCCCCCCACCCGCACACACACACACTCCCACCCCCGCACCCGACCCGTCATGCTTATAAGCATATCTGTCTTTGTCTGTCAGTGTGAAAGTATCTGTCTGTGTCTGTCTACTTCTGTTTTTACCTAGCTATACTTAACTAGATGAGAAACATCTCTATATAAGTAGGTTCTGAACGAGATAGAGAACAAACCTTACGTTCTTCCATTTAGCGGTATATAACCGTGTACGATGTAAATATTGTTGGTAAATACATTTACTTCAAGTTTATCTTTAGTCTCTGTCTCTCTGATCAGTGCAAACTCTTACCTCTTTTTGGTAAGATCTATTTGTAGTATTGTATAATACTTATACGTCTGATAGATACCGAGTCCATATCATTAGTTTGTTTTAGCTCCATTTCTTGCCTTTACGACTTGGTTGCCGCTCTCCATATACAACGGGTTATTGTTTTTCTGTGATAATGATTAGACATTATCAGGTTTGTAATTTATTAGCCTATCAAACAGATTACCCTCTTAACCCCCTCTCCTTTTCACCAACGCCGCCTTCATTAGCCAACATGTGCATGGCAGTTATTTGGCGGCAAAAACGCAACAACAATTTTAGTCTGATAACATTTTATATATTTTACTACGCCCTGTTAAATAATCGCCAGTAAATCATATGTATCCTCACTGTTGGTCGTATACGTTGACAGATGTCCTCTGGCGGCGGTCGTATCTTACTCAGGCGTTTATTTATCTTGTTACAGACAGTACCTGACTATGATCGAGTTTTTGATGCGGAAAACAATGATTTAGCTGTACTTTTTTGTGCTACTTATGCAAGAGAGTGTTTGTAGGATTGAAAAATACATCACAGCTAGACTTCTTCCAATCGAAATAATTTATAAACAATAATTAAGGGTAAGATCACTTGAAACTGATCGCATGGGAATTCTTGCCCCACCAACGATGAATTTAATCATTATAGTGCAATTTCTTACATGAACAGTATCAGCACATACAATTTTTTTTTAATCTAATTTTGATGTGATAACTTGATTTTTTCATTTTTATCCTTCGAATAAATAAAGCATATCCCTTTTCTATCAGGAGTACCTCGGCGTCAACAGGATCCTCTGGCGTTGGTAAAATATCGATTTTGGTATGCATAGTGTGATTATCTTCTCATTTTACTCGTTCTAGATGTTTAAAATCAGATTCATAATGCTTAACCCCCTTTTTAGTCCATACATTCGGTTCTGTGTCATTGCAGGTATTCTTTTAAATGTGCATTCCTGCTTTATATCTGGTATACGTGTAATTCCAATTGCATACGGAATTCAGAATTAAAGTTTCTGCAAACACACTTGCAAAAATATAACACTTTTATATTACGAGTATATATGAAAAATCATTTTTTTGGCTTCTAAGTTAAAGAGAAAGTGGATTTATCATACAAAAACTTTTGACAGTAATCAAACAAAAAATGGGTTCGGTCACTTTTATGAGTTTTGTTAGAAATTAAGCATTTTTTATTTTACAATGTTTTACTAATAACTTTACTTTATTACTATTATATTCTTGATTACTATTTGCGGTGCCTTGAATTTTTAACTTACAGGTTGGAATGGAATAGTGTATGTACCAGGCGTGGAATGTCAGCCACATTTTCTCCCTTTATATAACCGCACTTGCCAAGAGTGAAACTGATTTAGAACTTATTTAGCTTCAATACATATTTAGAGATAAGTGTCGTGTAGCCGTCGTAAAAGCAACACAGAGTACATTATAGTTCTTATAAATACATCCTGACCACATGGCATTCATTTGGTCGTAATGTTGTTTCCATAAAATCTTTTCAATTTCTATTATAAAAAGTTTTCAATATAATAACTTTTAAAATGCCAGCCACATTTTATACCTTAAGTTACAGTGACTACTATAAACAATGTTCAATATTCCTTTTTAAAATATCAGCCACATTTCATTCCTTCAGTTCCTATATCTGACTTTCATTGTCAGATCGGTTATAAGAGTCACTGATGAGATGCCAATAGCCGTCTTAGCTGGTACATAGCATAAACAAACTATTGCTCTACTCACAGGAGTGTGTTCTTTGATCTCAAATATCAATTATTTCAGATCTTTTCTTATTGTCCGATCAGTATTAGGGTTACTGTTGAGGCTTCGATAGCCAAAATTAGCAAGCTGGCCCATTAGACAAATCAAAACTGATAGTTCACTTGTTTTGGTAATGACGTGACTGTATAATTGATTTTCTTTACCCAAATTGTCATCCGTTAAGGAATAAAGCAAGTGAAAGAACTGTGGCTCTCTAACACTGTGGTGATTCTTAATGGCTTATTGACGTCCGACATTTCAAAATGGTAGAAGAGTGTGAAAGTGTAGTTTTTGAAAGTGTAACCCTACTGTATAACAGACGTCGCTTTTTATGCAGTTGCCATGATCACATTACAGGTACTGTTATTCATATTATTTCCAATTGTACAGCGTAACTACTCGGCCGCAATACAACTAAGGGAAAACATTATCCGAAACTCTGTATTAGTTTAGGCTGGTCTCTGACATAATCATTACCTTTATCAGATACGCCGATATCGGTTTCAGCTTTGGACTTAATATCCCCTGAAAGATAAAAAAAAAACGAATTTGCCAACAAGTGTAGGAAAGAAGACGTATTCTTTAAGTTTGCGTTTTGCCTGATTATAGAATATATAATCAGAATCTACAAAAAACATTGTATTTCCTCGTAACACAAATAGTTTTCTGTTAAAGTTCTTTACGTAAAGAAAGGTTTTGACCTCGACAGTTTAGTTGGCATTGGTCACTACTGGTGTAACATCTAAGAAAATATTATTGATGTTATCTTGCACGGCATTATACATGTGACATGATGCTTATATCTGACAAGGCTTTTGCAAACTAGAATCCATTATCAGGTCATTTGTGTATATTTTATCGTACATTCTGGGACTTTATCGTCTTTTTGAACAGTGTTCCCTCCCCTATCAATCAGTGTATCTTACATGTATTTGGTTTTATTTTGCCTTTGAAAGTCAAACCAGCATCATTTTTAATACTTACTTTTTTCTTTAAGGTCCTGCACAAGGGTGTCAAATTTCTTACTCATTTCCACTTGCGAATCCCTAATTTCCCCGACAGTATTCCTCGTTTCTCCAACAGTATCTCTAATTTCTCTCTGTGTGGCACCCTGAAACAGAAAAGAAACACGATAATAATTATTGGATTACTTAGAACAAATATAAGTCTTATAACTATAAAGAGGTAATTCGTAGCAGGGAAATGAAGCAATAAACAGAATTCTTAGCCCACTAAAATGCACGAATAAGGGCAACCAAACACCATACATGCATAAAGTTGAAAAGCAATGACTTTTTCAAACAATTTCAACAGTTTATCATATCCGTATATTCAAGAAGACAATGCAAAACAAGGAAACAATAAACCAAGTTTCGCAAAACGTTTACTAAGTTTCAGCGTAAAAGATCGATAGGCTCTCCATATTGTGGAGCCTTGGTAAATGAACAGTTAAAGCTAATTCATTCTCGTTCGTGATAAAAAAATAAATAGAATATTCACAGGAACTAACATAATTAAATCCCAGATCCCATCTTAGACACCATGTGGAAAAAAAACCCCGCAAAATTAGACGCCACCAAAGCCATCACCAGTGGCAGCCAAGTAAACATCGATTCCTATGTTGGTGATCATCGGGCTAGCCTTAACAACACAAACAATATATACCACTAGAAGTTTTACAATACCATATATTTCCCTATAAACATAATGCTAAATCAACTTATTTCCAAGAGTTATTCAATAAAGGCATGTCTCTCTTTTACAGTTTCTATAATTCAAACGCTTATGTCTCTGTAAGCACCCGAAAAGTGAGAACAGAACTGTCCCCTTTCAGGGAAGATAATAGTTTCTGACTGACTAGCTGCATTGACTCTTAAAAAATCATATGGGAAACAATCCTGAATTAGGCGTTTGCTTTTTAAAAGCCCATATATACCAAGACGGATAGAACTGAAGACCAACTTTTCACATGTATAATACCGAAACACAGGACTGTTAACGGTACAAAATAACCATGCGTTTCTGTGCTAGCCGCCTGACGTTTACACAGGTGAAAGCTGTCTGTTCTGCATTAGCTCTTTAAAAAAAAGTAAGATGATGCAACAGTATCACTTCTGACTTGGCTTATCACTTGTAATTTATGTTTGTTGGGATGTCTTTGTCAATCTTTCCCTTTGATGTTGGGGATAGGGTTTGGGATCGGATTCAGTCAGTTCCTGAAGTGCAGTTACTCTTTAAATTAGCTAATAAATCTTTTGAGCATGTTATATTAAAGATGTAGAGCGTAGCTAATTATGCCTCTGTTTTATCCCTTTTATCCCCGAACATACAATATCACTTTATGCCACATATTTATGTCATATCTTTTCAAACATTAGAACTTTAAAAATCATTATTCGAGGCTTAAAGTCTGTTTTGCCCTTACACGTTAGATCAGACGTCATTAAAGGAGAACAAAACAGTGGAAAATCCTTCATTTTCAAAATCTAGTTTATTCCTCATCACGTGAGTAACTTTCATTTCGGTGAAAATATTATTATTGTATAGAAGATGTTATTATTATTATTTAGCGCCCCCCCTGTCTGAAGAATATGAGAAGAAAAAAAATAGCCTACCAGTTTTTTCAGTTCCTCCATAGTTTCCTTGTGATTTTTCTCCTGTTCTCTGAGCGTTTGAAGAAGACTCTGGAAAGTGGATTGGTCAATGGTTTCAGTTTTTAGATTATCGATGCAATCTTCTATCTTCTGTTGCTTGAGTCCTGGGCTTCCATGGCCAGCAATGCGAAGAATGACTTTTCTGACCTCAGACCACTTGCATAGAAAATCGTTATTCGTCACGTTAGTATTAGGAATATGCGCAAACATAGAGTTTCTGATGTCTCGCATTCGGTGGATGTCATCTGCAAGGCTGGTGTCGGTTTGACCAGGAGGATTTTTCCAGTCATGATTGGGCGATACAACAGTCGGACAGATGGTTGTGCAGATATTCCTGAATATTTTTACAAGCAGAGTTATGTCGAAGTCCTTAGGATTGGGTGGTGTTTTACTTAAAAGAGTAAACTCTTCATCAAACAAAACCCTTGGTTTTCCATAATGAAGTCTATGAATTGTTGTTAAGTTTGTTTGAAAACTATTTTCGAGTGTTTGAGGACGTATAACATGAACAAGCACATCTCTAAGGACATCGGAACCAATGTTGATAATCAGTTTTACCAGTCGAGAAAAATTCGCAAATTCTTCGTCCACGCCAGCCATTATTGTATGAATTCACAGTCTTGTCCTTTCCATCGGTGCGTCTTGACAGACTGCAAAACAACATCATGGGTAGATCGTAATAGAATACAATAAATGTTAGGAAAGGTCCTGATAGATTACAATAACAACATGAATAGTTGTTGATAGACGACGATGACAGCATTGGTAGGTTTAGCTATCCTATAAAACTAGTACGAGAAGGTCTTACATGTAATAGACTGCAATAACATGAATAATAGGTCTTGAAAGCCTGTAATAACAGCAGCGATATGTCTGGACAGACTATATTAACAGCATGGGTAGGACTTAATAGACAACAATAACAACATGGTAGGTTTTAAAAGTGTTTGCTGCTCTTGGAGGAACTCTTAAAGAGTTTAATTTCACATCACTGCAGCTGTTGTCATGTGAGGTGGCCGCAAAAATATTGTCCGTACATCATGCAGATTGTATTTTAGTTTAGCTCTTTGAGAGAAAAGTATAATTTTTGAAAAATCAAAAATATTTGATTGGTTTAGATTTTTATTCCAGATCATTGCGTAATAAGCATTTGGGCCGATTTGATACTACTCGGACTCTGAATCGACTGCCATATTAAAATTAAGAAATTGCGGTCTGCTTTTCTCTGGATTTTGTTACCAGATATTGACCATGCCATTGATGAGGCTGGAGTATAGTCGACACTTTGAAGTATGGTCCTTTATTTGGATAGTGTCCTCTGCTCTTGAAGGAACACTTTAAGATTTTAATTTGATAGAAAGCAGTCATAAAATTGGAGGGTCTTCATTGACTGCAACAATAACATCGGTAGGGCTTGATATACTGCAATAACAACCCAATTAGGTCTCGATAGATGACAATTACAACAAGGGCAGGTCTTAAGAGACTAGGGTAACAAAATAGGCCTTGATAGGCTGCAACAACAACATAATTAGGTCTTGGTAGACGGCAATAACAACATGGGAAGGTCTTAATATACTACAATAACCACTTAGGTTGCTCTTGATGGACTGCAATAGGAATATAGATGGGCTGCAATAACACCATGGATAGGTCTTGATAGAACTTGGAAATGTTTTGATAGGCTACAAAAACAACATACGTAGCTCTTGATAGACTACAAAACTAAGGAGAAAAATTCTCAGTAACTGACACAATTCAATTCCAGATTTCACCCAAGAAACACCACAAAATTAGTCAACACCAAAGACAACACCGGCGGCAGCCATTTTCCATGTAGGTGGTCAACGGACTAGCCTGAACATCACAAACAATATATCAATAACAAACAGAGCAACTAACAACACATAAAACAACAAAGAAGAAGCAAAACAGAACTGCCGCCTTGGGACGGCCAGTAATAAAATTTCTAGGGGGCTTAACCGGTTTCTGGTCGACCAACGCTCGACCTTTGTTCTGTTTTGGTTCATTTATTTAGCGAAAATAGGTTGTAAGTGTAAAGAGAACTGCAACTGGAAATTTTAATATAAAAGTTTGCAAGTCTGTATCCTTGACCTTAAGAATACTGATGGGGTGAGGTAAGGTTGTGCAAAACATTTAACAAACATCTATCGTTAGTCCAAGCAGTAAATAAATATATCAACTAGTTACGTATGTAAGTGCATTAGAATCCGTTTTATGACTATCAATATAGTTCTAATAACAATAAAAATGCCTAATGCCTCCAATATTGTTGCACTATTGCAATGTTTATATATATATTGGTTGAATCGAAGAAAGCAAGTAATGTTTAGGTCAAAAGTACGAAAGTTTTAGGCGACGAGGCTCTCAAGATGGGATTAAATATTCCGACACGGATACAAAAGCTAAATATAATATTGGTCTCGCATTGTTACAGCGACAAAGGAAAATCAGTTCGTTGATATTTCAGTTCTACATTCGTGTTTCTGAAGAAATTAGTCATGTATTGGCATAAACAATTAACAAAAATATAGCTTTGACACCGCTCATTCCACATAACGTGCAGAAACTGAAATGATTTGAAGTATCAAAGCTTTTCTTTCTTTCTTTCTTTCTTTGTTTCTTTCTTTCTTTCATACACATTTGTCTTTTGCCGTATGAACCTATACTGTGAACTAGGGGCAAAAGGGCTGACAACACGAATATAATCGATGGGGGAGTGGCTTCGTAGACTTTGCTCTATGGTTGTTTTTATTGGTTAGATTTTTTATTGAGAAAACCAGAAGTAAACTAAATTTCACGTATTAGATTATTAAAGAAAGTATTTATAACTTTTACATCTTTACGGTAACCATAGATCGGTTCCATAGGTGTTTTTTTTCAAATTCTTAAATAAATACCGACAGTTGAGTAGCATTAATGTAACTGAAATAATGCGAGTCTTGTAATGTCTGTCGCATTTTTCAAAATCATGCGTAATAATTTTTATTAACGTGGCCTGCGAGAGAGCAGACACGAAGTACAGTGTCATGTCAGTGAAATGCTGCATTTTGTCCTATGACCCACCAGAGAACAACAAAACATCCTAAGACCCGTTGTTCATGCACACCAGATCAGAATATCTGCGTGCTTCCCCTATACCTACATATCTTATCTCACCCATGTTATCTCACCCAGGACCGGATAAAAACCACGAGCATTCAAATTCGTTTGTTGTATTGGAGGTCACGTATCTGCGTCGTCAAGTGTCGTTGGCTTTTAAGATGATGACCTCACGAGGACGACAAAAATGACGTCGTTTTATGCACGCCAGATGTTGACGTAAAAATCCGAATGGCGATCCTTGAAAGCGGCGCCTTTTTAAAAATCAAAACATAACTCTTAACACTAAAATTACGCATTTAAACAAGTTCTAAAGTTAAACAAAACGCGGTGTTCAAGAAAAAAAATATCTATCATTGGTGTGAGGTTCGGATAGAAAAATCTGTCATTCAGGATCACTGTTCGGCCATAGTTGGCAAGCCTCGTGATGCCGAACAGTGACCCTCGTGACAGATGTTTCTATCCACACCTCACATCCATTATACTTATAATCTTGCCTTAGGGCGACCTAACCAAAATGTTGACCAGTTCTCTCGCCGTCCAATGTTTGTTATCTTTTTTGAAATGTAATTAAGATTATTTGGTTGGGGAGTGACACTAACAAATAATTTGAATAAACAGAAATTTGATTAAATAATTTGGATAATGGAAAATGGGCTTTACGGACATGTATCGGAAAAGGCTTAAAAGTTTGGACACCAAAAATAATTACCGTTACTGTCCTAAACATTGGACAATTTGGTTTTGCAATGTAGTAATGTGTCTAAATGATACAGATGGAATGTCAAACAGTGCATTTACAGATGACACCACTCATTTGGAGCAGTCTTATCTATCTATGCAATGTTTGCTCACACACATATCTGTCCCAAATTTAGAATTTTACGGTACCTATACGTCAGTAGTCTTAAAATATTGTTCGGGCGAGCAATCAGTTTGTAGCAGCCGGGTTTGCCACGACTCCGACTCTGTTCAGACTCAGAATGCTAGAGAAAGCATAGATAATAAATGTGTCCATACCTTTCTTGAAAACCTTGCTTGTGCCCTGTCTTCTTACCAGCGACTTTCTGAAAATTTGCCTAAATATTTTTCCTCCAAATCTAAGATTTAAACGTTCACAATTAAACATTCTTTTCCTTTATAGGAAGTAAATATTTTAGCGTTATGTGAGCGCTCTAGAGCATGACCGAACAAGGACAAAACAACTGTTTCAGGCTTATGCATGCGAACCCTCATCTCTCATACTGACAAACACAATGTTCATGGCTTCAACTAAGGCTTAGTTTTTTTCAGGGGACAAGTCTATGTAAAGATGGCATAGGAGATGTCGTATCTGGGTTTCTAGGTATTGTATCTCAAAACCTCACTATACCAGAGGCATAACTCTATAGCGTCAGCAGTTTACCTAAGATAATAGAATAGAATATTGTATCTTCTTGTAATCGACTGAAATTATTTCTTACTAGCCTTCTAAATTTAAACAGTAACTACACTTCAGGAACTGACTGAATCAGATCCCAAACCCTATCTCCGACATCAAAGGGAAAGGTTGACAAAGACATCCCAACAAACAATAAATCACAAGTGATAAGCCGAGTCAGCAGCTCTTTCCCAAATAGGTGGCAACTCAGCTATCTTTACTGAACTAAATAATCTAGACAAACAGCCGGGTTAAAACAGACTAAGCAAATTATGCGAAAAACATTTAACAACTATTTTTACTTTTTTCTATTTTTATTACAGAAGGGTTAAAATAAGAACACAATAAATGCAACCGCAACGAAAGTACCGCCTTGGGACAGTCGGTAATAACTGATGGGGGGTTTAAACCGGTTTTTCTGGGCCTAAACCTTCACCCTCACCCTCCGCCGCGGTGCACACAATTAGTTGATAGTTCGATTTGTATGAAGGCCCCCTTACTCATCAGAGAGTCATCACGGTCAACAATTAAAATTAAGAATAGACCGTGCTGAAGCAAGGATGAGGACTCGACATTTAGAAAACTGATACAAATTTCCAATCTTACTCAATCATCCGAGCATTAAAAAAATTACCAACACTTTATTTCATTGTTTTTAACTCCAGCTTGTTCCCTGTCTGTCTGTTGATAACTTATTTAGCTTCACTGAAATACTCGCGTCTATATCATCTCTGACCCCGAGAATCATTCTTTTTCCCTCTGGAACGTCTTAAATGTTTATTCTTCTTGTGAATGTATCCTATGAGTATGTGTTGTTGTTTTTTTCTCCACACGACATAATGAACGAATTTCTGCTCTGCATAGTCAGCAATACTTTGAAGGTTTACCCTCTCTGAGCCTTTTCTCTAAAGCAGTTGTCAATGTTTTCATGAGGTATCCAATCTGTCAATAGGTAGAAGATTTCTTTTTTCTTTTGTGTACAACAGGCATGACAAGCAAGCCTGTAGATTGAGAAGTTAACCCACAGTGTGCTTTTGTTAGATTATTGGAACTACCAGACATTCTACTTTCTCTTAAGATTTTATTGAAATGGTGACCTTTGTAACAGTGTGTTGTATTTATACTTATTTTGTGTTTCTTATTTGACAAGAAATCAAAGAACACGCCGCCTGAAATGTAACTTTATTAAAGCCTCCCAGAGCTGAACAGAATATCTTCACTGGTATCACCTTTGACACTGACATGAACTTGATCTATAAAAGATTTTCCTACTGGAACATAATGCATGTTGAAAGATTCTTTGTGTGACTGCTGAGAGCGTTTTGAATTCTCAATTGGTACGACTCTCCAAATAGGTGCCGTCACTTCACCAAGGAATGTATAATCAACTACATTTGAGTACACGTACACGCGATTATGCAATACATTTAGGTCTACTCTATATTTAAAAGCATATAATTCGTTTCCAATGGGTTTTTTCTGACATATTCGGATTAACTCCAAGAGCTTCTCCAAGTGAAGCTGGAAAGCAAATCCTGCTCTGGTTTGGATTTTGTGCAACAATGTTTTGACGATTTGAGATTTTGACATAAGTAATGCTGATAGAAGCGTTTATTTGTTTCATTAAAGATCCATGATTTGTATCTATTACACATTGCATCTCATCCACAAAATGTTGTGGCGAGTTGTAATTTTCTTTAGGAAGAAATAATTCATATTCATGACAGCCGGCTCCACTTGCACACAGTTCCGTTGTCGTATCTACTCTTTTAGCTTTTAATATCGCTTGGTCCAGAAATGACAAAAAGAAAAAGTTTTTGTTTTCTGAAATATAATTGACACGAGATGGTGTGATTAATTCCACAAAAGCAACTTCCAACTGTTTTCCGATATTTATCGGGTGATCTAATCTCACAGTAAAATAGCTCTGTGTGTTTTGAAGGGCAGTATTCAGAGAACCGTCAGTCAGACGTTTTAGATAGAAGTTCTTCATGATCAGGGAATGAATTATAAAACATCAAATATATTTGACTGTTTTTTTTTTTTTCTCTTTCTTGCTTCTTACTTCTCTCTGTTCAAAACTAGAATGTATTCATATCTGAACACCAGACTTTTATACCGGTTAGCATTTAGCGTTTCATATATGATTTCACAAAATTCTCATCAAGATTATAATATCACATAAAATGCAGTATTCATTTTTTGCATGCAAGTAAAGATCACAAGAAGAAAATAAAATATGCACCTTTTCTTCCCCAGTCGGTAACCCAGTACCTAAGAATCACTGGCGATTTGAGGCTATCTCGGATACATGTCTACAAGTTCTGAATGTTACCATGAGCCAGAGACCTGTCGGTGGAGGTACGTTTAACGGAACTGTGCAGTCCCGACCCCTTTAGCCATAGGCTGCTCAATTAAAATTAAGAAATTACATTATGCTTTTTTCTGGTTTCGTTACCAGATATTGTCAGGGTCACTGACGAGGCTTTCTTAGCCGAAACTACGTAGTCTGGCCCATGTCCCTACTTATGTATTCTCTGCTCTTGAAGGAACTTTTTTTTAGATTTTAATTCCACCCGTTTAACATGCAGGATCGAAAGTTCGCATCTGCGGGCCAAGGCTGCATAACTGTTGTGCACACCACTTCCGGCCCAGTTGTGACCAGCAGACCCGCCAGTCCCGAGGTGACCGGCAATATTAATATGCGAGTTCCCAATGAACATAACACAACCAACACCCCTGTGAAATGAATCAAGTTTGCAATATTTGCATATAATGTTTATTTTATTTCAATAATGTCATGTTATATGGAAACATATTTTAAAATATAAAAATTAATTAGAAAATTACAAAATCTACATTTTGGTGTTTATTTAATCACAATTGGCCGAAAATAACAAAGTTATTCTTTTTTTCCATATTATGGTGTCATTACAAGGGAGGTAGATTCGGATTGACTAATTTGATTCTATAAATAGACAAAGCAAGTATAAGCTTTCACAAATTCATATAAATGAAGATTGTTTGTGTATGCTATTATCGCTACAGTTATGAGTATATTATGTGTTTACTGCGCAATCGCGGAATATGACAGGTAAGAAAATTGTAATAACTCCAGATTGCCTCAACGAATTTTCAAAATTCTTTTTTTATTGGAAAGAACAAGTCAATACCTACCAAATAGAATTTTAATAAATTGTCACACTGCGCATGCGCGGAATATGGAGGGTAACAAAACTAAAATAACTCGAGTTTCCCATGATGGATTTTGAAAATTATTTTCTTATTGCAAAGAACAAGTCAACAATAACCAAATAAAGTTATATCAAATTTTCATACTGCGCATGCGCAGAATATCAGGTAGGAAATCAGAAATAATTCACAATTAGAATGTCTGACAAACAAGTGAAGCACAAGGTTATAGGTAATCTAACAGTGAGGTTTCGAGATGCAGTGTGTCAGTCTATCAGAAATCGGACAGGGTATACCGATTTGTCTAATGTGTAGATGTGGACATGTGAAAACTCCACACTATGGATTCACATCATCCACATAACCTCCACATTGCATACACATCAAGTCCACATCATCCATACCAGGTCCCTATTTTCAATGTGGATACGTGGAACTTTCACTTGACATCCACATCAGCTTCACAATTTCAATGTAGACTGGTGGACCTTCCACTAGATATCCACATCTGCTCCACATGTTAAGCCACATTGGAGCAGAGATCTTCTCAAATCTAGTCACAAAATATAGTAGTCAGGCTTTAGAAGGCTAGTAAGAAATAATTTCAGTCCATTACCAGAAGATACAAGATTCTATTCTATTGTCCTAGGTAAACTGCTGACGCTATAGAGTTATGCCTCTGGTATAGTGAGGTTTTGAGATACAAGATCAAGAGACTCATAGCAGACGCATATTGCTGTAAGCCTCTTACGACATCTCCAATGCCATCTTTACATAGACTTTTCCCCTGAAAAAGACTAAGTTATTTCAAACTAGCCTTTTGCAAGCTTACTAAAGCGGTGTCATCTATGATTTGTATCTATTACACATTGCATCTCATCCACAAAATGTTGTGGCGAGTTGTAATTTTCTTTAGGAAGAAATAATTCATATTCATGACAGCCCTCTCCACTTGCACACATCATGCTATAAATGTGGATAATAATAGGACATGGGCCGGATGTGCATGTAGCAGGTGTGGGGGATTTTTTAACGCGGTCTGAAATACTGTTTCAAGTACCCGTTAGCCCCCCCCCCCCCCCCTCCCACCTAAAATCAGAAAAGAAAAAAAAAACCCAAATATGTGAAAAGTAAGTCGAATTTTCAACTTAATTGGTATCCTTCAATATAAATTTCAATAAGGAAACTCTGAGGTTATTTTCACTATTTTCACATTTTAACAGAAAGTTACAGTGTCTATAAAGATCAATAACTACAAAAGGGCGTAACTCCTTCAAAAAACCTTCTGGGGCCCCTGTTTTTGAGGCTCACTTGTCTAAAGTCAACATCGATGTATGTTCCAAATGTCATTGAGATCCGATGAATGCTGTAAAAGCAGAAAGCTACAATGCGGAAAGGAGACTGGCGGATAGATCGGAAACCAAATTACATCACCACCAAATTCCTTTTGCAATGAAGGTGGTGTTGCTGTGACTGGTAGAAGGGGGTGGGATGGGTGTAATCAAACGATAAAAATCTTAGACAGTACAAGGATTAACTTACACATTTTTCTTTATATTCATTTTTTTACAAATTTAAAAGAGGGCGCTCATCATTAAGTTTCTACATCGACCTTAGCTTCATAACCCTTGCTGATCTTGAATCAAGAGAAGAAGAAGAAGAAGAAGGAGAAAACATTTTAATACAAAAAATAACTATTAAAATGACTGCGTTCTATTTTAATTTCATTTTTTATCTCAGTCCTCTTAGGATCAAAGGTAATTGTATGCAAGTATCATTCAACTAGTAAGAGCCCAGTATGTCAGTGGGTTAAGTGCTGGTCTACTGATCTAGCGGACCGGGTTCGAGCCCTGCATGAGGTGAGGATCTTTTATACCGTAAACGGGGTTCCATCGCACACAACCTTTCATTAACACCGTCCCATCGTCTCGATAACTGCAATACTGTTAAAAAACGTAAAATCCCAAGTCATCCATCCATCCATCGCACACCTAATACTAGAAGAGTTTCACGTATTGTTACCGAAATTTGAGCAATTAAACGCCTTCGATGAAAATATGTTATCCGAAAGTTCAATGGACGGAACCAAAGACTTATGTAAAGACAGACTGACAGACGGACAAACAAGCGGACAAACAGACCTACCGAAAACTTTATACCCCATAACAAACATCATATATTGGGGGTATAATAATATAGAAACTACGAATAATGAAGACGCCTATAACAATTGTTTATTGCATTATCGAAGTCTGTCCATTACAAGCAATAACATTGACTCTCCGTATATACACCAAGTTTAGATAAAATACTTAATAAAAAAAAGAAATAGAAAAAAAATAAGGAACCGTACACAACGTGTGAAGGCGAGTGGTGGTGGGGGCATGGGAATGGGTGGTGGTAGTTTGGTGGTGGGGGGGGGGGGGACTGTGAGTCTACGCAGAATACCCAAATAATTAACTACGTAGTACTGCCAGGAGGTATGGTCAAAAGAATAAATACGTGATACGAGGATAGGAATTCGATTAAACTGAAGGCCGGGTTCGAACCCATGAACGATGTTTAACAGACAGGTAGCTTAACCACTACACCACTGACGCTTCTGCAAACGCAGGAACGTAACCGGACGGACACTCAGACGTCAAGCGGAAATTCATCGTTCCTGCGGTATATTTGTAGGGCCAACATCTATACCCGATCCCCATCTGTACCCAAAGCCTTATATATACCCGATTTTTCTCCCATTTATACCCGATTTACTTTATCCTCTCATCTGTACCCGATTTCTTTCTCTCATCTATACCCGGTTTCATAGTCTCTCATCTGTACCCGATTCATGATGTTCCTTACTTTCTGACGTAACCATTTTGACGTCACAAAGCTTTCGGGTTGACATTTTGATCTTAATGCTCGTCAGACGTACCTGTAGGGATATTTGATATTGGCGATTCTTACTGATTGTTTACAAGTATGCTAAATATCTAAGTTTTCTCATCTCTTACATTATATAGGCCTAGTTGAATTTTTATAACATAAGTAGAGCTCCGAGGAACATGAAAGATTCAGACCAGCATTGGAACCCGTGCAAACTAGCCTTTTCGGTATGCATTAAGGTGATGATAATCATAATCGCTGAATTGTGGTGAATACAAAATCTGCATAAAAATGCTGAAAATACATCAGAACCTCACACAAAGCAGCAGATGCCTTCTTTATGGTGTTTCTCACAATTTAGAATGTCAGAAATGATCAAAGAGTAATTTTCTGTCCAAACATCTAGAGACCAACCATCGTTATTGAAAAGGAATTGAGGCCTTAAGGTACTTTAATGCATTAATACGGGCCTTCCAGCAATGCTTTTTCGAACTCTTTGGCACATTTTCAGGCTAAGCAAACAAACAAGAGGGTCATGAGGACCTGATTCGCTCACCTGAGTAAGGTGACCATGTAGATCATGTGACCTAGACCGCTTGAATAAATTTTCGTTCCCTCAGCCCCTGCAGCTGGAGGCTGTGAATGAAATTTAGTTACAATTAGCCCAGTGGCTTTTGAGGAGATGTCTTAAATTGTCAAAATATGAGAAACATAGAGCAGATGTCAAAGAATGACCTTGACCGCTTGTACCCGCAAATCGTCCATGTACTAACTAAGACGACTGTATATACCAATTTTTAGGCCAACATCTTCTAAACTTGCCATGAAATCTTATTTTCCAGCATTTTCCCATACATGACCTTGCCTTAAGAATGGTCAAAGTCAGCCCAAAGTCATCATTTGATCAATCTTGAAAGTACTCAGGTACCTGATGCTATATACCGAGTGTCATGGCCATCGACCATTTGGTTCATGAGAAGAAGATTTGTAAAGGGTTTTACCATATATGGGCTTTGCGGCCATGTTGGTCATGTGACCCAGACTGTTTGAACAAACTTAAATTCCCTCAGCCCCTAGAGGCTCTGTATGAAATTTGGTTACAATTGGCCCAATGGCTTTTAATGAAATGTGTGAAATTGTCACAATATAAGAGACCAGGGTCAAAGAATGACCTTGACCTCTTGTACATAATAATTTTCATGTACTCATCGGGATCACTGTATATACCCATTTTTAGGTCAAAATCTTCAAAAGTTGCCCAAAATCTTATGTTCTAGCATTTTCCCTATAAAAGCTACAGAAAGCAAATTTAACCTTATATGGGCGTGGCAGCCATGTGGGTCATGTGCCCAGGACCGTTTAAACAAATTTTCGTTCCCCCACCCCCTAGAACCTCTACATGAAATTTGGATACAACTGGCTCAGTGGCTTTTGAGGAAATGTGTAAAATTGTCAAAATATGAGACACCAGGGTCAAAGGTCAAAGAATGACCTTGACCTTTTGTACGCATAAATTTCATGTACTCATTAAGATGACTGTATATACCAATTTTCAGTTCAAAATCTTCAACAGTTTCCAAGAAATCTTATGTTCCAGCATTTTCTCATATATAAAAGCACCAGAAAACAAATTTGATCTTGCCGTAAATTTGCCAAGGACAATCCAAGGTCATAATTTGAACGATCTAGGTAGTATTTGTGTTCCCGATGCCACATACCAAGTTTCAAGGCCATCGGCCTATTCACAGTATCCAAACTCACTGTACCATCGCTTCCGGTTTTCATAGCGTTGAATCGAGAGTACAAAATTCGCTTATAACCAATAGTCGGAAATCATCATGATTTGAGTTTTTTTCCGGAATCTACTGCGTCACTGCGGATACTGTGTGTTGGTTCTGGAGCAGAAGATTTTTAAAGGTTTTTACCATATATGGGCGTAGTGGCCATGTTGGTCTTGTGACCAGGACCGTTTGAACAACTTTTCGTTCTCCCTCCCACTAGAAGCTCTACATGAAATTTGGTTACTATCGGCCCAGCAGTTTCAGAGGAGAAGTCGTGTGAAAATGTTGAGGGACGGACGACGGTCGACGGCCGACGGAGCCTTACCATCCCATAAGCTTCCCCGGAGCCGCTGGCTCAGTTGAGCTAGAAAGAAATAGCCTGTGTCAAAATTGTTTGTTAAGAATACACAGAGTCGCCTACTTTTTCAAGGCTGTACACTTTCACTTACTTGCATGTCTTGGTCACAGTTATTTAGTATGTATACTGTATGCGTGATATTGGTAACGAACGCATCCAGTATGCATGCACTTTATACATGGTCGAACATTTAAGAACAAGTTACTGATCTGCCTCACAATTTGAGAAGGAACAAATAATTGCTGGAACGCCATTGTTAATGCATGAATATACCTTCAGAAATAGGTACATTTTCAATAACTATGTCATTTCGTTTTAGATTTCAGCGCAGAATATTACCCTTTGATCTCTCCTCATAAAACACGTTTTAAAAGCATGTTACTCTTTTTTGTATTCGAAACTGTAGAGAAAAATAAAAATAAGAAGTCTACTAACTTTCCGGGTGATATTTTAGATGATTTTTTTATGTTTTTATTCAGATTTTTGTATTTACCACAAATCAACACCTTAATAATGTAGAAATTTCGATGAATTTGTATTGCGAAAAGTCTAGACTCAGGTCAGTTTGCGCTGCCCCACATACCTGTTTGACTATTGACGGTCGCGCTTGTCCTGCGGATGCCTATTATTTAGCAATGGTGCTACAGAGGAAAACAAATGAAAAATAAATAAATAAAAATATATAGAATAAAGAAAAGAATCGTGTTCTTCTTTATAATACCAATTTAACTTTTAAAGCTAATTTAGCGCAGTTTTAGTGGACTAGTGCGAACGGAAAACGGCATTTATTATAGCTTCGACAGCCCCGAACCAGAAACCTGGAACTATTTTGAACTGTTTTCTTTGCGACAATTTCTAAGATACCCTGACAATATTAGAGATACAATTGACGTAGTTGGAATGTCATTTTTGTTTATTTGTGTGATTCTTTGCCGAAATGTGTAAACGCCTGCAAATCACTCGTAAACATAACATAAACTCCTCTCATGCTTTATTTTCTTTGTGAGTGATTCACCCGCGATCTATACAATCAACAAAAAACAAAGAATTTTTTTTAATTTGCGCTGCTACATTATTTTTATTCTGTAACTAGAGTTCAGCTACGAAGACAGTTGCATAATAATATTATACTTATATCTCTATCATACAGGTGACAGAGCAAAACTCGGAAATAGAATTAAGAGGGATAAAATCTTGTTAGATTAAATGACTCAAAATCGAGTATAGATAAGGGATAAGAAAAATCAGCTATTACAGTAGATGAGCGATCAGAATCGGGTATAGATGGGAGGATAAAAACGGGTATACATGAGAGACAAGAATCGGGTATAGATGAGGATTTATAAAATCAGGTATAGATGTGAGACAGGAATCGGATATAGATGGGGGATTTTGTGAATCGGGTATAGATGAGAGTCTAGTATCGGGTATAGATGGGGAGGACAAGTATGAAGGAAAATCGGGTAAATATGAGGGATCGGGTACAGATGAGGGACCGGGTATAGATATGAGTCCAATATATTTAATTAAAATTTTACAAATGATAAAAGTAAAAAGTATGCAAAGACCAGGAACTGAAACAATCAAAATTCAAATCCAGCCCTCAAACCATAGTTGGAAACAACTAAGATTACAAATAATCAAGATACAGAGAACATATGGCCAACCGAGTGAGCAGCTTGTAAATGATAAAGTTAGTATGATCTAGATCTACACTGTTTATTAAGTAAACCATTTCTCAAATTTGACATCATTACAATTTATACATTTGAGGAGGTCTGGTCTGGGTCTACAATGTATTTTACATGGTGTGAGTCTAACTGGAGTGTAGCTGGAGTCTGCTCCACGAAGTCGAGGTGGAGTGGAGAACGTGACTTGAACTTCACTCACTCGAGGAGCGCTCGAGCGTCACTTCAACCGACCTTACTGGAGTTCGAGTCGAGGTGAAGTTTGAGTTTAGTTTGTGAATATGGGCCTTAGAGATTTAGGAAAAAACATAGATAAAACTGACTAGTCAATAGACCTTCTTGAAGCAGTGCAATGGGCGTTGATACTTCTGTCCCGAAGCTCCTGGCCCATGGAGCATATTTAACAGGCAGTATATATGAACATATATACATACATATCATATATATCAATAAGATACTTAACGTTATTTTAGAAACCTTGAAAATGGAGCAGTTAGTAGAAGACGCACCGTAACGCGGCTCAGTATTACCCCAACGTTAAGAGTAACCCGGTTACAGTAAGCGTTGTTATTGCACCACAAATGCCCGATTTTACATTACAGCTATATTTAGATTAACTTTTACCGCTATGTAAAATTTTGGTGTTGCAAATGCTAATCCATGTACTAAGTTCGACGTGAAATCGGGCCTAAGTATCATCGGGTAACAGTACGCATTGTTATTGCAACACTTTGTGTCACCCGCTAACAGTTAGTGTTGATATTGCAACACATAGCATCATCCGTTAAAAGCAAGCGTTGAAGTTGAAACGTTTAGTGTCACCCGGAACAGTAGGCGATGATATTGCAACGCTTATTATCACCCGGAACAGTAAGCGTTGAAATTGCAACACTTACGGCTATATTCAAGAACAAAAATCACACTCACCTTCGACTCAAACTCGAGTAAGTAACCCTCAAGCGTGGTGGAGTGGTATTAACAAGAGTGTGAGTGGAGTACAGCTTTGGTATTCACGAAACACTCTCAACCTCACCTCTATCGAGTGTGACTCGAGCTTCACTCAAGTTTCAATTAACAAATAGTAAACCTTGCAAAGCAGTTTGTTTGGGGTTTAAGACCCTGTGACGCTAGTCAGTCGACAGTTTTATCCCTGTCTGTCTGTACAACCGTCGCGCCTAAAAAGATTGTATACTTTCTGCAGTCAATTTGAAACGTGGCACCAATTTTACAAGCATAGCAAAGATGTGCATTTGACGTTTGATTTGTAATTGCTGTTTGAAGAGAGAGAGAGAGAGAGAGAGAGAGAGAGAGAGAGAGAGAGAGCGAGAGAGAGAGGGCGGAGGTTTGAGGAGGAGCGGTGGGACGGCGGGGGAATGGAGTATTTACAGCACGGGGACAATATCTGTTCCTTAAATACACATTTTTTTCATTTTGCAAGTGCATTTCCGCATGTGTTGCACATTTAACAGCCTTTTTTGTATGGGGTGGTAGGGTCATTGGGATGTGCTGGATAACTTCCAACGTCCCAGTAGTTTCGATAATGGTTTTTTGACCTTACACGCATTTACTGCACTCTCCAGTCGTCCTGATATGACTGATATACTCTTGAAAAGGAGGTAAAATCGGAGGCTCTCTCTGAACATGGTCTGATATTCGTGTAGAAAATTGTGATGGAGCGGACACAATAAATTAGTTAACCCTTAAGCTGGACCTTGAAATCGATCCGACATCATTAAAATGTAAGTTTTGCACATTGTTTTTATAAGGCGATGGTTTGATGAAAGTATCAAGAAAATCCTCCCATTGGTGAAGAATATATGAAGCTGGCAAGTCAAGAGAGAACGACGGACAGACGGACTGAAAAATTGAAGCATGGCTATGCTCATTTTTGTTCTGCATATTGTCTGTAATAATGTTTTATAGTTTTCAAAATCTTAAATGGTTAACAACAATATTAAAGTCATGCAGCAGACAGAAATTATTAACATTTGAATTTTTACCTGTACAATTGACCTTGACCCGACATTCTTCAAGCATATATTCTCATATCGTCTTGAAAACTTAACGCAGATGTATGACACAAGTTTCAAGAAAAAGGAGAACAGAGGATATATGCTATGCAACAGACAGTCAGACGGACGGACGAACTGACAACGCCACAATATAAGTAACGACTCGTCTAAAATATGAGCAAGCAAGAGATATGCAAAACGGCAAAATATAGGACAAGCTTGCGCACCAAGTCAGTAAAGTTCTATTTCGAATTCACAAACCACACTTGAGTTGACTTCAAGGGAGGTGTCGGTCTCACTCAACACTCACTCACTTTATCGAGTCCACTCAGAGGTCTCTCATCTTTGTGAATACCAATGAGCCCTTAATTAAGTCTACCTGTGACCGCTAGACGATTAAGCCAATGGGTGGAGTGTGAGTGACGTTCTTGAATACAGCCGTTAGTATTACCCGGTAACAGTAAGCGTTGATATTGCAACACTTAAAAAAAGAACAGAATGCGTTGAAATTGCAACACTAAGTATCACCCGGTAACACTAAATGATAAAATTTCAACACCTTGAATCACCCAGTAACAGTAAGCGTTGATATAGCAATAGTTATCACTCGGAAGAGTAAGCGTTGAAATTGCAACACTTAGTATTACCCGGTAACAGTAAGCGTCGACATTGCAACACTTAGTATCACTCGGTAACATTAATAGTTGAAATAGCAACACTTAGTATTACCAGGTAAGAGTAAGCGTTGATATTGCAAGACTTAGTATCACTCGGTAACAGTAAGCGTTGAAATTGCAACACTTAGTATCACCCGGTAACAGAAAGCGTTGATATTGCAACACTTAGTATCACCTGGTAACACTAAGCGAAGATATTGCAATATTTAGTGTCTACTGGTAACAGGAAGCGTTGCTATTACAATACTTAGTTTACCCGGTAACAGCAAGCGTTGTTTTTGCAATACTTAGTATCACCTGGTAACACTAAGGATTGATATTTGAACACTTAGTATCACCCGGTAAGTGTCAGTGTTGATATTCTAATGCTTTGTTTCATCCGGTAACAGTGTTGCTACTTCAACCCTTAGTATCACCCTGGCATAATCCTGTTATTTGACCCGCCTATATTTCCGCCTCCTCCCACCAAACCCACCCACCCTCTAGGTTTGTTTGACTTATAGATATAGAAATTTACTTACGGAATAAAGCGAATTTGCATATTTTAGACCTAATTTGCATATTTAATTATCTCCCTTTACATGCGGTTTATTCCGTGCGGGTCAAATAACAGGATATTGCCATCACCCTACACAGTGAGCGTCTGTATTGCAATATTAAGATTTATTATATACCTAAAAAGATCCCCATTCACTTTACATTGGACTTACCGTGCAATATTTTTTGCATATTGCACGGAGTCAAGTGCATATTGCACGGAGTTAACGAGTCGCGTTCATCAGAACTACTTTTGTTTTGAGAGGATAAAAGTGTGGCAGCCATTTTGTTGTCGACTGCAATCAAAAAACCGAGTAAAATGATGACACTGCTGTCGGTTTCGCTGAACAAATTGCATAAAAGACAATTAAATATGATTTACCTTTGATCTGTCAATCTTTTAAGGCATAGTTTGCGAATATTAATGGAGAATTTCCTAAGAGATGCAGAGAGTAGGACTGGAAAATGGCGCCTACTTCTTATTAACGTCATAGTTTATTTACTGACGTCACGTTTGATTCTATAACGTCATATTCACTTTCGCGCCGTCGGGCGTGGCTTTTAGCACGTATGAAGACACCAAACCGCATGATGATATTTCAAATTTCAAGAAATTGTGGTTTGACATGCCGAAATTTATTTTGATTTCTTAATTTGGAAGAACTGCTGAAACTAGCTGATTAATGATAAAGGTATATAATAAAAAGGTTATTGAATTTATATTGGGAAATATTCGGCACTCGTTCATATGGCGGAGACGCACTCGCAAGCTCGTGCGTCCTTCGCCATATGAACTCGTGCCGAATATTTCCCAATATAAATTCAATAACCTATAATTACCCGATACAGTTAGCGTTGATAATGCAACACTTGGAATCACCCGATTACAGTAAGCGTTGAACCTCCAACACTAAGTATCACTCGGTAACACTAAGCGTTAATATTGCAACACCAAGTATCATCTGGTGATAACAACATTGATATTGCAACACTATGTATCCCCCGGTAGCAGTAAGCGTTGATATTGCAACACATAGTATCACCCGGTAACAGTAAGCGTTTATATTGCAGCACTTAGTATCACCCGGTAAAAAAAGCGTTGATATTGCAACGCTTAGTATCGTCTGGTAACAATTAGCGTTGATATTGCAACGCTTAGTATCACCCGATAATAGTAAGCGTTGGAATTGCAACGCTTAGTATCACCCGGTAACGGAAAGTGTTGTTATTGCAAAAGTAAGTATCACTTGGTTACAGTAAGCGTTGATATGGCAACACTTAGTTTCACCCGGTAACAGTAAGCCTTGATATTGCAACATTTAGTATCACCTGGTAGCACTTAAATTTGATATTGCAACGCTTAGTATCACCTGGTAGCAGTAAGCGTTGATATTGCAACACTTATAATCACCTGGTAACAGTTAGCGTTGATATTACTACACTAAGTATCACCTTGTAACAGAAAGCATTGTTATTGCAACGCTTAGTATCACCTGGTAACAGTAATTGATGATATTGCAACATCTAGTATTACCCGGTTACACTAAGTCTTGATATTGCAACACTTAATATCACTAGGTAACAATAAGTGTTGATATTGCAAGTCTTGATATTGCAACACTTTATATCACTAGGTAACAATAAGTGTTGATATTGCAACACTTAGTATCACCCGGTAACAGTAAGCATTGATATTGCAACACTTAATATAACCCGGCACGGTTAGCGTTGATATTGCAACACATAGTATCACCCAGTAACAGAAAGCGTTGCTACTGCATCTCTGAGTATCACCCGGTAACAGTAAGCGTTGATATTGCAACGGTTAGTAGCACCTGGAAACAGTAAGCGTTGATTTTGCAACACATAGTATCACCCGGTAACAGAAAGCGTTGTTATTGCAACACTTAGTATCACCCGGTAACAGAAAGCATTGATATTGCAACACTTAGTATCCCCAGAACAGTATGCGTTGATATTGCGACACTTAGTTTCACGTGGTAACAGAAAACGCTGATATTGCAATACTTAGTTTCATCCGGTAGCAGTAAGCGTTCATATTGCAACACTTGTTTCACCCGGTTACAAGAAGCGTTGATATTGTAACAGTTAGTATCACTCGGTAACAGAAAGCGTTGATATTGCAACACTTTATATAACCTGGTAACAGTAAATGTTGATATTGCAACACTTAGTTACACCTGGTAACAATAAACGTTGATATTGCAATACTTAGTTTCATCCGGTAGCAGTAAGCGTTGATATTGCAGCACTTAGTATCACCCGGTTACAATAAGCTTTGATATTGTAACAGTAAGTATCACTCGGTAACAGTAAGCGTTGATATTGCAACACTTAGTATCACCTGGTAACAGTAAACGTTGATATTTCAACGCTTAGTTTAACCCGTTAACAGTAAGCGTTACAGTCTTAACTCTCAGTGTTACCGTGAAAACTAAGCATTGCAGAGTCAACGCCTACTGTTAACCGTTAAGCGTCTTATCTACACCGCCTGGTGTTTACTGGTTACAAAAAGTGGTTAGTAATCAATAAAGTTTTCAGTGTCAAGGTTTGGTGTTATCCTCCAAGTATGGGTATTCATGGGTTTACTTGTACAGTTCTCTCCTTCATTACTAGAATCTTGCGAAATAGATTTCATAAATTAGAATTTTAAATTTTCTGAATGAATGTGAAATAATATTAAGTTATTTCTTCTCACTAAATCTCATCACTTAGGTGAAATAGACAGATGTTGAAACTAATTTCGTGCGGCATATCTGATGTAAACAGCTACAGGTGTCAGCTTCCTTCTTAACGCTGTGTTTTAGTTTTTGCTTGAAACACATGAGAGCACCTTTTATTTTGTGCGTGATGTTTAAAATTTTAATGAATACATGCGGTGTATTATTTCATGTTGAACAACACCGATGCAATAAAGGGGTGAATCCAGACTCCAGATGTATGTATCATAAGTACATCAACTGTGCGTCCGGAAATAGGGTCCATCGGATTGATGTAACATATAAGCCTGCGTAGCCTCCGCATGTTCTCATTCTGAGACTTTGCTGATTGCATTAAACGTGTGCGAATCTTGGTCTGAGAATAACTTTTGCGAAAAGTTAAGACTCAGATCGCACTGCGCGAAAATAGGACTTCACTGGTCGCTCACAAGAGGTTTTTCTTCTGGCCCGGGATCCATTTAAGTTTCTATGAAACGAAGTATTTCACAACATAGTAAGAGGGCGACAGCTGAAATTTAAGTATGTATGTCAGCGCTTTGATCAGCCGATTTCTTTTTTTCTCTTCTTCTTCTTTTTGACACGCCAGCCTTGCGTGATACGGGATCAGGACATTGGCGTAGGTTTAATAAACGAAATTGGTAAACAATTCAAAGGGAAGGAAGGAGAGCGGGGTGGGTTGAGGGGAGGTGAGGCAGGCCCCATGGGTTTGAATAAATCCCTGCAGGCATTTAATCCGAATGCAACAGTGCCGCCCAAGATCAGAGCAGTTTGATTAGGAGCTGCGAGATGCAGCGCTTCCTCAGGCATTAAAGCTAAATATTCAGAATTTATGTGGTACATACATAAGAAATTTTGTCGACAATACTGCGGACCCCCATCAGAGCAGTCTGGTGAGGATCAATAGTAGTCTCCCAGTATACAGCCGACTATCTAAAACAAGTATGATACATACGAGTGTATATAGCCAACGCTGCCAATCCAAATAAGAGCAGTTTAATTAGGATCTACATGTACGTCCTCCCTTAAAGGTGAATATCTAGAACAAATATGGTCTGCAGGAATGTCCGTCAACAACGCGCAGACCCAGACCAGAGCAATATAATCAGGATCTACACCATTCTTCCAGAATAAAAGGTACATATAAGGTCTGTTGGCAACGCTGCTGAGCCAGATAGGAGCAGTCTGATCAGGATCTTAAATGTTCTCACACAGGCTTCAAAGATTCCCCAAAGTTTGTCTAAAACAAATGTGGTACATAAAAATGTCCGTTGCCAGCACCGCCGGACAGAGCAGTCTGACCAAGATCTACAATGCTCTCAGAGGCGCTCAAGCCGAATATTTAAATCCAATGTAACGCCTTTCGACAATATTGCACCCCGATCAGAGCAGTCTAAAGCCTCGTTTACACGATATGTTTTCCACATAAGTTTTCTGTGCACATATGGAAAACCTACCGTCTAAACAGGGTTATGCACTGCTTATTCTTCCCACATGTGGAAATCACAAGAAATAGAAAATGTTGTATCTTTATGCTTTTCCATTAGCTTTTGACCAATCAGAAGAGAGTTCACTGAGGTTAATTGCTTTTGCAACCTCAGTAGGTACATAAAAATACCAAAATATTGATATCGGGGCTATTATAATGTATATTTCTTAAATATCACATGTATTTTACAAAAGGGAACAACTTTTATGTCTTCCTGTCTGCTTCCCTGAACGTTGATGTCCTTTCATTTTAGGGTCTATACTCTAAAATGTTGCATTTGCTCATAAGCATGGGCAGTGAATCAAACACAAACTGGAATCATCAGCATGTCCTCAGTCTACATTTTTGTAACATAAAAGATAACAAAATTATGCATATACTTCCAGGAAAATGGCGGGAAAGTCTGAATAGATATGTGCTCTCTGCATATCGTCTAAACACAAAACCATATTGTGCTTTTTCCATATACAGTATTGTTTTGCCACACGTGCAAAAACATATCGTGTAAACCAGGCTTAACCAGGCGCTCTCATAGAAATTTCAGTTTTCTATCTAGAACATGTATGGTACGTAATAATGTCTGTAGGCAAGAATATAGGACCTGACCAGAGCAGTCTGAACAGGGAATATCTGGAAAAAATATGATAATAAAAATGACTGATGACAAAGTTGCAGACCCAGATCAGAGTATTCTTATTAAGACGTAAAGTGTTCTACCAGGCAATGAAGCAAAGTTTCTAGAGCATACATGACACATCAGTCTGTTGACAAAGTTGCAGACCCAGATCAGAGCAGTCTTGTTAGGATCTACAGCGTTAGACCATGCAATGAAGCAGAGTATATTGCAAAAGAATGTCTCTTGACAACGCTAGATATCCAGATCGGGCCAATCTGATCAGGATTTTCGTCGTTCTCAAAGGCATTAAAACTGAATGTTTAGAACAAGTATGGTTCATAAGAATTTTAGTTTGAGATATCAATAGTTTGAATGAACTTCGACTTTGAGCTATCGAGAGGTTACTGAAGTAGATGATGAGGACACCAAGCCTCGTATCATAAATCAATTGCGGCAGCCTGGATCTCTGAAGTTTGTCAGTTGATTAGCCAATGTTAATACACTGGACACACATACGTGATTTTACGGGATTTTGTTTTACAAGGGAGACAATATATGTGGTTTTATGTGTGCTTACCTGGACAACGTTGCCCTTCTTAGAGGGGTATTCGCTTAAATCTAAGTGCAGATTACTAATATCCTTTGAGATTTTTTGGATCATTTTAAGTCGCATGAAAAAAAGTTTAACTGAAGCCGCTGTTAAGGGGGCGGGGCATGGGCAGTGTTGCAATATTACATTACTCGTGTGACATAATATGTCACTGAACGTGTTGTGATATTCTTTCCATACGTAGAATGAGAACATGTTCTGACAGGATTAAAAGCAGGTCTGTGACTCTGACGTCATTGCCTTGCAATCACGTCGCTTCGGCGTGTGCCCGCTGGGCTGAACCTCAGAGGACAGATTAAATGGCGTCGAAACAGGGACCAATCACATATTTTAAAATCAGTAATTTGTTGTTTTTTGTTTTAATTTTTTTACTTTTTTTGGTTTTCACCTGTTTTTCTTGTCATTTTTTTAATTGATAAAAACGAAGTTCATTGGGATGCCATATGAGCGAAATAAAAAACGGTAGTTTTCCTATTTTTCTAAGCTTTGTGGGGGGTTGACTGCGTACTGATGGACGATAGTGCAATTGTTTTAATATTTTTGCATGTATGTGTGTGCCATTACACAAAACGTTACGTTTTTGCAAGTGTAGACACAAAAAAACTCGACAAAAGGTCTGTGTATCTGCTGTATTTCCCCTTATCGTACAAACGATTTAAAAACCTTAAATAAACTATATCGTGTATAGAAAAATTCTACTTGACTTCTTCTATGATATCCCAATGAACCAGACAACTTTGGTCTTCTGAACTTTGTATAGATTCATGTATCAATACTAGTCATTGAAAAACAACATTCAGAGAATTCTATAGTAATGTTTTGATAAAAAAAACTAGATGGCCACGGCCAGCATGTCGAGCCCGTTGGCGCTTTGACAGTAGTGAAAATGCTGTTTCGTGAAAGTAGGTCACAGTGACCTAGTTTTGTTGTTGGTGACCTGGAGTGATAAGATGCATGCACTGATGAAGTTTCAATGTTCTGGCGACTATGAAAAGAAAAATATAGGGGCTGACCTCGAAAGTTAAATAAGTGGTATTTTTTCGTAAAAGTAGGTCACAGCAACCTAGTTTTGTTGGAGGTGACTTGGAGTGGTAAGATGCATGCACTGATGGAGTTTCAATGTTCTGGGGCCTATGAAAAGGGAGATATGGGGCTGCAGACGAAAACTAAATATGTGGTACTTTTTCGTGAAAGTAGGTCACAGCAATCTAGTTTTGTTGGAGGTGACCTGGAGTGGTTAAATGCATGCACTGGTAAAGTTTCAATGTTCTGGGGCCAAGGAAATGAAAGATATGGGGCTGACCTCGAAAACAAAATATGTGGTACTTTTTCGTGAAAGTAGGTCACGGCGACCTAGTTTTGTTGGAGGTGACCTGGAGTGGTAAAGTGCATGCGCTGATGAAGTTTCAATGTTCTGGGCTTTTGAGGAGGGAGATATCGGGCTGACCTAGTAAACTAAATATGTGGTACATTTTCGTGAAAGTAGGTCACAGCAACCTAGTTTTGTTGGAGGTGACCTGAAGTGGTAAGGTGCATGCACTGATGAAGTATCATGTTCTGGGGCTTATGAAAAGGGAGATATGGGGCTGCAGACGAAAACTAAATATATGCTACTTTTTCCTGAAAGTAGGTTACAGTGACCTAGTTTTGTTGGAGGTGACCTGGAGTGGTAAGGTGCATGCACCGATGAAGTTTGAATGTTTGAATGATGAGGGAGATATGGGGTTGCAGGCGAAAATTAAATATGTGGTACTTTTTCCTGAAAGTAGGTCACGGTGACCTATTTTTGTTGGAGCCAATTAGCATTTTGGTGGGGCATATTATGATGAAGTTTCAAGGTTCTAGGGTCTACCAAAGTAAAGATATGGCTGTAAACGGACGGACGGACGGACGGTACGGACAGACGGGACGGACGGACGGACGGACGGACGCACCAACACCAAACGGGCGACTATGTCTTGCTGACCGCAAACGGGCTCGACAAAAATGGTCAAGCAAAGATGCTTTGCAATACAAAAATATACCGGTAGTATATTGACTGGCTAATGATAGAATATAACTAAACTTTAAATCTCAAATCGGATCAAGCTTCAAAACAGTAGAACTGTTTTTTTAAACAGCGACCTGAAGTAAAGTTTAAGAAGGTCGACTAAAAGTGGATGCCCCCCCCCCTCCCCCACTCGCACTCCCCCACCCTCAGAAATCTGGCTATTAGAAAATTTGGTATATTGTTAGATTTTAACTTCTCAGCATAGGTGAACACACACAAAGACACATATACAAACACATTAAAGCACGCAAACAAACTGACATGTACAAATGAACATTTTCTCGCCCACATGAGTATGAAGACAAGGACTTCTCACTTTTTTCTTGCTTGATGATAGCTGCAGAAGAAATGATCCGATCGCACGTTTGCCCATTTCTTCATCCTTATTTCTTCCCCGACAGACCATAGCAGACGAACATGTATACAAACAGTCGTCATAGGAGACGATGTCTATAAGCTAGTTAGCTTGTTATCGAATCCTTTATATTTTTCATGTATGAACTGATTGTGTATGTTTATATGTTGAATAAAATACTGTTTAAACTAACAGTCACATGGAGACATGCATAAGTCTACAAAGTTAACCGTTTCCTGGTGATTCTAAGTAAAATGTAGCAATTAGATTCAGTGTAAAACGGATATTTCAAAGCTGCACGATAACAACAGGTAAACTATTTCCTAATATGCCGTTTATTTGTGACTATATGGCACCCAGATACTGAACTGCAAAGAAAAAGATGAAAGCATAAATTGAAAGAACGGTATCTACTTTGTTTGTGGCTGCATCAAAAGGAAGTGTGAGGTTGCAAGTTTAATTCTAGTTTGTTGTATTTTTAGCAATAAGTGAAAATTAAATCTGTATTTTTTGTAAGTGGTCACCTGTGTGTCCAGTACTATTACAGTTAATGACTGTGTATCTAAAATAATCCGGATTTGTCGATGATTTTCGAGTCTCCGGAATCATGACTTGGAGACCCTGACTACTTTGACCTAAGTTGAATGATTGCACCTTCAGTGGAAGCAACTCTACAATTTTAGTTCAATGGGATTCAACCTTTAAAGAAACGCTGTGCTGTTTGGGAGCATATCCTTTGTTTTCTTAAGACTATGTCCATTTTTGAAGGATTTCATCGCCAAGGGAGGCAAACAGAAAGTTACAAATGATGTCCTCCTTTGTGAAAATATTGGAAAAAATAGAGATATACTAGAACATCTTAACAAAAATTACATAGGGACCCAGACGATTTAACTGCTCGTGAGAACATCTCTTCAAACTCACCCGAATCTAATATTTATCCCTGAAACAGTAGCGTAAGGACTGACTGCCTGCCTTCTGGAACAGAAAATGGATCAGCAACGGAATCAAAATTGTTTGTGGGCTTTATGACTTTCATTTGCTCTCATTGGTTTATCAGTAATTACTTGTAGATTTCAATAATTAGTGGTTTGTAAATGGCTTTGTTCAGTTAACAGTTTGTTTGTTTGCTAATTTCTTTTTGTAACCTCTGCTTTCGCATGGTGCGATATGAGGTCTTATTTCTAGATCAGTCTTTCGTCCGTCCGTTCGCCTGTCCGTCCATACTTTCCAATGTTACAAATTGCTTTAACCTAGGTTTAAGAGCATGATTCTTCTTTTCATTTTATTTTGTACGTTTCCTCAGTCATGTTTTCCAGGTATAAGGAAACGACAAAACGACAAAAGAAAAAAAAACGAAAAAAAACACACACAAAAACAGACAACTATAAATGAAAAATACATATAAATTTATTAGGACAGGGTATTCTGCCTCTACCCCAGCCCCCCCCCCCCCCTCCCCCCCCCCCCCCCTCAAAAATAATAACAATAATTACAACAAATAAAAGAAGAGCATTTCAGCTGTATTTATACTGATCAAGGACATGCAAAAAGGGTGCTTATGATTCACAGGATCAGCCCAACCAGCACGCCTGTATAGTCTGACCAGAGCTTCTGCTGTCCTAACACAACATATCTAGACAAGTACAGAAAGAGACTATAGTTAAATTACACACGTTTGTTGGAGCCTTAAATGCTAGTAGAAACGGTCAAAGTTAAAAAATCATACGTACGAACGCATAAACCTAAGAAACATACACAAAACGAACACATTAATACACATATGCAAAGACCCCCAGAAGGAAGTGTTATCGCGAGTAGTAAGCATCACTACATCCACCATGTTTATGTTGCTGATGGACTAGTTAAGGAAAATGAAAGTCAACGAGGTCATGCTGTTTCCAGTAGAACATTCTGAGAGTTGGCACAAGCTTCGCTCTGCGATAGACCTGTAAAAATAATTTACTGTCAAGAAGCTTCCGTCTATCAACAAAATCTTGATAGTTGAAACAGGTTCCTGAATATACATTCATGTGTATAGGTGCACTATCAGTTTATCCACCATTACGTCACCCTTATAATGTCAGAACCATGTGTTAGGTAGGTGAATGATGCACGCTTCGCATGAACATGTCTGTGCATGTTAAGTTTGCATTTGCTGTCGAAGAGGTTCTCTCGCTGAGAGAGGTTTCCACGTTATTTCCGATTTATTTCCCCTGTTGTTATGGTGCTTAACCCTTTTTGACTGGCGGGCTTATGAATGAGTGAATGCATGTGAGTGAAATTACATGAAAATGTACCTTTATTGCACGTGAAAACACAAAAAACTCAACAACATGTCTGTTGTTCTGCTGTCATCTCTGTTCGCTGTAAAAATTATGGACTTTTATATTGAGAAAGGGAAGACTGATAAGCGTGCATAACTGATACGATCTTAACTGGCACGTAGCTGATGGACTAATCAGGTTCTCACATTCCCACCTGGAAAGTTACAATTCAATCATTTGCTTAAACGTAGCCAAGTATAATAATGCTATTCGACATGTACGTACGAAAAGCATAAATTATGTGGGCATTATTATAAGGAACTGGCTGAAGTGTCGCTAAACCTCTTGAAAGTAACTATTCCAACAATTTTTGATTGTTTTCTGATTACTACCATTTCAGAACTTGAAACATGTACATTTAAGAAGTTGAAACCAATTATTTGTCAGTTCAAAAGCATTGCTATGCTTTGAGATTCCCTGTGCAGAAGCTTTAATTTCTAATTTGGGATGGAATTGTGATAGAGTTACGCGTTTGTGCGGCGTGATCACCTGTACAGAAGAGCAGGGTGATCTAATGCTTTGCTCTTTAAACAAGACACACAGTGCCTTTATTCGTCCAATGAAAAAGTGTACACCATTTGAGCCACAAGCCTGATTAGTCTGCTACGTGCACCTAGTCAGATTCCTATGCTTTACTGTCGTTTATAGATTCACAATGACATAGATTAAGGCAAACTTTTATTTAATTTAACGGCGTGCAGTTCTTTCATCTATTTTCCATAAACTTTAATTGTGACAGCATGACTGATTGGGCTCTCCAAAATACTAGCCTGTCATTTGTAACAGACGACAAAAGGCAAAATACAAGCCAACAAAAAAGTTTAAGTATACTAATTTAACTGTATCACTTCTAACATTTTCTCTCTTTTTTGCATCCTTCTCAATATGCAAAATTGGGTCATTTGTGAAAGAAAGAAAGAAAAAAAATGCGACTTGAACTATCGGAGAAAATTCTTTGCTTTTAGAGTAGAACTTGTTACTATATAACATAAATCAGGTTAGTACAGACTCTGCAGTCTGTAAGACTTACCAATAACAAAGATAAGAAGTTCTTCAATGGCAAAAATACGGGTTTACACGGTTTTCTGTACATTGCCTTTCTTGTCTGAGGTAAATGGAAGCCCAGCCTGAACAGCAGCACACACAACTGTGCTTCAAATATAATATTATGCAAAAAAAGCGTTATTTTATTTTCACTGCAAGATTCTAACTAGACTGTGAATCTATCTATCTATCTATCTATCTATCTATCTATCTATCTATCTATCTATCTATCTATCTATTCTATTCTATTCTACTCCATTCTATTCAATTCTTTTCCCGTCTATTCTATTCTATTCTATTATTTTCTATCCCATCACCTTACAAGTTCGTTGGGGCACCGCAGATGACTTCAAAACGATCCCTTTCCACCTTGGCGTGTTTTAAGCTGCCCTTGTTGAGCTGACAAAGTCCATTCCTGTCCACTCCATAAAATTGTCTTCCCACCTCTTCTTCTGTCTACCATCTTCTTTTTTCCCCCTTTTCCTGTCACTGTGCCCAGTAGAATCGTCTTTGCTAAATCAGAGGACCTTGAGACATGGCCAAACCACCTAAGTTTCCGTTTCTTGACTACCCGTGTAAAATCGTCTATATTTGCAATGATTTAAAAGTGTACTCCCTCATTTTTTCATGATTGCCAACATAAACAATTTTACTAATTTAGTTAGCTTATATATAATTATTTCTTAATCCATTATAAAATTTCAGAAAAAGTGTTTCATTTAAATGTATTTTTTAATTAAAATATAGTATCGAAATTGAACCAACAATTCAAAAATAGCCAGACTGAATCACTTTAGCACCTATCACTCCAGTTACCACAAAGCTGACACATACAGCGAGCGTCATACGACACATGCGAGCAACACGCATATGAGGTACCAAAAGGATCAACGCTAAAGATACCTGTACGTGTATGCCTGTTGACGGGTATCGAAATTTTTGACCCATTTGACACATTGCACGAGCAGCTGGCATGACTTGTGACCTCGACAGTTTCTAACGAGTTGGAATGACTCACAGGCAGCACCTCCCGATCACAGTCATCACCATTCACAAAAATGTTGACTCTTATTTAAGCGCGCATTTCATTACGATTCTAACACTGAATTAGGCAGTCAATTGCCAGCAACTATGTAAAATTCGTCAATGTTTGACTGACAGAAGCGGAAACGAAATGGGCAATAACTCTTTGAGATGGTGTTTTAGGAATTTTAACATGGAATTTCATGATAAACGCATTGTGACAGCTTATTGGGACGTTGGATGATTGATTCTTTCCAGGCAGTGGTTTAGAGAAGATGTTAATATTTCAATCTGCAATAACTATTCAGATTTTCACTATATTTGCTTACATCACAGGCACCTCCATGCCTTTGCAGGCACCTCCAGCTGTTGTTTTGAAAAATCAAGCCTTATTTGTAGCCAATCGACATTAGGAGGTTAACTTAACATCAGTGTGCTTAGAAAAACAGATTCGTATGCGAAATCACTGCATTTAAGACCCAAAACGACCGAATTTTTTATGTTTTGAGCACTGTGGGCTGACATCAAAGCCACTTCAAAAGTCGCATCTTTGATTAATAAGGAAAGTTCTGGGAGATATGATGTGTGTCATTTTTTGACAGTCACAGGCAGCTCCAGATGCCTGGCACAACTTTTTATCGGTGTTACCTCCGCCGGAGGTACCTGTGATAGTTTACCAGGCGTGGCTATAACATCAGAAATTTTTCTTTGTCTAATATAAATATTTACAGTTGATATTATAACGCATGTAATGTTTTTTATGACAAAAATATTCTTTAAACCATAATCACGCTGCCAGGTCATTGAACAGTAGCCATGACGCGTCATGACGTAGATCCGATACAATTTTGAATGGACCAATCTAGCAAATCACACGGCCAGGTGACATAATGGTAAACTGTGGCCCACTTCGACTCGAAGTAAAGTTCCTACCTTAGCAGTATTTTGGGGCATGCGCACTTGCATTACCAGTCGAACGCCAAAGTTGCTACGATAGTAGATTGCCATGGAAACGGAAATAAATACTGCGCATTTCATTGCCTTTTCCATCCATGTCGTTTTTAAAAACGACAATTTTATAGATTAAATGATAAAATGTGCCATAAAATAATGGAAAAGAAACAACTCAGTAAAACAAATACTTGTTGTACACCCACAAAACGCGAGAGTTTTCAGCGGCCGCCATCTTGTAACTAGAGTAACGGCGGTCCAGACCTCGATTCATCTTTAGTAAGTTCATGACGTCACTTTAGTAGCCACCATCGCACTTTGATTGGAACTTTAGTTAATATAGTAGCTACTACAGTTCGAGTCGAAGTGGGCCCGTGTATTTACGCGAAAGGACTCGATTTGTTATACGGCATATGATTGGCGGACCAATCACAGCCCACGAAAGACTTTATCTGACCAGTTGTCATAAATACTGACAACTTGGGACCAGTTTAGTGACCAGACTAGAATCGGAGATGATCGAACTCGCCCACAGATAATGGACACGCTCAGCATAATTCTTGGGTAAACCCGAGCAATTACTAAACCCGAGCAATACCCAAGTATTCCTCGAGTGGAATGATCAGAAATACCTAGGTATTGCTCGGGTTTACTCATTTATTTATGCCGAACGTGCATTTATTTATGCCGAACGTGCCTCTATAGTATATTTAAGGTCTATTCTATTCTATTCTATTCTATCACATAACCTAACTAGGTTGTTGGGGCACCACAGATGACTTCGAAACAACCCCTTTCCAACTTGTCCTGTTTTCAGCTGCTCAAGTTGAGCTGGCAAAATCCATCCCTGTCCACGCTTTAATATTGTCTTCCCACCTCTTCTTCTGTCTACCTCTTCTTTTTCTTTTCACTCTGCCCTGTAGAATTGTCTTTGCTAAACCAGAAGACCTCGAGACGTGGCCAAACAACCTTAGTTTCCGTTCCTTGACCAGCGTCAGGAATTCATCATATTCTCCAATGGCTGCTTGGATCTTTTAACTCTGCTATCAAGGTCCACGATTCACAGGCATACAGAAATATGGAAATGACAAGGGAGTGCATAAGTTTCACCTTTGATCATAGAGATATGTTGTGATCTCTCCCAATTGGTTTCAGCTCGGTAAGAGCTGAAGTGGCTTGTGTAATTCCTGAGAGAACCTCCTGTTTTGAGCCATCATCTGAGACAACTGCTCCAAGGTGTTTGAAGCATTTTACAGTACCCAGCTTCTGCCCTTTTACCATGATCTGCCTCTGGATGCCATCTGCGCTGTTTGTCATCAGTTTGGTCTACTCAGCACTGATCTCCATCTTATACCTTGTGCAGGTTTTGTCGAAACTTTCTTGAAAACTAGGGCTTCTAGTTCCTGCTCTTCCTCAGCTAGAGTGTCTATGTCATCGGCAAACCGCAGATTGGTAATGTTTCTGCCGCCTTTGCTAACCTTTCTGTCATGTTCTTCCAGAGCATCAGACATGATCCGTTCGAGAAAAATGTTGAAGAGGGTGGGTGACAGAAGACATCCTTGTCTTACTAAAACTGTTGTTCTGAACCATTCTCCTGTGCTGCCATTCATCATGACTGCACTTCTAGCCTTGTCGTATAACTGCTCAATGGTGCGAACTAGATTTGCACTGATATTGTACTTCCGCATGGTGGCCCATAAGGCTGCATGCCATACCCTGCCAAAGGCTTTTTTAAAATCAATGAGGACGTGGTACAGATTCTGCTGATGTTGGAGATACTTTTCACACAGGATTCTAAGGTTCAAGATCTGTTCTATGGTGCTCCTTCCGGCTCGGAACACAGCCTGTTCTTCAGCAATTATCTCTTCGGCCTGTGGTTTTAGCCTGTTCAAGATGACGTTCAGCATGATTTTGCTTGAATGACTGATGAGGCTGATAGTTCTGTAGTTCTGGCAGAGCTGTAGGTTGTCCTTTTTGAGGAGTGTAATAATCAGCGACTGAGTCCATGGGGTAGGTCATTCTCCCGTTCTTAAGATCCTGTTAAATATATTTGTTTAAACATCAATCATGTTCTCCACACCAGCTTGGACAAGTTCTGCTGGTATATTATCAACTCCGGCAGACTTCCCCTTCTTTAGTGCTGCTACTGCAATCTCAACTTCATCACAAAAGATCGGTTGTTGATCTTCTTCTGGTGGCTGATTGCAGTCAAGAACCGCATTGTCAACGTCAGTCTCATGGTTGTATAGTTCTGAGCATATTCTGTCCATTTGCTGAGAATCTCTGGTTCCTCGGTAAGGCATTTCCCAGAGCTGTCCTGGATAGTTGTGGATCTATCCTGTTTCTCTGAAGTTAGAGACTTCTCCAGCTGGTATGTTTTCTTGCTGTTGTTTTTTTTTTTTTTTTTTTTTTTTTTTTGTTCCGGCAAGTTTCGATCATCTCACACTGAATGCCTATCCAGTCCTCCTTAGCTTTCTTCGTTGCCTTCTGAATCCTCTTGTTTGCTTCCCTGTATTCTTTTGCTTCTTCTGCTTTATACCGCTTCTTCTTCAAATTTCTTCTCTCATCACAGAGGTCGAGAACATCCCTGGTGTCCCAGGGCCTTTTCTTTCGACGTTCCTTCCCAAGTATATCACTGGCTGCATCAGTCACTACTGTATTGTAGGTGGTAATCATGGTATCTATGTCCATGTCATCATCCCTCAGACCATTGAGTGGTGCGAATTTCCCACCTATTGTTGCTTGAAAAGTGCATGCCACAGCTGGGTCCCTAAACTTCTCAAGATCAAACTTCAGTCTTGGCTGGGTTGGCTTTCTAGCCTTCTTCAGACGAACTCAGAAGGTCATCATCGCCAGGTCATGGTCACTTCCTAAGTCTGCTCCCTCCAGGAAAGCTCCCTGTTCTATGGATGTTAACTCCTGGTGGGAAGCGCTTCCTAACCAAGATGTAATCAATCTGATTGTAGTGTTTCCCATCTGGGCTGGGCCATGTCCATCTTCTTGATGGTTTGTGAGGGCCAAGGGTGTTTGTCAGTACTAGGCTGTTACAGGTTGCACACTCTAGAAGTCTGGGACTTCTCTTATTTGTCTTGACATTGCAGTAGGGTCCACAAACGTTCCCCCAGTCTGCCTGTGCATCTTTCCCAACTTTAGCATTCCAATCCCCTTGTACAACCAGAATGTCATACTTGGGCGTTTGGTCTATGATTGCCTGGAGTTGCTGGTAGAAGAGTTCGACCTCAAAATGTAAATGGTAATTATGGCCAGAATGAATGGTATCTAAGACCTGATTAATTAATACAAGTGTACATATGGCTTGTTTTAACAAATACTAAGTGTAAATGGTGTCAATGACTAATTCATGTGGTATCAGTGACTAATTGTATATATACATGATCGAAGATGCGCAGGCTGATCTGAGTCATCCCTGTACTCAAGCAAGATCACTTATACTGAAAAGAAGGCTGCCCAAACTGTGGATTGTGATAGGACAGAGAGTCTCTCTCTCTCTCTCTCTCTTTCTCTCTAGTACGTAGCCTTTTATCTGATATATCTTCTTCATTTAGTCTAAGTCACATTAAGGATTAACATTATAATTGAGCCGCGACACGACAAAAACCAACAAAGTGGCATCTGCGCCCATTCCAGACTCAGATGAGCCTAGGCATCCGCCCAGTCTGATCAGAGTCCTCGCTATCCGCATGGAGGTAGCTTAGACCCTTAGCTACCCTTTAAGTGCTTAGCGAAGAGTCTGATCAGAATGGGTGCATGCCCAGGCTGATCTGAGTCTGCGCTGGGCGCACAACCATTTTGTTGTTGTTGTTTTTTCGTGTCGCGACTCAGCATCATCCATATCATGCAGAGGTTTGGCAAAATGTAAAGAGTCATTATAATTAAGCATCAAGTATGTCTTACGAATTTCGAAAGTCGGAATTCAGAATTCGGAATTCAGAATTCGGAAGTATGTGATATAGGGACACGTGGTAATAGTTAATTTACTGTGGAGGGTATTTTAAGCTCAAAAACAAAAACAAAAGGTCGCTATGACTTAAATTAACAGAGAAATAAATGTTTTTAATAGACTTGTCGAGTCTATTGATATGACACCATTTGTCATATCTTTTCTTGTTTAATATTCAAGGCAGTCCTCATAGAAGATCCGCTTGTTCGGGAAGATGATTTATCTAGAGGATTATCAACTGATAGATGGATGGATGACTTGTGATTTAACATCCTTTCAACAGTATTTCAGTCATATCAGGACAATGGGAGGGTGCAAATGAAAGGCTGTGTGCAATGGAACCCCGTTTACGATTGAAAAGATTCATAGGAGAAGAGCTCTATATATAAGCTCTCAGTTTTCCTTCTGATCCTATTGTTTAGTGTAACTGTCTTGTTTATACATGTATGTTGTAATGTGCCATTTGGGAAATAAAATATGTTTAAACCAAAAGATTCCCACCTCTAGCGGGTCTCGAACCCAAGACCGCTAGACCAGCAGACCATCGTTTAACCTACTGAGCTACCGGAACTCCTCATTACCAACTGAACAGATGGAGATATTTAATGCCATAACTGACATATACCAAAGGATGGATGGATGTCTTGTGATTTTACGTCCTTTTTTAACAGTGTTTAAGACATATCAGAACGATTGATTGGTGATAATGAAAGGCTGTGTGCAATGGAATCCCGTTCATGGTTGAAAAGATTCCCGCGGGGCTTGAACCAGGGACCGCTTGATCAGCAGGCCATCGTTTAACCTAATGAGCTACCGGGTCTCCTACAAACTACAGGCATCTTTTAAGTAAGTATTTCTCGCTACAATTCAGGGGAGGTGGGTATCTTGATCTAGGACCTGTGATGTAAGATTCTTTATATTAAGAATAATAGTTTTCTATTGAACTATACCCCGCTTTACTTTGGGATATCTAGAGTTTCATGACCTTAAAATTGAATTTAAGTTCCAAAGAGTCATTTTGTATTTTGAATCTTATTTGTTAAATGCTGTATACATCAATCACTTCATTTGAAGGTTTGACGGTATGAAATAAGTAAGTATAATCAAGCGTCCAGTTTGTCCTACGAATTTCGGAATTCAGAATTCAGAATTCGGAATTCAGAATTCGGAATTGTGAAATAGTAAGGAAATGAAAAGTGAGCCAATTGAGCATCGTAGATCTGAGTTTTCGCTGGGTGCACATAGCACTTAGTTTGTTTAGTCGAGTCGCAGCTCATTTATTGTTTGTGGTTATGACATGATGAATAACATAGGAGTAAAAATATTTCGATCTATACATCTTTTCCTTTGGTATATTATCTCTTGAAAAAATTAAGTAGGTGGGTTACTTAATAGCGGTGCATTCATTCTGTGTCAAACCTACGCTCTTTTATGGCGTCATCTAATATCACTGTCACCGAGTCAAGACGCAGAACTTTACGAGATGTGGATTTTTGTTTCGGGAGGAGGGCGGGATCTCGTAGTCTTGCATTAGGCCATATTCTCCTTTTAATTTTGGTTAAGGCAAAATAAACAGATATTTAAGATACTTTTATACTTAACTAATTGAAGTAGCATAGTTACTAGTTCTTGACATCATACACAACTGGAAACATAAACAATTTGAAACTTTAGAGCGGAACTAAATCTTGTTTAAATGTAACCTGGCCTTTATTGAGTGGCGACACGAGAAAACCAACAATGTGGTTGTGCGCCCAGTGCAGACTCCGATCAGCCTAAAACATCCGCTTAGTGTGATCAGAGTCTCCGCTGTCCGCATGGAGGTAGCTTTGTCCCTTAGCTACCCTTTAATCACACAGAAAACAGTCTGATCACACTGGGCAGCTTAGATACCCTTTGAGCACTTAACGAAGAATCTGGTCACACTGGGTGGATGCCCAGGCTGATATGAGTCTGCGCTTCGCGCACAACAACATTGTTGGTTGTCTCGTGTCGCGGCTCAAAATTTTTAAATTGTGGTTCCATGTATTTGCCCCTTTCAACTAATCTCAAAATGTTCCATCCAAAATATCAATACAAATGTATCACAAAACAGCAAACAGTTTCTTCGTCTAGCTAGCCCGCTGTTGACATTACGGCACGCGAAAGGCTCACCACTTACTATCATAGTTTCACGTCAAAACAAATTTTAACCTGGTGACCCTATACTGTAGAACTGCCATATTTGTTTATTTTGAAAAGACCGGTTTTAACGTTTTCTTTTCTTTTCGTATAAATATTTAATCAGACTCTCAACTGTGGTGTAAAGAATGAATCAATTATTTTTTTACAACTTATCAAACTGTTGCTTCCGTTGTGGCTTATCGACGTTATTGTTTGTTGTGTCAGTTTATCGTAGACTTCGCACATTCGGTATCTCCTCTAAAGGTGTCCTCTCTTTTATTTTGTTGTTAATCTTTACGTATATGTAGATTATAGAATCCATGTAAAATAGATGTTTTGTATACATATACCTAATATGTTAATGTTTGGTTCAGAATCTACCTGGGAAATAGCTCACAGTGTTCATTTTACTATCCGCGCGAGTGATATATTCGCTGACGACTGACCGACCACCAGTGATCTATTGGGCAACAAATCGCTGTAGACAAGATTGGTTGGTTGATTTGATGCTTAACGTCCACGGTAAACAGCTAAGGTCATGTCGGGACGGTCAGTTAACCTAACCACACTACTCCTGGGCAGGCTTAGACCTCCTAACCGGTTAACCAGTACTAAGTGCACATACTTTCGCCAGTAACTGACAACTGCCCTTCTTGAATCAGCGGAAGGAGAAACGAAAGTATGTGGCCAGACCGGGTTTCGAACCCAGGACCTCTGACTAATGAGTCAGGTGCCCTACCGATTCCGCTACGCGGCCCGGCCAGTAGACAAGAATCTATTTCGATTCTAACACGCAAGAAACAACGAAAACGAAACGCAAGTGTTTCCTTCAGATTTCTCCAGTTTTCCGCCATGATTACGTGAAGAAATACCGCCAACAACTTTAACTGTAACAGAGGTGTTTACTTGTATTTTCGTAAGTGTTTGATGTGAGAAAACTACGTTACACCATCTACCCTCACGGAAAAGAAAATTGGCTTCACCAAACGAATCGAAATGACGTCCGAATGGCGCTTAATAACGTCACGCTAGTCAGACCAGTGATTTGTCACGCAATATATCACTAGATTTTACCATTGGCTATATAGGCGAGAGTGTTATAATTCCCGTTTGGTCTCGTAGGTGGGATGTGTAGTCTGGCTGTATCAGTTCCTAATCATTGTCCTTTTAAACTAGTTTGTTTCTCAGGTTTTGTATTTATGCTTTGCACTGGTTTTCTTCCGTGATTTCAGAGGTTTCCGCATATGGCTTCTGTTACTAAACTTTGGAAAGACAATATGCTCAAACCGCGCACTACTACGAATGCTTAAGTACAATGGGCATATCTTGAGGCATCCGATAGAATTAGCCTTCATTATATATTTATGCAAATTATCATTTCCAATGAATTTTAGATTCACCGCTTCAAACGAATTTTGTATTTTTGTAAAATCATCTGTACACTGATTTATATCAGCTACAATACTATTAATTGCAATAAAAAGATTTTCACCTCCAAGTTCGTATTTCTTTTCCGCCATTTCAATATACCGGTAGGCTACATCAAGATCTGCAACTGCTTTTTCAATATCTCTCACTTGCTCTGATAATAGTTTTGACTGTTTATCGAACAAAGCATCTACCTCTGCTTCAACCTTCTTTCTGAGACTCTCTATCTTCGCCACGAGCTCATCAAACATACTATTACAGTCTTTAAGGACCGTATCTCGTTGCACTTCGAGATGAGAACGTAAGTGAGTATCAACATATTCCTGAGAGGATAACATTTCCTCTTTCAGTTTCCAGAAAGCCGTCTTCAGAGTTCCTATTTCCTCTTCGTTAGCTTTAAAACTTACAGCTTTGACTGACTCCTTAACACATGCTCTGTGCGACCGCCTTCCGCATTCAGAACAAACCAGACAGGAGTGATCTTTGCAAAAGTGATCCAAATCTCGACCTTCGTGGCTAGTACAAAGGTTATAGCAAACTGGTCTCTCCTTCCGACAGGACGGTATATCTTTGCCTCTCAGAATTATGTGTTTCATATATCTTTCTTGGTCTGTGTGAACCGTCTCGCAATCTTCGCACATAAATGTGTTGCACATTTGACAGAAAGCGTTTACTTTTATCATGCGGCCACTTTCCAGGTAGCATTTATCACAAAAGGGGTCTTTATACTCTTCTGAGCTAGCTTCGGCCAGAAGACTAGTAGCCATACTGTAAAAGACATTAAAGTGTGAGAAGTCACAGCAATTTGATTAGCCATAGCATTTTATTAGTATAAACATTAAAAATACAGTTGATTCTCGATAGACAGATCTCGATCAACCACTGATATGAAGTCTCCCCTTATATCAATGAATATAATTTGTTCACATTTCCTATTTTGCTTTACATTTCAACTCAAGTTATCTCAAACTGCTGGTATCTAAAAGTAAAATTTCTGGGACTAGAAGAAAGTTTTTATTGAGATATCAGTAGTTAAACATGGCCTTCATCTTTGAGATATCAAGGGTTGACTGTATGCAAATACAAACGCATACATTGAGTTACACAAAGAGGGATTCAGAAGGTAGTCATATGACATTTGTTAATTTGCATCCATACTTACTGATAATTTACTAAAAATCTAAAGGAGCTGGTATGATAAGGACCGTTTTTTGCCCGCATTCATTCTTTTTAAAAAACGCTTGGTTTCTATTGTTGTCAACTATGCAAATGGACACAGAAGGAATTATATGCTTCATCCTTGTGCATTCTCAGAATAGCGTGACGTCTGGCATACCTATTATTTAATTAAGGTACTTCTACATGCCAGTATGACTAGATGGCTAAAGTATACGAGTGCTTTGTATTTTGAGGTGTAACAAGAACAATGTGCACTCTTGTTCTGAATTACAGAAACAATCATAAGATATGCATAATATAGTTTATATTTTTTAATTTTGAATGAAAAATAAATATTCATTAAATAGGTCATATACTACCTTGAACTTGGTCAAATTTTGGAAACGTAGAACCCCATTCCTTCATCAGAAATATATTTTTGCACGAATATATAGCATCATTTATGAACTAATGCAGTCGAAACGTATTTTTTCACAACAAAAGTTCATAAAAACTTATTTTCATGGTTTAAAGAACCCCAACTAATTTGTTTTTACAATACACAGCGACAATAAGCAGTACATGTTATCTACTTATGTAAATGTACCTGATTGTCAATCTGTGCTGTATAAACAAGTTGGGTGGGGTTCTGTAAACCCTAAAAAATAATTTTTATGGTTATTTCTATTTACAATTTTTCAACCTTAAGAAACAAATTGTGCTGTTCTGAGGATTGTTGGTTAGTTAGTGAGAGATGGACTCACACGCCAGGTTACTGTAAACATTGGCAAAGCCACCATAATATGAAATATTAGTTAAGTGCAGATAATAACATACTTAGAAACTGGGCTAAACGGAACAGGTGAGTTGTTTTTACATGTTCAATCAACCGTGAAATTCAGCCCATGGCCCGATATGCATCGCTACTTTCAGTGGATCTTCCCCAGACGTATCTGTGCAGCAAGTTTGAAGACTCTAGCCATTGCACTTACTTAGAAACTGAGCTGAACGCAAAAGGACAACATTTTTACAGAGGCGCACTAGCACGCGCACGCGGCACACAGAAGGTATTGTGCAATCACGTCTATGCTTCGCAAAGTCGCGCTAAAAGATTCAAAGTTTAGCTCTGGCATTGAGAACAGCAGTACAAATTATTCAGGTAACAAAGTGCATGGTCGAATGACTATGATAAAATACACATGTACAACGGTAGGCCCTTGAATAATAATGCACATGGTTGAGACCTCATTTTCTTCAGACTTTATGGCCCTAGGAAACCCTGCATCCGTCCAGTCTGATCAGAGTATTTGCTGTCCGCATGGAGGTAGCTTAGACCCTTAGCTACCCTTTAAGCGTTAAGTGAAGAGTCTGCTCAGCCTAGGCAGATGTCCAGGCTGATCACAGTCTGCACTGGGCGCACAACCACTTTGTTGGTTTTGACGTGTCGCGGCTCAATTGTTGTGTAAGTATGCCATAGAAAGCAACAGTTGAAAGGAATTGTTGGGTGGAAAGTACTTCAACATGAACTACAACTATGCGCCTCGTATTTGCAATTCTCGAAATAAAATCTTTGGTCAAGCAGATATTGTAAGCTTATTGAGAATTTAGGGGTGGATGTCTCGTCCCTTATTTTTCCCATACTTAAAATAAAAATAACAATTACAAAAACCAGACTTGCCGGTGTGATACATGTAAGCAAACAGTTTATCCATAGGTATAGTCTTGTCTGAAAATCAAGTATGTTTAAGGTGGTGATAATCACTGATTTGGGGCGAAGTAAAATAATCTGCATAAAATGCTGAAAATATAACAGATCTTCCCCAGAATTAGCAGATGCCTTCTTTATAATGTTTCTCACGATTCAGAATCCAAAAATGCAGGATTTGATGAAGTTGAAAAGGGTTTATATGAAAAAAAATTCAAAGGGTAATTTTGTGCGCAAAAATCTGAAAAATAACCATCGTTATTAAAAATGTAAAAGGGTCTGAAGGTTCTTTAATACATTATGGACAGCGTCCTAGAAATTATTGTTTCCATTTTTTTTCACACATTTTCAGGCTGGGCAGGTAAAGAATGGTCTTTTCTGTCTTCAAAGATTTGTCAAAATACACAGTAGAGTCTATTTTCAAGGTTGAACAATTTCATATACACACCTTTGTCATGGTGGTAAAAATTCTAAATATTGGGACACTAAAAATAATTACCATAACTGTCCTAAAATTGTAACAGTTTGGTTTTACAGTGCAGTAATGTGCCCAAAAAATGCAAATGGGATGGCAAATAGTGTAGACCCTGATCAGACTGCTCCTGTCTGATCTGGGTTTGCACTATTTGCTCAGACTTAACTGTCCCAATATATAGAATTTTTATGGTATACTGTGAGTATGATAAAGGTATAACTGCTCTACCTGTATTTAATTAATGCATGCAGTGTACATGCACCATACATGGTCAGACATTTGAGACAAAGTGACTGTTTTCGTCTGGTCTACCTTACAAATTTGAGAAAGAGTTGGAACAAATAATAGCTAGGACGCTCTTTTTAATGCATTAAAGAAACTTCAGAGCTAAGTACATTTTCAAGAATGATGTTAATTTTCTAGATTTCTGCGCACAAAATTACCCTTTGATTTTTTCCATATAAAACATTTTTTAACAGCATGTCACTCTATTCTGTATTCTAAACTGTAGAGAACAACAAAAATAAGAAGTCAGCCAACTTTCAGGGAGGTACGTTAATTTTTTTATGGTTTTATGCAGATTTTTGTATTTACCACAAATCACCACCTTAAGCTGTGCATGTCTATTAATTTAGATTAAATGGAAGCTCGTATTTGTCGAAACATGTAGTATACAAGGGACGTTAATCCTGTTTAATTTTTCTACCTGAAAAGTAAATTAAGCCCCTTTCAATGAATAGTTGGAGGGTTGTAATGGATAAATTTAGAATCTTAGCACCTGATGGAATTCAATCCATTTCGTAGAGTAGGCTGAATTAACCATGATACTATTTTCGTTAGACTTTTGAAGTTGCAATAGAAATATGGTGCAAAGGAGAGAATTGAATTAGTGCTGATAAAACTGTGCAGTTGGAATCACGTCATAATAGCCGGATGATAAAAAGTTCGGCCTAAGATGGCCAACGACATCTACGGAATACGAATAGAATAGCCTGAGTTATTTTTTTATGCTCATGATGATGGAAATTGAGAAATAAACACTTTTTTGCATGATAACTATAATGTTTTAAACAGAAGGACTGTCAAACTATTGATCGAAATCTAATGTTTATTTGAAAAGCGAATCTAAATATATAACACGAAAAACTAACGGTAACATACAGAAAAAAAAAAACATGCATGTACCTGGGTTATCAGTAGGAAGAAAAAGCTTCTAAAATTCTTTCAGTATATGACTAATGACAAAAACTCATCCACGAAGTCAAAATGTACAAGTGACCTTTGATGCATTTGATTGTCATAATATATATTAAATGCATTTGATTGTAACAATATATTCAAGTCAGACACATAGTCGCCACGAAATGACACATCATACGCTTACGGAAGATTTGTCCTGTTTATGCTTATATAATTAAAATAATTATTGCATTTCAACATACTCGTAAGGAAATTTCAATGTATCTACGAGCTACTGAAGGATCGCTCAAGTAGTGTTTAATATCCCCTATGTTACGCCGATGCTAGATACAAAATGTGAGCTGCGACATGACAAAAAACAACAACGTGGCATGTGCGCCCAGTGAAGACTCAAATGAGTCTGGGCGTCGGTCCAGTTCGATAAGAGTCTTCGCTGCTCGTATGGAGGTAACTTAAACCCTAAGCTACCATTTGAGCGTACAGCAATGACTCTGATCAGACTGGGCGCATATGCCACTTTGTTGCAACTTTGTTGTTTTGTCGTGTCGCGACTCATGTTCTGACTTAAATTCAGTTTAATTCGACAGACCTACATCTCGACAGCCTTCAATGGTCACGGGTGGTAAACCCAGGAACTACCACGAAATTGTGTAAACGTAATAATTATTTCGTTCCCATTATTATTTTATTTTACCAGGACGAATGAATCGTGGTTAAATAGGGCGATGTGGTTCTATGTAAATATGTTTCAGCTTCCTCTATAACCTAAGGTTTTACTGAAAAGTCCTTTGCTTTCTTCAAATCTTTCTACCCGCATTGAGCATCGGACAACTTTACGATGCTCAGTGCTGGTAGAAAGATTTGAAAAAAGCGAAGTACTTTTCAGTAAAAACTTAGGTTTATAGAGGAAGCTAAAACATATTTACATAGAACCACATGGCCTAATTTCCTCTTGATTCGTTCGTCCTGGTCAAATGAAATCAAAATCGAAATTACACCAACATTTGTTTACTTGTTTATGAAGTTGGGGCTACCCGTTATGTCCCGTACGTGGCGTGGGAACGACATTACGTTAACACAACCTAGGATTACCACCCGTGATGGTGCAGTCTGTATGTTATCACGGACGGTCCTATAGTGTTATTGATTACAGTATAGTATGAGGAATCCTCGATGTCGTGCGAAAACTGAACTGACACCCTTGGTTAACAACTGCGTCCTTAGAAAATGTTGTACCTTTGCCGTTATCATGCTCGATAACCCGATAATTGTCTCCCGTTGACCATGACAGTGATTATGGATTATTGGATGTCGTGCGAAAACTAAACTGACACCCTTAGGTTAAAACTGCCAATCTCTGTACTATAATTATTATTATTATTTATTATTATTATTACAACTACTATTATTAGTTATTAAATTTAACAGATTATAGCTCCTAAATATACGCATATAGCTCTAAACATATCCTTAGCCTAGATGGCTAATGTTCTATATTTATTGTAAAGCTAACAAGAAATATCTTTAAAAAAAAGATATAAGACGAAGTGAAAGAAGACATATTTGAAACAAATAATATTTTTTTTTATTTCTGTTGAAATAAGAAATTGGCTGCAAGCAAGGTTTCAGAATACGCCCCGCAAAATTATCTGCACTCAATGTTTTAAATACACCATACGCCTTTAATAATTAAAATGTAAAAAAGGACCAAAATCTAATGGGGTATCTATGAGAAATTTTTACTGTGATTGAAAACATTCCAAGTTCAAAACCCTGTCGCTGTGTCATAATAACAAAATAAAAATTGGCTAAGTTCAAAATGCTGTAAATTTGTCAAAATGATTTTTTTCAGCAGACTCTTCTTCATGTACATCTTCAATATGTCTGTAACAAATCTGCCAAGTATAAAAAGGGTACATTGAATGCCCACGGAGGAGTTCATTTTACAAAGTATGCACTATTAACCATTATTCTATATGAGTATTGGTCGAAAATGGACTAAGTTCAAAATGATAGAAATTTGACAAAAATCATTTTTGCAACATTGAGATTCTTCATGGATATCTCTTCCATATCTCTGTAACATACCTGGCAAATGTTAGAGTACACTGAAAGGTCTAGGAGGAATTTCACAAAATGTGCAGTAATAGACATTTTGCAATATGTGCAATGGTCAAAAATTAAGTTCAAAATGCTGTGAAAGTGTCACAAATCATTTTTTCTGTAAAATAAATCTTCATACACATAACCAATATATCTGTTACATACCTGCAAAGTATTAAAAGGATACACTTAAAGTGCTAAGAGGACTTGATTTCAAAATGAAAAACACAAAAATTCCCGAATTTTTGTTCCATAGTATCATGACTAACATTTCAGCCACAGAAAATATGTAGAGCTATATGTATCAAGTCGGTGGATGAAATCAGGGGTTGCAAGTTAAGATAATACATGTTAGTCATAGGTAGGGCCTTGAATTAACCTACGCGTGTAGATTGTATCAAAATATCTCAAAAATCGGCTGGAAATATGAATAATAAGGGTCCGTTCCGGTCCGACCCGGTAATTAGGTCCGTTCCGGTAAATTTACGCACCGAGTACAGCAACTACGAAAGACTATTCGCACCATAGAATCTTTTTTTTTTTCTCAAGCCATCGGCATTTGCGTTTCTCGCGTTCTGCTTAACTCTATCAATCATTACAGCATTAAAGTGAAAAACATGTTTAACACTAAATGCAAAGTGCAAATAATAACATTTTTAATGTAACTAAATCTTCTGACAGGTGAATAACAATTCCATGACATATGCTGTCTTCCATACAGGGATCAAGTCAAGTTTTGGCGCCAACGATGATTTTATTAGACTTCGTCTAAAAACCGACGTTAAATAAAGTTTATTGTATCTTGTATTCTTTTATCTCTTTAATTGAATTGAAGAGCAATTATCAGTACATAAGCCTATATTATTATTATTATTATTATTATTATTATTATTATTATTATTATTATTAATAGCTGTAGCAGTAATATCTGTGATTAAACTTATGTGATTAGCTAATAAAATCTATGAAGGTTGCTCTCTTCTTTAAAACCAACATAGGGCGTATTCGACTCCACTGTAAAAATTCCATAAAATTTTCGGTAGAAGCTGCCAAACTATTTCCCGTTATTTTTACGGGTGTCTGTTCGTAGAAAATTTGTGAAAATCACGATATAGTAGGTTTATCTTAACTAACCGAACTCGAAAATTCATTTATAGTGTTGAAGGGATATATGGCCAAAACAATAGCTATCCCATTCTACCCTATTCTGCGTGAAGATTCCTGCAAATCTCTTTAATTGAATTGAAGAGCAATTATCAGTACATAAGCCTATATTATTATTATTATTATTATTATTATTATTATTATTAATAGCTGTAGCAGTAATATCTGTGATTAAACTTATGTGATTAGCTAATAAAATCTATGAAGGTTGCTCTCTTCTTTAAAACCAACATAGGGCGTATTCGACTCCACTGTAAAAATTCCATAAAATTTTCGGTAGAAGCTGCCAAACTATTTCCCGTTATTTTTACGGGCGTCTGTTCGTAGAAAATTTGTGGAAATCACGATATAGTAGGTTTATCTTAACTAACCGAACTCGAAAATTCATTTATAGTGTTGAAGGGATATATGGCCAAAACAATAGCTATCCCATTCTACCCTATTCTGCGTGAAGATTCCTGCAAATCTCTTTAATTGAATTGAAGAGCAATTATCAGTACATAAGCCTATATTATTATTATTATTATTATTATTATTATTATTATTAATAGCTGTAGCAGTAATATCTGTGATTAAACTTATGTGATTAGCTAATAAAATCTATGAAGGTTGCTCTCTTCTTTAAAACCAACATAGGGCGTATTCGACTCCACTGTAAAAATTCCATAAAATTTTCGGTAGAAGCTGCCAAACTATTTCCCGTTATTTTTACGGGCGTCTGTTCGTAGAAAATTTGTGGAAATCACGATATAGTAGGTTTATCTTAACTAACCGAACTCGAAAATTCATTTATAGTGTTGAAGGGATATATGGCCAAAACAATAGCTATCCCATTCTACCCTATTCTGCGTGAAGATTCCTGCAAATGTTTGGCGCCCATAAAGATAACGGGAAACGGACTGGCAGCTAGTTGCCAGTTGAAGAGATATATGGCCAACAATAGCTATCTTATTCTACCGTGACCCTGCTCTGCGTAAAGATTCCTGCAAATGTTTACGGGCGGCCGTAAAAATAACGGTAAATGGACTGGCAGCCGGTTGCCAGTTATTTTACCGTAAATTCTACGGATTTTTTGTTACAGTATGGGTGTTTCGCGGTTCACGATTCTTAGCATTAAGCACTTTTTCTATAGAAAAAGTGCTTTATGCCGAGAATCGTGAAGCACTGGGTGTTTCGCGCTTTACGATTCTTGGCATAAAGTACTTTTTCCACGGAAAAGTTCCTTTTTGCTAAGAATCGTAAAACACAAGTCGCCCGATCGAATACGTCCATACATTAGATTAATTGGAAATGTCTTCAGACCTTTCCACAGTATTCACTTTGCAAGCAAGGCATTTAAATCTAGTTCTGCTTTAAATTACTCCTATAACTGTAATCGCCGACAAAGAAAATAAAAGCATCGTAAACGACTGCGTAATACCCCGCCACTGCAAACCAATACCCCGTCTTCTATCTTTTATACATTTTTTTTTTATCATGACATGAACCTCATATTACCTAGATAATGTGTTGCAAGTTTCAGGAAAATCCTGTAAATCTTTGATTTTATACAGAATCTTTTCATAATTTTATACATGTATATAGCTCTGGGGCAGGGGCAGGTAACCTATGTGGACTTAATACTACTTGTAACAGAAAGCTTATGTTATTTTAATCATTTCTATGAAATTTCATTAAGATATACCGAAAATCTGATTTCATATTGATTTTTTTATGATTTCATACATGTATACAGCATGTGTCAGGGGAAGATAACCACTGGGGGACAAAATTTTGATCAAGACTTAAAGTTTATATCAATATGATAAATTGTTACAAGTTTCAGAAAAATCCCTTTCGACTCTAATTTTATACATTTTTTTTCATTATTTCATACATGTATATAGCCCTAGGGCAGGGGCAGATAATCCAGGTGGACAAAATTCTGCTTATAACTGAAAGCTTATGTTACTTCGATCATTTCTGTGAAATTTCATCAAGATATTTCAAAGTGTAAAAGAACTACAGACCAAAACCTGTTTTTAAGACCATGAAAAGGGCAATAACTCCATAAGAAGACATCGAAATTTGCCCATTAACAATCCCAACCGAGATCTTCCCAAGACCAATGCACATGCCATGTATGAATAAAATCCGTTAATAAATACTCAAGTTATCGAACGGAAACGAAGTGCTCACGGACGGACGACCGGACGGACGGACGGACGGACGTACGTACGACGGACGGACAGACACACGGACAGCCAGCGGGAAAACATAATACCCCGCCACTAACATGTGGCGGGGTATAAAAACGATAAAGCGATGTCCAGGCCAAAATCACAGTGCTTATTAAGGTACCATAGGTAACAAAATTTATTGCAAATTTTCACCGACTTGAACAACGTACGGCGTATTATTTTTCGTTGAGCATTGCACACTTTATAGAGCAACGAATGCATGTTTTAGTAAATATACGAGCCATTTTATTAGCAAGCTAAAACTAGACAACAGCGTTTCATTCCCTAATAGGTATAAACAATCAGTAACGTTAAAGATGATGCGCCGTACCTTAGTAAACACTAAGATTTGAAACTGGGTTTAACTCTCTTTCTCTCTCTTTCTCTCTCTAAGTTTTATGCTTTAATCATTTTGTAAATCAGAATTGTTTCACCTGATCTTATAAGTAAGCTAAATTGAAATCATTTCTCTTTAGCCATTGAAATGCAACGACCATATAAGAATATGTATGAATTTGTACCCCAGCGCACACATGTACTTGCTTTTAATTTCCTTCTTTTGCAGAGAACATGTAACAAAACACATGTTGTTTTATTACCACCCCTTATTGACCCATCGGGTTAGGAGACTCGGACATGCGGAATGGACCACCTTGCGGAAGTACAATATCAGTGCAAAACTAGTTCGAACCTTTGAGCAGCTCAACGACAAGGCTACAAGTGCAGTCCAGACGAATGGCAGCGCGGGTGAATGGTTCATAAAAACAGGTTGAGTACGCAATGGTGTCTCCTATCACCCACCCTCTTTAGCATAAGGTATAGTGCTAAGAAGACCAAACTAATGACAAACATCGCCAATGGCATCTAGCGGGAGCTCAAGTCAAAAAGGCAGAAGCTGGGTACCGTATAAGCCTCAAATACCTTGAAGAATTGTTTCAGATGATGGCTTGAAACCGAAGGTTCTCTCAAGGATTGAGCAAACCACTGCAGCTTTAACAAAACTGAAGCCAATTTGAAGAGATGACCATCTCTTGGATCGAAGGTGGAAATGTATGCCTGTGAATCGTGGACCTTGACAGCAGAGTTAGAAAAAAAGAACGCAGGTCTTTGAGATAAGATACTACCGAAGGTTACTGAACCTTTAGTACACGGGCCACATAATCAATGAGGAGATTCGCAGAAAGATCCAAACAGCCATTGGATAATAAGATAAACTCCAGATCATGGTCAAGAAACGGAAACTAGGGTGGTTTGGGCCACGTCTCAAGGCCATCTAGTCTAACAAAGACGATTCTACAGGACAAGTGAAAGGAAAAAGAAAAAGAGGTAGACAGAACAAGAGGTGGTACATGTAGGACAATATTAAAGAGTGGACAGAGATAGACTTTGCCAGTTCAGCTAGAGCGGCTGAAAATACGGCTGAAAACACAACAAGGCAAAGTCATCCATGGTGTCCCAACGACATTGCAAGGTTAATGGATAAAATAGAATAGAACAGAATAGATGTAGTCTACGTATGTCTTAGCAGTGCGTATGCAATTTTTTAAAACCTAAACGCTGTTGGTTAAAAGAAGTGTGTAAAATAGCATAGGTATCACTAAATTAACCATTGGACTATTATCTCCACAGACATGTACTAACGATATTTGGTAATGAGACCTTCAGATCCATACCGTTTCTAGGAGCCCCGGTAGCTCATTAAGTTTAGGGCTGGCCTACTGATCTAGCCGTCCCGGGCTCAAGTCCCGCAACTGGGCCTCTAGAGGTGAGAATCTTTCTATCCGTAAACGGGGTTCCGTTGCACACAGCATTTCATTATCACCTCCCATGATTTGACTGAAATATAGTTAAAACGGACGTAAAAGTCATTCACTAATTCTGCTTTAGCAAGTGATTAGTTGTTGTGTATACAGTGAAGAGGGTAATGTTAATGGCTGCCATTGCGGTTTTAAGCATTCGTTTATGACCATTTAGTCAAATCAGACATGCAGCAGATGCAACTGACGAGGTCCTGATTGAAAACCGGCTTCTAAACTGTATAAGACACTGCAGCAGACCTTTCTAGGATTCTTTTTAAAGAAGCCAACTTGTTATTTTTTACGACAATGTTGTAATTTTCAGATGCATTTCAGTACTGGTTCCCGAGATATGAGGCGAGTGACAGATTTTTTTCCTGCATTACCCTCGTAACATGATATATACTGAACAAATGGTGAAAACGCAACAGGTGATTTGTCTGCAAATTTTCTGTGTCATGACACCAGAAAACTTAAAGAATAAGAATGCATTTTAAAGTTAAATGCGTGTGTAAAGCTAAGATACTAACGGATAGCTGTAAAAGCTGGTTCTTGTAAAAAGAATTCATTTCAGAATAAACAGGGACCCGGTTTTCAACTATGCAAATTTGGTACAGTCGACCCTGGCATTTTACACTTGATTGAAAAGAAGTACAGAGTATAACTATCCTAAACAATCATTGTACCAAAACTGTCGAAAGAAAAGCACACAGCAATATACCAGTCACTTTATCTTTAAAAATCACTGTCGAACTATATAAATACAGCTATTTCCTCGAAAACACAATAATAACAATGAACGATGGAATTTCCCATAAACATTAGTTTCCGGTTATTTCAAATCGTATTGTCTTAATTTCCTTTGAAACTAATTGTCAACAATGAGAAAAAAATGCTCAAAAATCTATAAACAAAAAGCGTATCGAAAATTAAAGGTCTCTAAATTTTGAATGCAAAGGAAGATAATTTGTAATTTTGAAAAGTAAAGTTTAAATTTCCTATCTTCCTGAGTATTTTTTTCTTCTGTCATTCTGGATGTAACGTAATTGATCAACAAAGAAATATGCATCTGAATGCTCGCATACTTAGTGTATTACAAAATGCGCTAAATCGAATAAGGTAGGATAAGTCTGTTACGAAGAATATAAGCTTCATAAATGTATAATCATATCAAAATATAATACAACTATGTAATACTATTCCCATTATAGTGTTATGGAAACTTAAGTTGCCATAGCAACGAAACCACACGGGCAACGATAAAAAACAACACAATTTATGTCAGTAACATGTATGCAAGCTATAAGCTTCATCCCCCTTATGACGTCTGGAGAGAAGATATTTTTTCCAAAAATTCACCATTTATGTTGCTACGGCAACCAATTCTCCAATTCAGTGAGTGGGGCAATTTTCAAATGAATCATAGAGGATTTAAGAAGACTACTCATGAAACATTTTTGTAGAAAAAAAAATCTAAATAACTGCGGTGAGACAGCACAAATTGCCAATTTCCACATTTCCCATGGTAAGCCAATTGAAATCATAAGTTCTAAGTTCTTTAGCAAGCAAACTGCTAAAGCAATACCCATGAAAACAAGCAGTTCTTCAGAGGCTAGCGTTAAAATCATTTATGTAAAGTTTGAGCTTTATCGGCCACCTAGTTTTTGAGCAGATGGTTTTTTAACATTTTTTCTATTGCCGTTGTAACTAGCCAATTTGTGCTATTTGCATACATTTCATGTGATTGGTAGAGGACTACTCAATAAACAGTTCTGTAACATTTTGTCGAAACGTCTGCAGTGATATCGCAATAAATGCCAATTTTCGAATTTCCCAATATAAGTTAAAGGAAACAAAGTTCTGGTGCGTTTGAATAAAAAACAGTATTATGGATTTCCTTTTCCCGTGCCTAAACATGCAATATTTGAAAATTGGAACATTTCTGTTTGAATTCATACAGCGAAAGATATATAGTCTTAATAAACAGTCTGAACAAAGAAAATTAGATGCGGGACCGTTCCTAAATATTCTCCATCGTCAAAAATTGAAAAGCATCATTCATGTGCCGTGCATTATCTTTTGCTGCATCCTGCAGCAACCTTTGTACTTGTTTGGTGTATAATTTGTGTAATGCAAAATGACTATTGGTTAAAGTATAGTACAGCTACAGTATAATGCAAATTCTAATGTTTGATGTTTAAATGAGCAACATCTGAAAATAAGAAAAATGTTTATGCCTTTTAGTCTCCGTATTCAGTCTTCGACTACTTTAGTAACTGATATAGCTCAGTCTAGGCTACCTCCACGCAACTTGCTTATACAATACACACTGACAATCAGGTGCACATGTTATCTACCTATATACATTAGGTAGATAACATATACACTATGTTGTATAAAAAAGTTGGGCGGGATCCTGTAAACGATGGAAATTAGTTTTTATTGACCTTTTGCCGAAAAAATACATTTTGACTGCATTAAGTCATGGATTATGCTATATATATTGGTGTAAAAATATATATTTCTGATGAAGGAAAATGGAGTTTCCAAAATTTGGCCAAGTTCAAGGTAGTATATGAATAATTAAATAAATGTTTATATTTCATTCAACAACAAAAATATAAACTATAGTATCCAAATCTAATTGTTACACATCAAAATACAGAGCCCCCGTATTTTGTAGCAACCAAGTCATATTGACATTTAGAAGTACCTAAAAGGTCTTGATCGATTATATCATCTTCGAATCATGATTTCAAATGAAGAGACCAGGGGCCGTATTCATAAAGCAACTTAAGTCGTTGCTATGCTGTTGCTAAGGGTAAATTTCTACGTTGGAGATTCCCTACAGCTATGAAATTTGCTCTGGAGGAACAGTCTTACAAAGACTGTTCGTACAGAGCAAATTTCATAGTTGTAGGGTATCTCCTTTATGATATTTAGCCTTAGCAACCGCATAGCAACGACTTAGGTGGCTTTATGAATACGGCCCCAGAATCTACTGTAAGTATCCTAAATACTGGGATAGCTGTGCCAATTGCTTTCATTATCCAATAAAAGCATCGCAAACGACTGCGTGATATCCCGTCACTGCAAACCAATTTTCACCCGTAGATATGTGTTTGCTCACTATTTATACATGTGTGTGCCCATTGGGTAGGGGCTGATAGCCCCCTTGGGGCCAAAAAATCACCTCAAGAGGTTTCATTGCTTCTATCAATAGTTGCAAGTTTCAGAAAAATCTGTTTAAATAATAATTTTATATAGATTTTTTTTTCATTTTACCCAACTATATTGCACGGGGGCAGGGGCAAATAACCCAAATAAAGTAAATTTTCAGCATCACCGGAAACTTTTATTACTCTTATCATTTGATGTACATTTCAGAAAGAATAATTTGAACTCTGATTTTATTTTAGTCGCGACACGAGAAAACAAAGTGGTTATGCGCCCAGTGCAGATTCGGATTTGCTTGTAGATAAGACTCTTCGCTTAGCGCTTAAAAGATAGCTATGGGTCTAAACTAACTCCATGCGGACAGCGAAGACTCTGATCAGACTTGGCGGATTGCTGATCTGAGTCTGCGCTGGCGCACCACTTTGTTGGTTTTCTCGTGTCGCGACTCAGTTTTAGTTGTTATTTTTCGTGATTTTATACATGTAGAGCATGAGCAGATAATCTATGAGTACAAAATTTCAATGGTAACACATAGTTGGTTTTGTTTCGATCATTTTTGTGAAAATCCACCATAATATTCCTAATGGTAAAGGAACTAGAGGACAAAACCCATTTATTATACACTAACAAGTGCCCTAACTCTGTCAGAAAATATCGAAATTTGCCGAATAACACTCCCAATAACAGTTGATACAATCGCATATGCATTTGAGCTAAAACTATTTTAAAATACGACATATTTAAAGTTATCGAATAGAAAAAAGTGCGTACGGACGGACAGACACACAGACGGCCACCATAGAAACGTAGTACCCCGCCACTAACGTGCGGCGGGGTATAAAAAATTGAAAATCTTGATTTTACTCTCAGGAGAGGTACCCCGGCGACCCGGTTTTGACCTACATCTGCAGAATACATTCAGAGAGGGAAGTGCCGAACAATATTCCGCTGTGTATACGTAGCCTACCTCGTATGTCACGTTGATCAGTTTTCTATGTTTTTCCTGAGGCGGTGTCAAATAGGACAGTCATTTCCACAAAGAAGTCACTGGCTGGTGTTCTAACTTGGACAGGTTTTTGACTCGGATTCTTTGCATATACATAGTAGAGCTACAACCCTCGTGTCAGTCTCCTCTTATTTTTGACCGTAGCAGATATATCATTTTCTTTCTAACGTAATGTAATTGTCAGATGTGTAACGATATGCCTCACCCTCAAAGATCAAAATTACTTATGTCTGCCCTGCAACTCCCTTTCGTAGACATCATAGTCACAACCATTACTTATGACTTAAAGAAGCTGCTCTTTGTTGCCTCCCTTTGTTGAAAAGGCTTTTTTGTAAGACTGTTGTGTGGGCGGTAGTTGTTTTGTTGGGTTGAACAACTAAGTATCTGATGAACCAACGCTGAACAAAGGGCAAGGGTTGGTCGACCACAAACCTAACCGGTTAAGCCCTCCAGAAATTTCATAACTGGCCGTCCCAAGACGGCAGTTCTGTTTAAGTTCCTCTTGGTTGTTTTATGTGTTGTTAGTTGCTAAGTCTGTTATTGATATACTTGTGATGTTCAGGCTAGCCCGTTAACCACCTCTATGGGAAATGACTGTTCACATGGCTGCCGCTGGTGTTGTCTTTGGTGATGGCTATGTTTGTGTTGTCTCCCACATGCACGCCTACCAATCGCTCGCATGCGAAACCGCGGTTCAGAACGCCAATCCATGCGAGGAGTTTCCGGTTTTGCAGAAGGAGAGTCAAAAAGGTAAACAAATTTGACATTGGCTCAATGTTTGAGTCATTCAGTTTCTCTGAAAACTATTTATGCAAAATAAAAGAATGCTATTTTGTCGCAGATAGATTGCTTCTTCAGCACATTGAAGGAATAGGCACATGGCCTTGCGTTTTTCCAGATATTCATTTAGTACTGCAAAGCATGTGTTCAAGGTAAATCTCCACGGTTTATGCATGTATGAAAAGGTCACATTCTCTCGTTCGATTTTGAGTCTCTGACCTTGTCAGAAGCAAAGACTTCAGAACTACCGATGCGTGAATCTAAACATCGGAAGTAAGCTTTCTTTGATGGACAGTTTAGTTTATAGAAATTAAACGCAAAAACTTGGCATCGTCAGCCCGGCTCCGCATGAGATATTAGAAAATATTTAGAATTCTTATCAAATACCAAAACAGCGTCTGAACAATAACTGGATCTAGACGAACATGAACTCTGCGACATGTCATTATTTTAAACACTGCAGAGGATTTTTGGCAGTTTTTTATTCCCCGTATGTCTGTTTATGGGGCCTGTTGCAAATAGTCTTGTATGTGTGTTATTTGATGATTCGAAATTGTTTTGTTTTCCATTCTATTTACCAATGGATGTAATCTGAATCTTGGCCTTTCGTGCACAGTGCCAGCAAAATTTCACCGACCGCCTGCCAAAGTTCATTTAAGAGTAGCTCCAATTATTGTTCAGAAGCTATTTTGGTATTAATATATATTCTTAATATTTTCTTTTATCTCATGCGGAACCGATCTGACGATGCCAAGTTTTTGCGTATATTTTCTATAAACTAAACTGTCCATCGCGAAAAGCTTACTTCCAACGTTTAGATTCACGTGTACAGTAGTTCTGTTCACGTCTTTGCGTCTGACAAGGTCAGAAACTCAAAACAAACCAGAGAATGTGAATTTTTCCTACAAGTAATTTTCGCCGAGATCGACCTTGAATACGTGTTTTGTCGTACTAAATGAATATCTGGAAAAACAGCAAAGTCATGTGCATATTCCTTTAATGTGTGGAAGAAGCAATCTATATGGGACAAAATAGCATTCTTATATTTTGCAGAAATAGTTTTCAGAGAAAATAAATAACCCAAACACTGAGCCGATGTCACATTTTCGACTCCCTTCGAGTCGAAAATTTGACATCGGCTCAATGTTTAGGTTATTTATTTTCTCTGAAAACTATGTATGCATAATAAAAATGCTATTTTGGCTCAGATAGATTGCTTCTTCCGCACGTTGAAGGAATGTGCACATGACGCAAAACCGGAAACATCTCGCATGGATGTACGTTCTAAACCGCGGTTTCGCATGCGAGCGATTGGTAGGCGTGACATGGTGTCTTGGGTTGGATCTTGAATTGAATTGTGTCAGTTCCTGAGAATTTTTCTCCTTACTTTTCCAGGTTGCCGGCTTCTTTTTATTCCATACCTTCTCGGCAGACCATTTTCTTACATCGTTGAACTGAATCTGTTTTATACATATCTCTGCTGACAATGGCATCGGCTTTCTTCGACATTATAATAAAATGTTTCTTTTTCTTATATTTATCAAATTACACGTTCAGGAGAAGAGCTATATAAGCTATCAGCTTTCATTCTGATCCTATTGCTTTGTGTAACTGTCTTGTAAATGTCTTGTTTATATGTTGCTATGTGCAGTTTTGAAAATAAAATATGTTTAAACCAAATTACATGTTGTATTTTTTCTGTTAAATTGCAAGTCATTATTCCGAAAGTCTCAAAAATTGTTCTAAAATTTCCCTTAGCTGGCTTCGAATTTAGATTCTACTCTGTTTTATTAGTTTTTTTTATTTATTTCATTTATTACATGACTTGTATTATAGCTTTTAAAATAGACCTCAAATTTGGTGGAAAAGGTCAGCTGTTATAATTAAATGTTATTGAAATAGGGGGGATAATAAATTTACTTTTCTTTTTCAACTTTTGTCCCCCGAGAAAGCTGCAATAATTTGTTGGAAAATAGACAAAACGCTGATACCGTCAATAGTCCTATCTACATTAATCCAGACTTGTTGGCGCGCTTTGGAATTTTGCAGTTATCGAGATTACCGCATGTAGCAGAATATCATATGAAGAGAAGTGTCTACGCCAAATAGCGTTATCTTGCAGACTTAAATATGTTTTGAAATAGATTGCAGAAATCGTTTATCCAGTTCTTAAGCCACTTGAACATGCCGGTGTAATTTGCACTTTCTTTCCCTAAACCCTAAATTGTTTTCAAATTTATGACCTAGATTTGTCCACAGCAAGTTTGATGTTTTTTCAACCTATCTTTGATAATATGAACGTTGCTTTACCAAAATATGTGCAATAAACGCGCATAGCATTTCTGTATCTAATTTCTGTCGTGTTGCTAAATCCCAAAGTTTAAAAGGAAAAAGGTGATTAGCAGTTCTTGGATTCCTCCTCGAGGCACACCGAATGACGTATTCCGTTAGACACACCAGGTAAGTAACTCGCGAGCGCAGGCGTCTCCATCAACATAAAAGTTTCCCGCAAGTCCCTTTCCTTTCGTTTCAGCAGTAAGTATATATTTTTTTTTCTTTTTGAGTACGTACATCGGACGAAATACAGTATAATAGTCAGTTGTTAACAACCTTTGTCGCGCGTGTCTTTCCTGGGCCGTTGTCAGATTGGGTGTCTGTCTTTCGGTTTTGGTTTTGAAGGCGGCATTTGGGATCAGGGGCCGTATTCATAAAGCCACTTAAGTCGTTGCTATGCGGTTGCTAAGGCTAAATATCTATAAAGGAGATTCCCTACAACTATGAAATTTGGTCTGGAGGAACAGTCTTTGTAAGACTGTTCCTCCAGAGCAAATTTCATAGTAGTAGGGAATCTCCTTCAAAGAAATTTAGCCTTAGCAACAGCATAGCAACCGCTTAAGTGGCTTTATGAATACGGCCCTTGGCTGTATAAGTTCCTGATCATTGGCTATCATTGTACTTTGAGAACATCTAACTGGGCACACACTATTTAATAAGCATTGAATCAATGTTGATTCAATGACATTACTTTGAAGCAACGTTGATTCAATCTTTATCAACATTGTTTGCCTCATGGGATTTTTGAAACAGCTGAATTTGTCAACAACTACAAGCAGTTCCAACAAAAAGCTTAACAGCTATATTTTGACAGATTCTGCTATAGCGGCAGCAAAAGCTTTTATTCAATTTTTTTTTTTTTTTTTTTTTTTTTTTTTTGGCATTACAGTTTTCCGCCAAAGTTAAAGTGACAAGGAAGCTAACTCTAAATTCAATAGCTTGCCTATAATACAAGCTCCCATGAAAGTGAGTTAGGATGGCAGACCTGCTCCTACTGAAAGTGTACCCATACACCCTAAAATTTATTCGCGGCATTTCCCCTATCAACAGTTTTATACGTGAATGAATATTTTCGTCTCTCATACTGTATTATATACACAGAATTTTATTCTTACTACAGATTAATGGACTACTACACATAAATTCGTCTTTAAGAGAACAAACAACTTTTGCAAAGCCATAAAGCTAAAACCTAGAGTCAATCACATATTTTGTTTTCAAAGGTCAGCTTCAGTGAAGAAGGAACATACTTGTTTTAAAGAAACTTTTGAACTGTATGGCTAAATGGCGTACTCATGTTTGCTTTTCTCTTTCGTTTGGCTTGAATCAACTTGATATGCTGCCCTTGTTTGGCGTCCGTCACGTCTAAAATATAACCAAAATATGTGTTAAAGTTTTAGCTTCCACTGGTATGTTCCAAATACCTGAACATCAATTCCTCTAATCCTTATGAGCTTATGGTATAAAAATGTGACGTAAGTACTTTGAGAAGAAGTTGGTCTAAAAACAACAAATAAAAGTCTTTATGTCATGTTATGTGTGCTGCAGTATACAATAGATAAACCCCAACATAATGCTCAGATTCTAGCAGCTCATGCTTTTTCGAAGTCAGTGCATGGACATACAATAACTGCACTTGCACCATAGAAATTGACACCTCAAGTATGTCAAGCTATCATCTACATGTGAAAGTCTGTCTTTCAAGTCGTCTTCTGTATATTGAGGTGACCAGTGGTGCCTTTTTAATGTTTACCTCCTTAATCACATCCGAAGACATGATAAGCTCAGAATTAATTGTAATCTTTCCATATGAAATCACAGTCAACTCCTCTGAAAGTGGTTCCACTGCGTAAAAGTTTAGGTAAACAAACGCTTGCTATCCAGCTGTTTCAAGCTGTTAGATGGATGTGACGAAAAACATGTCTGCTGTCTGATGTTTCAGATGAGAGCAATAAACATGATTTTAATTACCCTAGCAAATGAAGAAATGAGCTGTAAAAATTAGATTAGCATATACAGACATATTCATTTTTGTTGTAGACATTCAGTTAAGAGATCTAAACAATCACTTTAACATCACAAACAATATTTCAATAACAGATATAGTAACTTACAACACATAAAAAACCAAGAAGAACAAAAACAGAACTGCCCCTTGGGACAGTCAGTAATGAAATAACTGGGAGGCTTAACCGGTTTGTGGTCGACCAACCCTCGCCCTTTGTTCCGCCTTGGTTCATCTGATACTTCAGGGGCTAAGGGAATGAAAATTTGTTCAACTGGTCTAGGTCACATGACAAACATGGCCGCCATGCCCATACATGGTAAAAACCTTTAGAAATCTTCTTCTCCAGAACCGATTGACTGATGGCCTTGAAGCTTGGTATGTAGCATTGGTTATTCGAGTAATACCAAGACTGTTCTAATTATGACCTTGGGTTAACCTTGACCTTTTTATGGCACGGTCAAGTACAAGAAATTTTTGTAGACAAGATTTCATGGAAGTTTTAAAGAATTCGGCCCAAGATTGTTCAAATGATGACCTTTGATTGACTTTGACACTTTTTATTGCAGGGTGAAATTTGCTTTCTGGTCTTTTTATATGGAAAAATACTTAAATAAAAGAGTTCATGGACTTGTAGAAATTTTGGTACAGAAGTTAATAAATAAGTCTAATAAATGAGTACATGAACATTTTTAGCAGTAGAGGTCAAGGTCATTTTTCGACCATTAACGAACGCCTTTCATGTTTTGACAGTTTCAAATTTAAAGAGTAACTACACTTCAGGAACTGACTGAATCAGTTCAAACTATCAGGTTTGTTTAAATGATAACCCTAGTTTTACCGTTTATCTTTTTACTCTGGTGAGCAATTCAGGGCCTCATGACCCTCTTGTTAAATGTAGGACCATGGTTTTAGAACACAAAACTGTTATCATTCGAAGGAATTATATACAGATTTGAAGGAAGTTTCTTCCCCTTACCTCTTCTGAAACATGTCGGGTTGTTCGTGCAATTTTATCGTCGGTATCACATATGCACTTGCATTCAAAACCCCTCCATTCTGCACATGGCGTGTCATATGTATGATATTTTGCACATATGTGTATATTATGCAGTATCTGTTCATGGTATATTTTGATTACCTTAGCTCAGTCAGTTACGAAGTTATGACGTCTTGGCTTACCTTTGTATGACCACCTACCTGGGAAAGAGCTGTGTTGGCTTACCATTAATGCTGTTTCTTCGTGTAACAATTTCCTACATGGTGTCATGGGTCAGATGTAGACTCTGATTGTATCAGCTACTGATCAGTGCCTTTTCCACTACTCTGTGGGGTAGTCGGGTGACGCGATGGTGCTGTGTATAACGTCCAGTGCCGAGGCGTCCTACTGACTTAGAACATTGTATGGCGAGGGCCTACAGTGCTTGCAGTAGGTGCTGGTGGGGTTGTTTAGACAGTTTTCTCTCATCTATTATTTTTCTTCTTTATCCCTCTCTCTTGGAGACGGTCCGATATAGACTGAAATACTGTCTCAAAGAACCGTTCAACCCAAAACAACAAATTTACACTACTTTGCAATTATGTAAGATAGATACTGGCAAGTTTGCTTACGCCCACTCCAGTATTCAGCTTCTTAAAGTAGAAGAAAGGCGCACTGTCTTATGTTGCCATTATTTTCTGTTCAAAGTATGCATTGCTCTGTCTTTATCGCTTTATCCTAGCGTTCTTTGATGTTTTCAGAGGTTTTCGAGTATGCTGGTTGTTGCTACACTGTGGAAATATAATATGTTCTAATCTCGCTCTACTTCGAACGTTTAAGTTTGATGGACTTATCTGAAGACTTCCAATAGAACTAGACTTGATAATATATTTATGTAAATTATCATTTCTAGAGAATTTTAGATTCAACGCATCAAATGAATTCAGTCTTTTTGTGAATTCATCCGAACACTGGTTTACATCTGCTACAATACTATTAATTCGAATAAAAAGATTTTCACTTCCAAGTTCGAATTTCTTTTCCGCCTTTTCAATACACCGGTAGGCTACATCAAAATCTGCAATTCGCTTGTCAATATCTTCCATCTGCTTTGACAACAATTTTGACTGTTTATCGAACAAAGCATCTACTTCTGCTTCAAATTGATTTCTAAGATGTTCTATCTTTGCCACGAGCTCATCAAACATACTATCACATGCTTTAAGGACCATTTTTCGTTGCTCTTGGAGATGAGGGCGTAACTTAGAATCAATATGATACTTAGACGATACCATTTCCAATTTCAGTTTGCTGACAGACGTCTTCAGATTTTCTATCTCCTGTTCGTTAGCTTTGCAACTTACGGCTTTGACAGGCTCCTTCACACATGCTCTGTGCGACCGCCTTCCGCATTCAGAACAAATTAAACAAGAGTGATCTTTGCAAAATTGATCCAAATCTTGGCTTTCGTGGCTGGTACACTGGTTATGGCAAACAGGTCTCTGCTTCTGACTGGACGGTATATCCTTCCCTCTCAGAATGATGTCCTTCATACATGTTTCTTGATCTGTGTGATACATCTCGCAACCATCGCACATAAATGTGTTGCATGTTTGGCAGAAAGCGTTCACTTGTACTCTGCAACCCTTTTTCAAATAGCATTCATCACAGAAAGGGTCGGTATACTCTTCTGAGCTACCTTCAGCCTGATGACTGGTCGCCATACTGTGAAAGACAATGTAATGTCTGAAATCAGCGATACCATGATAATAGAAACCTTACAATTTACTAGTTTAGAAAATATCTCATTAGTTTAAAGCTTTCAAAATATGCAAATAGAAATCAAATTATGGTACATTTATTCGAGTTATACAAAGAAAGCATATGCCCTATGTGAGTCAGTACCCCGTCTACTAACGATTTACCAAATATATCAAATTTGACCTCATAATGTGATTTGATGAACTAAATGTGATGCACCATAGTGTACTCTCTCTGTCTGTCTCTTAATTATTTTTCATTCGGATCATTTAGCCCATTATTGGAAATCTGAAAATCGAGTACCGCTTATAAGACTACGGTGCGTACGCAGCCATGCAATCGACATTGCTGGCATAAGAAGCGTCTCGATAAAACAGAGGCTCTTATTTCCGTTCTTGTGTGTGTACTATGTTTCCAAGAGCAACCTTAAAGGTCAGTTATTAAGGTGCTTTTTATTACAGAAATGAAAGCAGTTTTTTCTAAGCAACTTAGTATCGAAAACCGCATCATTATCATTAATAGGTTTCGAGATATAAAGAGTTGAATTTGTAAATTTGATGACATCTGACAATCATTTTGAGCTGCCTCATTAATATTCATGAGGCCTTCGATGACGTCATCGATGAAAAATGATCTTTTGAATTTATTTAAAACTTTTAAATCGTTAAATATTTTCTTGTTGAACAATCTAAAATGGTAAAAAAATAGACCTTGAGCTGACAATAGACCCCCCTCCCCCCCCCCCCCCCAGGGGGAGTTTTGTACCCTATGATTTTCTAAAACTACATTATATAAGAAACAAAATGACACATGTTAGCCCTCTGTACGTTGGGGCGTTAACGTATGACGTCAACGTCAATTACACTACCCAAATTTACATATTCACTTTATAATAGAAGATACGCATTGTTGTACACATGTTAATATTCGCCCTAAATAATGTTGGGTTTTGTCTGCTAGTACATAAATCACTGTTTCAAAGTTATTGACATTGTCAAGGATAAGTTGACTAACCCGTATAACGTAGTTTACATTGCGTTTGACGTTTTTTCCCCTTCAGTGTCTAAATACACGTAATAAAAGGAGCAAATTTTAAGAATTTAAGTGTAGCGAAAAGTTAATGTCATATATATGACTGTTTCAATATTCTAGTATAAAAAAACAATCTAATGTCTTACAAAACTCGTCAGCAGTCACGATAAACATGTAACGTATATAACCACAACAAAAATACGGAAAAAAAAGAAGAAAAAAAACCAGAAACAGACTAAATTGCTGAATTGGTGGACTGAAGTTTATACGTGCTCCATCAATCTTCTTTTATTCATGCCCAGCTTAAATAATTTAGGCAGCATTTAAATTAGCAGTGGATACATTAAATGGGGACAGAAACTATCTTATTTTTGAAGAATTTAACCTACAAAATGACGAGAAAAGTTACGAAAGCCAACATTAGCTGCATTTTATATTTCAATGTTATCTTTGTCTTCAGTAGATACTGTTGTATATGTAAATATGAAGAAATGTCAATGTTATGTGTCCTCAAACTATATAAAAAAAACATCTAATAGTGGATATTTGAAAAGCAATCTAACAGTAACATTACGTTACATAATTATAATATGTCGAGGAATAAGATTTGTGAGTCATCTGTTATCAAACATTTAGTTCCCTGGCGGCATGGAGTATTTATTGCTGTAGTATAAGCTTACCACTGGTAGTCAGATGGCAAATTTAGCTCTTTGAAATACACAAGAGTTCAGCAAGACGCACATAGATTGTTACAGCTGAAGCATTTCGACCTTGACTTCAATTTATTCTCACTTAAAAGTGACTTCATAAAAATGATTTTTTTTTTTAAATTTATGCATTAAATGAAGTAAGTATAAGTTGATATATACTGCAACTGATTAATATTTAGGTTCTCGTTATAATGGGGATAAAACCAGTTTCGCTACCTGTGCTGCTGGCTGAGCCATTCAGTTATTCTACATACAAATATGCAACAGTGACTACCAGCCGAGGCAATCAAAAGCAGTACCAACTCTGCCAGCATGCATTAACACCATTTTCTATGCTGTCAGTCGAATCGTCAGCCACGAGCCTCTTTGCACAGAAACTGCTTTACATGGATTAACAAATATGTGTGGCTCCCGTGATCATAACTTATATGTTAATTTGTGATCTACGTGATCTGTTTATGCAGCTCCCGGCCATCAAATACATTACAAAATGTTAACAATGTGAAAATTTAAGGAGTATAGAAAGTGACATACTTTATAACGCATACAACATTCTGTCTTCAGCCTGTTCAGGAGTTCTATTTTTCATTATGTTGTTACAAATATCCAAATGGTCAGGTAATTTTTGCAAACCCCTATGGTTTTATTCCCACTTGTTGTTACTATCAAGGACTAAATGTGTTGCGAAATACAAATTTCAGTCAGACAATTTTCAATAATGTAACAACTAAAATTTGGGCTTTATTCTCTAACAGTATTTAACATATTTGGACAAGGATGATTTGATAAGCAGTAAGATATCATAAATAAGCAGTTTACAATCACATTTATTGCTAAAAAGTAAACAATATGGTAATACAAGGTCACGGAGATCAAATGCAGTAAGTTACTTAGGTTAGTCCTTCCTTGGCATGTATAGGTATACACTATTTCTATTGTTTGATTATTTGCTCTTCAAAAATACTGTATTACTAGTTAAGGATATCGGAAATGAAGAATTCATAAACTCTCAATAAATACGTTGTATACGTTACTTGTTTGGTCTTTCTGTTTTTCTCAATATTATGTTGCAAAGCATATAACTACAGTGTAGACAAATACATTCTGAAGGAGAACAACTAAGATTTGCTCATAAATATCTGAACAGCGATGACCAACATTAATATATTCTGTCATTTTCATTTGCCATTTTATTATGCGTGCAGAGCTACTGGAACACTGTCCCTGAAAAAAAATATAACAGTTTTGCCCAACTAAACGTGTCTTTACGTTCTTTAGTGAATAGATTCTATAAGAGATGATTGAAAGTAGTTAGATTCTTAAGGAGATTTTTAATGTAGTTAGACTTTAAAAAGCAGGAAACAAAAGCATAGAAATATAGATCATCTTAAACACAGCATTTATAGATTTATATATCGCCACAGTATACTAGTAAACTGCCAGTGTCTTTTTCCTGTATTAAATATTTCTGATACTATTCTCTCAAACTCCTGGTTGACACATAAGTGTTAGTTACATGAATGAACTAAGTAAAGCAATGTATTGACACTACCATTAATCATTTTCAAAAGTGTGTTTGTTTCTTAACTGTAAATCAGCAATGTTGTTTTCTCTTTTTTACCTAAAATATACGATAGTCTTACAAAAGTAAGTATACGCTGCCAGCAAATATCTACATTAGCTTTGATGCAGAACTGTATTTGGCTTAAGCCTTTAAACTTCAGGTTACTGTTCTGTTTTATAGTTTTTCAGTGTGCACGTAAAAGCTATAACAAATCATGTCAATATACATGGTGGAACTCCAGTTTGCATTGTTGATTACTGATTATTTTATAGTTTTAAACTAAACACTTCAAAACCGCTTAGCTTTTAATGGTATCAAACTGATTGCATATTATTTTATTCGAGCCCTATATGCAAAATCAGTGCTGGCTTTTAATAGCTGCGGCTTTATCTTTTCTGCAGTATTTTTTTTATCTTTTATTTTATTTTATTTTATTTTTGATTTATTTATTATTTTTTTTTTTTGGGGGGGGGGGGGGGGATTTTTTGGATTTTTCAGCTGTATATAACAAAATTTCAGGTATGTTACTGTCTTTAGAACTCAGATGTACAATTTGTAAAAGAAACAAACTGGCCAATGTCATTATGAAATACTTTTATTTTTGATATGATAACAAAGTAAACAGCAAAACCTGTTTTACATGTGCAGAATATGTCAGTGCCCTTAACATTACAATTTGAAGTATACTGTGTTTAATCACGTATAAAACACACCTCAATCCCTAAAAGTAATAACTGAGAGAATTGTTGATAGGTCCAAGTACACAATATATATTAAGAACACCCAGATTTATATGAATTATTTTTTAATGTGACAATGGAAAAAACCTGATTAAAGGTATTATAATAAAATATTTTAAATGTTAATGTTATTTACGTTACTACTAGTAATAGCTTATCATAGAAAATAAACCAGAATGCATTTTTCTCTTATATTAAAAGATTCTTTTATGAAGAAACTGCTACCAAAGAAGATAAAATGATTCTATCTTCAAATGATATGATTTTAACAAAAGTAGCCATAGGTAACGTATATAATCGATCATTATGGCCGACTAAAATGCATTCAAAATATTGTTGAACTGCTGCTTGCTGTTTAAATAGGCTTGCATATTCAAAATAACATTTTACTGTTGTTTTCAATTCCAATAGTGTAGTTCAAGCGCTTGAATTATACGGAAAGTGATAATTGTAATATGGAACATTCATAAGGGGTTACTATGTTCAACGTTCTATTTCTCCCAATGTATACAAGATAGGATAATAATTTTTGCAGATCTGAAAAGATCAATAAATTTTCTTTAACACATTAACAAACATTTGGTCTAATCTAAAAGGAATAACTTAAAAAAAGAAAGTATTTTGGATGGAAATTGCAATTTTAATGGAGAGTAAAGAAAAACATCACGTATATTACACCACGTAGGCTAAAGTGACGTTTCAAACATCATAACTTTTAGCTCTTGGATTGTTCTATTAGATTCCATTATAATTTTAAACATAGGAAAGTGACTTTCATTTTTTATAATTTTTGATAATTTTTATTTTATGTTTATTATTTTAATGGGTAACGTAATGTAACAGGCTGTTACAGCTTAACGCCCCACTCGCCAGAGGGCTAACATGCTGCAAAATACTTCTAAGATGCTGGTCTTTAAGAAAAGTATGGTCTACAAAACTCCCCCTGGGGGGGGTGGGGGGGGGGAGGTAAACCATATCTGGCTCATGGCCTAAAAATGTATTGTATTATTGGTGACAGTAATAACACCTGCACAAATTCAAAATATTGCTTATACATGTATTTGCAATTTAAACAGTTAAATTTTCAAATTTAAATATTTAATTAAAATTTGTTAAATTTCAATTTACATGCTTAACAGTAGATATAATTGAACATAGTAGTCTTAGATCTGTTTAATTAAGTCTCTGACAATGACTTTTGTGCACTGAAGTAAAAGAAAATGTTTTAAAATCTGTTTTTAAATTTTTTTAATTTAATTTAAATTTTGAATAAAATTTAAATTTGTGGATGAACATTCCCAATAAATTACCCAGCTAATAAACAAAGATTAAAAATAATCAAAACTGTAAGATAACAATCATTTACTCTTTAGAATAAAGGTTGTTAATTAGTTTAAAAATTCATTAAAAAAATAAAATCATCAGTGCATTGTGGTTAGAAACACTTTAAAAAGTAAGGGAGATAAGTCATGTAGGAAAAAATAGCCGTGAGATTTTTAAACTGGCATAGGGGAGACCGGGGCTAGTTGGTCCGAAAATTGCATTTTTTTCAAATGCTGACGTTAACATTCATTTGCTAGTATTATTTTCGCATTGTGTAACTAGTATAATCATTTTTCTAACTTATTCTATAGCTTTTCATTCGGAAAATGACAGGTTCTGATAAATATAGCCGTTTTCCGAGACGAGGTCAACTGGACCAACTTACCCCGCTATCGGGGTAAGTTGGTCCGGACAGCGGGGTAAGTTGGACCGACGGGGTAAGTAAGAACGAAAATAAATATAATCCTAGAACAAATATATTTTCATAACAATAAATAGTATGAAACTAATTTAAAAGAGTGCGCATCTATGTTTTTCACTGATGCTTCAGCCACGTAAAGGCTTCGACGCCGATTCGGTGATATTTTGTGGGGTCGATATATAAGAAAAAAATCTTAATAACGTTAGTCTTTTTTTTTCTTCGCAAGTGTGTTATTTTACATAAATTTTATATAAGAGTATACTTTTGCCGAAGACGCGTGTTTTATTGCAAACATACAGTGGAACAAAAGTGGTCCGCTGGCAATCAAAGGGTTAAACCAAGAATATGTTTGACAGCTGATTTTCAGAGTTTCGTGGGATCACATTTTATCATTTATTAAAATGCCGCCTTTTGCGATTTTATAGTCATCTGGACATCGAAATTTCACTCTGATGTTCCACTTGTTGTTATGTCATGTTAATTGTGTCTGAAAAGTCTGTTTACCCTAAAGGGGTGGACATGTGGAGGAGACCGGGGCTAGTGGGTCCGAAACTTGCATTTTTTTCAAATGTGGCTATTAATGATATTCATTTCTGGTTTTATTTTTGCATTGGATAACTAATATCTACCGGTAATCATTATTTTCTAACTTATTTTATAGTTGTTCGTCTGGAAAATGCCAGTTTCCGACGGACCAACTTACCCCGACCATACCGCACTGTAAATCTTCACTCATGACCGAAACGCCATTGAATTTGGAAACCGCAAATATGCACGATTGAATACCAAAGGTGATGAGCTTTCAGGAAATGTATAACATTAGTGTGTTATTCGATACACAGGAAATACAAAAACATAACATTAAGGGTGCACGGAAGTATTTTAATATGCATTCTCCTCAGGGGTTGTTTGCAATTCATTACTGACCGTTCCAAGGCGGTAGTTCTGTTGTGGTTCTCTGTTGCCTGTTTTTGGTGTCAGAGTTTCTGTGATGTTTTACCTTATGTATGTTCTTATTATTTTTGGTTCGGTTTGGGTTGCTGAGTGGCCACCTTTTGGGAACAAGCTGCTCACTCGGTTGGCCATATGTTCTCTGTATCTTGATTATTTGTAATCTTAGTTGTTTCCAACTATGGTTTGAGGGCTGGATTTGGATTTTGATTGTTTCAGTTCCTGGTCTTTGCATACTTTTTACTCCGATCGTCATCTTCTTTTTGTCAGTAAGTGTAACGTGGTCAAAGATTCCTTTGCGTCATATATTGTCGTCATAATTTTCCTCAGTTTAGAGGAATTGCCCTCGGACCAACTTGCCCCGCGGACCAACTAGCCCCGGACTCCCCTAACTTTTGAACTGATAGGAATTTTTCTATGCCGTTTGTACCATTATAATCCTCTCTCTGTCCACTATCAATTTGCTTCAAAATTAAGCATTTATACAATTTCTTCGTAATTGACCTTTAAATTGAAAATTATTACTTTTTATTAATGGAAACTGAAAATAGAAAGCAGTGAGGAAATATGTGGGCATACTTCGAAAGCAAGAAAGACTGAAGAAAAGGCCTCTTTTATTGTTTTATTGTTCATCTCTCGAATATTAAATGCAAAAAGATGTAATAAAAAAATAATGAATAAGGTGACCTGCTTTTCCAGTCAAGGGCGTTTCTTATTATTAACTTATTATTATATCGCTTACATTGTTCTCCATGAAGTGTAAAATGACACTGATTAGGAACTGAAAGAAGCAGATTCTATATTCTACCCTCTATACCTAGCGAGAAGCGGAACCAAAGAGCCACAACACAAGTAGTAAGACAAAAAGATGGACAGCAAAACTTTCCAAGGTTCAAAGTTTATTCAATACGCTCCGGTTATACGTATACATAAAACAACAGGGGAAGCATGATGTAACTTTTTATGGTTATGCATACAAGATGAGAAGATGAAATACAACTCCTACTATTAAGACGAAAATTAATAGCGTAAATTTTCATCAAAATATTTACAAAAGAGAAGACACAAAGGACAAAAACAAAACAAAACCATAACTATGTCTTGAGACACTTTGACATAAGACGAACATATGCACCCTCAGGGAAAAGCAAATCTGCATACCCATATTTACTTCGTCTTCCCGAGGGAAAGCTAAACCAATAGGAGCAAGTTTCCTCACCAAGGAGCAGAGTCAGTGGTACCTTTATAAGTAGAACACATCGTCATGGGAAGTAAACAGGAAGTCACAAGAGTTACCTCTCTTAGTAAAAATATCAGAAAGGTGCATTCATGCCTTTAGGTGAGACAGCTTTACAGTAAAAACAACACAGTTCAGACAGGATATAATCACGGCGTCTAATCAGGGTAGGCAATAGTTACAATGTGAGAAATTATAATAACAACGATAATGATAATAACTATAACTATAATAATATTTTCATTATAATAATATTTTCAAACATTTATTTAGCATACCTAAAATTCCTAGACATTTCATTCAGGGTACTAGAGTGGAATCCATATATCACTGTCGTATAAGGAATAGGTGCAGCATCCTCAACAAAGATCTGTATGACAATCACCTGAGAGATTCTCCTGTATGTGATTGTGGTATAGATATTGAGGATGCCGAACATTATTTTTTTCAGATGTGATTTATACATAAATCAGCGGTTAAGATTCTTTCAGCTATCTCGAAGATTTCACCCACTTGGGGTTCAGTTTATGTTGTACGAATCAGACCAGCTCTCGGAAGATTGATTGATTGATCGATTGATTGATTGATTGATTGATTGATTGATTGATTGATTGATTGATTGATTTGCTGCTTAACGTCCACGGTAAACAGCTATGGTCATGTCGGGACGGTCAGTTGACCTAACCACACTATTCCTGGGCAGGCTTAGACCTCCTAAGCGGTTAACCAGTACTAAGTGCACATACTTTCGCCAGTAACGGACAACTGCCCTTCTTGAGAAACGAAAGTATGTTGTCAGACCTGGTTTCGAACCCAGGACCTCTGACTTACCAGTCAGGTGCGCTCTCGGAAGAAGATAATATTATTTTCTTTAGCTATGTTCATGCATACATTAGTGAAACAAAACGTTTCAGTTAGCTTCTTTTTTCTTATATATATTTCTGTAATTACGAAACTCCACATACTATGTTTCTGTTTAATTGCTTTAATTATATTTTTTGCTTGCGCCTGTGCGCATGCGTTGGTTTGTAAGTCTGCTGTGTGTTGTTCGCTGTTTACTGCTATTGCTTTCCGTTGTAGTAGGTAGCTTGCAACAGACAGGAGAGGGCGTATGTGGACAGGAGAGGGCGTATGTGGGCGTTGGGACCGGAGCCTTTTTGTCTGTTGCTTGGTCCACCGGGGCTCAACTGGTGACCTTCTTTTGCTTCAGATTTCCAGTGGGGTTGTTTGGCAGGACAGGGATCTCCACCTGTCAGACGGCCTGTTGTATCTGTTGAGTCCTCGTCTTTGCTTCTTCATGGTGTTGAAATTTGATTTATGTGTTTACCGTGATGATTCATTGACGAGTTAGAGGTTTATCATGCGAACCGAACAACCAACTAAATATTTTGTACCACTTCAGAAACTGAGGGTGAGGTTGGGCCTGTAAAATCGATTTAAGCCCCCCAGTAATTCATTACTGACCGTTCCAAGGCGGTAGTTCTGTTGTGGTTCTTTGTTGCCTGTTTTTGGTGTCAGAGTTTCTGTGATGTTTTACCTTATGTATGTTATTATTATTTTTGGTTCGGTTTGGGTTGCTGAGTGGCCACCTTTTGGGAACAAGCTGCTCACTCGGTTGGCCATATGTTCTCTGTATCTTGATTATTTGTAATCTTAGTTGTTTCCAACTATGGTTTGAGGGCTGGATTTGGATTTTGATTGTTTCAGTTCCTGGTCTTTGCATACTTTTTACTTTCCATATGTTGTACAAGTAATGAGATATATATTACAGTTGCTTTTTTTGTCTCTTCAGGTACCGCCGCAAGACGACGCTGTCAAGTTGAAAAGGGGACAAAGGACGACTAGACCATATATAAATTTGTTATTTATTTATTTATTAATTTATTTATTCTCTTATCAATATTTAATGTCATTATTTTATTATTATTATTGTTATTATTATACCCCCACCCCCACCCCCGCAAACTATGTTTGAGGGGGTAAACTGTTTTCACGTTGTCCTTCCGTCCGTCCGCAACACATAAAACTTGCTCCGATTTGTTTCAAATTTTATCCAGGGATGCATCCTGTGAAAAGAGTTGATACGTATTTTTCAGTTTTTTGTGGATGGGTTTCACTGCTGAGTTATGCCCCTTTATCTTTTTCGTAAACAAATGTTATCGCAACTCCTCCTAGACCGCTTGAGCGATTTTCTTGAAATTAAGTATGTGAACACATATTGGTATGAAGATGTGCATTAAGGTTTCCATTTTGAAATCTGACCGTCCGCAACACATAAAGCTTGCTCCGATTTGTTTCAAATTTTATCCAGGGATGCAGCATGTGAAAAGAGTTGATACGTATTATTCAGTTTTGTGTGGAATGGTTTTACTGCTGAGTTATGCCCCTTTATCGTTTTAAATGTTTGTTATCGCAACTCCTCCTGACCGCTTGACTGATTTTCTTGAAATTAAGTATGTAAAAACATATTGGTATGAAAATGTGCATTAAGGTTTCCATTTTGAAATTTGACCCCTCTTGCCTGAGTCATGCTCCTTTTTTACTTTTATGGCCTAATTTTGGGGTGTTTTAGTCGTTCTTGCTTTGATGTTATTCAGTTTTGGTTCATAGATGCACCATAAGAAAATAGTTGACACGTGTTTTTCAGTTTTTCCCGGAATTGTTTGTCTGCTTAGTTATGCCCCTTTACATTTTTCGTAAAAAAAAGTTTGTTATCGCAACTCCTCCTAGACTGCTTGACCGATTTTCTTGAAATTAAGTATGTGAACATATATTGATATGAAGATGTTCATTAAGGTTTCCATTTTGAAATCTGACCCCTCTTGCCTGAGTTTTGTCCCTTTTTGATATTTTTGGCCCTAATTTTGTTTTTTAGCCGTCTTGCTTTGATTTTATTAAGATTTGGTTCATAGATGCATCATAAGAAAATGATTGGCACATGTTTTCAAGTTTTTCCCGGAAATGTTTGCCTGATGAGTAATTCCCCTTTGAAATTTTCGTAAAAAAACTTCGTTATCGCAATTCCTCCTTGACCTCTCGACCGATTTCCTTGAAATTACGTATTTGTACACATTTTGATTTTAAGCTGTGCGTTAAGGTTATAATTTTAATTCCCAACCCTTTATGCCTGAGTTATTTCCCTTTTTGTTATATTTATGCTCTCTTTATATAGAATTTGTTTTGTTATGTTGCTTTGATTTTATTCCTTTTGGTGCACAGATACAGAAGACAACAGATGACAAATATTTTTCAGCTTTTTCCAGAAGAGTTTTCCAGCTTAGTTATGCCCATTTGTTGTTTTCGAAAAAAGAGTTTGTTGCTGCTTCTTCTCGTTAACTGTTGCTCTGATATTTTTCAAATAAGTGCGTGAACACATACTGGTCTTTAGATGTCTATTGTACTTCCGTATTTTTTCTGAGTTTCAATTGTTGTTTTGCTCTAAAGTTGTGATTTTTTTTTTTTTTTTTTTTTTTTGTCATTCTTGTCCTGATTTCTATCAGATTTGGTCCATGGAGCCAGCATAGTAAAAAGTATACATGAATAATGTCAGTTTTGCATGTTAGAACTCTAGGGATGAGCTGTATTTGTATGTTTTAACATGTAACGTGAATGCTGTGTATATGAAAAATTGGATGACATAAGCAAATTAAGTGCTAATTTCGGGGGGTATTTAGTAAGCCATGCTTACTGCCACTTCTAGTTATTATTATTTTTATTATTGTTATCATTTACTAATATTAGTTTGTTTTTGTCAATTTACCATGCTGATCTAGTCATTACACTATTTATTATCATTATTTTAGGTTTATTGATCTATATTACTTATTTTCCTTCTCATTTATTAATTATCTTATATCAATTCCTTTAGGAGACAAATTTAAAACATCTCTTCATGATCTTATATGTGTTCTGAGTGTTACTAATTGCTTTCTAACTCGTTTTGTTTTCACATTCTAACTATCTTTTGGTAAGCAGTATCAGTAACTTCAAAATTTATGTTATATGTATGTCATTGCCTATATCTGTATCATGGGGATGACCTTTATTAATGTTGTTAGAACTTGTGGTCCAACCAATTTGTCAGTTGTTCTTGGCAATAAAATATGTTTAAACTAAACTTTTGTGACCTTGAAAATGAGGCGGAGGCCACCAGAACTAGTCACTTCTTTTTCATTGCCCAGTTATATTTCTGTGCGAGTTTGGTCAAAAACAACTTGTCCTTGTAGGAGATATGGTGCAGAAAAAAAAAATTCAACATTCTTTGACATGTGACCTTGAAGATATGGTTTATGTCATTATTTTTTATGGTCAGTTAGACAGACGGACAAGTATACAATTTATAATTAGTTTAACAGTCATTAATTATGTTGCTATCTATACTTGTTTTTGTATTTTTTTTCTAATAACCGAGTAAGATAAAATATATCGCGAGATGCATAAGGCATCCACTAGCACGCGCAATGGCATTTGCGTAGCCTAGCAATCAGGCAAGTGACTTGGCCGCCCGCACATACAACATATGGAACAGACTGAATGCAACGGTGGACACCGAACGGCCAGGACTAGATCATTCAAATATGGCAGGATATTACTAGAAACGGAGCTAAACGAAACAGATGAATATTTTTTACTATGTTCACTGTTCTGTGAAATATAGGTCATCACCCAGTATGCATCGCTGCTGTAATTAGGTCTCCTCCAGCTGTATATATGGGACAAGTTTGAAGACTTTGTCCTTTTTGGATCCTTAAAACCTTTGCTAAAGGCAACAGGTGATTATTTTTAATATATTCAGCGATCCGTGAAATATAGGCCATGGCCCGATTTGCATCGCTGCTTTCAGTAAAATTTCCCATGATGTATCTATGAAGTACGTTTGATGACACTTCCCTTTTGGTTACTTAGAAACTAAGCTAAAAGCAACAGGTTAATATTTTCTATGTTCAATGATTCGTCAAATATAATCATTACCCGATAAGCATCACTTGTAACAGTAGAACTTCCCAGACGTCCCAAAATGTATCTGTGGAGCATGATTGAAGGCTCTTTCCCTTTTGGTTACTCAGAAACTGAGCTAAACCACAACAGATAAATAATTTGCTAACGCGCACAAAGGCGCACGCACACGCCAACACATACGAAGGGTATTGCATAAGCACTAATTTGCTCCGTAGGGTCGCGCCCAAAAGTGGATACATTCAATCTGAAATAAAAGGTACCACCTACAATGAACAAAGGACAAGCAATAATTTAAAAGCCGTATATAGAAGGTATAGTCGAACTCCATATTCTCGCGGCAATCATATTATCGCGGTAGTAACAAATAAAATCCCAGAGACAAACAAGTCTCCTTATTTTTGTAGTGGCTTATAGACATCAGGTAAACAAATTACCAGAACAACTTTGATTTCAGTTCTGCCTGTTTTTGAAGATGCTGTCACTTCTAAAAGCCCAAAAAGAGAAAATGCACCAAACCTGGTAACAAGAAACACCCCAGGATGATAAAAGCGGCTATAAGATAGAAAACAATTGTCCAATCAAGCCGTTTTTTTCTTTAGTAAATTGAAGTATGGTTACATTAAATACTTTGAATAAGGAAACATTTTTGCATGCATTTAATTTGTTAATTTGGAGGAAAATATTCATATACCGTGAGAATATGGAGTTCGTATTTCTGCCTAAACACACAGGGATAGTAATATAAACTGATAAAATTTTAACACTGACAAGCAGAAACCCCAAATAGATATGCCTTGGGATTTAGATGAGATACTATAGAGCTCAACTACATATAGTATGTTGGACTGTTGGTCCTCCGTTTCTGGTCAGACTTGCTTGTATCTTAAGTACCGTGAGAATAGGGAGTGCCAGTCTACTGTCAGTCGAACAATGTCTAAAATCTCTGTGAAATTAAATAAACTTAAATGAACACTGACCTTAGGAAAAACAATCCAAATAAACGATTTTCCTTGGAAAGTTACAAATGAACAACTACTGACCGAATTCAACAACATGTACCCTATATTTGAGGTACTAAGTTACAGAAGTTTCATTTGAACAATTGCGTTAATTGCGCATGCAGCGACCAGCCTGTATACATGCGCGCAATCGAATAAGCCTCAGGACAGGCTGTGTGGGACAGGCTGTGCAACAAGAAAACCGTTTGTTCGACGTTTCTGATATTATTCAGACGAAATAGACTGCGCAAATGCGCAGTATGATCTGCGCTGTCTCTGTTCACATTCAATTTTGTTTAGTTTTCTTCTGGAAATATCCAATTTTATGTACTGCAGTTTATCCGTAATTCGAGAGTAGCAAACAATATGAAGAAGAAAAAAAACGAAACAATAAAAACCCACAAAAAATATCAAAAGTAAAAGGCCAAATTGAGTGAATGAGAGCGGAACAGTATAACAAATAGCAAAGTCGCATACCTGGAGAAGCGCGTAGTCTGATCAGTCATCCATAAGGGAAAAAGTATAGTGTGAAGATGGCCAGTATGGGCAGATGCGCTGCAGTTCAAATTTGTTCCAAGATGTGACACCGCCGACTCATGGATGATTTTAAACGTAATGATACCGAATTTAGTGCCACAGAAACGCGTTTCTTTATGCAACTTTTTCAGTGTCGTTAAACCCCACACGTGTGAAAGAAAACGGTGATGGGCAGGTCTCAGCAGGCGACGAACAACCCTCTCCGAGCCACATTCACTGACGCATTCCGCGAGACACAGTAGCTGCAAACATCGAGAAAGAGACGCTTATGTATTAAACCGCGAGCATAGGCTCCCCCAACCGAGCCATCTCAATTCCCATGTCTCATAAAACAAGACGGTAAAGGGCATCAGGAGGGAGGTCGCCGATGCAGCAAAATATACAAAAAGCCAAAATAATCCAGAAGGAGGGAAGCCAATCTCCGCTAAGATTCATGTCGCTATGACAAGTCAGTCTTATTTTTATAAGAGTTTAGAAATTTTAACCTGATAGAAGTTACGAAGGTACCTTTAAATAACTATTTAAGTTGTGACCTCAGTGCTTAAGAACCAGAATCAACACTGAAACACTGATTAACTGGATTCTGTTATCCGCGAGGACAAATTGTCCACCAGCAGAGATATACAACCCAGCTATCTCTGCTGACAGTATTAAGAAGATAATGGGTCTTCTCATGTTAAGAACACAGACAGACGTATATTGAAGTTGACTAAAGGTATCACTGCCTGGTGTTCTAACTTTGATAGCCTTATAGCCCTGGGGCCGTATTTATAAAACGACTTAAGCTGTTGCTAAGGCTGAATTTCTATGAAGGAGATTACCTGCAACTATGAAATTTGCTTTGGGGAAACAGTCTGAAAAAGACTGATCATCCAAAGCAAATTTCATAGTTGTAGGGAATCTTCTTCATAGATAAATTCATAAATACGGCCCCTGATTCTCAGCATATAAAAGATAGAGTAACATCACCCATCGTTTCAGTCTCCTCTTGTTTTTGACTGTAGCAGATGGACGATTTTCTTTCTAGTGTAATGTCATTGTCTGAGGTGAAACGATATGCCTCACCCTCAAAAATCAAAATTACTTGCCTGTCCTGCAAATGTATTTCATAGGCATCACATTGTCATAACCATTGCTTATGGCTAAAGCTTCTCTTTGTTATCCTCCTTTGTTAAAAAGGCTTTTTAGTCTGTCTTCTTTTTTCATTCAGGACCTTCTCAGCACATCCTCTTCTTATTATTTTCATCGGATAACTGAACCTGCTTTTTACACATCTCTGCTGAAAATGACATCAACTTTTTTCGACGTCATATTGAAAGCTTCTTCATATCACACGTTGTATTTTTTCTATTATAATGCAAGTCATTTATCCGAAAGGCCTCGAAAATTACTTTCAAATTCCCCTAGCTGGCTTCAAAATTACATTCTACTCTCTGTTTTTATTTTTTATTTCATTTATTATTATATCTTTTCAAAGAGACGGAAAATGTCAGATGCTATAATTAAATGTGATGAAAATTGGGAGTGTCATACTATTAATAACAAGTCCATGTTCGTATAGGTTTTACGTTTATTGTCCCCCCGCCTTTTCGAAGAAAAGCGGAGGGACATAGTTTTCGGCTTTCCGTCCCTCCGTCCTTCCGTCCCCCTAAGTAGTAGGTGCCTTGTGTGCGCAACTCCTCTTACAGTTTGATGCCGATTCTTTCGAAACTTTACAGCTGTTTTTGTCATGGTCTGAAGATATGCATGTGGTTTGGATATAATCCTAAGATTATTTTTGTCACTTTTCCTCAAGTTGAACTTACTCACTTTTTAGGCGTTTTTACTATTAAAGTGACTAAATAGTGGGCACCTTGTGTGCACAACTCCTCCTACAGTTATATGCCGATTCAGGTGTTTTGGTCATGGTCTGAAGATATGCATGTGGTTTGGGTATAATCCTCACATTATTTTTTATTACTTTTTTGCAAATTGAACTTAGCCATTTTTCATACATTTTTATTATCAAAGTGAATAGATAGTCGGTACCTTGTGTGCGCAACTCCTCCAAAGGTTTAATGCCGATGCCTTTGAAACTTCACAGATGTTTTGGTCATGGTCTGAAAATATGCAAGTGGTTTGGATATAATCCTCCCATTATTTTTTGTTACTTTTTTCGCAAGTTGAACTTAGTCATTTGTTTAGGCGTTTTTACTATCATAGTGACTTGTGTGCGCAACTCCTCCCACAGTTATATGCCGGTTCCTTTGAAACGTCACAGGTATTTTGGCCATGGTCTGAAAATATGCATGTGGTTTGGATATAATCCTCACATTATTTTTTATTACTTTATTAGCAAATCGAACTTAGCCATTATTTCATACATTTTTACTATCAAAGTGAATAGATAGTGGGTACCTTGTGTGTGCAACTCCTCCTACAGTTTTACGCCGATTCCTTTGAAACTTCACAGGTGTTTTGATCATGGTCTGAAAATATGCATGTGATTTGGATATAATCCTCACATTATTTTCTTTATTACTTTTTTCACATTTTTAACTTAGCCGCTTTTCCATCCCAAATACTAAGTGTATATACAGTGGAGACCTAGTTTCCAAGGCGGGGGACATAAATTCGTCGAATTTGCTTGTTAAAGTTAACATTTCCGCAACTACTACCCAGGTTCATAATAAGTCAAATCCATTGTTACTTCTTCGCGATTTCCTAATTACATACCCTAAAACCCAACCAAAATCCCCCGAGTGCAATGCGCCCCTGCATTATATACTCAAAGGTCATGCACTTTAAGTTCATAGAGCAATTTCCATGGTGATATTGCTTACGTAATGCATGCTATCCCTATGCCTAAAGTGTTATTTACCAAATGAGTTCATGGCATACGCTATTTAGTGGAAATATATACATGGGCTGGATCATGTTATAGTTATGAATCATCGATCAATTTATGTTGTAGACATCTTTTGTCGTGCGTGTCTTTCCTGGTCTGTTATCAGTTTGCGTGTCTATCTTTTGTTTTTGATTTTGAAGGCGTCATTTGGGATCTGGCTGTATAAGTTCCTGATTTGCCTATCTTTGTACTTTGAGAGCATCCAACTGGGCACAAAACATTTAATCAGCATTAAATCAACATTTCATTACTTTGAAGCAACGTTGATTCGATGTTTATTAACGTTGTCTGCCTCTTGGGATTCCTGAAACAGCTGAAGTTGTCGACAACTACAGACCATTCCAACTAACAGCTTAAACAGCTATATATTGAAAAAGACGAAATGTTGCAACACTGTCTATCCCTCCCATTACCGGTTTCAGCAGAACTTTATTCTTGAACTGACCCTGAATGACCTCAAAAGGACCAGAATATATACAATCTGTCATATGATGATACAAAACTGTTGTTGCCAATAAATGGGTTCGAGGTGATAAAACTTGAGAATAATCTAAACCTCGAAATAAAGCACACTGATTGGCTGCTTCCGAGCATGTGTGCGGAAGCAGCCAATCTGTGTGCTTTATTTTGAGTTTGAGAATGTACTCAAGTTTTATAATCTCGGGGCCTGGTTTCATCTACACCAAGCTCTTATGATGCATTCCTTCGACTATCTGCACTTTGTATCACATAGCTTATTTCGGCTATCAAACCAACGCACCATAGTACTAACATGAAAAGAACTATCAATTGGCACCATATGATAATTGAAAAAGTATGAGGACAAATACAAGGCGGAGCAATAATAGGTTACAAATCTTTATTTTTAAGAAAAGAAATATAATTCATAACATGTATGTAGTTTACAATACCAATATTTACATGGCAGCAAATACTTATTATTATGACCTCGCATGCAAAATGTCCCAATTAAGTATGTGCTAACTACAAACGAATTCTGGCCGACAGGTAAAGGCAATCATTACATGTGCCGGGTTCCAATTAAACAACTTCACCATTCTCTAACATGAGTGTGCAATGTGAGCTTGTAGGTGCCAGGCTCAGCACGTAAACAGTCAGTTCATAGCTCATACGTTATATAACAGTCCGTGGTTTCAAATCCTGGAAGTCTGTTAATTGAATCTTGAGATCTTAAATCAGTAATAACACGGAATTAATTGACTTGAGAATAATTATTTGTTTGAGAAAATCAGAGGTTTCTGTTGAAAGAATTTCTTTACCTCAGCGCAAAAAGTCAACAACTCGAATTAAAATATATAAGCACTTATTGTTTTTTGTGCTAAGGTATCTGTTAGCATAGCCAATAAGAGGCGAGGGTTGGTCGACCACGAACCGGATAAGCTCCTCCTAGTAATTTCTTTACTGGCACTCCCAATGCGGCACTTTTGCTTTGGTTCTTTTTCGTTGTTTTATATGCTATTCGTTGCTATGTCTGTTATTGATATATTGTTTGCGATGTAAAGGTTTGCCCGGTGACCACTTACATGGTAAATGGCTGTTCACATGGCTGTTACTGATGATGTCTTTGGCGGTGACAAATTTTGTGTTGTCTTCTTCCCACATGTTGTTTTGGTAGGGATCTGGGATTAAATTGTGTCAGTACCTTTAGAATTTTCTTACTTACTTTCTCAAATTGATGTCAAAGTGACATTATCAAGACATCATGCTGCCAAGGTGCTAAGCACAACAGTTTGTAATGGTAAAAGACCTGTGGCGTCATTGGTCTTGGAGTATGGCAAACAGTGTATACTTCGCCAAGTTTTCAGTGACATTACAAACTAAAGTTCTTTCAACACAAGCTTTAAATTTTCTCAAACAAACATCTATTCTCATGTCATATCCGTGTTTGATAAATAGTTTAAAGGAAATCGGTCAGTTGGTAAAAAAACTGATTTAAAAATGTCCCACCAAATATCAACAAAATAAATTTGACATCATATGCATCATGCGTGAGTGGTTAAATCCTGAAACCAAATTGACCCTGAGCTTTATCAGCCACTTTATGTGGGTCCTCTTTGTGGCATGGCGAAGCGGGTATATGATAAACCAGGTTAGCTAAGACACAAATAGGACATGCATGAAAATTATCATAAAATGCGAGATTTAGTGTGCATATGGGAAGCTGGAGTTTGCATGCACCAGGTTTTCTCAGAGCTGGACGTGAAACATAGTGGACCATGAAAAGTCGGACGAGGTGCACGGACATATTTGATGTCTGGACATTTGCTGTTCCATACCGGTTAGATCTATGTGAGAATGGAAACAGATTTGTAGTTGGAATAAACTTAATTGGGAACATTTAAGTTGACCAGAAAATATAAGAGAAATTTAAAAAAAACGAAATCAAGGAAGCATTAATATGTGAACAAGTCATATTAACAACTAAAGGTATTAATAAAAGAGCCTTCCAAAAACCAGAAGTCTATATCAGGTCCACTAGTTGGGATCAATGTTAGGTCAAATGTTTCAACCATCATCATAAGTCATGATGGTTGAAACATTTGCCTAACATGATCCCCACCTAGAGGACTGATTTAGCTTTGGTTTTTGGAGGCTTCCTTTTTATTTTTCATTTATGTTCTATTTTTGTATTCTATTATTATTGCTTTTGTTTTCGTTTGTTTTGATCAAATTTCCTTTTTGGCTGAATTCAAGATTCAACTAACAGACTTTCAAGAAATAACTTTATATAAGCATTTTTTGTTTACTGGCATATCCTGTTACTTATGAAATTGTATTGCAGTATATGTACGTATGTAATTTAATAGTTAATAAATTATCGTTTGAAATGTTTGTTAATTGTTTCTATTCTCTTGATGTGAGTTTATTTGCCCTGAGGAAACAGTTATAAATGAGCCTCGACACAACAAAACCAACAATGTGGTAGTGCGCCCAGCGCAAACTAAGATCACTTTGGACATCCATTCAGTCTAATCAGACCCTTTGCTAATCACTTAAAGGGTAGCTGAGGGTCTAAGCTACCTCCATGCTGACAGTGATGACTCTGATCAGACTGGGCGGATGCCCAGGCTGATCTGAGTCTTCGCTAGGCGCACAACCACATTGTTGGTTTTGTCGCGTCGCAGCTCATATAATGCATAACAGCGCCGCAAAGCGGTAAGACTGTTCTGTTGAAATCGGATTTAAGGTGAATGGATTTACTTTCAGGGGAATCAACCCTGCTATTTTCATTTTTGCATCCCTTCTTAACAGCCACCAATTCTTAAAAAGATAAGAATTTGTATCGTGGGAGAAAAGCATTTTATCTTTTGTGTATTCCTTCAGTTTTGGAAGGTTTTTGTCCTCGACCAACGAAGCAAACAACAAGTCACAAAAGTGGTTCCCCTTTGTGTAAATGTTTTGAAAACACCTTAAATGTTTGACTTTAATCGTATACTAGCCATCGAGGAGTTTTCTAAAGTCTTAATTGCCATTATTTCACACTTTTTTTTCCTACTTTTGAGGCATTTTACACTAATGATACAAAAAATGTGCATATTTAGGATGTTTATACAAATGAGATAACATTAGATACTACAAACTGAATGTTATTTAAGTGACAAATAGGAAAAAGATACATCCATACTATACAAATTTGTATACTTGCATTGTTAATGATATCATTGATCTAAAATATCAAATTTTTAAATATGAAATTTTTAAATCGCAACGCTATAAAAGCGACCTACTGCTTATTCTCAGTGTGTATGCATGCACAGACTCTCAGTACCCTTCATGCGGATAACGTTGTATCAACATTGAATCAGCGTTGATTCAACGTCATGACGTTGAATCAACGGTTATTCAATGTTGATTAACCGTTGTGTGCCTGGTGGGTTAAGAACATACTCAGCTTAAGACAATTTAGTTTTCAACCGAAATGCACTGCCTCAGACTAGGTTGTTTATGTGCTAAGACCAGTCTTGTCTACTTGCGCGAGTCCTTTATCTTACAAAGCAGCACGTGTTGAAAGAACTAAAACTAATGTATAGTTCGTCTATATTACCCTGACAGAGGGTATTTTAAAAAAAGTTAAAGCCTGTATGGCTACTTTTGTACATTTAATACAATTCAGTATGAAACGAAAACTAAGACTATCAAATACATGACTGTGTACTTAAGCTTTGTCAGGTAAACTCTATCTGTTGACATGTGCGAACAGCTAGTTTCAGATCAGTCTTTGCATTCGTGCCGTATATCTCTGATTAAGAACTACTGTAAGACACTTAATATCTGCGGTATCAAAGTTTTGCAGCTTAATGAAAATGACGTATTTTGTCGTTCGGGATATATTATGGCTGCAGATAATAAAGAAAAGTTGATGTAAATTTGTGACAATTTGTCCAACCATTTTTATTACCAAACTATAGATTGTGGCATCTAATTGAATCACCTAATCAAGGTGTTTCTAATGGAATGCCACAATATACAGATTAATGGAACTCTATATAAAATGTCTCAAATACTCAGCAGGTTTTCCTTTTTTATGTGAACCTCTGTTTTTGCTGTAAATGGATTTAAATATCAGAGATTGGCATTCTTTGCCTTAACCGCCAATATCGGCAAAATTCAGTAACCGCGTAATATAAGCGGTGAAACTACAGAAATTAGAGGAAGACTCTAAAATCAGTATTCACGGATGCGATGGCTGATTTGACTGTCTGCTGCATGCTCATAGCTTAAGGTTCCTTTTAATGCGATGCCACTCACCACTCAAATTTATACCTATGATACAAATTATTGCTGCGCGCAGTCTTGCATTATGGAACTACGTACTGTACATGAATTTGTAATGAAAAAAATAGTAAAAATAGTAAAAAAAAAAATCGTGCACCAAAGCACCAAAAACATTTACACAGTTCAAGAAAATGTTACCATAATGATCTGACAACTGATATACCTGTATCGATGCATGAATTCAAATAACAACATACTCGGAATGCAGATATCCTCGCTTTCACACTGTAAAATATTACCCACATGCATGTTTTTTTTTTTTTTTTTTTTTTTTTTTTTTTTTAAATTTAAGTATCAAATGCACGACTTATGACCATTTGGTCGTTGTAATGTTAGTCTATTAATTTAGTTATAACAATATTTTTCGTAAATATATTCGTTTAATTTTGTTTGGAAAGATTTTAAGGCTTATCAACGTGCATGAATCTCTCCAATCAATTCTGCTATTATTCTTAGTACGACCCACACTAGCTCATACACTAAATGTCAGAATCTCTCAACGTTTCAGAGTTCAGACATGATAATACCTTTTTCTTTCAAAATAAACCCTTTAAGTATAAAGGACTGATGGACATTGAAAGGCCGTAAAACATGTACAAAATTAATAATCATGATAGCTTAGTAGGAAATTCTTAATTTCAAAAGATAATGAATATTCGGGTTAAATGTTTTAAACCTAGTAAACTGTTCTTTGAATAAAAACTTCTACTACAAAACAAGTTAATAATAGGCCGTTGTCTAGAAGCTAAGCGCACGACTTGCAACCCAGGGACCGTAACAGGTGTACGAGTTTATAAATCATGGTGAGCATTTGCGTTGAGCGTTAATGAGATATTACGCCCAAGTTCACTCACGCTCAAAACAAGTTCTTAATGGCACTGATATTATATACAGTAGTAACTATTTCTAATATAAAATCATTTCATACTAAGTCTACCGTAGACTGGGAAAATATGCAAAAATTTTAATATTTTCGAGGTTCCGCGAAAATAAAAATGTTGCTAAATGATTGTGGTGTTTGTAGCTTTAAAGAACTATAATCAAAAGCGTGGATGCAAACCGTCGCAAATATTGTAGCCGGGACACGACAAAACCAACAAAGTGGCATGTACGCCCAGCAAAGACTCAGATCAGCCTGGGCATATGCCCAGTCTGATCAGAGACTTCGCTGTCCGCATAAAGCTAGCTCATACCCTTATTCATCCTTTAGGTGCACAGCAAAGACTCTCATCATACTGGGTGCTGCCCAGGCTGATCTCAGTATTCAATGGGTGCACATGCCACTTTTTTTGTTCTGTCGTGTCGCGGCCTTGGTTCTTTCAGATGTATGGGTACACCAATAAGTTTTCCTGCCTTTTTACAATATTGAGTTTTTACCAGGTCTGTTTGTACACACCTTCAAAAAACGGTTCTACTCTTACATGTAATGGGAAGAATTTGCTTTTACGGAAGCAAATACTTTCTTTCAGAAGTTGATCTCCATTTAATAAGGGGAAAATAACAAGTTGACCATTGGCGATGCATCTCTTTGGACCTAAAGTATTTATCTGACCAGGCACTCATCATGGATCCTGGATTAAGATTTCAACATATACATAGTATCACATTAAATGTCATCTTGCTCATGTGACCATAACCGTTCGTACATGCTTTTGTTCTTCTGACCGATGGAAGCTGCATATAAAAATAGGCGTCACCCAGTGGCTTTGAAGGAGAAAATATTTAAATTGTTAAAATATGAGTGACCTTGAACAAAGGCTTAAGAATGACCTTGTCTCAAAAGTGTTCATTCAGCTGTCTACACATACAAAACTGTATACCCTCAATAGCGTTTAGCTTTTTCATATAAAGCATAAGGGAGCAAATTAGATCGTTCTGTAAAAAATCAAAGCTCAACCAAGGTTATCATTTTATCAAGGACTTCTTCGATTAAGGCGAGGATTTTCCCCATTAGACCGGCGCGACAGGTCCGAATTTTCAAAAGTATAAAGTGTGCAATTTTTTCTTAGCGGAGCTTCCACAAATATGTAAGCCGTATGAAATCAGATCATTTGTGATTCAGACCCAAAGACATGGGGAGATAATCCAGTCTGACCCTACATACCCTTAATTCAAGGTTTTCGCATACCTCAATTTTTGAGGTTATAAAAATATTGAAATCAGTCATTCATTTCATACATTTTTGTCATAAATGCATGCTAAATACATGCATATCACAATACAAAGCAATGATTTTCTTCTTGTTACGCCTGACTGGCATTTAAACATGCAAAACCACAGTTATACTTCCGGTCAAAGCGGCCAAAAGAGAACGCTTCACTATAACTAAAATACAAGTACTTTCCCCCCCCCCCCCGTGACCCAGCATTTCCTTCATGCAGCAGACTTATACGATGCAAGTACGCAATATATATGAGTGGGAAGCTGGGTCACGGGGGGAACGATACTCAATAAGCCAAAGAAGAAGAATGGTCAACAGTAGCACTGTGATCTTCAAGGATTTTATTGTGTACCATGACCTTGAAATGAGGTCAAGGTCACATACATACAGTCAAAACTATCCAGTGTTATCTGTTATGTAAGTAATGTAAGTCAAAAAAGGGTGAAATATATACAATAAATCATTATTTCAACGAACAGTTTGAGGAAAATTTACAACTTATCTCAACAATAACGTCAACGTCAACGTATGTTTAACGTACTTTACATAGACACAAACACTTGAAAATTCATTTTCCATGCAAGTTACAAGTCATAGTCATAAATGCAAAGCAAAAGTCAGTGATCCGTATAACTTTTAAATCATGGGGAAAATTCACGCCTTAATCGAAGAAGTCCTTTGATATTTCATAAGTCTCATGTGCTGCATACAAAATTTCAATATTACCCGTCATTAGCGTCTGAAAAATGACATTTTAAATGCTTTAAAAATATATGTACATGATGGCTGTCTTAGTCAAATGATCACAACCATTCAAACACAGTTGCTATCCCCCGACCCATTGCAATTTCATGGTGCAATTACTTTCGATTGGCTCTGTTGGTTCGGATATGAAACAATTGAATGAAACCAGTAGTTGCATAAAGGCCAAAAAAGGGCTACCACCTACGTACTATAAACTTGTCTATGTACTCGTTTAGTTTATTTTGTATATACCAACGTACATGTATATACATGTACCTAAATCTTCCATAGTTTAAGGAATAAACCCTATGTTCATGCAATATCCAAAAACAAAACGAAGCCTGATTTTTCCGTAAACAAATCAAGGTCAACCGAAGTTCATCATTCGAATAAACGTGATAGTTTATTATTCCCAAGTCTGGTATTGTTTGGGGAAGAAGACTTTTAGAGCTCTTTACCAGAGATGGGCATGGCAGCCACTTTTGGTCAAGTGGCCACGTTCAGTCGAACAAATTTCATTCCCAAACTCCTGGAGGCGGTGTATTAAATTTGGTTTCAGTTTGTCCGATGGCTTCAAAAGTGAAAAAATATTAACGGGCGGGTAGACGGACGAACCATATAGGACGGCTTTGCCTGCCTATCATACACCTTATTAATCCTATTAAACCCCCCAGGGGCGTTGCGTTTTTCGAAAGGGAGCTTAATTTAGAGCCTAAAGTGTAGTTAATCAGCCACTGCCAAAATACCTCCAATAAACAGTATTAAGGTGAATGGATATACTTTCAGAGGAAGCAGCTCTAATTTTACCTCCCTTCTCAGTACGGGTCAACTCTTAAAAAACTTTGCTACTCTAGGAGCTAATTCTTCTCTTTAAGAGTAGACCCTATTTAAAAGCTCTACCTCATCCAAAGGAGCAAACAAGAATTCATGCAAGTAAATATAAAGTTATTTTGGAATATAGTCAGGGGGGGGCATTAGAGCAGGGGCGTTTAATAGGATTAAGATACGGTAAATCCCCCGAAGCTGAGCTAAAATGGCAGAGTTACACCCACTGAAAGTGTACCCATATACCTTAAAAAAGTTTTCACACAATTTTCCCAATCAGCAGTTTACAAGTCAATGAAAATAATCGTCTCTCATATTGTATTATATACACAGAATTTTATTCTTACTACGGATTAATGGACTACTACACATATATTCGTCTTTGAGAGAACTACAGCTTTTGCAAAGCCATGAAGCTAAAACCTCGAGTCAGTCACATATTTTGTTTTCAAAAGTCAGCTTCAGTGAAGGTGGAACATAGAACATACTTGTTGTTTTAAAGAAACTTTTGAACTGTGTGGCTAAATGGAGTACTCATTTTTGCTTTTCTCTTTCGTTTGGCTTGAATCAACTTGATATGCTGCCCTTGTTTGGCGTCCGTCACGTCTAAAATATAACCAAAATATGTGTTTAAGTTTTAGCTTCCACTGGTATGTTTCAAATACCTGTACATAAATTCCTCTAGTCCACAACTTTAGTGACAAAACATAAAATTGCCCAAAGTATCAATAATTTAACGAAGTCGTTTGTCAAAGATTCATTTAGTGTTCTTGTATACACCGAAACATGAATTCTAATAGAGTAAAAGAATGCAGTGCGAAAGCAATTCATATTTTTAGTTCTTATATATGGCCCGTGTACACTTACTTGGAATGTCACTGTGCAATTAAGACAGTGTTTCTGTACATTCTTTAACGTTAATGGCTTATCTGCTTGTAAGAGAAAGCATACGGAAAAACCATGCTCTTATTACCTTAAACACTCTTACTAGCGTAGGCATTGCACATGATATTTCATGTTCGAGTTACAGTATCCTGTTAAACATACACTGCTAAAAATATTTAAAGGAACACCTGATATTTTTCCATAGACGACAGTGCAACGCATCCCCACTTTGAGGTTATATACTTTCGATCGATAAAGACACGGAATTTCCATTTATTTTTCCATATTTCAAAGAGGGGCGAGGTTACTGACTGCACAATTTTCGATCCGATATTTGTCCTGCCCTTATCCATGCACAGGTTTAAGTAAAACTGGAATTTTGCTAAAAATTTGCAAATTTTCAGAACAGGTAAAAAGCGTAAAAATTTCAACCAAAAGCAAAAGAACCATTTTGTCTATGAAAATGAATGTCTTTCAAGATCAACCTGAATGAGAAGATCCCTTTGAACTGAAGCTTATCAGATTTTATTGACTTCAACAAAATTACTCATTTTCAGAAAATAAGAAAATTGCAAAACTTGTACCATGGAAATGAGCAGGGCATCTGTTGTGTTTAAATTTTGATCGTCTTAAACTTCGATTCTTCTTAAAAGTGCTGCAAAAAGATAGAAATTCTTGCTCACTGACGGTCAAATTTATGGGCCGTTAAACTGGGCATATGTTGTAGTAACATCTATGGCAAAATACTTGCATTTTGAGCAGTGTAGTATTATATTTATTTCAAATCGAGAACTTAACTTAAGCAAGATAGATACTGACAAAATTGTCATTCTAGATAATGAGACACTGTGATAACAAATCTAACAATCATGTTAAAACTTATTATTACTGCACGCACAAAAATACCAGTCCTACGTTGCTTAAAGGCGTCACAATCCCGTGGTACATAAATGCAGTCAAATAAAGTTGTAACAAAATGTTATTGTGGGTGTGAAAAATAACAAGAAAGTAAAAGGAAAAAAAGAAACAATTGAACACTGCATGTAAAACTACAGTAATAGAAAAGGCAGACAGCAGGCACACGTAATACAAGAAATGGGATGAGATTGCATCTGCTAATGAAGACTATGATCCTAACATATATGAGCCGCGACACTAGAAAACAAACAAAGTGATAGTCAGCCTTGTGCAGACTCTGATCAGCCTGGCATCCGCACAGCCTGATCAGAGACATCGCTGTCTGCATGGAGGTAGGGGACCTCCATACGAACCGAACTTCGAACTAATTGTGTGCACCGCGGCGGAGGGTGAGGGTGAAGGTTTGGGCACAGTAAAACCGGTTTAAACCCCTCAGTAGTTATTACTGACCGTCCCAATGCGTACTTTCGTTGCGGTTGCATTTGTTTTATGTTCGGTGCTGTTTAATTTATTGTGTTCTCATTTTAACCATTCTATAATAAAAATAGAAAATAGGTAAAAATAATTGTTAAATGTTTTTCGTATAATTTGCTTCGCCTGTTATAACCCTTCTGTTGGTCTAAATTATTTAGTTCAATAAAGATAGCTGAGTTGCCACCTATTTGGGAAAGAGCTGCTGACTCGGCTTATCACTTGTTATTTATTGTTTGTTGGGATGTCTTTGTCAGTCTTTCCCTTTGATGTTGGGGATAGGGTTTGGGATCTGATTCAGTCAGTTCCTGAAGTGTAGTTACTCTTTAAATTTAGACGCTTAGCTACCCTTTAAGCGCTTACGGAAGAGTCTGATCGGACTGGGCGAATGCCCAAGCTGATGTGAGTTTGCGCTTTGGGCACAACTACTTTGTTGATCTTCTCTTGTCGCGGCCCACATGAACAATATACTCGTTTAAAATAACATAACTATATATAGCGATGATGGCATTCAATCATTCTATGGCAGGAGTTTACGAAACATCGCAAGAAAAAAAAGGACATTCCTAAATGCTTTTGATAATTATTCACAATCGTGTCTTTGCTCTCAATCAACACATATTTTGGGCAGACCAAGAAGCAAAACTGTGAATACCAATGCAGAGACAGCGTTATCAAGGATCATTAAGTACATGTCGGTTTTCCGAAAAAAAACTACTGTTTAAGAAAGCTTAATTTTCTGATATGCAAATTTCATGTCAACATGTTACAGTCTGCTGCAATTTGCGCGGGCATACATAGCAGTTTTAGGTGGAATCCATATTTAATGTTTCTTTCTAATTTAATGATTTTAACTGTTGTCGAAGTCCTCAATAAGCTTTTGCTTGATTCTTGTCTGTTGGTATATGTGAATTTGATCAGTTGTCGCATGCAAGTTTTGTCTGTACCACCTAGAAATTGTGGTATTATAGCTATGAACATCTGATGATAAATCTACGCCTTGCAGCGAACCCTACAGGCACACATTAAACCAACGTTGAAGCAACTTTGGTCCAATGCATGCACTATTGTGTGCATACAAGAGAAACTAGCAGACAACAGATAACATGAAAGTAGATCCAAAAGAAGCTTTCTCAAACAAAAAAAATTTAGTTATGTTGTTGTTTAAATAATGTTAGTATGTGAGGTAAATGTACAAATTAACATCTACATTAAAATCAAGACTACAGGCATATAAGTAGCTTTATTACATGCAAATAGGACAGAAAACAGACAACTAATTATGTTAAATACAGAAAGCGTTAAACAAACTCTCATGCTGTGATACAGTAAAGACATCAAAGTAAGTTTCTTTTCGGTTCTCGTCATGAGAACCGAAAAGAAACTTAGTTAGATGTCATTACTGTATCACGAAATTACATTTCGATATTGACATTTTCCACAGACTTTGCTCCAACAAATACATTAGCGATCAACTGGACCGTCGTCGATCCACAGCCAGCTGACTTCATTAGTCCTAAAAGGCCAGTAGGTACACATGACAGACTTTGGTTGGTTTGATTTGAGAAATAAGTGCGTTTCTCTGGTGTCTGTTTTCTTTCCTTTACTTGCATAATCTATGCTTATAAGGCATCCAAAAATTTTAAAAAAACCTATAATAGCGACATCTAAAATACAGTTCAAACGGATCACTGACCAGGAAAAGACTCTGCAAGGCGTCTGAGATCAGAAAAGATGTATTCTACGCATCTTGTTTATCATCGCGTGTTATCTACCAAAGCTTATTAATGAGCCGCGACACGACAATACCAACAAAGTAGCATGTGTGCCCCGAGAAGACTCAGTTAAGCCTGGGCATCCGTCGAGTCTAATTAGAGTCTTTGCTGTGCACCTACATGGTAGGAAAGGGTTTAAGCTACCTCAAATCGGGCAGCAAAGATTTTAATCGGACTGGGCGCATGCCCATGCTCTTTTGAGTCTTTGCTAGGTGAACATGCCACTTGGTTGGTTTTGTCGTGTCGCGGCTCGTTTTAAGGTGACTGAGTACACTCCCATATTATTCCACTTTTTTACGAGAAGGTTCAATTTTTGTGACTTCTCGGAAGCCTTTTAAAGTGAGGTTTACTAAAAAAAAGAAGGCAAACCCTTTTTTTCAAAATGAGCTAATTCCTTCTTTTAAGAGTTGACTCCAATTGAAAAGGGAGGCAAAAGGTGGTACTGTTGATGCTGCTTCCGCCGAAAAGTGTACCCATACAATTTATTTTTTTATCTTCTTGTGTGAAAATGGACCGAATTACCAAACTGCATGTAGTTTCGGATATAGCTACATACATTAATGATGGCAAAACGCACCAAAATAACATTGTTATTATATGCTGCCTATGAAATAACTGAGAAAAAATAAAATATAGCACAATTTCTCTGTATTTGTGGATGTCTTAGTCTACATATTTATGATGTACATGCACACATGTGATGATTTTCCCTAAGTTCATATCTGGCTAAGGTCTGCTCTTCAATGTCTCCATTTCCTTTTCACTCTGAGGTTCGCCCGATCGCTTATGAACACTAAAACACAAAAACATTTACAACATCAACACTTTTTTCTAGAAGGAAGGGAAGAGGGGGGTGAAATAGTAGATTCAGATGCTCATGAAATCCAAGCTCCCATCTATGCATAATAAAACGAAAAAGAAAGAAAACGTAGCTAAAGCTATTACATAGACTGTTTGCTCCCAAATTCAAACGACATTCCCAATATTTCTTAAAACTGGTGAGAGGTAGAAAATTTTCGAATTGATCATTCTTGATTTTTATTCGATGCATAACAAATAACAAAATCCTTTTTCTGTGTAGTAACGTGAGGCTTTGCGTAAAAAGTTTCTTTAAAAAAAATGACCTTAAACATGTCATTTCTGACTCTGAATAACGAGGGAGTAAAACTAGGCTGTTGGAATTTCCGTTTACTTTTACGTATTTTAGCATGTGACCAATGTATGTTATCCTCCTTAGGACCAAATTTGAATGATTAACTGCAATTTTATTCTGAATCTATGTTTTTCTACTATTTGATTCACTTATGTCTTATCAAATTTCGAAAAATACACTTTTTACGCAGAAAACCATATAATAATTATTCTTTCAAAATAGCATCACCATGCGTTACGCGTGCGAACAGGCGAATACATTTGTATTATTTCATTCATATACGTCCACCCTTGCAAGGACCGAGTTTACGCCACTGTTTACCAACAATATTTTGGCTGTTCTAACAATATAGACACCCTTCAGTGAAATTGCTCGGTTTTTGCATTACTGCTAATGGAAATTATTTCACAAAAGCATCCAAACGTTAGAACTTTTCGTATCATGTTATGTATAGCTATAAGATTCATTATGACATTACAATATCTATTGGAATTTTCATCGTTTTCGCGAAAATAAGCAAACAAAACCCCGTTTGCACTTGGCAGCAAACGGACTATAATACATTTCATGGACAAATTAGAGTAAAAAGAAGCAACGATAGAATCTTAGGGGGGGAATATGATACTGGAACACTTTAAAATTGACATGACATTGACAAGCAACAAAGGGCAGGAAAAAGTAAGAAATATAGTAAAACAATGGCCAGAAATAAATTGGTCTCTATCGGAAGTTTGCATGATACCAAATGTGACTAAATGCATCGAATTTAAGTCGCATTTCTTATTTATTAATGGGTACAATATGATATTTTGATACATCACTATAGATAGCAAAATACTATAGAATATAATATTATTAGACTAGTCCGCCCTTTACATGTAATACCAGCATCTACCCACACGTCTATACAATATATTGAATATAAGACATGTTTAATATTCACGCCATTTGTTAGTACATTGCAAATTAATTTTGTCTAAAATACCCAATGATTTATCATTGTATCATGCAAATGGAAAAAAATCATTAACGAACCTGCTAGCTGCTAGTATGATATGACCTGTGAAAAAGGGCGTTTGACCATAAATGTATTTTGCCAAAATTTAAAAAAAAAGTCGAGATTTTTGACTGCACAAATTTTGATCCTCTATTTATCCTGCCCATGTCCATGGACTGATTTTTGTAAAAAAATGAAATTTTGGTAAAAATTGCGGTTTTTCAGAACAGGTGATATACATAAAAATTTCAACCGAAATCAAAACAACCATTTGTCTATGGTACTAAATGTCTTATAAGCTGACTCGTTTGAAATGAGCACTTTGAACTCAAGTTTATAAAATTTTATAGACTTAAAGTAAAATGCCTCAATTTCAGAAAATTCAAAAATTGCAAAATTAGTTCCATGGAAATGAGCAGGGCATCAGTTGTATTGAAATCTTTGTTATCTTAAACTTCGGTCTCTCTTGAAGTGCTGTAAAGGAATGGAAAATTCTTGACAACCGTCGACTAGATTTATTGGCCGTTGAACTAGGTGTAAGTTGTAATAATGTCTTTTGTAAAATTATCAGCTGCCCTTTAAATACTTTGAGTATTGTATATATTTCGTATGAGGTAAATGAAAATTTCGTGTTTAATTTAGCCAATTAAAAGAAGTCATAAAAGCTGAGTTTTTAGCAAGCCTTGTAACTTTTACCCAAGTAGGATCTTCACAAGCTTTTATTACTTTCCCAAATTCAGCTTTTAGCAAGTTTATGACTTTTCACCAAATAGCTAAAACGATCATGCGATTCTAATTACTATGCACAACTACGGCATACGTTGATGATTCTTTATGTTAAAGAAAGAACATATGAGCAACGACACGACAAATAACAAAGTGACATGTGCGCTCAGGGAAGACTCAGACCAGCTTGTGCATCCACCCAGTTTGATCAGAGTCTTGGCTGTGCAACTAAAAGGGTAGCTTAGGGTCTAAGCTAGCTCCATGCGGACAGCAAGGACGCTGATCAGACTGGGCGGATGCCCAGGCTGACCTGAGTCTTCGCTGGGCGCTCATGCGACTTTGTTGGTTCTTCTCGTGTTGCAGCTCAATTCAGCTGTGCTTACCTTTGTTTTCGTCGACGCATAATAACAACAACAACTACAACTACAATCACTATCACCACCAAACAAGCTATCACTATTCCAACTATCATTCCAACGTTCGCCTTATCTGTCTGGACTGAAAGCACAACAGTAATTGAAAAGAATTAGCTTAATTTTGAATTTATCTCAAAACATTTGAGAAATCCAAGTAATATTTACTGACTGTAAACAGCACCGCATGGACAAATGTTAAAGTTTTCAGACAAATTGTCATACACTCTAGGGCGCAATGCTCCGATTCGAATATTTGATGTCTCATAAGCAGCTCATAAACTTTTGATTCCGGTAATAAAGTACACACGTTCATTATTGTTAAAAACAGTTTAGCATATTTCAGCTCTACAGTGCTTTTGTTGCACATTTTGCAAAAAAATTGCAAACTTTTAAACGACAATATGATCTATGGATTTGGAAAGAAGGATTACTTAAGCATATGTCTGTTGACATTTTTGCCCCAATTTATCAGATTTAAGAATTTTTGTGTGTTGACTTTTTCGGGTAAAATACTGATTTTTATTTTTTATGTTCTGTATATAAAAAGTCATGCTAGGAAAAGAATTGTTCAACGTCAAACAGGAGACCCTAGAACAAGTAAGTTACACATAAAAATTGAAGTGGCAGTATCAAAGATCGACAGTTTTCAGTAGAACCAAAATGATAAGAATGCATTAGGAAAATGCTTTGTTAACGATTATAAAGGCAAGTATTGGCAGACTTTCTGTTATGTGTGATTTAGAAATGACTGGGCCACCATCAATGTAGCAAATTATGATTTAACATGTCGTCTACAGACAATGGTAATTTGGTGTGTAAAAAAATAAAACTGATAATGTTTTGGACAAGGTTTTAAAAGGTATCCAGTTGGATTTTAAATACAGTTGTCTTAACTTTTGTTGTTGTGTATCCAAACAGCTACAAGATAGCGAAAATTCAGTGTCCAGGTGTTTTCATTGTGCATTACTGCTTCGCACAGAATCAATAATTACAGAATTATTGATCATCAGAAGTCTCTCTTATCAGGTATTTTTCTCGCTTACTTCACAAATAATTGTGCTTGTGTTTTTGGCGAAGAGTAAATAGTAATTCAGCCATCACTTCAGTTATAATGGCGTCAATAATAATCGCTAAACAAGAATCTTAGCCGGGAGGAATGCACAGTATTTCTCAAAAAAGGGAACCAAGTACTGGTAATTCTTATTGTCATTTCAGCCCATTATTATCTATAATACTAAATAAACGAAGTAACGCATAAACTGCAAAATTGGGTGGCATTTTCAAGCGTAATTTCTATACTGGTTCTTTGGCATATTGCTATCATTGATAATTTCGGTTAGCGTGTGTTTTAGTTTCACGTAGATTTAAAGAATTTGGGAATTAAATTCGTCTTTCATTTTAAATTCTCCCAAGTATTTTTCTAGAAACTTCGACTATTGGTCGAATTTTTTTGTCAACAATGGGTGCGTTCGAGTGAAATTATCGTGTACTCGAATACACGTTTTAAATTAATCCGGTCGTTTCGGTTCTGCGTCGTTATATCGCTGCTTAGCAAGTCCAACTTTAGCAGGTTCTATAATTATGCAAAAATCCGACCCATGAACGTACGTCATTCCCCATGAATAACGATTTATTTTTGTATTTTTGCTCATATGTCTAAACGGATGAAGATCTAAATGGTCATAGTCCCGACGGCCCTGGCTCGAAACGACCCATTTTCTTCCAGAACGATAGTCAATACGAGTAGCCAATCGAACTCGCCCATTGAAGAATAAAGCTCAACGCACATGGTCTTTCGAAAAGTTGGACGGACACACGGCGCCAAGTGTGTGCGGCTATGGTTACGTACCGCTGAGCCACTTGGGGAACGTCGTTAGGAGAATTAAAAATGAACTAAACTTTCGAAAAAACAAAAATTAAAAATGTCCAAGGTTAACACACATGCGCCAGGTAAGAAATGGCATTTTTTCCAGCGAAGCAGACAAATCAATTTCAATGATTCAACGAAGCTAAATAAGCCTTTGGTCTTCAGAGGGCTTGAGTAGTTTCCCCCAAAACGTTCCAGGACCCAATTTTTCCAGAAAAAAAATACCCAGGACAGGTCACATAACCAAGATGGCAAACATTTATTATTGTAAAAAAATTCAAAAATCTTCTCCCCCAGAACCACGCCGGGCCACGTAGCGCAATCGGTAGGGCACCTGACTTATGCACCTGACTCATAAGTTCAGAGGTCCTGGGTTCGAAACCCGGTCTGGCCACATACTTTCGTTTCTCCTTCCGCTGATTTAAGAAAGGCAGTTGTCAGTTACTGGCGAAAGTATGTGCACTTAGTACTGGTTAACCGCTTAGGAGGTCTAAGCCTGCCCAGGAATAGCGTGGTTAGGTTAACTGACCGCCCCGACATGACCTTAGCTGTTTACCGTGGACGTTAAGCATCAAATCAACCAATTCTCCCCCAGAACCACAAATCCTATGACCTTGAAACTTAGCATGTCGCATTAAGGACTCAAAAGCTCAACAAAATTTATATAAATGATGACCCTGGGATGACCTTGATCTGTTTAACGGCAAGGTCAACTTTTGAGTCACTTAGGTTTTTCTATAGGAAAAAGTGAAAAAAGTTGATGTTTTTTAGAAACAATGCGTTCTGCTACCTGAAAGTTTGTAGATGCAGACAACTAATTAGGTAAATGAAGCTTTAGTGAGTATTCATGGAAAAGGTCATATCTTCACCTGGGCCTAAGGCCATTTACATTGAAAAATTATAACTCGCTTTTTTTATATAAACTTGACCATCATGAAATATTTCCGCGCTTGCGCGGGCTCTTTTCTAGTGCTATTCTAAAATAAAAAAGAACATATCTATGGCTATAAACGCAAATAACAGTCCACCCAAGAAACCGAAAATAAGAAGAAAAGATGCAAGCGACAAAGACGAACAGTATAACTTCGACGAGAGAAACACCCTATCCACCATACAGAGGAGTTGCATATGAATACAATAAACAACAAAAACATACAGAAATATATAAACATATATATATATATATATATATATATATAAAAACAAAAAAAAAAAACAGATGTTCCCAGGGAAAAAAACACAATTAAAAGTACAACTCAGCCAAGACATTGATAAAAACGTGAGAAACGTAAACGACAACAAGAACTGCACACCTTTGACAATAAACATATCCACTCTAACACAAAAGAAATGTAGAAAAATACACAAACATCAAAAAGGCATTAAATTTATTACCCGTTTCAATATCCAAAATAAACTAGAAGCAAAAACGAGTTTTGTATAAATGACCACAATGCTAAAACAACACCAAACGGGACCTGCTGCATATGTATCATTCAGTTTGACCGAAGTCTAGTTCAAGCGATACACTGTGAACAGCGGACCGCCAAATAATAATTCAGTCCTTGGACGGACGCACGGCGCCAAGTGTGTGCAACTATGGTTACGTACCGTTGAGCCACTTGGGTAACGTCGATAAGAGAATTGAACTGAACTGAACTGAACCTGCTGCATAAGACGTTTCAACATTCAAATGTACAGTAACTTAAGGTTGCAAAGGCTAACTGTCAATTTATTGCTAGCCTTGTGGTCATCTCTGCCCATTGTGTTTCTATATTTGTTTAGGGCTTTAGCACGGAAACAGATAAAATGTATGATATTATGTCTTTTTATGAGAATAGGTAAAATAGAGTTAAAATATGTATCATTTGTTTTGTATGGCTTTTGATTTTTGTTGCACTGATGCCTGTAATTATCGAAAATGTACTATTCTATTTTGTTATTTGTGCTTCTTCCTTCTCTTGCCAGTGTCTTAGGTGAATTATGCCTTGAGACTGACATTTCCTAGGCATCTTTATTTACATTTTATGCGCAAACTCATAGTCTGTTCTGTTGCATAAATTGCTATCTTTTTTCTATTTTAAACCATACCAGAAAACACAAAGCCAAACATGGGTCAACCATGACTGCATACAACAACTGAAATCCGCATCTGGGCCCGTATTCATAAAGCCACTTAAGTCGTTGCTATGCTGTTGCTAAGGCTGAATATCTATAAAGGAGATTCCCTACAACTATGAAATTTGCTCTGGAGGAACAGTTTTTGTAAGACTGTTCCTCCAGAGCAAATTTCATAGTTGTAGGGAATCTCCTTCAAAGAAATTTGGCTTAGCAACAGCATAGCAACCACTTAAGTCGTTTTATGAATACGGCCCCAGAGGTTTCCACCCTGGAACGGACAGTAGTATAAACTACTGTGAAGCGAGGGTTGGACAACCACAAACCGGTTAAGCCCCCAGTAATTTCATTATTGTCCGTCCCAAGGCGGCAGTTTTGCTTTGGTTCTTCTTAGTTGTTTTATGTGTTGTTAGTTTCTATGTCTGTTATTAATATATTGATATTGTTTGTGATGTTCAGCCTAGCCCGTTGACCACCTTCATGGAAACTGTTTTTTGACATGGGTGCCGCTGGTGTTGTCTTTGGTGGTGACTAATTTTGTGTTGTGTCTTTCCCGCATGGTGTCTTGGGTTGGATCTGGGGTTGAGTTGTGTCAGTTCCTGAGAATGTTCCTTCTTACTGTTTTTAAAACTTGTTAAAACTTCTAATTCCAGCTCTGTAAAAGGTTTATTGCCCGTCATGTTTAAAAGCTACTCACGAGTGCTTGATCTCACCTCTGTACCGAAATAATGAATTGAAGTATACGTTCTCCGCTATTCGTTTCTCCACGTATCCTATAAGCTTTACGATTTAGCTAAATTGACCTTTGCTTGCCTGGTAAATGTTTCATATTCCGAAACATGTTGAGTTTATTCATTAAATAGTACAACATATCATATTTGAAAACAATTTTACATAGCATACAAAATCTTATTATATAGACCTTATTATTTAACTTCAATATTTTAATATATCCGGTATAAAAATGAAAATGGAACTATTTTGTGGCAAAAAATAGTTGCAGTTAATTATAGGACTCTGCCTTTGCACAATATTTTAAACTTATCTTACAAACCGGGCGAGACACACTCGTACAGGGACAAACTTATATAATACAACAGTATGTAAGCTACACAGTATCAACTGATAAGAAAAAAGTAGTTGATTCTTTTAAACTTGGTTCCTAAGCAAACTAGAAACATGGTAACTAACAGGGCCCCGCCTTTATGAAACTGTTGACAACATTTAAGTCATATGTGCCCAACCAGAAATAACAATACCAGCTTTCTATCATCATGCTGTTCCTTCATATTCAATATGTTGTTTGAAATTAAGCCTCTGGTAGTGTCATTAAGATATGGGCAAAATACACAATCATGATTGATTAAAACATGGGCAACAACTCTGTGAAGCAGGAAACTGATGTTACCATTCTTGCATTCTGCACACCTTCAGATTATCTAATGATGCTTTATATTTGTACCAAATTTTATAAACAGATCTTCAAGGCTTTAAAGTTATACAGAAGACAAGATCTCCATACCTAAAATAACAAAGGGAAGGTGTATTTATGGTTCCTTTTCTCTGCACATTGTCTGATGATGTTTATATTTGTACCAAGTTTTGTGAAAATATCTTAAACAGTTTTAAAGTTAGAGAGGAAACACGTTTTCTAGACTGTAAACTACCAAGGGGAAATGTAGATGAAGTTACAGTTCTTATTCACTGCTCACTGTCTGATGATGCTTTATATTATGTACAAGTTTTATGAAAATATCTTTGATGGTTTTAAAGCTATAGAGCAGACATGATTTCTATATTTAAAATTACAAAGGGGCATAATTCAGTAAAAAAAGTAGGCAGAGTTTGGATTCTAGTTCTCTGCACCTTGCCTGATTACACTTGTAGTCTTGTGAAAATATCTCTAATGGTTTCAGAATTAAAGAGCTGACACGATTTCTGTACTCAAAATTTCAAAGGGGCATAATTCAGTAAATAATGTAGGCAGAGTTATGGTTCTTGTTCTCTGCATATTGACTGATAATGCTTGACATTTTTACCAAGTCACATGAAAATATCTCCTAATGCTTTCGGAGTTATGAAACGGACATGATTTCTGTACTCAAAATTACAAAGGGGTATAATTCAATAAATAATGTAGGCACAGTGATGGTTTTTGTTTTCTGCACATCGTCTGACAATGCTTTACATATGTACCAAGTCTTGTGAAAATATCTTTATTGGTTTCAGAGTTATACAGCAGACACAATTTCTGTACTCAAACTTTCAAAGGGGCATCATTCAGTAAAAATGTAGGCAGAGTTATGGTTCTTGTTCTCTGCACATCGCCTGATGATGCTTTCATTTGTACCAAGCCTCGTGAAAATATCTTTATTGGTTTCAGAGTTATAGAGCAGACACAATTTCTGTACTCAAACTTTCAAAGGGGCATCATTCAGTAAACAATGTAGGCAGAGTTATGGTTCTTGTTTTCTGCACATCGCCTAATGATGCTTTACATTTGTACCAAGTCTCGTGAAAATATCTTTATCGGTTTCAGAGTTATGGAGCAGACACGATTTCTGTATTCGAAAATACAAAGGGGCATAAATCAGTTAATACTGTAGGCAGAGTTATGGTTCTTGCTCTCTTCACATTGTCTGATGATGCTTTACATTTGTACTAAGTCTTATGAAAATATCTTTAAGGCTTTCAGAGTAATGGAGTGGACACGATTTCTGTACTCAAAATTACAAAGGGGCATAATTCAGTAAATACTGTAGACAGAGTTATGGTTCTTAATCTCTGCACATCTTCTGATAATGCTATAAATTTGTACTACGTCTTGTGAAAATATCTTTATTGTTTTCAGAGTTATGGAGCGGACACGATTTCTGTACTCAAAATTACAAAGGGACATAATTCAGTTAAAGCTGTAGGCAGAGTTATGGTTCTTGCTCTCTGCACATTGTCTTACGATGCTTTACATTTGTACCAAGCCTTATGAAAATATCTTTAACGATTTCAGAGTTATGGAGCAGACACGATTTCTGTACTCAAAATTTCAAAGGGGCATAATTCAGTAAAAATTGTAGACAGAGTTATGGTTTTTGTTCTCTGCACATCGTCTGATGATACTTTACATTTGTACCAAGTCTCGTGAAAATATCTTTAACGGTTTTAGAGCTATTGAGCGGACACGAAATGATGACGGACGGACGGATAGACAGACAGACGGACGGACAAGGTGATTACTATAGGGCCTCCGCAGACTTCTTCTGGCGGGGCCCTAATGAATATAAATGTAAAAAGTAAAAAGATAGGCAATGATCAGGAATTAATAAATAAAATCCCACATCCCGCTCTCAAAACCAATAGTTTAAAAAAGCACACACACACGGACAAAATTGACACAAGTTCACGAAAGACACGCACGGTAAACCGAATGAGCAGCTCTTTCCCAAACAGGTGGCCATTCAGCTACCCTAATAAAAAACAGCATCACCATCTATTTTTGTCTATTTTATTTTTAACTTACAAAACAAAACAAAACAAAGGCATGGGACAGCGAGAAGAGTGGAAAACTTCACAGTCATTTCAAAGTGATATATTCTATATCAAAGTGATATTCTCAAATTTCGTTGGACAGCTAAAATATTGGCAACAATTACCAACTAAACGGTAAAACGGAAGTTGTGAAACAAATATGCTTCAGATAGAACAGAGACAAGTAAATCTGTGCTATAATGTGCTTGTTTAAAACAAGATTCGTCCGCTTAGTGAGTGGATGAAAATTCCGATGTATATTAACAATGGCCAGATATGTCAGAGAATCAGGATCAGGCAAGTTTTGAGACGGCACAGAATAAAAAGCGCAGGCTTAGCATAGAGACAGGTATATATCAATAAGTTTAGACCGTACATTCAAATGTGGAATTCGTTACCGTTTATCTCGTGGCCTCTCTAAGTAAAAGTTTCAAAAGCGTAGAATATGTTCCTGCCCATTTTCAAGAGGGTAGATTGAATGATTTGGTTCCTATGGATCAATTTATTTCTCATCAATTTTTTACTGGTCGCTATCCTCTCTTGGAAATGACGACACCATTATCTAACGCGGTGGTCAATTACTGAGAAGTGACAGTTTCCTAGTGACTTCAATAACTCTACAGTTATTCATCTAAATAAACATATATAATGAAATACCAAACAAAAAATGTGGTAAGAATAAATAAAATTGCTAAAAAAATACGATACCATCATGTCTTGACAACGACATACACACATAACTGAGGTATATTTTTTTAATTTGCTAACTGTTCTTTGATCGGGTTGTTTAAAGCATTTATGACCATTTACGTACGGTTTGTATGCTGTCGATGTCGCCATTCTCAGGTACTTATTCCATTATATCATCATACGAACTGATTGTGTTTTAATAATTTTCTAGAATCATTATCCATGTTGATTTCCTACGGTGTGCCGTTTTCGCCGAATACCTTCCAAACCGTAAAAGAAATAGTTCTGTAGACATTTCAGTCGTTAGTTCTAATGAAATGCTTTCGATACCAACACGGTAAACAAACACTTAAATGTTTATATTAAAGAGGTACAACTGAACTCAAAACTCGACAAATGGTGTTGATTCAGAAAAGCCCTCGTATGGTAATGGATACAGAAAATAGCATTGTCACAATGCATGGACTTCTCTATAGAGGCGACATACTTTCCATTCTTACAATGTCCCGTCTCACAGACTGTCCTTGTTGTAGCCAATATTTCTGTGGAACACAAAGTCGCTGCTTGGGTCATCATTGTATGAATAGAGGGCTTGTGAATCTTTTCTTTAGAAGATGGAGCTTGTCTGTGTATACTTGTGTGCACTCGTTTTGTCGTTTCATTTTAACTACTCTTCATGTCGATGCCACAGAAGGACTACGGTCTTTGAATATGGCATTCACTATAGATAATTTTATTGTGTACTTGTATAACTGTCAGCATTATGAAGCGATATTGGTGGCCTACCTCCTATCTGTATCTACTGCTTCGTTTTATAGTCTTTAGCCACTCCTGAACTTGTCATTCCCATCTATATCAGCGATAAGAGCTATTCAAAATAATGCATGTTTTAAACATGTAAAACTCTGTCGTCTTTGATATTAATTTTAAACCATTTGGGCACCAGAAGCACATGATTAACTGCACCCACAAGTGATGTAAAACTTTATTTATCAACATTAGCAGAACAAATGACGTTCAGACAATTGATGACTGACGCATATAAAACAATTTCGAAGGTGTACTAACCCCTACCCGATACGAAGTCATGTCCCCTTACTCCATGTACTGCCTGGTCCTTCGGGGCCATTTAGCTCATTTTGAGTCAGCTTGATAAAAAAGAGTTCAGCTGAAGCCATTGCTAGGGGACGTGAGCAGGGTCGCCAAATTACAATGTGAGCTGTGTCGCCAAATTACATTACTGAACAGGAACAGACTCAGTTAAACTGAGACTGCTATTTTGTGTGTCTTTGATGCGTTCCTTGCTTCCAGTGGACCTTCCTTCAGAATTTATCTAACAGTTGTTTACAACAAACTTCCCCACTTAACATCTTATCCTCTAATTTAATGTTTGATGTGTTAAGTGTTTTATTATGATTTGCGATCAATGGTCAGTCCTGTTAGAACTTACTTGTGCATTCTGTTTATTATTATTTTTACTTGTTTTGTTTTATATTTTACCACTGTCCAGATGTCACTTGATGACAGCCATTCTCGTCCACTCCACCACTCATGTTTTTCTGACTTTCCCTTAATCACAGTCCGCAGTGTTCCGCTAGCACTGTAAGCTGCATCTTCACCAGAAGAAATATAATGAAATATCCATCGCTACGCTGTATAACATTTTTTACAACTTTCACAAAAAGATCCCGCAAAATGCATTTTCTGTGTCTGCAATTACATGTATTACTTTCCTGGGGCAGAATCTAAGTAAATTAACGACTCCATCTGGTTGACGTTGTCGGTCCTAGACACAGGAATTTATTCGGACTTTAGTCTTCCTCCTTAGTACCAACAGACGTGTCATAAACCATTCTAAGTTTAGTGGTCCCTTTTTCTGAGTTTGACAAGTGTTGCTTTTGACAGTATTCCTTTATTCATTTTTCACCGTTAAAATGATGCCTAGTTATACTGCAACAATTATTTTCATTCAATAGCTCTGGTTTGTGTGCAATGTGAAAATAAGTTGTGTGCAATGTCAAAATTTACACTATACCATTCCGCACCCCAACCAAGGTATTCAACGGGCAACAGTTGCACAAACTCAATACAGATACAACGCGAGTGAAAATCAAACTTAACAGCCTTTCCCTAGGTAGGTGCTCTTGCAGGTCATGCTTTACTGAGTAACTCTGGATTGTGTTTAATCTACTTACAAATGAAATCAGTATACAAAAAAGGCGAGTTAAAGACTCTCTGACAAATCTGGCCTTTCCTCTTTCAATGTTCATTTCACGTAATATCTGCTGTCTGCATATTACGATTTCGTAAAATGTTCGCATTGCTCTGTCATCATCCGTGTTTATGAATGAGTCATGCATGCTAAAGGTTTCTGATTTCTGGAAATATTCAAGATCTGGTAATATGAAGCTGGACCTGTGCACTGGTATCATAACATTTGTTTGGCTTGTTGTATTCGTCTATTATTTTCAAAGTATTGTTATGTTTGTGGGCTATGAGACACTCAGAAATAACTAAACACCATTTAACTATACTATTTAATATTGGAGACTGCTATTAAAGAACTACCATGTTGATACACAAGCTTATACTATAATACTGAGAGGTGGCTGATAAACCTTAGTAATGAAGAAGCTTCTGTCTGATAGACTAGCTACAACTCTTGATAACAATATTCTGCATCTCCCTCTTCAAGTTTAAAATTTATAAATTTGAAAAATATATATTTTACAAAAATGCAGGTCAAAATATATCTGCTAATGTACTGTATAATCTGGCTAGTCTACCAAAATGTTTCAGTTATTTTTCTGATATAAATTTTCTCACACTGTTTCTGTTTACAAATCAGATTATCCATTAAGTATTTGTTTAACTGCGGTAAGATCCCGAAATCATAAGTTTTGATCAGAAATACAAATGTAAATATCCATTTAGTAATTACTGTAAGAATGTATCTTTGCCATTAACTGAGTGATAAGAGATTACTATCATAATCATCTTAAAGCTATCTACTACACTGTTTACAGAAAGATAACAACATAGCATTGAATTAACAGGTTTAGTACTTATTTTCCCAAACTTTCTCGATTTTAGAATAATTAAGAAAATAGAAATTTTCTGTCTTTGGCCCAAACAATAAAAATATACCTTAGTACATTATAGGTAAACCTGAAAATTATATGCTTTGTTGTTATGACTTGTAAAGATTACGTATCTCTACCACAATATTTATTGTATAGGGGATTATTGTGCCCCTGTATAATCCAAATTTAGAATCACTTCATCACAAAATCAGCATACCTTTTTGGAATTTTCACTTCTCTACCACTAGATGTAAACTTTCTTGTGGCATTTTGTGAATCTGAATTTGAAGTGCTATTATCAAAAACTGAATTGTCACTTTGAATTTCCTCTTGACAGTCATAGAATATCTCTGGGTCTGGTATCCTATTCTCCGTCGTTTTCATCAGATGACGTCGGTTTCGGCGTAACATTTGACCTTTGTCCGTATGTATGTTGTACGATCTCGGTGTGTCGGCTTTACTCTCTACCGTGCCCGGTTCCCATGAGTTGTCATTTCTAACTCGGATTTGGTCCCCTGGATTTAATTCTGGTAGTGGTTTTGCTCCACGGTCGTAGTATTGTTTTTGTATATGCTGCTTCTTTTTCAGCGCACTTTGCACTTTTCTGTTGTCATGGCTTGGTTTTAGAAGAGACTCATTAACCGGTGGCTGGGTACGAGTCCTTCTACCCATCAGCATTTGTGTAGGTGACATATCAATGTCATCAATTGGAGTGTTTCGAAACTCTAACAATGCTAAATATGGATCACTGTTGCGTTTCTTAGCCTTTTTCAACAGTGTTTTACATATCTTCACATTCTTTTCAATAAATATCCATGCTTTGTAAATATCTTGGAGAAGATGTCACTTGTTTAAATCCATAGTTTTTAGCAAAGTCCTTGAACTCCATGCTTGAGTAAGCAGGACCATTGTCACTCTTCAAGGTGACAGGAATTCCATACCTCGAAAAATTCTCTTTCCGGATATTTATAACTGTTTTGCTTGAGCTGCTAGCAATTTTCTTGACTTCAAAGAATTTTGAATAATAATCTGCTATGACAATGTATGTCTCTCTGTCAAGTTCAAACAAGTCCGTAGCACATATTTCCCATGGCTTAGTTGGTACTTCATGCGGTATCATTGGTTCTTTTTGCTGCGCTCCTCTGGATTCATTGCATATTGCACATTGACTAATAATGTCTTTTATCTGTGCAGCCATTCCTGACCAAAAGAAAACATCTTTTAATCTGTTCATACACTTGTTTATACCTAGATGACTTTTCTGGTGTATCTGCTCAATTACGGATTTTTGCATGGACTTAGGAATAATCACTTTTTCGCCTTTGAGCATTAATCCATCGAAATATGAAATTTCGTCTCTAAAGTTCCAATAGTGTGTGATACGTTGATTAAGCTGTTTCTTGTTTTCTGGCCATCCATTTAAGACTATGTCTTTGAGAATGGTTAATTCCATATCTTTGTGTGTTTCTTCTCTAAGCTCTGACAATTTTGCTTGAGAAACAGGGAGAGTTTCTATGCTGAAAACACTATAGTCAGAATCACAGATGTAATCCTCATTTTTACTGATACATGCTCTACTCAATGTGTCAGCAATATATAGTTCAGTACCGTTTTCGTAGTTCACTCTGAGGTCATATTTCTGCACCTTTAACATCATTCTTTGAATTCTTGGCGGTGTTTGTGATAAAGGTTTCTTAAAAATACTTTCTAATGGACGATGATCGCTTTCTACATGTATGGGACCTTTGGCAAAAATGTATTCATGAAACTTCGTTGCTCCGAATACGATCGCTGCCATTTCCTTTTTCAATCTGCGCATAGTTTTGCTCAGATTTGTTGAGTGACCTAGATGCATATGCAACAGGGTGTCCATTTTCATCATAGTATTTTAAAACTGGCGCTGTAGTTATAGCCTTTTTCAGTTCTTTGAAACTTTCTTTTTGTGCGTTGTCCCAATGCCAAGCTACATCTTTTTCAAGAAGTTGTCGTAGTGACTGATTTATTCCTGATAAGTTTGGAATAAATTTTCCAAGATAATTCACAGTTCCCATGAACCTTTGCAATTCTTTCTTATTTTGGGGTTCTGGAATTTCAAGAATAGCGCGAATCTTTTCTTCATTAGGTTTTAATCCATCTGGACCAAAAATATGTCCAACGTACGCTACTTCAGACAGTCCTATTTTGCATTTAGCTTTATTCAACTTCATGTTAGCCTGTCTGATTCTCTCTAGAACAGCACAAAGTCTTTCATTATGCTCTTGTGTGTCTTTTGCCCAAACTAGAATATCGTCGGCAATTATTTCACAACCATCCTGATTTTCTAGAATCTGTGACACAGTTCTTTGGAAAACTTCACTGGACGATTTTATTCCAAAAGGCAACCTTAAGTACTTATATCTTCCAAATGGTGTATTAAATGTTGTGTACCTTTGACTGTCTTTTGTCAATTTGATTTGCCAATATCCATTTGACGCATCAAGAGTACTGTAAACTTTTGCATTACTCACTTTTGCTGCTACCTCTTCCACTGTTTTCATTGGATAATGTTCCCTCAAAATACTTTTGTTTAAGTCTCTTGGGTCTAAACATAATCTTACATCTTTGTTTGGTTTCTCTACTACAACTAGCGAATTTACCCATTCTGTAGGTTCTGAAACTCTTTCAATGACCCTCATTCTTTCTAGTCTACTTAATTCCTTTTTTACCTTGTTTTTCAGAGCGAACAGAATTTTCCTAGGCGGATGTATCACTGGCTTAGCATTGTTATCCAGCCGAATCTTATATTCTGTTGACAAACAACCTATTAAATCCTTCAAACATCATTGAAATTTTCAAGAATTTCTTCACTTGTTACTGATTTGTTTAAACCATACAGTCTTGAAATTAAATTGAGTTCCAAACAAGTTTTAAGTCCAAATATGGGTGTTGCTTTGTTTTTGACAATTTCAAAGTCTACGGGAACATACTTGTCTCTAGTTGATACTAAAAGTGTTACTCTTCCAACAGTGTTTAACTTGTGACCTGAGTAGGACGCTAATCTTGATCTTGATCTCTGAAGTGGCTTATTGCTAATTTGTTTGTACACATGTAGTGGTAATACATTGCACTGAGCTCCAGTATCAAGTTTCACACTAACCTTCTTTTTCAAGATCTTGACGTTTACTTTCCAGTCATTTACTTGCTTTTCAGTGTCTACTGAATTTAAGAAAATGTCTGAGTCATTGTCACTGTCTTGCAATTCATGCATTTTCTTGCTTTTGCATTTCTTAGCAAAGTGATTCCTTTTATTGCAGTTTTTGCAAATTTTACCAAAAGCAGGGCACTTATGTGGATCATGTTTATATCCACATTTTCCACATATTTGTGAAGTCACTGCTTTATTGTCCGCACTTGTGTTTTGTTTGTTCTTTTACAATGTCAACATTTCCTTCAGCTGTCATGCCTTGCATTGCCTTCAATTGTTTTGACGATGTTTCTGCAGCACGACAAATGTCAATTGCTTTCTGGAGAGTAAGGTCTGTTTCTGGAAGTAATCTGCTTCCCACAGTGTCCTGTTTTACTCCACAGACAAGTCTGTCCTTGATAAGCGAATCTAACAAGTCTCCGAACTCACATGATTTTGACAAAATTCTAAGACCTGTCACATAAGCGTCAATAGATTCACCTTCATGCTGATTTCGAATGTTAAACTGGTGTCTCTCATATGTCAAATTGCTTTCGGGACTACAGTATTTCTCATACTTTCCCAGCACTTTTGCCATTTTCTTATCATCTCCTGGGCTGTCTCCGTCTTCATCCCATTTGAATAAGTTGAAACTTTCAACAGCATCCGGTCCGATGACATGTAACAATGTTGCACATTTTATATCTTCTGGTTTGTTGCAGTAATGTAAATTTCAAACTGCTGCTTGAATTTTCTGAAATTTTCTTTCAAATTTCCACTTAACAGAAGTTTTTCAGGAGGATGTAAGTTTTTCGCCATTTTGTCAGTAAATTTATTAATCCAATTTTATTAATTCAATTATCCAATTAAACTTCTGACACCATGTTATGTTTGTGGGCTATGAGACACTCAGAAATAACTAAACACCATTTAACTATACTATTTAATATTGGAGACTGCTATTAAAGAACTACCATGTTGATACACAAGCTTATACTATAATACTGAAAGGTGGCTGATAAACCTTAGTAACGAAGAAGCTTCTGTCTGATAGACTAGCTACAACTCTTGATAACAATACTCTGCAAGTATAACCTGTTTCGTTCAGTGACTTTATACTGACAGCCTATAAAATACGTTCTGTAAGTTTTCTACTGAATAGATTCTTCCTGTTAGTATCCAAGAAAGTCAATTCGTCCTTTTAGTATTCCGCTAAGTTAATATTTTACTTTTAGTATGCCACTAATTACATTCGTCTAGTTATTTTCTCACTAAGTAAATTCGTTTTGTAAGTGTCCCGTAGTATCCCACTAACTAAATACATCCATTAAGTGAGCCGCGAAACGACAAAACTAACAATGTGGTTGTGCGCCCAGCGGAGACTCAGATCAGCCTGGGCATCCGCCCAGTCTACTCAAAGTCTCCGCTGTCCGCATGGAGGTAGCTTAGGCCCTTAGCTACCCTTTTAGACTTTAACGAAGAGTATGACCAAACTGGGCAGATGCCCAGGCTGATCTGAGTATGCACTGGGCGCACAACCACATTGTTGGTTTTCTCGTGTCGCGGGTCAAGTAAATATTGCCTATTGGAATTCCAATGAGTAAACTCGTCCGGTTAGTATTTTAGTAAGTAAATTCGTCCTATAATTGTTTTACTACGTAAATTCGTCCTGTTAGTATCCTACTAAATACATCGATCTGTGAGAATCCGGCTAAGTAAATTCGACCTATTAGTATCCCACTCGGTAAATTCATCCTGTTTGTATCCTACTGTGTAAATTTGGCCTGTTAGAATCCCTCTAAGTAGATCTAAACTGTTAGTATACCATTTTGTAAATTAATCCTGTAAGTGTCCTATTAAATACATTCGTCCTGTAAGTGTCCCCCTAAGTCAATTCGGCCTGTTAGAATCTCTCTAAATTAAGTCCTATAGGAATCCTACTAAGTGATTTTGTCCTATTAGTATCCCACTATGTAAATGCGCTCTGTTATCATTCTACTATTCTAATTCGTTCTCGTTGTATTAGGACAAATTAGAATAGTAGGGTGATACCCCTCAGTAAATTCGTCTTGTCAGTATCCCGCCTTTACAAATTCGTCCTCTTAGCATCATACTAGGCTACTTCATATAAGTTCATCCATTTTAATTCGTCCTTTAGTAAATTCGGTCTGTTAGTATCTCACTAAGTAACTTCACCCTGTTAGTATCTTACTAAATTCATCCTGTTAGATCTCACTAAATCTATTCGTCCTGTCAATGTACATAGTTCAGTCATCCTATTAGTATCCCACTAAATTTATTTAGCCTGTTAAAGATCTGAGTTAACTAATCCTGTCAGTATCCCACATATATAATTCTTCCAATAAGTATGCTTCTAAATAAATTCATCTAATATGTATCCCACTAAGTTAATTCTTCCTGTTAGTGTCCAACTTAATTACTTCGTCTTGTTAGTTTCTCACTAAGTTATTTCGTGTTATTAGTATTCCAAAAAGTAATTTTGTCCTATTAGTATTCCACAAAGTAATTTTGTCCTGTTAGTATCCCAATAAGTTCTTTCGTCCCGTTTGTATCCCCTAAGTTAATTCGTCCTGTAAATATCCCATTTAACTTTGTCCTGTTAGCATTCCAATTAGTAATTTTGTCCAATTAGGATTGCGCTAAGTTCATGCGTCCTGTTAGTATCGAAATAAGTTTATTCGTCCTGTTAGTATCCCAATTAGTAATTTTGTCCAGGTAGTATCCCGCTGACTTCTTTTGTCCTGTTAGTATCCCACTAAGTAATTGTTCCCGTTACTATCCCACTAAGTCCTTTCGTCTAGTTAGTATCCCGCTAAGTTCTTCCTTCCTGATTGTATCCCCTAAATTAAATCGTCCTGTTAGTATCCCACATAGCAAGTTTGTCCTGTTAGTAAGTCACTAAGTAATTTCTTCCAGTAAGTATCCCGCTAAGTTCTTTCGTCCTGTTAGTATTCCAATTAATTTCAAACAATATTATACAGTCCTCTCCCTCAATGTGACAAGTAATCTACAAAAGGTACAATGGTAATTTATCCTGTTAGTATCCCACTAAATCTATTCGTCCTGTCAATGTACTGTGTTCATTCATCCTATTAGTATCCCACTAAATTTATTTAGCCTGGTAAAGATATATGTTAATTCATCCTGTCAGTATCCCACACATATAGTTCTTGCTATAAGTATGCATCCAAATAAATTCGTCCAATATGTATCCAACTTAGTTAATTCTTCCTGTTACTGTCCCACTAAGTTACTTCGTCCTGTTAGTATCCGGCTGAGTTCATTCGATCTGTTAGTATCCCACTACTTAATTGGTCTTGTTAGTATCTCACTACGTTTCTATCCTTTTCAGCCGTAGCATATTGTAGTCAATAACAAAATTGTTGCCATCATAAAATCATAAAATCTCCAAGATCTAAATATCTTGTCTAACTGATCTCCAGAGTCCTATCATCAATGCTTCTGTTGTCATTCGTTGCGGTGTTTTTCTTTTTAACTTTTTTCACTATGGAACCGTTCCTTTGCACAAACATCATATTTGATTTTTTCTCATTACACCGACTGATCGTTCTTCCTTCCTTTCTGTCCAGAATATATCAATGGTAATACTGAAGTTTTTTCCAGGCACAGTTCTTCATAATCCTTTCAGGAACTGACTAAGCAAACGGCGAGTTCAAACAATCAGGATCTTTTTCATGACAACAAACCAGCTTTGACATTTTAATTATGTTATCATCATTTGTCCCTTTACTAGATGGTTCTCCCTAACAGAATCCAAAAGTCTCCAATTGCTGTCAGTAAGCATATTCTATGTATTATAGCTTCAGCAGATGATAACACTGCTGGATCTGCTGTTTTGTTTGGTATGGACTTATTTGTTTCAAACAATTCTATACTGTGTTTCTCAAACGCTCATTGCTCTACCAGTAGGTACCATAGCTTTCAGTCCTTAAAGTAGAAGAAATATCGCTGTTTCCGGGTCTTGAACATTTTAACCATGTCTTGTACGTCTGGCCTTCTGAATATTTGCTTCTATACTCTTTATTTTATTTTCTTGCCATTTTATAGCCTTGAAGGAATCTTGGTGTAAAGAAGAAATAATTGACCAATCTTGACAAGTAACACCAGATTTATATACATGTATTTTCATCAGAGGATTTTAGTGCATAACAACATCGAGAGCGGATTTGTGGACACCGTAGCAGCATTACAATACTGCACATAAAGTGCACAATTAAGCCAAGCAAGTCATTTTCGTTTCCCTGATGTGTCCTTGCTTCCAGAAAACCTGTCTTCAAAGTATATTTTATTATCCATTATGCCACATAAGTAGAGGTATTTTTGGTCCTTATTCCACAAGCAATGCACAGTTAACTTGAAGATTTTCGTATGTCATTCAGACTCTCAAATCGTAGCTTGTGATGCTTAAAAACATACAGAGCAGAACTTATGCAACATTCGTTTGTTATTTTGTGGCCTCTATATGCACCTGAAAATTGTAACTGTTAGAATTTTTAACAAATATACGGTTACTGAAACAATGCCTACTTCCAAAATACTTTTATTGCAATACATACTAGATAAAAGAACACACAGGGGACTCGTACATGGCATCACAATACTTTTGATGATATATGAAATAAAATAGACACAACACAAGGCTACCTACTTTCACATGTTGCGGTAACTGCTGGAGACCACGCCTGTGTGACGTTTGATGTAGCAGCACAAGTATAGCTAGTTTCCCCTGATAATGAGCCTGTCCGACAGCCAGTAATCGTAGTCGCAGTTCCTAACACATACTGGTAACTCGACTTCTCCGCCCGAGGGACGTTTAATAAGCCACAAGATCTCACTAAAAATATAAGGAGCACTTAATAAAGAAATACACTGGGCACATTCGGTATAATCACTATGTTAAATCCGAGCAATACCTAGGTATTACTCGGGTTTACTAAAGTTATGATTCCGAACCTGCCTACTGTCAACGCCATAGCTATATGCAGAAAAATAATGAAATGCACATTTCAATACGGAAAAGAAAGAACTATTTAATGCGTGTACGTTGGTTAGTGAAAGAATATAACAATCCATCATGAGTGTCCATGTAGGATATGGAAATCTCACCCGAGGGGTCGGAATTTCAACCATGGATGAGGCTTGCCGAGTCCCTGGTTGAAATTCAGACTCCGAGGGTGAGATAACCGTATCCTACATGGAATGGCTCATGATTGATTATTTTTCTCCCACTCTTAGTGGATTTTAAACCTCAAGTCAGATTAGGCTTCAGAACAGGAAAATTTTATCTTTTTAACCAGTGATCTGAAGTAAATTTTGAGCAGTCCAGTGTGTTTATTGGCGGAAAACACGATGTGTGGGCTGTTTTTTCTTCCAAAGGGCGAAAACAAAATGCAACTTAGCCTCTCACGTCACGCGCGTCAAGTTTGCTAGCTTTTTTTATTACCGTTTTAGTGACGTCATTAAAATTGAGTGACGTCACAAACCTATGATCTGCTATCCAAAGTCATCCGACATGCTTGCGTACTCATTTTGTTCATTTAAATTAAAATATTAGTCAAAAATTGAAAAAGTCTGGTTGCTAATATAAGAAAGATATTGCCAGGTGTAAGATAGAAGTTTCTTCTATGAGCTGAGGGCCTATCTTATATATGCAAAGGTGGTATAAAACTTTATTTCCATCAACCAAAAGTCTCTCCAAAGTAGTTTTTTTGTTTTAACACTCATTATGTTGTTTCAGCAATAAATTGAACTAGCCAAGATTGTCCTTTTCAGTTTCAAACATTAACTGTTTATTGATAAATATTTAAATAAAGAAAACATTTAATAAGCATGACCGCACCAATATACATCCTTCACTGTTTTCTAGCCTGTTTATACATCGTTTAAACTTGTCATGTGTGTGTGAGAGAGAGAGAGAAAGAGAAGGAGAGTTCTACTATGCATCCAATTATTGTGATTGTTCCTACAACTTTCGGGTAACTCCAAGATACTTATACGAACATGAGCCGCGACACGACAAAACCAACAATGTGGTTGTGCGCCAAACGCAGGCTCAGATCAGCCTGGGCATCCGCCCAGTCTAATCAGAGTCTTCGATGTCCGCATTGAGGTAGCTTAGACCCTAAGCTACCCTTTAAGCGCTTAACGAAGAGTCTGATCAGACTGGGTGGATGCCCGGACTGATCTGAGTCTGTGCAGGGCGCACAACCACATTGCTGGTATTGTCGTGTCGCGGCTCAGTCATATCTTTGAGTAGTCTGAGAAATACCTGAGTATATATCCTCGAAAAGTCCGAATGAATACCTGGGTATTGCTCGGGATTACCCCAATAATTATGCCGAACGTTCACATAGATTGTCGCAGTTTGGCAGCATTTACTGATCTGCATATAAATTATGTACGAGTCAAATACCTTTAACACTCCAGGTAGGCGGCAATCGAAAACGCTCATGCAGTCGACGAACGCGGGTCAAAAATCGTTAGAAGCAGCGTTTTCGATCGCAAATTGTCGCAAATTTGCAATCGAAAACGCTGTTTGTAACGTATTTGATCCGCGCTAATCGATCTTAAGAGCGTTTTCGATTGCCGCATACCCTGTGTGTTTAACACGGCGTTGCCTCCAAATGCCTTTGCGGCTTTGGAGTCTGGTAACGTTAAAATCGATGGATGAATGGATGGATGGATGATAACTTAATCATCTCCATCCAAAACTGGACGATGTACACCTCTATGCGTACTGGACAGACAATGTCACGTGGCAACTCAGTCACGTGGCGGCTAAGATCCATCGACGTTGTGTCCCTAAGAAGAGTCATTCGTTAGAGATGTGTAGCTTGCCACTCCAAGGGAGTATTTTTATGGACAGACCGAGGGCTAACGTGGTTCCATGGACGGGGAGGAGGGGGAGCAGGTATGGATACGTCTTGCCGGGTCTCTTGGATCAGCATCGTTTTGAGAATACAACTACCTTAGTCATCATACCTGGTTGTAGACTGTCAGATAGGTAGGCATAACGTTTTTCAGCCGTATGAGTAGCACTTGCCAGGTCTCTTGAGTTGGTGTGCCTAAAATATTTACAACGCTTTTCATGATAAAACAGTTTACACAGATGAGGCAAATGCGAAAGCATAATTTAAATGAACATACAAATGGCAACACTTGTCAGAATGGTTTGTTCGCAGCAGAGTATGAAATTCGAAAGAATAACTGTACTGGACCTTATTTTCAACACAATAAAGACAGCAAAATTTAATTTTCAACGGTTTATATTTACACATATAAAATGAAATAAAAGGTGCCAAAACTGGACTAGTCAAAAACGAGTGGTTTAGTTTACTTTTGCCTGATTCAGGCGGTGCTTCTAGTGTGGTGTGTTGCTATTACAGTCATTGTTCGTCGGTTTTCTGTTGGTACTTGGCTTGTTTGTGCATTACCTAGAACAGCCACGTGGCTATCTGCCGGAAAACAGCTGGGGCCTGTTTCACAACGACTCGTGCGATTGAAATTCGTCGTTAGATGATCGTACGAGAATCTTACGACCAAAAATCGCTTTCATGAAAAAAATCTCGGTTTCACTATTGTCCTCGTAGAACTCAATTTACGATCAAATCTACGATACCTAAAGGGCAGTCGTAAATTTCACTTTTTCTCCTCTTTCATCGCACAACATACTCATACTTAACTTTTGAATACATTACATTTATCTACTTTCATTCTGAAAAGCATATACCAAGTTTTTAGCAAATCAGCCAATTAACAAAATTCCAAATTTATGATAAATCACCTAAGGGTGATTTTGAGTGAAGTTCTTCCTGTACGATTATCGTACGATTATCGTGCGATTCTTGCGAAATAATTTACCTGCAATGTATTAGAGACTATTCTCAAAATCATGGCGGCAGCATTTGTTCTAATAGAGAGAAATTATCTTACAAGGAAATGGGAGGTTTTAGGACTGTTTGAACCCCTAATTAGGTGATCTCTGATCTGAGGAGACTGCATGTTTATGTTCAACGGTATGGCACGCCAAATGCACAATAAATCTTTAAACTAGGTATAAGAAATTTTACCCTAAGTTGAGCTTCAAACCTAGGTTTCAGTTCAGTCATAGGTTTCAAATCTGACTTCAATACCCGGATTTGTAAAAACGATTATAGAAAATTTCAATTTTCAAAAGTTAGTTTTGAAGTTAAAACAAAGGGTTGAAAACTTAACACCTAAAATTGAGAATGCGAAATTTGGCTTGATATACTATACAAGCGAATTATTGCGCTGACCACAAGGTTCTGCAGTGCAAGTCTGAAAGAGCTGATACAATCACAAACAGCATTTGGCAAAATAAAAAGACCCGAGTTTAATTCCTCGGAACTTGTATCTCAAAACTGTATTTCGAAAATCGAGGAAGGGCACGGCAAGCCAATGCACAATGAATTTCCAAACCCTGAGTTTCAGCCTTGTTTTTAGAGTTTCAGTCCTAGGTTTTGGATCTCCAATCCCCACTTTTGTAAAATGAATTTATATAGGAATTTTGTTTTCATATCTTTGTTTTATAGATCTGCAACTAAGGTTGGTTGGTTGGTTGATCTGATGCTTAACGTCCACGGTAAACAACTAAGGTCATGTCGGGACGGTCAGTTAACCTAACCACACTATTCCTGGGCAGGCTTAGACCTTCTAAGCGGTTAACCAGTACTAAGTGCACATACTTTCGCCAGTAACTGACAACTGCCCTTTTTGAATCAGCGGAAGGAGAAACGAAAGTATGTGGCCAGACCGGTGCAACTAAGGATAAAAAACTTTAAACCTTGCACTGAAAACTTCCCAGGTGCGATCCTTCGTGTCTTTGGTTAGGAGTCGTCCATGTTTACTTAGAAGCCACCGGTAGCTCAGATGTTTAAGCGCTGGCCTGCTGATCAAGCGGTCCTGAGGTCGTTTCAGGAGGCGGAAATCGTTTCAATCTTAAACAGGGTTCCATTGCACATAACCTTTCATCATCACCCTTCCACCGTCCTGATGCCGGGCCGGGTAGCGCAATCGGTAGGGCACCTGACTCGTAAGTCAGAGGTCCTGGGTTCGAATCCCGGTCTGGCCACATACTTTCGTTTCTCCTTCCGGTGATTCAAGAAGGGCAGTTGTCAGTTACTGGCGAAAGTATGTGCACTTAGTACTGGTTAACCGCTTAGGAGGTCAAAGCCTGCCCAGGAATAGTGTGGTTAGGTTAACTGACCGTCCCGACATGACCTTAGTTGTTTACCGTGGACGTTAAGCATTAAATCAACCAACCAACCAACCATCCTGATACGACTGAAATACTGTTGAAACTGACGTAAAATCGCAAGCCATCCATCTATCCATCTTCCTTACTTCAGTGAGAAGGGCTTTAACCTCATTTTAGGTCCTGTTGACCTTTTTCTTTGACATGATTGCTTTGTATTACAAATCGCTACTTTTTGTGTTTATAAAACCCAATACACATCTGTCAAAGCTAATACACATCACGTCTGCGATCCATCGTATAACTAAAATCCTACGAGAATCGTACTATCTGTCGTACGATGTTTTTATGAAACGATCGTGTGAGAATCGTGCGATTCTCGTACGACCAAACGTACGATTATCGCACGATTCATCGTACGGTTAATTTTTGTGAAACAGGCCCCTGACCTCTCGGCTTTTGCCAGTCTTGCTTTATTTGATGCCTTTATTTTCTTATATTTTTTTCCCATTTGGTGTTTAGGGAATGATGTGCTGCACACTTGTGGGGCCATATTTATAAAAAGTCTTAAGTGGTTGCTAAGTTGTTGCTAAGGCTAAATTTCTATAAAGGAGATTCCCTACAACTATGAAATTTTCTCTGGAGAAACAGTCTGAAAAAAGTAAAAAGTATGCAAAGACCAGGAACTGAAACAATCAAAATCCAAATCCAGCCCTCAAACCATAGATGGAAACAACTAAGATTACAAATAATCAAGATACAGAGAACATATGGCCAACCGAGTGAGCAGCTTGTTCCCAAAAGGTGGCCACTCAGCAACTCAAACCGAACCAAAAATAATTATAACATACATAAGGTAAAACATCACAGAAACTCTGACACCAAAAACAGGCAACAAAGAACCACAACAGAACTACCGCCTTGGAACGGTCAGTAATGAATTACTGGGGGGCTTAAATCGATTTTACAGGCCCAACCTCACCCTCAGTTTCTGAAGTGGTACAAAACATTTAGTTGGTTGTTCGGTTCGCATGATAACCCTCTAACTCGTCATTGAATCATCACGGTAAACACATAAATCAAATTTCAACACCATGAAGAAGCAAAGACGAGGACTCAACAGATACAACGGGCCGTCTGACAGGTGGAGATCCCTGTCCTGCCAAACAACCCCACTGGAAATCTGAAGCAAAAGAAGGTCACCAGTTGAGCCCCGGTGGACCAAGCAACAGACAAAAAGGCTCCGGTCCCAACCAACTAAAATATATAGCTTTAGGTCGGGGCCATCATAGAGTCTGACGACCGATCCCCCGGTGTGCAATTAAAGAGTGCAGCAAAGCTATCAACCGTGATTGGGTTAATCACTAAGCATGCAGACTGTCGCATAACATTTAAATTATAGCCAATACGTTTGTGACGTATTATTATTTTTCGGAATTGATCAGAAAAATCAGTCCTACCCTTACTCTTTTTGAATTTGTATACTAAGTCACCATAAAATTCTGGTTCCGATAGGCCTTGGTGTAAAAGAAATTTTAATCCGACATCAAATTTTGAAACCAATTCATGGTGTCTGCGATAGAATTTAGAAAAAGCCTTTCTAAGCTTATGATACCGATAGCCCTGTTGAAGAAGTTTGCAGTTAAACATTTATTACGAGCATTAAAGTCATCTACATGACTACACACTCTAGCAAATCTTATAAGTTGAGAAATATACACTCCATAAGAGGGACGACGTGGAACGTCACCATCCAAAAATGGAAAATTAACTATATCAAAGTCAAAGTCATCACGTTTATCATAAATTTTAGAAGATACAAAACCGTTAGAAATAGATAGATGTAAATCCAAAAAGGGGGCCTCGGTATCTGAAGTATTAGCTTTATTCAATTTAAGTTCAGGTGGGTAAATTTGGTTAACCATGCTTTCAAAATAAGGATTATCAATATTCAGAAGATCGTCTAAATATCTAGAGGTTGAGTTAAATGCCTCAATGATATCAGCTTGATTATCAACAGAAAGAGAAGTCATGAAATCTCTTTCATAACAAAATAAAAACAAATCGGCCACAAGAGGAGCACAATTTGTACCCATCGGAATACCAACAATTTGTCTGTATAACTTATTACCAAATCTGATGTTAATATTATCTAAGAGATATGATAAGGCGTCACATACATTCTGACATGACCAGAGACTATATCCTCTATATATTTTACGGTCAGTAGAAGTGAAAAACGCTTTCTTATCGTTACAGGCAATATAAAGGGTATCTTCATTTTTGGAGAACTTTTTGAAGGCCCTCTCAATCAAATCAACAAGTTTTTCCTTTATTAAATTATGGGGTAATGTGGTATAAAGAGTAGAAAAATCATAAGTGGACAAACTAGTCGCACGGAACCCTCTTGACTTCAGTTTACTAAGTACCTCACCAGAATTTTTTATAGACCAAAACATATTTTTCCCTGACCTCTCATACACTGTCTCATAGTACCAAATGACACGAGATTTCACAGCAGTGAGGCAAGAAGTTAATAATTTAGATAATTCTGTAGTAGTACAAGAGCTAGAGTTGGCAATGAATCTAGCTTTATACGGTTTTTATGAAGCTTAGGTAACCAATACATCGTAGGAAGTTTGTCTTGGCGTTCCTTAACGTTAACAGCAAACTTTAAAGGCAAATTATTTGAGTGGCTATTAACGACAGTCTTCTCATCTGTAAAAGTCTCTTCGTAAGCCGTGGTGCCGTTAAGTTCCTGCTTCAAAGTGTTAATATAGTGCATCCGACAAACAACAACAATGTTGTTTGCGGCCTTGTCAGCAGGAACCAAAACATACTTCCTATGAAAATCCTGGATACCCTGCTTCAAATATCTAAAGGAAGATTTGGGCTTAGGAGGTAAAAGATTAGTATTGTGTGAATAAAACTTTATACGTTTATCCACAATATTAAAGATACTTAGTTTCCATTTCTTTAAAGCGTTACTTTCAACACCCTCTCGTTTACACCAACGATTACCAAAATCATTTAATGCAGATGCAATTTCTTCCCTACATCTGTTGAAATCGATATGGGAAGGGAATCTATACTTAGGACCCTTAGAAACAATGTTACGAATTCTAGAATCCGGGATGATCTTCAAATTTCCAGTCACAACATGACCTGCTGATGGGTAAATAAATTTGGAATCTTTACAATCTCATGAATCAGGAGTATTAGCATCGATGTCAAGATCAGACACAAGTTTATTGAAATTAAATATGATACTTCTAATCGGTTTAAAAGACTGTTCCTCCACAGTAAATTTCAGAGTCGTAGGAAATCTCCTTCATAGAAATTTATCCTTAGCAACAGCATAGCAAGGATTTAAGTCGTTTTATAAATACGGCCCCTGATCATTGCTTCTTAACCTACTTTATATCGGAACCATTTTGAATTGATTGATGGGTAACAGTAGCTCAATCATGTAAGGATGATGGGTGGGTGCTTATGAAAGGTTGTGTGCAATAGAACCAGGTAGATTCCTGCCTCCACCAGAGCTGGAACCAGAGACTGCTGGATAAGCAGGGCAGCGCTAGACCCACTGAGCTACTGGGGCTCCCAGAATCGTTTTGAATCGCTTCCAAAGGAATGTTACCTGAAGATCTTTCTGAGAACAGTGAAAACTCAGATTCTAATATCAGTCAGTCTGACCAACTTCGAGATACCTTAAAATTCTAAATACTGGGACATTAAGGTATTAACAAACAAGGCGGGCCCAGATCAGCATTCTCCTCAAGGAGCAGGGTGATCAGGGCCTACACTGTTCACCATGCCTTCTGCAATTTTAGACACACAATTGCCTTAAACCAAATTTTTAAACTTTGAGGACAATTACGGTAATTGATTAAGGTGTCAAAATTATTAGAATTTTTGACGGTAAATAAATCCGAAAACACAATTTGATCTGCGACACGATAAAACCAACAAAGTGGCATGTTTCCTCGTGTAGCGCACATGCCTTTGTTGGTTTTGTCCTGTCTGGGATCAATTCTATCTAATTCTCGATACTGAAGACGATCCTTTTCTGATCATCACCTCAGGTTCTGAGTGTAAGATTTACCCCAAAAGCTTTTTATGTACCACTTGCCGAGAGACACTCATTTTATGATTGTTGTTTTTATGAATATAATTTCATATTATTATTATTATTTTTATTATTATTATGTATTAGCAAATTCGAAAACGCAATCTATTTTGAGCGTGAGATTTGCCCACGGCTCGTTAGGTACCATTTGCCGAGACATACTCATTTTATTGTTTTTATTATTATATTACTATAAAAGTCTAGCGGTGTTACTAACATGAAGTCATATTCGCACTCCTTATCTCCTCGACACAGGCTACTGAGCACCGATCGTTGAGCATCCGGCAGTTCTGGCGGTTCTAAGATAACCGGACCCAGAATAGAATGATTGGCAGGAACGTGGGTCACGAATAAACTGTTGCTCTGATTGACCGCCCCTGAAAGTAAAACCAGAACCATTTTTACCCCTGAAAATCTATGTATATACAAGGGCTGTTACGAAACGAAAAAGAGTCCTAGTTCCCAAACGACCTGGTCATCGTGGCTAAACAAATTTGTTTAGCCACAATGACCAAGTAGTTTTGGAACTGCGACTCTTTTTTGTTTTGTTATAGCCTTAGAAACATAGTTAACCAGATGTGACAAGGCATACTAACATACCACTATAAAGAACACGTTTTTTATGTCGTACTACTCAGTGCAATATTGGGCCCGAGGTTTTAAAACTTTTTACATGCTCAGCTGAGTTGAGCATGAAATTTTACCTGCTAATAAATAGCAAATTACTGATAAGTACGGTTGTTTTCTTGCTCAGTTTGGCTGAGTAGGAAATTTTCTCTGCTTATGAATATGAAATTTTCATATTTATCAGCAGAGAAAATTTCATGCTCAGCTGAGTTGAGCACGAAAAAAGTTTTATAACCTCAGGGCCTGGTTCGATGCTATGTCACACAAATTGTTGATATCAAACCGTAGTTGCTTAGTATTTAACTGGGAATTAATGGGTTAAATCAGTGTCAAAGTCATTGTACATTGTATCCACAAAAGATTCGACTCTTGCAATTGTCTAGCATCCGCTGAGTAACTTACTGGAAACCAAGATAGTTAACCAGGTTTGAAACCACCTGTTTAATTGGGCTGTTCACTAGGGAAAATTTAATCCAGAATATTAACATTTTCATTGCAAAGCTGTTTGTAAACCCATTTAAGTGATGCGGGAGTCAATGTTGTTTAAAAATCAATAATTACATTGTCACAGTATCCGAACTACATGTACAATCTCTTCCGGTTTTCATAGCGTTGAATCGAGAGTACAAACATTCGCTTATAACCAGTAGTCGGAAATCATTATGTTTTGAGATTTTATCCGGAATCTGCTGCGTCATTTATAGCTATTCAGCTTTGAAAATGTAAAGAGGTAAGTTTAATATAATTTTCTCTTCGGTCTTTTACTTTATTACCCTGTACAATGTCGTGTATGGGTGGGTAGTAATTGGTACAGTATTCAAATCGCCCTTGGCATGATTCTTAAACCATTTTGAGCATTTTCTTACATGTTTTATAAAAAAAAATCTTTAGAATAAACGGAAGGCGTTATCAATCTACAGTTTGTTAGTTTTGATAAAAGAATGAAAGCTAAGTTTTGCACGACACAATCTCGTGTTAAATTAAGCTGTTCGGAAAAAAAATCTGCGACGGCAAGGAGTTTTTCATTGTACAGGGCAATAAAGTAAAAGACCGAAGAGAAAATTATATTAAACTTACCTCTTTACATTTTCGAAACTGAATAACTATAAATGACGCAGTAGCTTCCGGATAAAAACTCAAAACATAATGATTCCCGGCTACTGGTTACGAGGGGCGTTCGAAAAGTTTTGCAAATGGCCTCATGACTTTGGTTAGGAGCATGCTGGGTACAACTGCTATGCATGTACTGAAAGCACTGCATTTTGTCTTTACAATGATGCCAAACACTATACAAAGACACTTTTCTTTATTGAGTTACAACGCATTTTAGTAGGTCCCGGTCATACCACTGGGCTAATTTTATATGTAAAATCTTTTCACAGTTAGGCATTCAAGTCAAATATCCTTGTAAATACCAAATTAATCTTTGTCATTTGCTTGTCAATCGTTGCCTATAATATCCATACAAAAGTTAGAAGTGCGGCAACTGTTATCAATTTATTCCTTGCAAAGCAATGCGCAGTTCTTATGACGTTATTGAATTTTACGTTAACGTCATTTTTGAAAGCTTGCAGAGGCTTCATTTTTGGCATTAATTTGAATTTGTTGACAGGTTTTCGTTGACCCATGTAAATGCTCTTGCTGACAATATTTTGAATGCTAATACACTTGTTTTCATTACAAAATCATCAAATTTTAGTAGAAATGGAGAAATTGCTACAGCATAAAGTACGGATAATCCATATTCCCGACCCTGTACGGAAGCCAGATTAAAACTTATTTCCGCGATATTTACAGAACAACATTGTCTGGGCATTGTCTTTAACTAACAAAGATACAAAGATATCAAAGACTGCTGATATATAAATTACGGCCTACTAAAGTAAAATTCTGCAGTGTCTTTAGGGTATACCTCTTTCAAAGAAGTTAAAAATGCGTCCTTTTTTAAAAAATGCACCTTGTCGGCAGAATTCTCTTCGCAAAATATAGCTTTATGTGTTTTTGCAATCAGAAGTTCTGTCTGTATTGTGGTTACCGAGAAATTACGTCATTTGCAAAACTTTCCGAACGCCCCTCGTATAAGCGAATTTTGTACTCTCGATTCAACGCTATGAAAACCGGAAGAGAGGGTACAGTGTGTTCGGATACTGTGATTGTGCCACGTGGTTCTGAGTGACAGCTCACCTCACTAACTAGCACGTGGAATCTACAACATGACATGTACTTGAATGGCTAGTAAACATTGAGTGACAGCTCGCTACGCCTACCTGCACGTGAAATCTTCACCAGCAGGTGGATTTTACTGGTAGTCAGTGTCAATGCGGCTGTTCCAAATTGTAGCAAAATTTGGCCGGTAATGTTTCTAAAACGCTTCTTATATGTGTATTTCTTATTTTTGTTTTTCTCTATTTTGATGAAAAGCATCGTTTAATAATATAACTGTAAGGATTAAACGTTATTTTTTAAACGTTTGCTGAAGTATAAACTACATCGGGTCACGGGCAAAGTTTACGTAAACCCCTTCGGAGTTCGCTTACTTTGCTCGTGACCCGATGTAGTTTATACTTCAGTAAACGTTAAGAAAATAACATTCATTCCTTTAATAACCATGCCGATTTCGATTCGGTTAAAATTTCTGGTGGGAATGCGGTATTACTTACAAGACAGCTGAAAGTTATTGTACTTGGCCTCTGCATTCATTGAAGCAAGGTCCATATATGATCCATTGGAAGACTTCATGTAACCAGATAAGTCACCGAAAAGACCGCTCACATTATCCTGAAAAATACAATATTTGATTACATGTTAGTTCGGGGCGGTCGGGTCGGGCGATGGTCCTACTAATCTGGACAATAGTAGGGCAAGGGCCAACTGTGCTTGCAGGAGGTGCGGGTGGGGTTGTTTGGACATTTTTCTCCATCTTTCTGGAAGACGGCCCGATATAGACTGATATACCGTCTCAAAGGGCCGTTAAACCCAAAACAACCAACCAACATATTAGTTCGATGATGTAATCGTACGCTTGTTTAAACGGTTTAGCGGGACCCAACAGTGGATAGGTTCTTGTTTTGCTTCAATTCTGACAGTCTGGCAACCCTGACATTCAATGCTGCATACCGTATTAATGCTGCTAAACGCCCAATGTGCGTTCAATTTTACTTTCAGATGAAGCAATTCTACTATTTTTTTTTTTTATCTATTTTCTTTTTGGCACATCTCATTTTCGCTGTGTCGAGGCGATTCTAACCGATACCATAATATTATGTTTGGACAAAGACGGCGGAGACTTACTGCAGAATTATTATCAACTATTACATTTACCCGAAGGTCAGGGATCATATGATCTGACGTTAGATGATCTGTCAGAAAAGAAAATGCCGCATGTCTGATAGGAAATAGGTATACAAAATAGATACTTACATTAGAGTTCGCAGGCATCATGAGATCTAACTGTAAGACATTGCTCGTCGGTAACTCAACCACTTGCAGTCCTATACCATTGGATAATAACACGGTAAAATTCGACTGTTTCAATACTGTATCTGTATTCACCACCGCTACACCTGTCAACAAAACCAAAGGATCCACCTTTCCGAAGCCACGCCTACATTACCCAGAAGCCACGCCTACTTTACACAGAAGCCACGCCTACTTTACCCAGCAGCACATATTGTTGAATCAACATTGAATAAATGTTGATTCAACGTCATGACATTGAATCAACATTTTGTCAACGTTGATTCAGCGTCGTGTGCCCAGTAGGTACACAGGTATGTGTCGTTTCATTAACTATAAGGCAAAATCACAGACATATTGTGGGGCATTCAACACGTGCGATCTTTTTTGTGGAACTATATCACAGGCTCCGTTGTCATTTCATTGGTCAGTTTACACTATCAGGTGACCTTTGAGTGACATTCTAGGTGTGGCTCCGAAAGGTGTATTCCCATATTTTTTATGTTAGACTCTCATATTCACAGCCTAAGGTAAATGAAAACACTTTCCAAAGAATCAACTCTGTCATATTTTTTTCAGTTTTGACTCTATCCTCAGCTGGGGTCAACTCTTAATGGAAATAAGTTTTACCTTTCCTTGAAGAATAGGTATTATTTTGAAGGGCTTCCAAGGGATGTGTGCAAAAGTCGCCATTTCTGCGAAACTGGCAAATAAATAATGCAAATCTACTGCGGAATACGTAGCAGTATCAAACAGAATTCATATTTCTTTTTTAAACAAATACTGATTTTAGATATACTTTTAAAAGTTGCTTAAATTCGTATGAGCCATCTATGAAACCTAACAAATAAACGTTGAAACTATTCAGTTTGTACAATTGCGCTCACTACTGTAGAATTCGCCACCTTTTTTTTTTTTGGTTTATAGTACCTAGTTTATGCCAGTCCAATAATTCAAACTTGAATGTTTCATGAATAAGTAATTTGAGCGTTAGCAAAATCTTTGATAGCCTTTTTAAAGGCAATATCCTTTACAATATGAAGACTTCTATCACTGATCATGTTATTTGTTTGACAATATCCTTTCACTTATAAGTGGAAAGACAGAGAAAAACACAAATGACAGACGAGGCTGCTGGGTTGCAGTACCTATTTTGGTATAACAACAGGATATCTCCTCCAGCTGACGACGGGCTATGGAAAACAGACATGTCTTTTCAATAAAAGACTTAAGATTTTAATTTTACCTTTAAAGTCTTGCCACGCCAATGCCCCATTATCAAACATCACCGCAGCTCCATTGACTCTGACATCTAGACGCTGGTTTTCCCTGTTAGCTGGTGGTACACGAAGACTAATCTCCACCCTGTCTGAGGTCCCTTTGTCCACTATTGCAACCGCCGTCAACGCACATGTTGACGTTATTGTATAATTATCTAAAACAAAGAAAACAGAAACAGTTACAGTGTAAACGTTTTATTCTGTAAACGAAGGCCTTCATGCAGCTTGTTTGAAGTTATCTTCGTGTAAGATGCATAGCACATCAGTACCTGTTTTGCGAAATATCAGTACTTTCGCTACTATACTGTTTTGTTTCTTGCACACTGAAAAATGCTTGAAAGTCAATATGGAATTTCAGAAAATGACGAAATAAGTTTGGCCACTGACTGAACTTTTGGTAAACTTCATTTCAGTTTTTTTCTCCGACATGAGTAGTTATCCGTTTGAGTTGGAAACAATTTATCAATAATTAGAACTACTTTTATTTTCTCCGACACGAGCAAATTATCCGTTTTGAGTTGGAAACTATTTATGAACAATCAGATGAAAGTATCACCCAGCTGGCACATGACGTCGAAATGACGTCATAGTGACGTCGATACGCATCGACGTTAGTACGACGTCATTTTGACGTCATGTGCTTGCTGGACATATTCACTTACTCTCTGTTGGCACGGGATTTCGTTTAAATTGTCCCTGAATGACAGTATTGTTGACGGCCGCTAACAAATAATCTCCAGGACCATACATACGGTATTTGAAACCGGTGAATGTTGCCACGTGACCTTGTCCATAGACAATGGCTGAAAATATACATTAAAGCACATTTTGACACATATTTTACAGTCATGTTGAAAGTTCCTTAGTAGGAAAATCTTTCGACACGAGTTTGAAATATCCTGAAAGTTTATCACTGCTTGTGTACAATGTACATGATTTATAGAAACACCACTGTTAAAACGAGCTCTTCAACTGAGCCAAAAGAAGACTACTTAACAATGCAGATGGTTCTTAGACACGTCACTGGTTTTATGAACAGTAGATCTATTCAAATTTTGAAGACGTAAGACGGTCACTTTTTGTCACACTTTTCACTTTGTAACCTCTGTTACACTTAAAGAGGGATCAGTATATTTTATCGGAAAGTTAATGGGAATGCAGAGGTGAAAAAGAAATGGTAAAGTTGAAACTCCGAACGAAGAAATATTGACATATTTCAAAAGCATGTGATTTACGTCACTATCTCCTACATCAATTCGCAAATTCTTGAAATAACAGTTAACTTGTCTACAAAGATTCATTCTTAGAAGATTCAAAACCATGTTTCTGACCAAACGTTGGCCAATAACAGCAGTTTTATTGATGCATCTGCAAAAAGTGTCTAATACAAGCATCGCACAGATAACAGTTTCAGCTTCAGCTGTATGGGTACACCTCCATGTTTCTCTGCCACTTTCATCAAGAAAAATTGAACCGCGACACGACAAAACCAACAATGTGGTTGTGCGCACAGCGCATGCTCAGATCAGCCTGGGCATCCGCCCAGTTTGACCAGACTCTTCGTTAAGTGCTCAAATGGTAGCTAAGGTTCTAAGCTACCGCCATGCGGACAGCGAAGACGGACGGATGCCCAGACTGATCTGAGTCTGCGCTGGGCGCACAACCAAATTGTTGGTTTTGTCGTGTCGCGGTTCATTTGTGATTTCCTGTTTGCTTCACTAGACGGCAATAACATTAGAAATTAGAATCTACTCATAAAGAAAGCATGTGTTCCAAGGGAGCGATTTTTTCCATTTAAGAGTTTACCACAGTCAAGAAGGGAGGCAAAATAAAGTTGGTACATTTGCATCCCATGGAAGTGTACCTTTTCACTTTAACGAATACTTTGATAAAACAGGTTTCTGACTTGCAAACGACAAAAACAATGGTTTGGTTTTCAAACCTGGCCTAGGCGGGGTATATTCATCACAATCCTGCGTTGGTCTTAGATCCATATAATGGTGGCAGTCGGGACCAAGAGATGTCCACAAACAACAATAGTAGAAAGACACAACATCATGTATCCAGTGTGACAGTGACGGTACGTAGTCCGGTTTTTCGTATGGTGCCGCACCCCAGGTATGACTACGGTCCGGGGTACTACCTTGGAACGTGTCGGCAGCAAACATAAGACTTCCATCCTTAGCTGAAAAGCAACACTGGTTTCCGGCAGCGGATCTATAATGAAAATTATTTAAAGATGTGCAAGGATGACAGACGTTCAAACACGCTGAAACTATACAAAGAAATTAAACTGATGTAGTATATGCTTTCAGAGAATGTTCCTTCAGGATTTATATTAACCTCTTTGCAGCTTGTGAAACCTGTGATGCAGTGGCCTTAAAAAGACCCCCCCACTTCATCATAGTGCAAATCATATAAGCCGTGAATCGAGAAAACCAACAAAGTGGCATGTGCGCCCAGCAGAGTCAGATCAGCTTGGGCATCTGTTCAGTCTAATCAGAGACTTCGCTTTGTGCTTAAAGAGCAGCTAAAAGTCTATGCTAGGATCATGCGGACAGCGAAGACTGTGATCAGACTGGGCGAATGCCAAGGCTGATCTGAGTCTTTGCTGGGTGCACATGAAATGTTGTTGGTTTTCTCGTGTCGCGGCTCATATGTTTTCTGGTACTTTGGGATCGTTGTGTTCATACTAAGTCAGACTGATGATAGAGTTCCGCTGAAGCTGCAGCGCAGTATTTCAACAAATTACTGCACATGAACAAAAAAAAGCATTACAATATCAACTCCCGTGGAAAGAAAGTTACCCGGAAAACGTGAATGTGTGCTCTGTTCTTGAAGGAACTCTTTAAGATTTTAATTTGACTTCACTGCAGCTGGCGTTGTGCCGTGTGGCGGCCTTAAACTGTCTCCCCATACATCAGCCATAGTGCAGATTATATTTCATTTTAGTCCCTTGACATCAGAGGATATATTCTGAGAAATCAGAAATTCTTGATTGGTTAAGACTTTTATTCTAAATCATCGCTTTTTAACCATTTTGGTTCCTTTAGATATTAATCAGTCTTTGAATTGACTGCCTTGTTAAAATCAAAAAATAAAAACCAATATGCGTTTCTCTGGCTTTCGTAACCAGATATTGTCAGGCTCACTGATGAAGCTTGAATAGCCGAAACTTCGAAGTATGGTCCATGCTCCTTCTTTTGAAGGCGTGCTCTGTTCTTGAAGAAACTCTTTAAGATTTTAATTCTACTTACACAGGTTGAACAGCCCGAACACAATGTGCAGCCCCTTGATGATAATGGCAGTTCCACGGGTTATTAGTGTTCATTATAGTACAACCAGAGTCAGCCTGCCACCTTCCAAAATCAGCCAGAGCCTGGTCCAGTGAGCAGGGGCATTTAAGCAGGCCTTGTAACCAGTTAGTGTCTTGTTTGTCCCTGTTATACCAGTTGGTACACATGGTAGACTGCCAGTTACTGCCATGGCGGGACTCCATAGCCTGCCTCACGTACCAGCCCAGGGGAATCGCTGTACTAACAAGGAAGCTGAAAATGATTGAATATGAGCCACGACACAATAAAACCAACAATGTGGTCGTTTGCCCAGCGCAGACTTAGATCGGCAAAGGCAGCCGCTCAGTCTGATCAGAGTCTTTCCTAAGCGCTTAAAGGGTAGGTAAGGGTCTAAGCTACCTCCATGCGGACAGCGAAGACTCTGATCAGACTGGGCGGATGCCCAGGCTGATCTGAGTCTGCGCTGGGCGCACAACCACTTTGTTGGTTTTATTGTGTCGCTGCTCATGTACCCTTTATATTCGAATTTGAACAGATTCGCTCATAGCCAGTCATAATATGAGCCGCAACACGAGAAAAACAACAAAGTGGTTGTGCGCCCAGCGCAGACTCAGATCACCTTGGACATACGCCAAGTCCGATCAGACTCTTCGCTAAGTGCTTATAGGGTAACTAAGGGTCAAAGCTACTTCATGCAAACAGCGAAGACTCTGATCAGACTGGGCGGATGCCCAGGCTGATCTGAGTCTGCGCTGGGCGCACAACCACTTTGTTGGTTTTGTCGTGTCGCGGCTCAATATTATCAATCCATTTTAACAACAGTAAGTGAGTGACCTCGGGCTTAACGTCCCACCAATACAAGGATCATACTGTTTAAAGTCTCATCTGAAACACCGGAGAAGCAGGGGATCGAACCTGCGACCACTGAATTGGTAGTCCAGTGCGTTATTCACTCCTTTTAAGAACAGCCTTTAATACCGGGCTGGCATGGAGTGTCCAAAATATTGTTCTGACAACGGACTTGCATGAACATGGCTGGTTTTAATCGCATTTTAGGGCATGTTTTAACATTTGAAAGTATACGGTTTAGTATGTAGACGTATCACAAGTATGTTTTATCTATAAACTTATAAAGATGAAGGGATGCACTTTTAGAGGAAGCAACCTTGGTTCCAACTATGGTTTGAGGGCTGGATTTGGATTTTGATTGTTTCAGTTCCTGGTCTTTGCATACTTTTTACTTTTAGCTTTTCTTTTTTTTTTTTTTTTTTTTTTTTGCCTCCCTCTCCGAAAGAGGTCACTTAAATCGAAACAATTTGCTTCCCTAAGTAGACGTAATTTCATTCGGCGCTTTTTATAAAAGGGATAACAATAATAAAACCCCAAAGTTAGATCTCCCTTAACAGAAACGGTGAGGAAACAGACATTTCGTGGATCCAGTCACCTTAAGATTCCCTTCGCACAGGTGTCTAAAAAGCAAGATTATTTTTTTTAAAACTACTACAAAGACAAAAATAATGCAACACTCTTCTTTGACTTCTGAATGAAACTTCAACTAAACTGAGCCGCGACACGACAAAACCAACAATGTGGTTGTGCACCCAGCGCAGACTGAGATGAGCCTGGGCATCTGCCCAGTTTGATCAGACTTTTTGCTAAGTGTTCAAATGAAAGCTTAGGGTCTTAGCTACCTCCGTGCGGACAGCGAAGACTCTGATCAGACTGGACAGATGCCCAGGCTGACCTGAGTCTGCGCTGGGCGCACAACCACTTTGTTGGTTTTCTCGTATCGTGGCTCAGTTACTGTCACTTGCATATTCGGTACTTAGCCCCAATGTTGACGTGCTGCTTTTGTGACACGCTTGTGAAATATGTCACACCAAGTAATGGTACGGTCAACTCTTGATATCTCTAAATTGAATTTCTCTCAAAATACTGATATCTTAAAGTAAATTTAAAGGTCACAGAAAATTTACTTTCAGATACATGTTCCAGTAGTTTCAAATAAGCGAATTCGAATTCAAAAAAAAAAAGAGTAGGAAATATGTCCAAACTATATTCATTAGTATTAGAGGGTTTTTTGAGATATCAGTGTTTGAGATAACTGGAGTCACCTTTACTAAAACTGAATAGTTCTGGATCCTTCGTTGACAAAATCCCTTCTAACATCGGACATACTGTCAAAGTAAAATAATTTACTCTTTCTAAGAGCAGGATATTTCCTTTCAGACCAATCCTCTGTAATAAGGGAGCGATGCATCCAGATTCCCCTCCACCCCTACCCCCCCCCCCCCCCCCCTTAAAGCACAGTCAACTCCCGATATCTCGAACATTGATATCTCAAAATATCTTCTTAAATCAAAGAAAATATTTCCTATTTTTATTTACATTTCAACTCCTGTTATCTCAAAGTACTGATATCTCAAAGTAAATTTTCTGGTACCAGAAAATTTACTTTGAGATATCAGTAGTTTGGGCTGAAATTTGACTTCGAGATATCGAGAGTTGACTGTATACTCGCAGACCTAAATTCTGAATAAATTCTGAATTTTTCTTACCCGTAATCATGTGCGTGTCTCTGATTTTGCAGCTTAACTTCTAACAGCCCGAGTTCGAAGTCAAAACAGTCTTGCCCTGAACATTGTTTATCGTCAGTAGTGAAACTAAATTCTCCTGAGGTTACTGGGACGGTCGCTATTTCTAGAAGCTTCTTGAAGATTGTCTGAAATCAGATTGAAATAATTTAATCTTGTGCACACATGCATATCAAATACAGTCAACTCTCGATACCTCGAACACTGAAATCTCAAAGTATTTCTTATATGTAAGAATACGTTTTGCCACATTACATTTAAACTCCTGTTACCACAAACTACTGGCATCTCAAGGTAAACTTTCTGGGCCCAGAAAAAAATTACTTTGGATATCAGTAGTTTGAAGCGGACTTCGACTTTGAGATATCGAGAATTGACTGCAGTAATTTCTCGTTATCTCAAGCACTGATATCTCAAAGTATCCACTTCTTTCGAAGGAAATAACTGTGATACAGTTCCTATTTTTCTTTACATGTCAGCTTCTGTTATCTCAAGCTACTGATGTCCCAAAGTAAATTTTCTCGGACCATAATTTACTTTGCGATAGTTTAAGGTAAACTTTCATTTCGAGATATCGAGACCTGAGTGTAGCATGGTTTTTTATTACTCAGGGAGTTTCTAGGCTGGACGTGTCATAGCTTGGTTGTTGACTTGTCATCTACTGTTCCCTAAGCTATACAAAATTATGAAATTGTCCAAATTTTCAGCTCTTTAGATAGCTGTCAGTATTCAAATGGCTCAAGATTTTGACTAAAACAGGACACAGTATAAATTATATGTTCTCATAACTAAACAGTAAGGTTAGCTTTACATATACTACCAGAATAAAGATTATGATGTATCAAGCAGGTCGAAAACATTTTACAGGTACGACCATATTATGATACCAGAATGTCTTAAGAACAATCTTTTAAATGGTCCATACCAGTCTGAATGTCGGATTAGATAAGAAGTATAAAGAAAAATCTAATTTAGTTAGTAATATAACCCAACGTCTGATTGGATTACGACCGAACTTTGCGAGGGTATATCCTGCAATATACTAATAAAATCAAGAAATGACTTTATATATAAGTATTTTGCTTACTGTCAAATCCTGTTCAACAGTACTTTTCAAACTGTATTGTAGTATATGATTGTAATTTATAGTTAATAAAATATCGTTTAAACCATACTAATAAATCCCGACGCCATTACGAAACGTCGCTTGTCACTGACTTTCGTCTGATTTTACGTTGTTGAAAGCACTTGCATTTGCTAGTTACCATGTAGTAGGGTCAAGTCAGCTAATTTCGGACAGCAGGTAAATTCGGACAGTAACATTGTTTCCTTTATATGTCAGTTGTTTGGAATTAATACAAAAATAACTGGGCAAACAGTGAACATCCTGATGAGACGGCTCATCATGAGCCGTCTCATCTGGAGTTTCACTGTTTGCAATGGTATGTCCGAATTTACCTGCTATCCGAATTTACCTGACATTACCCTACACCCTTAAGGTAAAAATAGAATGAGGATTACTGTTAGTATTGAAAACTGTCATCCGGGGAGGTAAATAGTCAATTTTAAGGTCGCACATGGCGTTTTACAGCTCCGCTGGCGCGTCATCGTAAAACGCAATTTCCGACCATAAACCGACGATTTACTTCCCGAACTGACAGTTTTGACTACAGTCATCCCCAATATGACCAACAAAGACAAATCAGTAAACATGGCAACACAGCGACAGATATTGTATTCTCCCGTGCGTGACATTTTCGTTTAACATCGCTGATACACCGACGCTGTTTATTTCGTTATATTACATTCTTAAAGACAAATATTCTCTACTATACAGAACACACCCCAGTCTTTATTGGTTTTATGACCCTGTTATGTCAATACCTATGTGAGAAAGAGTATTTCCTTTGATGAAATAGCAGTGTAACCGGAATGTTGTATAATAGGATTATGACAAGAATATTTGTCTTTAACGAAGAAATACAAGGATTTCTTGTCAATATAAATATGCTATTTCTAAGTTCTCTACGAGGATTTATTTCCTCTAGGGAAATAAATCCCAGTAGAATGATTACCTTTCCGATAACATTCGGAGATCAGTTATTAATATACGACCGGGTACCGGCTTTTAGAACTACTTTCCTAAGCTCTTTCTTTCCACTGCAGTTGTAGCTATACAACACTGCTGGAATTGCCTTTTATGAATTTGAGAAAAATAACAGACGCTAAACAAACCTATAACAAACTTTGATGTGTATTTATGGCGTGTGGACATGAATGAGTTTACGAAAATGCCATTTTATGTGGAAATGCATTGCCTTTTGAACGATGCACGTTCCTTAATGTACAATAAGAAACGTATCACCCAGCTCATAACAGCCTGTATCGCGCGAGCCTTGGATCGTCGGGACCTGTAGCCGTAAAGGCGTTTAATGAAAAGGCATGATGCAGGTTCCATCGGTCAGTATATTATTCTTATTATAACAATTATTGGCCCGTTCAAAAAAAACAAAATGGCGGTCTAAGCAATTCAGTATTCATGTATCCTTTCGCGCTATTGTGTACAGGCTCTCGTAAGGACACTTGAAAACACAAATACTGATGGAAATATCCTTTAAATCTAAGACATACGAATGTAATATACAGTTTATTGAATCGTCCCATTTAAGATATGGGATTTATCAACCTCGCGAGGTTTGAAGATCCGATAAAGAGCTCGTCCTTCGGACTCGTTTCTTTATCGGACCTTCAAACCTCCCTCGGTTTATAAATCCCATATCTTAAATGGGACGATTAATAACCTCTATTTATTAATACCGGCAACAATCAGACAGACGATGTATAGATGTACTCTGCTTTACCAGCATATATACCGACAAGCACTATACGGCTTTTCTCAACTAAGTTTAGCACTCGTGAAACACCGACAAGCACGATATTCTGCTTTTGCAAATTTCGTTCACACCGGCGATAACCAACAAACATTACAATCTGCCTCTGCCAATTCTACTCTGCTTATTTTTCAACTTCTTTTAACATCAGTGACACACTGACAGACATTGTACTCTGCTTTTGTCAGCTTCGTTACATTGGCGATACATCGTCAAACATTGTGCCAGGTTATTGCCAACTACGTTTAAGACCTGCGATACACTGATAAGACATTATCAATACTCTGCTTCTGCCAACTTCTTTAAAGACAGGCGATACACCAACAAACATTGTACTCTGGTTTTGCAAACTACTTTTTATACTGGCGATTCTCCGACACAGATGGTACTCTGTTGTTTGCCAACTTTTTTAACACCGGCGCTACACCGACAAACATTAATTGCACTCGGATTTTGTCAGCTTCGCTAAGACCGATGATACACCGACAAACATTAATTGCACTCGGGTTTTGTCAGCTTCGCTAAGACCGATGATACACCGACAAACATTACTTGTACTCGGATTTTGTCAGCTTCCCTCAGACTGGTGATACACCGACAAACAATGAAATCTGATTTACAAAATTTGTTGAACACCGGCGACACACAGACGAACATTAATTGCACTCGAGGTTTGTCAGCTTTGCTAAGACCGGTGATACACCGACAAACATTAATTGCACTCGGGTTTTGTCAGCTTTGCTCAGACTGGTGATATTCTGACAAACAATTTAATCTGTTTTAACAAGTTTGTTTAACACCGGCGACACACCGACAAACACAAATTTTAGTCGAGTTTTGCCAGCTTCGCTAAGACCGGTGATACGCCGACAAACAATGTAATCTTTATAATCTGTACAAACAATGTAATCTGTTTTACCAAGTTTGTTTAACACCGGCTACACACCGACAAACATTAATTGCACTCGAGTTTTGTCAGCTTCGCTAAGACCGGAGATACACCGACAAACATTAATTGCACTCGAGTTTGTCAGCTTCGCTAAGACCGGTGATGCACCGAAAAACAATGTAATCTGTTTTACCAAGTTTGTTTCACACCGGCGCCACACTGCCAAACATAAATTGCAGTCGAGTTTTTTCAGCTTCGCTAAAACCGGTGATACACCGAAAAACAATGTAATCTGTTTTACCAAGTCTGTTTAACACCGGCCACACACCGACAAATGTTGCACTCAGGTTTTGCCAACTTTACACCGGTGATGCATCGATATGCATCTTACTCTGCTTTGCAAACTTCTTTTGACACCGGCTCGCCGATGCAACGACAAAATACGATTAACATAGGTTCGCTGGTGTCAACTGAATTTGATAACGGAAGAACACTATATTTGTAGGTGATTGACGATGTTTGGCGTTCTTATAGATTTGTTTGTTTTTCTATTTTCTACAACTACAGACATAAATTTCAAGCTTACAATGAACGACAAGTTCTAATATGTTCTAGCACGCGAATATACAGCTGACTCTCCTCATCTCTAACACTGATATCTAAAACTACGCTAATATTATAGATTAAAGTTTGGACATATTTCATATTTTTCTTTACATTTCAGCTCCTGTTATCTCATACTACTGGTATCTTAAAGTAAATTTTCTGGATCCAGAAAATTTTCTTTGAGGTTTCAGTAGTTGGAAATGAACTTCGACTTTCAGATATCAAGAGTCGGCTGAAATTAGATAGTACAACGGCAGTATAGCACTTAACACTAATAGTCAAGTCAAGTCAAGTCAAAATACTTTATTGGACATAAACACAAAGTGCTTCTCGCCCTAAAGTACAAAGCAAAGCAATAGTAAGTACGTGGGCTTTTTGTCAGGTGCTTTAAATACGAGACGCGCTTTTGAATTATATTACCTGTCCGTTAAACTCTCTGTATCCAATCAAACTGATGTCTACTTGCTCAGATCTCATGTTATTTAGCTTTAAAGGATCCCATTTTATTCGTATCTGATTGGATCTGTAGTCGTACCATGCTTCCTCCCATGCAAGATGTTCAGTTCTGGGCATGCGTGCAGGGTGTACTGAATAAAATCAAAATATTATAACACGGAATTAAATGACTTGAGAATAGGTTTTGTTTGAGAAAGATCTGAAGTTTTTATGGAAAGATTTTCAGTTAATAATGTCATTCAAAATTTGGCGGAGCGTGGCATACCCTGTCTACCATGCTCCGATACCAATAATAACATATATCTGTTACCATTGCAAGTAATAGAGACATCATTCCGTTAAAGTAGTAAGTTCAACAGTTGGCAATTCCATATTTGCTATTGTAACATATCTACGGCGTCATCTCACTTATAATTCGAGAGGAGCACGGGATACAGTGTATGCCATGCTACTCTCGAATGATAGGTGCATCTCACTTATAATTCGAGAGGAACACGGCACACAGTGTATGTCATGCGTTCTCGAATTATAAGTGAGATGCTACCTGAAATTCTTAGAATGGAAGCGTGTGATTTTCTCAACCCTATAATGCAACCTCAAGTAGTTTAATTTTCTGTTTTGTGACACGGACGGAAGAAAAAAAAATCTCATGGCGCCTTAGTATATGGGAGGTTTGACAAAATATAATAAATTAATGCATCATTTAGAGGAAATGGACTCTATTAGCCTAGAGCTTCCGTTCAGATCCTCTGTGTCAACTGTATAATGTATTCACATGTATAAATAAACAAATATTGTTTAAACAAACCTATCACTGAAAATCGTTGAATATGTGTTTTAATACTATTTTGAAACTCAGATCTGAAAGTTTGCAGTTCACGTGATAAAACTGTGAAGGAACTGTTACTTTGAAACTTGTTACAACAATTAAACCATGGTTTTCAGAAATAACTTTTTCTCCAAAACATACTTTAACAAGGGCTTCGCAAGCGGCGCATAATACGCCCGTTTAAATATCTGGAAGGAGTTACAGAATGGAGAAGATTGTTTACAAAGGGATAGACAGGCAGCCAAACAGGGGCAAACACTCTATAATTAATGACTGCAACATTATGTATATATTTAATACACCAAGTACTATTAGTATACGAAAAATCAGTTTCCAAGGTAAAGTGGCTCAGAAGTTCAATAATGCCAAAGTCAAACAAAGGAGATAAACTAAATATACGAGATATCCATTCTTGGTTCTACTACATTCCCTTGACAACATACATGAGTTAAAATATTTTAAATAGCCTAGGTGTTACAGAGTAAACAGGAAATTTATGCAAGGGCAGATAATTCAGTAAGCCAGAGTTGTTGTTCTTGCTCAGGATAAATGGCCCTATTATCACACACATACCAACAAAGTTTCATCCTAATATTTCAAAAGGTTAAAGAGATATGGAGTGAAAGAGAAACGCCTAAAATACTAATCAAAGGAGAGTTACACCAGAATTTAGAAGGGGGGCAACCATTCTTAAATGCGGCACATTGTCTTGTGATCATGCACATTTCTATAAAGTTTCATCATAATATTTCAAAGGGCTACCAAGTTAAGGTATGCACAAGATAAGAATACACAAAAAATAGCATAAAAGAACTCAAGAAAGGGATTTAACTCTAAAACAAAGAAAGGAAAAGCAACCATTGTCGTACGCGACACATTGTTGGGACTTTATACACATTGCTATGAAGCTTCATGAAGATATCCCAAACGGTTATCTGGTAATGACGCGCACAAGACTTGCAGGGCAAAAATGATTAAAGGGGCATAACTTGGAAATTAAGAAAGGGGGAGCAACTATTCTTGTACGCGACACATTGCCGTACCTAATACATATGCCCACAAAATTTCATGAAGATATCTCAAATTGTTACTGAGTTATGGTGTGCACAAGAATGTTTACGGAAGGACGGACGTATAGACAGACGGACGGACGGACAGCGCCACGACATGATTCGTCCGTTTTTCTAAACGGGCATATAAAAAGTTACAAACTAGGACTGAACATTTGAAATTTATTGCTCAAAACTTATAGTAACTGTGATCTTTTTTTATTATTATTATTTTAGTCCTGTGACTTGTTTCAAACAAATCTACATTGGTCAACTAAGTCGAAGCCTATTTTCAGTTTTTTACATATGCGCAATGTTTAAAGTTAAGTTTCTTACTACCAAAAGAACTAACTGAAATTTGAAACGAAACTCAGCTGTAGTTTTACAGCTGGGTTCGAGGATATAAAACTTGAGAGTAATCTCAAACTCAAAATAAAACACACTGATTGGCTGCTTCCGAGCGCACAAAGCACACTGATTGCTCGGAAGCAGCCAATCAGTGTGCTTTATTTTGAGTTTGAGAATGTACTCAAGTTTTATAACCTCGGGGACCTGGTCTAATTTCACATAAGTTGTAAGCCCCTTATGTATTGAAATTTTAAGTAATATTCATTTTCGGCCAACTTTACTACAGAAATGATAGGGAATGAATTAAGTTTGTAGAACTCAGCAGAAAATCAATCAACCAAAACGAAACCATGTACATGCAGAGGACAGACATTGCTTCTTTCTCGCTGAAAAGTTCGTTTTAAATTCCCCTGCAGTAAAATGTTACGGTAAACCAATCTAACTGTGTTTGTATTAAGGCCATAGGCACGCCTGATTAACTATGTATATACATGGACTGTTACGAAAAAGAGCTGTTACAAACGAAAAAAAGTCATAGTTACAAAACGACCTGATGACCAGGGCCCGGTTGTTCAAAACTAATGACGTCGTTAGTTAACGTGACGTTAAAATTTCAAATATTAAAATTTCAAATACACAGATCTTTTTTGTTGAAAAAATGTGAGCAGCTTTTGCAATGCAAAAGCTACTCACATTTCTTCAACAAAAAATATCGATGTATTTGGTAATAAAGTCATAAGACACTTAACGAGTTGACCTCTTAACGAGCTCGTTAGGTTAACGATGCCATGAACAACTTGGCCCTGGTTGTTTGGTAACTATGACTTTTTTTTCGTTTCGTAACAGCCTTGAAAACATGGTTAACCAGGTGTGTTAGGGAAAAAAGCAGGTGCAGCTTAACTTCTTATGTCAGTTTATGTCGGCTGATCGGACTGGCATTGAGCGTACACAGTATCATACGGAATCATGGTTGATGACAATTGAATTTTTTTTTATTATTCGAACGAATAGGGCCTTAAGGATGTCCGCTGGTGACAAATTTGAGACCTCTGCGCAACGCGAACTGCCGACAACGGTTCGGAATATCGAGTGTAGGATGTCGTAATTTTGCCGTCTTACAATTAAGAAATAATATAAAATCACTATGTTTTTAAAAACTTTGGATGCTGTTGTATAATTTTCATTCGAGCGCTACCATTTTTTCATTCGCTCAAGAGATATTAGTTCCCATGTAGTACCCGTGATGTCGTTATTTGTCTGCACACCACATGCCAGGCACTTTACTATGCCTTTACCATGTTTACAATTTGCAAAATATATTCTTGGGGGCTCTAACCACACTGCATTTAGTTCCTATGTCATCCGGCATCCCATCTGTCAGACAGTCTCTGGTTTTACTTGACAAACTATTCGACTTTCTTTACGAGTTTCGGAGCAAGTTGATGCATCCCATACACCCCACCCACATTAGGGCATTAGGCCGCGAGAGGCCAAATCCCTTCGACACCAAAGGAGCTCTGATGAGTCTGAGGGCTAAACATGATATAAAAAATATGCCTGTTGACAGATATAATCTTACTTCAGCTAATATGTTCTGCTACGCAGGCCTGGTCCTAGGCGTACTGTTGAAATTCTCTTATCTCTTCAAGTACACCACAGCTGTTTTGTTTAGGTTCGTTGGTACACGTAACGATGACGTGTGATGTTGCTGTCAATTAGAATCTACAGCTGACTTCATTTGAAACTGTTAACGAATTGCCAAGTGGTGTGTTTAATTTTACTTTGGTATCAGTTCGCGCATCTGCAACAAACGAGAGTGACCACAGTGGTGGAGTGAAGTTTCTGTCATTAGTGAACTAACTGCGCTGAAAGCCTGCATTAGACTTCATTAGTGCACGCATCAGGCTGCTCCAAATCTCCTCTACGAAAGCAGGTCACAGTAAAATAGTCTATGTTCTTGAGACCCAACACCATATCAAAATTTTGAGGTTAGTCTTTATCCTGTGGGCGGTATTTTACTAATCAAAAGTTTTGATTTTACCCGATTATTACGGACGTCATTTATTACTATGTGGGGGACCGGGTAAATTGAGTGGGGATGGGGTGTCGGGGGGTGGGGGGGGGTCATATATTTTGTCAGGCATATGGGGGTGGAAGTCAGAAGTTTTGTATCCGTCTACATTAAAAAAAAAATAGTTTCAGCTTTGGGAGTCGAGGGGCTACCTCAGACTTCACCTCCCCTCCCACCATCCCCACTACTATCACATTTTCAAATTAGTTCTTTCGATCAAACTTGTCTTCCAAACATTTAGGGATCGACCAAGTTTGGCAAAAATAGGCCTTAAATTAGAGATATTTTGGCAAAAAATCAGGGCTATTTTCGCAAAGTTTTAGGGCTAACATTAGGAAATTTAAGTTTTTTTCCTAGCCCGATCATATGCCCAAACATGCTTTATCCGCACTTTTAGAAAGTTTGATAAATACTTACTGATACAGTCACATTATACATGAATGCCAGCTAATAAAATGGCTAAAAGCTCTGTGCTAAGAAGTTAAGAAGGGGGGTCTGGGGGGCAACCCCCCCCCCCGAAAGCCAAAGCAATTTTCAAATTTTAATGGCAATTTCAAAGCTGGAAACAACAGAGAAAAACTAGGGATGATGATAAAAAATAAGGGCATTTTTTTTAGGATTTTTGCCTTTTAGAGTGTTTATTTTGCCATAATGGCTTTGTCTCCCATAAGCTAGTGACTCTTTTGCAATTCAGTTTTAGTGGAAACATTTACTTAGTAATGCGACAGATCAATAACATGTATGTGAATGTTGTATAGGATATTTTTGTAAATGTATGCACATGCGGGATATTGTAGATAATATTAAAATATTACTATGAATATGGGGGGTCTGGGGGCACAGCACCCCCGCCCCCATCCCCCAGAAGCCAGAGACATTTTAAAAACTCAATTCAAATTAAATTATCTGTGCACAGACTTTTTTTTCTTTAAATTTTGGGTGGAGCCAGGTTATTTTTTTTTTCACTTACTTTTGAGGCCAGATTATTTTTTTCAATCCCCTTATGAGCCAGTTTTTTTTCTTGCATATCCAAAGACATGGATTTTTTTTTGTAAAATATACCAGCCCCCATATCAAATGGTCGGTCCCTTACCGAAAAAAAACTTCGCATGCTTCATGTCCAGAAAAAATCATTATTTTCTAGTAGAACAGTATGACTTAATCTATGAAATCATGCCAATTAGTAAATTTAACGTCTGCGTTTGTGAAATCAAATCCCCAGGGGCCGAGTGCACAAAGGAAGCGTAAACTACGTCGGCGTGGCTTACGAACGTCGGCGCAACTAAGTCTGTACTACGACTGTATTCTAATCCAAGCGCACGAAGCGATTTGTGAGTTTTGAAACAATTTTACGACTTAGTTTACGCCACGCCTCTGTTGTGCACACGGATTAAAATTCTGCGACTCTTTTACGACGTACGTACGTAGGGCGTAGGCTTACGTTTGCTTTGTGCACTCGGCCCCAGATGCCTGTCATCAGCCAAATTGCTTATCATTTATGCGTATATTGGAACAAACAGAAATAATAGACGTCAATGGAAACCAGATTTTATAAAGGTTACGCGATTTTTTAAAAATTCTGCAACTACAGATCACAAACATACACATTTATTTTTCTTTTACATTGCATAAATCATTTATCTACATATTAGTAGAATTCTCGTGATGGTATATGTTGTGCTTTTCAGATACGGTAATTCTTCTAAAATTTCGCACACTCTAAAGTTTCGGACACATAAAATTATTGCCGAAAAGAATTTCTGAAAGTCTCCAAAATTCGATCAGTGATCATTCTTGAAAAGGTGAATTTCTAAAATTGTTATGGGGTATGGTACACCTCAATCTTTATTCGCCATTTTTTAAAAAGGGGAACAACTTTTGTGACTTCCTGTTTGCTTCCCTGGACGACTTGGCCCGTCAGTGACAGGACCTTTCGATTCACTGTTGTCTTCACAAGATAAACCCAACAAGACTACGGGTAAACAAACTGCGCCTGGTAGATGCGCAATTCTATTCCAAAGTAGAAATTTAAAAGCCATCTTCTGCAAACTGACTTCTATATAATACAACGATGCTATTCGATTCGTACATTCGTATAAAGATTCAGTTTTGCTAAAGATACACATATGTAAACTGGTGGAGTATATCAGAAAACTGCTGAAAGCTCGTTTTGATCACTTTCAGCAGTTTTCTGATATGCCATCAGTTCCTATACGAGTCAGATATAGCATTGTTATTTATATTTTGTTTAAGCTTTGAAGAGCCTTGAATCCTTCACTACCGACTTCGTCATCTAACAATACTTTGAAAAACTGCCCTCTCACTTTTTTTCCGACGAAAGCCTCATGCAGGCAGTGTTTTTCATAATGGGTTAGATGACGACGACAGACTTGTGTGGACGTGTATTTAGAAAGAGAGAGAAAAGCAGGAAATTCCAACACATTTTAATGCACACTGAAACTAATGCAAAAAACAGTATTCATGAAAACGGGCTTTATATTACGCGCGAACAGGGAAGACACAGATCAGCCTACACATATGCACAGTCTAATTAGCATTTTCTTCTATGTGAAGCAAGCATGCACATATTGAACAGAGGCTGTGCGAATGTGCGTACTGATCAGAGACTTTCCTGTTAGCACATGCAATAAGGCACAGTTTCTCACGGCTGAGGAGCAAAAAAAAAAAAAAAAAAAAAAAAAAAACAGGCTTTTCTTATGCCGCAAGTTTGTTGGACAAATTATGTGGTTACACTGCATCGAGAATTCAATTCGAACTGGGAAAAACCTTTTTCTGTCTTCTAATTACATGGCATGTTTGTTATTATTATTTTTATAAAATTATATTTACAACTGCGCATGCCCAGGATAGCTTGCGCACATGCGCAGCGTGGGCATTCACAGTTTGTCCAGCGAATAACGCTCGGTCTGCGCATGCGCAGGTTGCATGCGTACAGGCTGGTGAAGGACAAACATACGCCTGAATACATTTTCTTAATAACGCGACACTCGTTTGTCAAATTTTGGTGGAGGTATAAACTGTGTGTATTGCCGGACTGGCACTGAACGAGATTTTGCCACGTGTCAGGTGTCACGTACAGGGAGCGATATGTTTACTGAATCGTATACCGCACGCCAAAACGAGCGTGCACCTGATCCCACTTCCTGTTTTTGGGTCCATGTCTTTGCATCTAAATATTTTGGATTTGTCGACGTTTATTTCGATTAAATGAGTTCGGACTTAAGATTTAGGTACTTTGACCGCCCTGCCATTTAAATGGCTAAACGGTTTGACAAAAAGGAAACAGAACAGTGTAGGTCTCGGGGTGCGCAGGCGTCTGGGCGTTGGCGGAGTAGGGATGGGGTGTAGATCTGTATGGTGCATTATAGGCCCCATTCTCCCCATGTTATTAATAGCATGACCAATACTGAGGAACGCTATGGGAAATTCAACATTATCATAAAATACACTAGCTTTCGTAGAAATCATTGAATCTAATTTGTAGAGAGATTTGTTTCATTTGATGCGAACTCAGCCATAGTATCCGCTCAGTCAATTAGTGCGCGCGTGCCAATTTGCCATTGTGACGTCACTGAACTGACAGTTTAGTTCAACATTACGCAAAACTATATTTTTCTCTTCAACACGACACAGGTGTTTCTATCTATTTTTCCTCGGGCAGTGGTCCAAATCGAGGGCATTGTTGACCCGTGTAGACTGAGATCAAGCAGATCATTACACTGGCTTATTCATTGATTCAAAAGATTTTAGGTAGCTAATACAATAAAATGCTACCCGACAGTAGGGGGGGGGGGGGGGGGGAGGGGCAATTGGAATATCTTAGCAAAACAACAACAACTAAACAGAAAACAAAACAGAAAAACGTTGACTGAACATTTTATAAAAGTAAATTAAAAATGCATTCGTTCAAGTGACATTATGTAGCTTTCCCTTTTTAAATCCCCAACTTTTGCACGCGAAAGCTCGAAAATATGCAGATTACCAAATTGTTGAGTGTCACGCTTATATTACATGCATCTTGCATCTAAGACTATTTCACATGTGCCAATAAATTTAAGGCACATACAGATAGTTTAAGAGATTCAGACTAACTTTTCACTTTTTTTTTTCAATTCTCTATCATGCTCGGTCAAGCTCGGAGATTATGTAAATTAAAAAAAACTGTTGAGTCAAATCATACACATGAGCATGCATTCAAGAGCATTTAACATGTATAAATTCACACGTACCAGAGATTGATCAAGAAATTTACGTTGAGTGTGTGTCATGTTAAAATCAGATCAGTCAGTCTTGAAGTGGGTTCCGAAGTGGGTGGGGTAATTACCATTCTAAAACTGCTTTTCCATATAACAGCTTATTTTTGTCATATTTTTCTGTATGCATGTTAAGGATATATAAATATCTAGTCAAGAAAATAGACTTTTGAAATGATTTTATCATAAACATGAAAGAAACATATTGTAGTTTACCAACACAGGCAGCCATTGTTTCTACATGGGGTGGCTTAGAATCTGCTTCGATTAGCCTAAGATCCAATTAGTTGTTTATGAAGTACTCTTTGGTTATGAAAAGGCTATATAATTTTAGAGTAACATGGCTGTTTTCAGTTTTACATTAAAATTCTTTCATCGGACTAGATAGATAACTCAGATGCAGCCGTGATTTTTCTATTAATTTACACACAGCCAAAAATAAAAGGGGGTAGGCTTAAAATTTTCAAGTTTTCTTTCTTATTTGCGCACTAACCTATACTTTTCTACTAATTTTCCTGAAGATAATTGTCTGAACGATAAACTGTCAAAGTTTAAGAAAAAGTTAGAATCTGCTTCTGTTATTTTTTATCACTTTGGTGCAGCATTAGAAAATATTAAAAATTTTGCATTCTTTTGGGGGTAGGGATAAATTTTGTCATTTTCTGCCAAGGCAATTACAGTTTTTAATATAAAATCTTCAATAACTTGTTTAATGATAAATTTTGTGTCAGGTATAGTCAAAGTTTAAACGAAATGTCTTTATTTATTCAATATTTTGTCTTTTTTTTCCACAATTAATCTTATATTCAATTGGAAGAGAAGATATCATAATACCAACATATCTCAAGTGCTATTTAATAACAGAGTGTTTCAGGACATGATATTTTGCTTAATTATCTATAGACAAGACCCTAGCAATATAATATAATAAACAGAAATGTTGCGCTAATACCCTCTGTAGCTATTTTGTTGAAAGTGGCCTGGGTTAATTTTTATGGCTTCAGAAATAGGCCAAAGTCATGGGGGTGGGGTAACATTTCCTTTAAATTTTTGGAGATTAACAAAAGACTGTGCATAAATTATGCTTGAAATCAATATAACATTGTGTGGTCGTCAGAGGAAACGCATGCAATTATTTATTCAATCAACTGATTCCTCTTCTTAAAAGATTTAAACACATGGTTAAATATTTTTATATTATGCTCAAAAATTTCATAATGGCCGGGTACCCTCACAAGCTTCCATGGCATGTACTGCAAAAAAATCCACACTAACCTATACTTTATTTTGCATTTTTGGACTACATATTGATGGAAGAATTGAAATAACACAAAAGTAAAAAAAGTTTGAATAATTGATTTTCACCAGCGGACATCCTTAAGGTACCTTTTTCTCGTGATAGAGTCAATTGAGCCGCGACACGAGAAAACCAACAATGTGGTTGTGCGCCCAGCGCAGACTCAGATCAGCCTAGGCATCCGCCCAGTCTGATCAGAGTCTTCCCTAAGCGCTTAAAAGGTAGCTAAGGGTCTAAGCTACCTTCATGCGGACAGCGAAGACTCTGATCAGACTGGGCGGATGCCCAGGCTGATTTGAGTCTGCGCTGGGCGCACAACCACATTGTTGGTTTTCTCGTGTCGCGGCTCAATTAATCATTACATACCTATCGTGAAGGGTGTTTCATATGGAAATGAGTTGCCACCGTCTACGGATACCCTGAGCTTGATGATCCCTCTTACTGTCAGATGTGGCACCAGGCACCTCAGACGCGTTGCATTGACGCTAACGGGATCACCCGGTGTGTCACCAAAGTGACATTGTACGTTGTTGATACTGTCAGCAAAGCATGGCCCTGATATATCAATTATTCTACCACCAAACATACCAGCAAATGGTGGATACACACTTAGCTGCCCTGAAAAAATAATACCGAAAAAGAATTTCTTAATTATTAAGACCGCTTTTCTAGACACGGATCTATTAGGTTAAAATCATTTTCTTGGGTGTCCGACTATCCGTATCTATGACTTCTGGCCCCGAGGTTATAAAAAAAATTTCATGCTCAGCTCAGCTGAGCATAAGATTTTCTCTGCTGATAAATATGAAAAGGCAAATTTATGTTGGCATTTTCATATCCATAAGCCGAGGAAAATTTCATACTCAGCTTAACTGAGCAAGAAAACATCAGTTATTTACTATCTATTAGCAGATAAAAATTTCATGCTCAGCTGAGTTTAGAATGAAAAAAGTTTTATAACCTTGTGGCCAGACTGGGTTTTCGTCTCACTGTCTGTTGTGCAATGAGCAACTAGGGTCTTGTCGTCATAAAGGCATGCATATCCCTTGCTCGCTTAAACTGGTAGCCCCGGGTTCGATACTCGGCCCGGCCACATTACCTTCGTTTCTCCCTCCGCTGATTCAAGCAGGGCTGTTGTCAGTTACTGGCGAAAGTATGGGCAGTTAGTACTGGTTAACCGCTTAGGAGGTCTAAGCCTGTTCAGGGACAGTGTGGTTAGAGGGTAACTGATGACCATAGCTGTTTACCGTGGACGTAAAACAATAAAACAACAATAAAAACAACTTATACTGGCTGCCATAACCCTATCCAACTTGCCAAAAAGCTCTTGAAATTGGCATTTATGTTATTCTTGAATTCATACATGTAACCAATAAGTGGGATGCCAGTGGCCCATTCTGAACAAAGCATTTAGGTTCCCTCGTCTTCGGTTATAGTCCACCTCGTGTCTAATGCGCAAAATCGTAAATTGCTTGAGAAGAATCGGCGGCTCTCGGTATTCCCCACCATTACTGGATGGTGCGGAATTGCCTTTTACATGATTTGCCACGCCGCGTAAAGGATACCTTTTTTGGTAAATGGGATTGAATATGGAATATTCAAATCAGCCTGCGAGCAGTCTGATCAGTCCCCCTGTTTTGCACATACCATTAACGATTTCAAGGAAAATGAAAACTCTGTTAAGTCTTCAAAGAACAGAGTCAGATTTTAGTTTTTATTTTATGCATACATCTTAACTTGGAACCATTTTCATGTGACGCCGATTCGGTAATCAGAGTGACCCACTTCGACTCGAACTGTAGTAGCTACTATATTAACTAAAGTTCCAATTAAAGTGCGATGGTAGCTACTAAAATGACGTCATGAACTTACTAAAGATCAACCGAGGTCTGGACCGCCGTTTAACTCTTGTTGCAAGATGGCGGCCGTTGAAGAATCTCGCGTTTTGTGGGTGTACAACAAGTAATTGTTTTACTGAGTTGTTACTTTTCCAATATTTTAGGGCACATTTTATCATTTAATCTCTAAAATTATCGTTTTTAAAGACGACATGCACGGAAAAGTCAATGAACTGCACAGTATTTATTTCCGTTTCCATGACAATCTACTAGTGTAGCAACTTTGGCGTTCAACTGGTAATGCGAGTGCGCATGCCCAAAAATACTACTATGGTAGTAACTTTACTTCGAGTCGAAGTGGGCCACTATGGACTTTTATCCTTTCACTGACCACGTTCGGCATAACTACTTTGGTACATGTAGCCCAAGGAACACCTGAGTGTTGCTCTGGTCTACCCAAGTACTGTAAAACACTTATATTTGGCGGTTATTGAATTTTGGCGATATTGGCGGTTAAGGCAAAGAGCGCTAAAATATAAGTCCGCCAATATTTGATTTTCAATACACTTATGTGGGCACAGCCTGATCGAGGCTCAGATAAAAAGGAGAACCTGATGTGTTTGTGATATTTTTATACCGTTCTGTGAAACTATACATTATGACATGTTATTAGAAGCGCCTCGATGAGGCGATTCTAATAGATGCCACAATATATAGTTAAATAGAAAATTAAAGTAAAAAAAACGTGTTTCAGTTTTACTTCAAATTTTCTTTACTCTCTGAAGCCACGGTACATATATATCGTGTGAACGCCAAAATTAAAATGCGCCAATAATTATTATGTCATTTTCTTTTTATAAAACCTCGAAATTTAGACACCGCAGCTATTAAGTGTTTTACAGTATATATGTCGAATGTGCCCACTTACTGTTATCCGGTGACGTTGAACATCCGCCCCGAACGATGTTAGCGGCAGATATCTTGAAGATGTAGCGTCCCCGGATATCACTTCCCTGATTCTGACTCAAGTCCCTACCGCTGTTGAATCCGTTCTGTAAAACACCGACCCAGCCCGTCCCTCCACCACCATTAAACCCAGCCTGAAAATCAGTTGACATGAACGTAAATATTCAGACCAGAAGTCTGATCTGGGTCTAAACTGTTTGTTGGCTATTTCACCTGCATCTTCTGGACGCATTTCTGCAATGAGCCGCGACACGAAAAAAACTGAGCCGTGACGCGAGAAAACCAACAAAGTGGTTGTGCGCCTAGCGCAGACTCAGGTCACCCTGGCCATCCGCCCAGTCTGATCAGAGTCTTTCCTGAGCGCTTAAAGGGTAGCTAAGAGTCTCAGCTACCTCCATGCGGACATCGAAGACTCTGATCAGACTGGGCGGATGCCCAGGCTGATCTGAGTATGCGCTGGGCGTACAACCACTTTGTTTGTTTTCTCATGTCGCAGCTCAACTGTCCCGATATTAGAGCAATTACGGTAATTATTAGAACCTGATTACTTGGCTTTATCAGGAGCTGCACCATTCATAAATGCAGAGGATCTGGATCAACAAAACAAGGGCCATAATATATGTGAATTGATAATGTCAAAATATTGTAAATAATTGCTGAGTACTAGAACTACACATGTTTAAATAGCTACAGAGGGCCTCAGGGAAGATTGGTTTTGCCAACTGTGTATTACCCTCTTTAAACAAAGACATTACTTACTTACTATTTTTGGCGTCCCGAATTTTAGAATTTGAATGAATCTGACGGTAGTATGATAAAGTTCTGTTGGGTACAGACAGAAACTATCTAATCTGTGTAATCTGTGTTGGGCCAACATGGTCATGAATTAATTACTCTCTCTCTCTCTGTCTCTCTCTCTCTGTCTCTCTCCAGACCCTTATGACCGTGTATGCCATGCGTTCAGAAGTCCTTTTCTCATCTGGAAAACTGAGTTTGGCCCGTATCGCTTGCGCGCACATTTCGGTACACATCAGTTCCGCCCGAAAGGTCGTAATATTCTAAGCATTTGAACAGGTTTGACACTGATCAATTGCTCCCGAAGGTGCAAGCATGCGTTATTTTCTTAACATATGACGTCGCTCTTATCCTGTGGATAACGTCGTGTCATAAAATTCGTATGATCACATGTGTAATAACACTTTGGCGCGTATACTTAACGTCATTGACAACGTCCGTGTCAGCAATTTGTTTTCTTACTGAGATAATCCGGTTCGTTTTGAAGGCGATAAAACCCCATTTTAAAGGGTCATATGATAAACAGAATCATACACTCGTGGTCATTTCATATGAAATTTATGAAACTCACCGAATTTCATATGAAATTTATGAAACTCACCGAATTTCATATGAAATTTATGAAACTCACCGACGGCTGGTTTCATAAATTTCATATGAAATGACCACTCGTGTAAGATCCTCTATTTCCATCTACATCTTTTGGACACAAAACAAAACAGTTCTTCTTTTAGGACAGATACGGTAATTATCTTTGGTGTCCTAATATAAAGAATTTTCACGAAGTGAAAAAAAACTTGAACCTGGTCATATCTTCCTTTTGGCACGTTCATATCTCCATAGTTGAAGATGGCGTATGACTCTTTTCCGTCGGAAAGTAGTACCAGCTGAAATGTGTTCACCTGCAATGATAATAAAATAACAAACAAATATGCACACTCTTCAAATAGATGAGGATACTAGAGCAAGTCAGCAGGGGCTCACGTATACCTGATCAGTGTCACCTGTGTTTAACACAAAATTTCAATGCAAAATACATGTATAAAATTAAAAGTCTGAGACCGTGACCTTCAGCCAGCAGCGCCGGGCCGGGTAGCGCAATCGGTAGGGCACCTGACTCGTAAGTCAGAGGTCCTGGGTTCGAATCCCGGTCTGGCCACATACTTTCGTTTCTCCTTCCGCTGATTCAAGAAGGGCAGTTGTCAGTTACTGGCGAAAGTATGTGCACTTAGTACTGGTTAACCGCTTAGAAGGTCTAAGCCTGCCCAGGAATAGTGTGGTTAGGTTAACTGACCGTTCCGACATGACCTTAGTTGTTTACCGTGGACGTTAAGCATCAAATCAACCAACCAATCAGCCAGCAGCAGCAGCATCCAAATGATGTAAACAAGTATGAAATAAAAACAGCCAAGCATCATTAGGTTACATTCTGACAGTTACACCTCAAAAGTCAAAGTACTCGTATATTTTAGCCACCAAATCACATTGACATTTAGAATTACCTTAAACCGTCCTAACAAAGCCTGCTCTTCCTCACCAGTCTGCTTAGTATACATTCGATTCCATCATGAATCTAGAAAATCAGACTGATCTGAGTCTGCTTCTGTTTGCTCAAACCTGACTGTCGCAATGAAGGACTAAATAATGTTTCTTACCTGTAGTGGTTGAAATCATATGATCGAGCATCGCTTAAATAAAAATGACCGATGATGGAGTAAACATCGGTCGATGAGACTGTAAGACGATTATTTATAACAAACTTGGGTCTGTCCACGATCTATTTCCTCGCTATGTTTTTTTTTTTGTTTTTTGTTTTTTGTTTTTTTTTTTTTTTTTTTTTGTTGTTGTTTTTTTTTAATCTCGAGAAACTGATTCAAGCATTTTAATGGACTTCTTATTAGAGATGCATTAACAGCTTGTAGTGTCCTTTCGGCGAAGTCCAGGTTTCAAAGGCGCATTAAATCTGCGGCATAGTGCATAAACTGGACACATTTGTATGTATATATAAAAAAGAACGGTACATTGATTATGGCAAAATATGATCGGTCAATCACTTACCTGGTACAACGAATAACAATCGATTAATCGGCAAAACCACAACTTACCGGGCATGGGCTTGAGGCTGTCCCTAAGCAGCTGCCCTTGCTGATTTCGTCAGAGGAGGTGACATTAACCCACGTGACTTGCAGTGCCCAGTTTGCATAAAATTGTTCGCTCCCAACAACCTGAGACCTCAGATACTTTCCCAAATAGAGAACCGAGGGATAGACTGGAGCCTGGCTCCCAGAGGATAAGTTCATCTGATGATAATACACATGACCCGTATAGCCTTGTATAATATCCAGCGTCTGGCCCTCATAGTAATAGGGGGCGATGAAAGGATGATCTACGAAAGGAGAGACGTTGGGTCCCGAAAAATCAACGGCCCTATAGTTTAAACCGTCTTTAAATCCCACCCTTCCATCCTTGGTAATCTGAAAAGAGAAAAAGAAGAATAAAATCTCTGGAAATATACATCAGTATATAGCCACTTATTATAGCACAGCAGGCACAACGTCGTACTGACGTCGATGTGATGTAATGGCGTCGTAATGGTACTATCACAGAGGATTCTGAGATTGAAGATCTGTTCTGTGGTGCTTTTTCCGGCTCTGAACTCAGCCTGTTTTCCGACGATTATCTCTTCAGCTTGGGGTTTAACCTATTCAAGATGACTTTAAGCATGGCTTCGATTGGATGACTAATGTGGCTGATGGTTCTGTAGTTCTGGCAGAGGTGTAGGTTGTCCTTTTCAGGGTGAGTAATAATCAGCGACTGAGTTCATGGGGTCGGCTACTTTCCTGTTCTCCAGATTTTGTTACAGATCTTAGTTGAAACATCGAGTATGGCCTCCCCTCCTGTTTGAACAAGTTCTGCTGGTACGTTATCAACTCCTGCGGACTTCCCCCTTTTTACTGATGCTATCATGCTACTGCAATCTCAACTACTTCATGAAGGATCTTTTGTAGACCTTCTCCTGAGTGCTGAGTGCAGCTGTACTGTCACCACTACTCCCCAGCAGGCACATGACGCCAAATGACGTCGAACAGACGTCATTTTGACGTCATGTGCCTACTGGGTCTCATGATTTTCTAGCTCTGAGCAATAGTCTGTCCATCTACTGAGAATCTCTTGTTCTTCTGTTAGATAAGAGGCAAGAAAGAAAACGGCAGACCGTGGATCCCTTCCTCTTCATGCAGATCTTGACAAGACCTTGTACCAATTAACGTAGTTCGATACCTTTGGCGACGTCATGGGTAAAAAATCGAAATACCTTGGATTTTGATGAAACTTGCCTGAATTATACTGTGACATGTTGCACTTTTGATGGTATTATTTGTTTTGAGGAATCTGTATCCGTTTAATATCAATGCGCCATCTAACGTAATACGATGTTTCTTATAAAAAGATTAACGTTTTGTACCATATCTTGCGTATTCCCTGACGGATTTTGTTTTCAGAACACTCAATCAACAGTGTTTTAATCTCTCGGTTATTTGTAATATACATTTCGATGGTGAAGAACAGCATTTATGACTTAAAAACGTTAAATCCTGGCACCTGTATCTCTTTTGACGCTATAAAAGTTCGAACCCTTCAACTGTTGAAGCAGACATTTCTCCAAAACGAGCCTGGCGACACTATACACAATAACGACGAAAATAAAGAGCAGATTTCGTAGAATAAGAAATGCAAATAAAAATATAGGGTGATCGCGTAAAGTATTAATGAAAAATTCATCTGAAAGAAAAAATATATATTAAGCGACGAACGTCAGCGACACGTAACGTTATAAGCTTTTTGTCATTTTTTGAAACGTTGCGTAGTCTGATCAATTCTCTACTGTATACTAGAAATAGATGTTTCTATTATTTTAACGTGGAAATGTCTAAAATACTTATCTTTTTTCTTAAAACTGAATTTTACAATGTGCACTCCAGGAGGATAGAAATAACCTAATACGGCATAAAAAACATGGTATTGTATGCACATAAATCTGTTCGATTTTTAACGTTCTACAGCTGTATAACGTGCAAGCCTCGCAGGGTCACAGTCACACTAACTAGCAACACCGGACGAACGGATGCCCAAGCTGATCTGAGTCTTCGCTTTGCGCACATGCCACTTTGTTGGTTTTGTCAGTTCGCGGCTCAATTATAACCTGCCACTGGTGATATTCGAACAGTATTAGAGGTATCAGCAGATCTGTGATTTTGTTACCTGTGAGTCCCGCCGTTTCATATAACGTTTATTCGGCTATAAAACAGGGGGTTTCCATCTCTAGATTGACCCCAAACATCTACACCAATCTTAAGAAATTCTGCTATAAGATGGGGTTTGCCCTTCCAAAAATATCCCAAAAAATCTAGATCCGCTAGATTTTTTTGGGATCGTGTTAGAAGGGAAAAAATCTCTATCTTATAAACGAAGAAATACCGTTTTCAAATTTTCCCCTCACAATTTATATTGTTGAGAGTCCCAAGACTCACTAAAATTCAGTGCTGTGGAATCATGGTTTTATTGTAGGACGCACTGAATTTATCAACCTACTGAGTCCCAAGCGGGGTACCAAGATTCTTTGGCAGCAAAATTGTAAATAAATCACTGACAGATAGATACATATGAGCCGTGACACGACAAAACCAACAAAGTGGCATGTGCGCCCAGCCAAGACAGCATGATCAGCCTGGTATTTCGCCCATTCTGATAAAGAGTCTTCGCTGTGCGCTTTTATGTTAGATAAGGGGCTACGCTATCTCAGTGCGGACAGCGAAGACCCTGATCAGACTAAGTAGATGCCCAGGCTGATGTGAGTCTTTGCTGGGTGCACATGCCACTTTGTCGGTTTTGTCGTGTCGATAGTCACAACGGCGTCGGCCTTGGCGTCCCACTCCCGGTCCCACTTTACCATGGTGATGTTCAAGACAGTATGTCAGGCGAGCCTTCCTGTACGCTGACAAGTCTTGTTTTGTAATGCAATAATTTATTTTTCTCCAGGTTTTGTATAGTTAATAGGGTAAAAAGTAGCAAAAAGTATTAATGAGCCGCGACACGACAAAAGCAACAAAGTGGCATGTGCGTCCAGCGAAGACTCAGATCAGCCTGGGCATCCACCCAGTCTGATCAGAGTCTCCGCTGTCAGCATGGAGGTAGCTTAGACCCTTAGCTACCCATTGAGCACATAGCGAATACTGAGCGGATATCCAGGCTGATCTGAGTCTTCGCTGGGTGCACATGCCACTTTGTTGGTTTTGTCGTGTCACGGCTCAATTTTATATGAATCGAAACACTTTCTGGGGAAGCAGAAGCAACTTTTTCATTTTCATTTTTATGGCCCTTTAAAATGGGGATCAAATTTTCAAGGAAAGCATTTGCTCCTCTTGAAGCAATTCTTTCCTTTAAGGGTAGATCCAAGTTTTGTCAAGCGAAGCAAACACGAAGTCACAAAAGTTGTCTCCCTTTGTAAAAATGGTTGGGAAATATGGATTTGTATACATTCACGTGTAACTCTCATCGCGCCAATGTCTACAAGAACACCGTTTGATTGAACGCGTTTCTCTGTACTTCGGGGTTTACGAAAGCTGATGGAGTGGTTGGGTCGGGCAGTGGTGCTCGGTAACTTTCATTGCAGTGGTGTCCTACTAATTAGACTAAAAGTTGGACAAGGGCCTCGTAGTAGGTGCGGATGGGGGTGTTTGGATATTTTTCTCTCGTACTTTCTGTTTTCTGTCTCCCTCTCTCAGCTGGGCGACGGCCCGACGTAGACTGAAATACTCTCAGAGGGCCGTAAACCCCAAAACAACTACAACGACGTAAGCTGAGTGGGTACACCTGTTCAACATTTCCGCCATTTTCCTAGAGGAGAAAATTCTTTTCTTTAAGAGTTAACTCGAATTGAGAAAAGTGGCGAAATAAATTAGGCAGATTTCTACACCCTGGAAAAGTACCTATTCACACAAATATTCACATTATCTGCAGTACCCTCGGACCCCAGACTACCCTATTATTTCTATTTAATGCCCCGGGGGCGTTGCATTTTTGGAAAAAAAGGGGGCGTTATTTAGGGTCTAAAGTGTAGTAAATCAGCCACTGCCAAAATACCTTCAATAAGCAGTAACTGTGAATGGAAATACTTTCAGAGGAACGAACTCCACTATTTTTTTGCCTTTCTTCTCAGTAAGGGTCAACTCTTAAAGCAAAGAATTAGCAACTCTAGGAGCAAATTCTTGCTCCTCTAGGAGCAAATCTTTCCTTTAACAGTAGACCCTGTTTCAAAGAGCAACCGCAATCAGAGAAGCAACCAGGCTTTCATGCAAGTTAATATAACATTTTTTTTAGAAAATAGTCAGGGGGCGTTAGAGCAGGGGCGTTTGTTATGATTCATATGGTAATTGATTATGCAGAAAATATTTTATTTTATAGAATTATTTTATTTTCACTTATATTTAGATTATGTTTACTCAGGATGTTGTGTATGTTAGGTGTCGTGTAAAACGGGACCTTAAGACAGGGAAGATTCAGATCAACCTGTGTATCTGCACATTGTTTTGCTGATAATATAAATAATATATGGACACAGCTGAAAATGTCAACACTTGTCCGTCTGCATTGATTCACAGACCGAATTAACTTACTGCTCGCGATGTCTCTCGTATGTGCGGGGCATGATTAATTTTGTAAATATGCCAGATATAATTTGTTGTGACTTTTATAGATTGTACTCATTTGTGTTGTATGTAACGTTTTTATTTTTAATTGAAACTAGAGAATTTTTACTTACAATAATTAAAATTTCTTCACCATCGGTGTAATGCTTCTTCTCGGCCGATTCATAAGCGGTTAGTCAGCGGGCAAACAGCGTTGAATCAATGTTGAATTAACGTTGATTCAGCGTCATTTTATTCTTTGATTTCCGAGTAGACCCCATCTTTGAAGGGCTACTTCATCCAAGGAAGCACGCAGTAAGTCACTAAACTTCCCTTTATATAATAAGGCAGACAATTTGGAGGCGTTTTAATTTAATTTTGTCTGAATATGTTTCAACAAAATCAGAAATTTAATAAGAACGTCACACGTATTTCAAAGTGACGTCGCACGCGCAGCTTGATTTTTTTCTTGCAATTTTTCGCTTAAGTCCGATTTTTCACCAATTCTTTGCGCGATGACCTCCTCTTTTTATTTCAAAACCTGTTTTGTAACTCTGTAAAGAGCATTTAAGTGATATTTTTATGTGGCCTTACCGGGCGTTTTTCTGAGATAAACTAGCATTAATCTGTGAAGGGTAGCACTTTCCTAACGTCAAAATAATGTTGGTTACTATGGTAAAGTTTTATTTTTAGCTCTGTTTGGTTCTTTACCAAAATAAAAATTGAAGTAATTCAACAAGCAATAAACAGTTGTTAATCGAGAAGATCTGCGAAGGAGCTGGCCTAAATGTTACAAAGTTGTAACCCTATAAAGGCGGATTTTCCTCTAAAATGACATACTGCCGCTAGGTGGCGTTTCATGGTGAAATAAAATAAACTACATAACAAATGAATACAGTTAAACACACTAGACATGTTAGACAACGATCAGAACAAGTTTCATCAAATTCCCTGATGTCGGCGATTTTTTTCATGAAATGCGACAAAGGTAACGAACTACCTTAAATAAATATCCTATCTATCTATCTATCTATCTTCCTTTACGTCTTAACCCCCGAGGGGGACGTCAGACGGGTTCCGGCGAACCAAGTGCTGAAGGGGGTTAGCTGAAATAAAAGTATAGGAAAGTGTGTGAGATGAGTTTGTACAGTGCGATAAAGAGTGTTAGTATAGTTAAAAGATAACAAGAAAAACTATAACATGAAATGTCATGTTATATTGGGCGTTTGATTTTACTTCTCAGTTTATGCAGGTTTATAGAAGTAAATGTCGCAATGATTGTTGAAATGAAACTTGAATCTCATTGCAGACTGATGAGGCTTCTTCCGTGTTGTTTTCGACCCCAACAAATTATCTTACTTCGATATAGCCACGCAAAAAACTTTAGTTTTTGGATGTATTAATTTTGTTAAAAATGACCACAGTAACATATCTTTGATCAGAAGATTTGTAAGCTAGTGCAGAATATTAGGCTAACACAATTTTGACTTAAGACTTGCATTTTAAGAAAAATAAATAAATAAATAAAACTGAGTAACCTTTTGTTCATTTTCTCTATTTTCTCTATATACTAATATTAAAGAATGATGCATGGTCATGTAAATCAGCACTATATTGACCGCGTTTAATGTAGACTAAAAGATATGCAAAAAGACCTTAGTGCAGCTAAATTGAACTATATGGACCTAACACATTTAATTCAAAATAAAAATGCAAGGAAGGCAATAAAAATCGAAAAGTATCGATGTCCTACGATAGCCCAATTACCTCTCTTATTTCACAATTCTGAATTTCGAATTCTGAATTCCAAAATTCGTAGTACAAACTGAGTGATAAATTAAGATGAATGAGATTTATGTTAGTTGAAATGCAAATAACAATTGGTTTTAGGCCCGATTTCACGTCACAGTTATAACTCGTATTAACCAGTCCGTGGTCTATTTTACCGTAAGGCGCAATTTAAAATTTTGGTATTCCGAATGCTAATCCATGTACTAAGTTTAACGTGAAATCGGGCCTTAGTATATAAAAATCTGAATTAAATAATTTCACTAGAAAAAAACAATGAACTATGTGAATATGCTGATCATTGTCGCGTGCAAAGGGACCTTCTATTTCTAGTATAGGTAAATAAAATATCATATAAGAATCTTATATACTATATAAGATATCTAGTATAGGTATATAAGATATCTTATTTGACTTTTCCATAAGACGCAACACAATATATGTTATCTGATATAGCATTTAAGATGTCTTGTATCACATATAAGATATCCTGTTTTGTAAATCAGATATCAGATATGCTATCTTATATAGGATGTGAGATATTTACATATATAACATATCTGATATATCAGATATCTGATTTATTATATAAGATATCTTACATGCTATATGATATCTAATATATAAGATATCTGATATATTATATAAGATATCTTATATGAAAAATTAAATAAGATGATAACTCATATCCTATATAAGATATCTTATTTTCTATATAAGATATATCCTGTATCAGATATCTTATAGAGGATATAAGATTTCTTATATGTTATATATCTTATATGTTATATTAGATATCTTAACTGGCATATTAGATATCTAATTTACTATATAAGATATCTACTATGCATTATGATTAGTAAAATGGCTTGCCATAGATATCACTATACAGATTTGGATATATATCAAAAGGTAAAGTGGATATGATTTTTCGATATCACAAATTCGATTTTTGTTTGATATCACTTATTTGATTTGGCGATATCAGTAATCTGAGTTTGTGATATCACTAATTCGTACAAAATCGAATTTGTGATATCACAATGTCGATTTTGTGATACCACTATGTCAAGTATGTGATGTCACGTGGTATCACATTATTTTCTGATTTCACTAACTATTATGTGCTATCACTGACTCACCTGAGTGTCATAAACCATGTGTTATATTATGTTTATTAAATCGATTTAGTGAAATCACAAAATCGTTTTTGTAATATCGATTTCTTGATATCACTAGTTAGGAACGAATTACTGATCACAAACTCGATAGATATAGTGATATCATAAAATCGATTAAGTGATATCACAAAATCGAATGTGACATCACTAAATAGATGTTGTGATATACAAAATCGAATTAGTGATATCACAAAGTAGCTGTGATCTCGTGTCATCACAAAATCAATTTTTTGATATCACTTATTCTATTTAGTGGTATCACTAATTGGATTTTGTGATATCACTCAATCGTACATATTTTGTGATATCACTTTTTCGATTTTATGGTATCTAGAAACATGTCAATGAACATCAGTCTGATTTTTACCGGCTTAAATACATTCACTGCACTACCTAGAACCATTTGGTTGAACATTTGTCTAATACCTACCCACTCAGACACATTCATCTCACCACCTGGAAACACATCGATGAAAACCAGTCAAATTACTATACCGCACTCCCTCTAAACATGTCTATTAATAATTAATAAATGTCTGATACGTACTTGCTCAGATACAATAACCGCACTGCTAGCCGCAATGCCTACAAACATTTCGAAGAACACTTGTCTGATAGCAGCAGCCTGCTCAAACACAATCACCCCACTACCTAGAAACATATTGATGAACACCGGTCTGATTCCTACTTGGTTAGACATGATCACTTCACTACCAAGAAAAATTTTGATGTACACCGGTCTGAATTTTACCTCTTTAAACAATTCACTGCACTACTTAAAAACATGTCAATGACTGGTGTTCATCAACATGCTTCTAGGTAGTACACTGAGTTTGCCAAAGCAGGTAGGAATCAGTCAATTAATATATGTCTGATACGTACTTGCTCAGATACACCCACCGCACTTCCTTGAAACATTTTGAAAAACACTTGTCCGATACCGACCTGCTCCAACGCAATCACTCCGCTATCTTAAAACATGTCGAAGAAGAATGGTTTGATTCCTACTTGCTTAGACATGATCACTTCACTACCAAGAAACATGTCGAACACCAGTTTTATTTTACCTCTTTAGACAATTCACTGCACTACTTAGAAACATGTCGATGACTGGTGTTCATCAACATGTTACTAGGTAGTGCGCTGAGTTTGTCAAAGCAGGTAGGAATCTGTCAATTAATATATTCTGAAGAACACTTATCTGATCCTGACATGCTCGGACACAATCAGCCCACTACCTAGAAACATGTCAATGAACACTGGTCTGATTCCTACCTGCTTATACGTAATCACCGCATTACCTAGAAACATGTCGATGAACACCAGTTTGATTTTACCCTCTTTAGACAATTCACTGCACTACCTAAAAACATTTCGATGACTGGTGTTCATCGACATGTTTCTAGGTAATGCGGTGAATTTGTCTAAGCAGGTAGGAAACAGACCGATGTTCATCAACATGTTTTAAGGTAGGATGGTGAAGTTATTAGACCGGTGTTCATCAGATTGTTTCTAAGTATTGGGGTCAGTGTGTCTGAGAAGATAGGTTTCAGACAAGTGTTCATCCAAATAGTTCTAGTTAATGCAGTGAGTGTGTCAAAGCAGTTAAGATAAGGAATCAGACCGGTGTTCATCGACATGTTTCTAGGTAGTGCGGTGAGTGTGTCTGAGCAGACCAGTATTCATCGATAAGTTTCTGGGTAATATAGGATGCATCTCTAAGCAGGTAGGAATCAGATCGGTGTTCATAGGTGTTATGCCGGTGTTAAGTGAGTCTGTCTCTGAACTCACCAATATACCCCAAAACAACTCTTTCAACATCAGGATGAGTCAAAAGTGTAGCTAGTTTGGCCAGATGAGACCTTTATATAATATTTACCTTGTACCCCATCCTGTTAATAATGAAGTTTTGAACCAAGTGTGGATGGATTGCAACTTAATAGTTTCATATTGAAAGAGCTTTTACTCTTGTTTCAAACGGTACAATATAGTAACTATGCCTGTAAATATGAATACAATATTAGGTATACGTTTCTAATAAAAGAAAAACTAATGTAACTGTCTGGATTATCCTCGAAGGACTTAGCTCAAACCGCCGTATTGGTGACATTTACTTCCGCTTACACTGACAAATCCTTGCGTTTCGTTTTTTTTAGGCTGAGAAATCTGTTTGAATTTCAATAAATTCACGAACTGAACATTAAAGTTAAAGCCAGTGAGAATCATGAGTGTACAGTCTTATGTATCGGATTTTGTATTCAGATTCGTTCTTTCGTTTTGAGACGGTGATCTCTCGATGAAATCTAAATGAATATGGGTCTTTCGAACGTCCTGAGACGAATCGTCCCGGGTTTTTGGCCAGTTTGGGACGAAACGTCCTGGGACGAAACGTCCCTGGCGCGAAACGTCCCGATACGGTCTCGAATATCTAGGTCACGGCTTAAATTTTGTTATGCGAGCTCAAATTCAACAATTAAATTCATCTTTCATGGACTGAATTATTATTTTTGATCATTAATAATTTAGCGGTATCATAGTCGATTGAATATTGAGATAACGTTGTTCAAATCTCGTAACGATGTTCACTAGGAAAATACGGAGATATTTCATCAGCTAGGTGGTCGACCGAAGTACTCTTCCAATATCGGAATACACATACGCTCAAATAATCATCGTTTACTTTCCTTCCACTGTGCATATTAGTCTAGAAATATCTGTTATCGTCTTTTATATTTATTTATGTATTACATGGAGATACTCAGGTCTTAAAGTTCTTATATACGTTGACAAAATACCTAATTACTTTGTACATAATCATTCCGCGATGTAAACCGGCCAGAAGAAATATTGGTTCCAAGTCTACTTACTTTTAAATAAAGAGGGGAACCTATCATTAACTGGGTCAATATTGACGTAACAACTCGTAACGTCGATTTCTGAATTCAATGGGACTCATTAACTACTAGTTAGACTAACTCTATAATAGAACTTCTAGGCTTAGAAACTATACATGACTTCTGTTTTTCTTAACTTCTACGCCCAGAAAACAGAAATTGGTGTTTAGGGAGAGACATGGATCACCTGGCAGACAGCACCACTGAACTGCGCCAAGGTGGGAAGGACCGGTATGAAGGGTGGGAGGGCATTCCAATGGATGATAGTCCTAGGGAAAAATGTGAACCTGTAATAGTCTTTATAAGTGGGGATTTGCCGATATGAAAGTGGATGGGTATGTCTTGATTGTCTAGTGTTATGAACAAGGTACTCAGATGCAGGAATGGCAACAAGGTCATATGTGACCTTGTACATCATTATAAGACGACAATCTATACGTCGTTGGTCTAGGGGACGCCAATTTAGGTCCTTCAACATAGCAGTAACGCTGGATGTGTAATTATAATCTCTTGTCGCCCACCTGGCAGCCCGTCTTTGGACTGCTTCCACTTTATGTATATCAGTGGCAGTGTGGGGGGACCATACTGTTGAAGCGTACTCCAACTGGGGCCTTACTAATGTTTTATAAGCTACTGATTTCAGGTCCTTATTATGGACCCGAATGTTTCTTTTCAGAAATCCAAGAGTCTGGTTAGCGCTCTTGGTTATATTATCAATATGGGTACTCCATGTTAGGTCATCCGAAATGGTGACCCCGAGATATTTTGCAGATGAAACACTATCCAGCTCAGTATCATGTAAAAAGTACTTAGTCTGAATGGGGTTTTTAAGACGAGTGACGTGAAGGACCTGACATTTAGAGGGGTTGAAGTTCATATCCCACATCTTTTCCCATTGTTCTAGGCTGAGTAGGTCCTTTTGGAGGACCTTGCCTTCGGATGGTGAGCTAAGAGCAAGGTACATTGCAGTATCATCTGCAAAGAGCCTTACTCTTGATTTGACCTGCTCAGGTAGGTCATTGATGTATGCAAGGAAGAGAATTGGTCCAAGAACTGAGCCCTGCGGGACGCCAGAGGAGACTGGGATAAGGTTTGAATTTAGTCCGTTAATTACCACAGCCTGCTTTCTATTGTCTAAAAAGACCTTAATCCATTGTAAAGCGACTCCTCTGATACCATAGTGATGCAATTTTTGAAGAAGTTTTTCATGGGCAACTTTGTCAAAAGCTTTACTAAAATCCAATAAAATCAAATCAGTCTGTTTGCCCATCTGCATAGTTTTAGACAATTCATCAATCAGCATGATAAGCTGCGTCTCGCAGGATCTCTTTTCTCGGAACCCATGCTGTAGTTCATAAAGAATGTTCAGTTCAGTAAAGTGTTTAGATAGGCTAGATGCAACAATGTGCTCTAGTACCTTACAGAGGACACAGGTCAAAGATATGGGCCTATAGTTAGCAGGGTCGGCTTTGTCCCCTTTCTTAAAAATGGGGGACACATTTGCCTCTTTCCAAATATCCGGTAATTTTCCAGTATCCAAGGATCTTTGGAAGATCAGCTGCAGGATGGGAGAGAGCTCTTTGTGTAATGACTGTAGTACAATGGGTTTAAAGTTGTCTGGTCCTGCAGCCTTGTGTGGGTTCAAGCCTATGAGCAGCTTGTCAATGCCTTCAGCTGAAATGCTTATATCTGGCATTTTGGGGTAGGGACTGGGCTGGAAGGGGAGTTCGACACCAGAATCGTGCAAATCTTGCAGTGACTTTTGTGCAAGGGACTTAAGACTTACTGGGGTCTTGGGGCTAAACACTGACTGAAACTGATCATTTAAAGTATTGGCCTTATCTGTTTCTGAGGAATAAGTCTGTCCGTCCCTTCTCAGGGAAGCAATACCATTTGAATCCTGTTTGGAGTGCTTGAGCAGGGAGTACAGCTTCTTTGTTTTGACCTTTGGGGGTTCTCCCATGTTTTGGTCATCCCTTACTTCATTGAGACCTAGGATATCGCCTAGGTACTTTTCGTATGCCCTTTCTGAAACCCGCCTAACTAAGTGTTTGTATTCCAGGAATTTGTTATGGTCATATGGTCTGCCGGACCTGGACCAGCGTTTGTAAAGCTTATCTCGCTTACGTATTAAGCGGCGGATTTCTTGGTTAATCCAGGGGAACCCATCCCGGGTACCAACTTTCCTTACAGGGATGAAGGTGTCTATACCTTGCTGAAGTTTGGAAGCGAACTTATCCCACAGGGTTTGGACATCTGTGGTAGCAAGGTCAGACTGTGCCATTTCTATGTAGAAATCCCTCATGGACTGCTTAAGCTGGTCCCAGTCTGCTTTCTTATACAATGGGCCGTTACGTGGGACCTGCTTCGTTGCTTCAGGTTTAACATTAACCTTGGCCATTACAATGTCGTGGTCCGAGAGACCAGGGGTAACTGAGATGTTGTCCACGAGGGTTGGATTTGTTGTAAAGAATAGATCTAGAATATTTTGACCTCGAGTTGGGGAGGTCACCATTTGCTCAAGCATGCAGTCACTAAAAGATTCAAGGCACTCCCTGTAGAAGGTCGGATGACTACAATCTGAATTAGGCTTGAGGTGTTCCCAGGGGTTCCTCACTATTCTTTCAGTAAAAGCAACCTAAATGACAAATAGATCGTAAACGGACCCCATTTTATCACATGACTTCGCTGTTATTCAGTGCATAACGTCATGTCATAAAAATCGTATGACCACGCGTGTAATAACACTTTGGCGCGAACACGTAACATCATTGACAACGTCCGTGTCAATAATGCATTTCTTATTGAAATAATGTTCATTTTGAAGGAGATATTATAAAAATTCCATTTTAAAGGGTCCTATGATAAACAGAATCTTACACTCGTGGTAATTTCATATGAAAAAAAAAAGACCACTGGTGTAAGATCCTCTATTTATCATATGACGTTGCATCTGAAAGTGTAATAAAGACATTTATTATATACCTAATAATTTCCCCATTCACTTTACATTAGAGTAACCGTGCACGGAGTCAAGTGCATATTGCACGGAGTTAAGGAGTCACGTTCTCAAGAACTACTTATGTTTTGAAAAAAGAAATGCTTGGCGGCCATTTTGTCGTCGACTGCAATTCAAAAACGAGTAGAATGATGACACTAGTGTTGGTTTCGGTGTATAAATTACATAAAAGACAATTAAATATAATTTACCTCCTTTAATTAATATTCTGCAATAATAACGGAGATATTCGCCAGAACTGCTGAGAGTAAGACTCGAAAATGGCGCCCAGTTCTTGTAAACGTCAACGTTTGTTTACTGACGTCACGTCCGATAACGTAACGCCTTTTATCAGGCGTGGCTTTTAGGGTACAGTCCACTAAATATTCATGAGGACTTGCCCCGCCTATTTCGGGGAGAGCATTAGGTTTACATTGTACGAGAGATGACGTCATCTGTCAATCATGCATGTTAGATTTCTTGCAGTATAAAAAAAGACCAACAAATGATAGTTACAAAAAGGCATATTTAATTGAGAAATATTTTACCAGAAGGAGATGGGGTTGATTTTGGTAACTGATCCCCTAGGAAAAAAGTATGCTCTTTTTTTTGGTACGAATCGGTGGTTGCCATACTCAGCCTAGCTTAGCGGCTCACTGAGATGGGAAGGCAGTGGATGTTTTCATCTCAAATTGATAGGCTAGGATGACACTTTAAAGCAAGACAGGTTTGGAAAACTTTGTATGTACAGTTTTGTAATAAAATGACAAGATGTTAACATTGTCGTCTATGGAAAATTAATGGTGGAATGCAACCTAAAGCGCATTAAGTCAGATTGACTTTGGCCTTGTTTCTTACTTTCGGTTTCACTTTAGATGCATATCTAGAGATGTGTGTCCCTTTGACCATTAAAAGTACATTCTTCTGTGTGTTATCCATAGTGAGATTGTTGTTGTAATTGATGATTTGATGCTTTAGGCCTAGGATCATCAGCAAAAATGAAAACAACATTTTTCTCCATGTAGAATCCAGGGGGGGGGGGGGGGGGGGGGGGGAATGCTACTGTATTATTGTACTATAAGTGTTGATGGTAAATTATTTCACATTAGTCCAATTTCACATTACGCGGTTAGAGAAAAAGCATCTGGAACACGTGGAAACATTTAAATGCCCATAAAAGCATGATACATGCGATTCTGCGAAATACAGAAAGCGTCGCTTTTCGGAGACTTTTGCATGTAAATAAGTATTTTTTGAGGAAAAATATAATTTTAACCAAACATTTACCTTAAATTCATATCAACCTTGTTTCTCTGCTTCTTTTGGTGTGCAGATTTGGACTATTAAACCAGTTTTTCTGCATTTATGTCTTAAACAGCCTCCAAATACCAAGATTTTAACCAAATTTAGGGGGTATATATAGAAAATTGCCAATAAATGCTTATGTATAACAGATTCAACCACATTTTCTTGTTTTTATTATTAAGAGAAGTATTAAGGCTCCTATGAAAAGATAAATGTTTCCATAGATATAAAAGAATAGCAACAAAATCATTATAAATTTTCATTAATCCTTAAAATCATTGGTTTCAGTCATTTCGCTACAGAAACCTCAGCCGACATAGTGAAACTGTCCTAAATGGTACATTTCTCTACGGATTCATTTGAAACTTGGAGATCACAATGAAAATGTATCAAACTAACATTCAAACTGTTCAGTTTATGGCATATTGCAAAAAGTTAGTTTGGTTTAGGGTACAGTCCACTAAATATTCATGAGGACTTGCCAAGCCTATTTCGGGGAGAGCATTAGGTTAACATTGTACGAGAGATGACGTCATCTGTTAATCATGCATGTTAGATTTCTTGCAGTATAAAAAAAGACCAACAAATGATAGTTACAAAAAGGCATATTTAATTGAGAAATATTTTACCAGAAGGAGATGGGGTTGATTTTGGTAACTGATCCCCTAGGAAAAAAGTATGCCCTTTTTTTTGGTACGAATCGGTGGTTGCCATACTCAGCCTAGCTTAGCGGCTCACTGAGATGGGAAGGCAGTGGATGTTTTCATCTCAAATTGATAGGCTAGGATGACACTTTAAAGCAAGACAGGTTTGGAAAACTTTGTATGTACAGTTTTGTAATAAAATGACAAGATGTTAACATTGTCGTCTATGGAAAATTAATGGTGGAATGCAACCTTTATTGTGTATGAAGATACGAAAAGGCAAATGTAATTTCAAATCTAAAACAAGTTGTGGTTGCTATACCGATAGTATATTTTGATTTCGTACGTAGAGAGCACTGATGAAACTATCGGATTTATATCATAGGTATATAAGCTCGTGCGTCCTTCGCCATATGACATATGAACTCGTGCAGGATATTTCACAATATAAATTCAATAACCTATAAAAATTAAAAACGATACAGTAATCAACTTGTGGATTAAATGTGAAAATTACGTCGTCACGTTATGCATAAAAAGTCGCGTTTTCTCATGGCGAAATCATGACGTTTTAGTGCAAATTTTGCTAATAAAATGACATTTTAGTGTCATGTGATAAAAAGAATCTTGCATTTGTGCTCCTGTATCATTGAATTTCATAAACGAGATGGGGAAAAAGAAAAGATGCTCGGCATAGCCTCGCATCTTTTCTTTTTCCCCATTAATAAATTCAATAATACAGGAGCACTCATGTAAGGTCCTCTATAGAACATAAATCCGAAGAAGACAATGTCTCGCCTGTCAGCGCACTGTTACACAACAGCTGAGAAAACCCTGAGCTAAGCCAGAAAACTCGACGGAAGATCACGCCGCCGACGACACCGGAAAAGTAATACCTGTGTCTGGCTTCTGCTAGTCTCAGATGAGACAGAAATCAGCAGTAAATGATACATAAACTTACGTATAATTGTGTATAGACTTTTTGATGATATACTAGCTTTTGGTAGAGGTTGACCTCGTGAATGTTATTTTCGTTTGGTTGAATTTCATGTACGGTTCCGTTGAAATTCCATATTGCACTGCCTGAAATGGTAAAAGAATGGTTACAGTAAGTTTCTAAGATTGTGATAATTACCATAATTGTCCTGAAAACTGAAGGACGGGCCCTGCCAAGAATGTCGGTACGGGCGTGTGGCAGTATTTAGAGATAGATAGATAGATAGATACAATCAGAACACCGCTCGGCCAATTCCGTTAATCACGGAATTGGCCGAGTGGTGATCCGATTGAGATAGATAGAGAGGTAGGCCCTGTTTCGTACTGCTGAGCTGCACACTGTAAAAAATTTACGTAGATTTTCCGATTGAATAACTGGCAATTAGCTGCCAGTCCATTTCCAATTATTTTTACGGGCGTCTGTCTGTAAAACATTGTCTGAAATTACGATATGGTACTGTTATGTTCATTGGACGCACTCGAAAATACCTTGATAGTCTTGAAGGGCAATATGACCAAAACAACAATTGGTCTATTCTGTCCTACTCTGCTTGATATTTCCTTCAAACTTTTACGAGCGCCCGTAAAAAATAACGGGAAAATGACTGGCAGCTGGTTCCAGTTACTCTATCGTAAAATCTACGGAAATTTTTTGCAGTGTGCAGAGGAAACATCGTTACGAGAATTGGATGAACAACAACCTTAAAAAGGGAAGAACTCGGTGTTACAAGAAAGTAATGTGTCGAAAAAGATGCGGCTGGAATGACAAACAGTGTGACCCTGATCAGACGGCTCCTTTCGCAGCAGTCAGATCTGGGTCTGTGCTGTTTGCTCAGGCTTGTACGGTCCCACTCTACTTATATGTACAAATCATTTGCATACATATATATAAACATTTCCACGGACACAAACACTGCATATAAAAGGAATTCAGAAGAAAATCGTAATGACTATTAGCGCGACTGCGTAACAAGACTATTAATGTTTCCGCGTGCACATGTGCGTGCGAGTGCGCGTTTGCGTCCGCCTTTACGCGCCGCAGCAAAATATTTACCTTTTTGCGTTTAACTCACTTTCTAAGTAACCACAGTGGTAGAGTCGTCAAAGTTGCCCCGTATATACATCTGGGGAAGATGTGAAAGCAGCGATGCATATCGGGCCTTCAGCTATATTTCACGGTTGATTGAAAGTAGAAAAAAATATTCACCTGTTGCGCTTAGCTCAGTTTCTAAATAACCACAAGGGATAGACTCATCAAACTTGCTCAAATGATACATATGGGGAAGATCTACTGAAAGCAGTGATGCTAATTTGGCCATGACCGATATTTCAAGGCTGATTGAACACAGAAAAGAAAGTCTTTATACGCGTTTAGCTCAGTTTCTAAGTAAGCATAAGGGTTAGAGTCTTCACACTTGCATCACCAATACGTCTGTGGAGGATCAATTCAAAGAAGCGATGCATATTGGTACACGACCAATATTTCACGGTTGATTGAACATAGAAAAAGTATTCATTGTTTGCTTTTAGCTCAGCTTCTATGTAACAACGAAGGCTAGAGTCTTCAATCATCTGTTGAAAACAATCAAGACGCATATAAGGCAATGACAAATATTTTCTGTTTGATTGAGCATAGAAAAAAATAAATGAGCCGCGACACGAGAAAACCAACAATGTGGTCGTGCGCCCAGCGCAGACTCAGATCAGCCTGGTCATCCGCCCAGTCTGATCAGAGTCTTCGCTGTCCGCATGGAGGTAGCTTAGACCCTTAGCTACCCTTTGAGCACTAAGCGAAGAGTCTGGTCAAACTGGGCGGATGCCCAGGCTGATCTGAGTCTGCGCTGGACGCACAACCACATTGTTGGTTTTCTCGTGTCGCGGCTCAATTATTCACCTGCTGCGTTTAGCTAATTTGGTAAAAACCACAAGGGATAGAGTCTTCAAAGTTGCTCCACTGATACGCCTGGGGAAGAGCTACTGAAAACAGCGATGCATATATAGGGCCATGACCTATAGAACCATGTTGATTAAATATAGAACACCCGTTGCGTTTAGCTCAGTTTCTAAGTCACCACAAGGGATAGAGTCAAGGATACATCTAGGTTAAAGATCCACTGAAAACAGCGATGCTATATATTGAAACTGACGATTCATCAAATCTCGAACAGGAATTTCATAAAAGGGTTATAGAACGGCGGGAAATCTATGAAATTTGGGCCGAGAAACGACACAACCAACAAAGTGGCATGTACGCAGAGCGAGCTCATATCAGCCTGGGCATCCGCAAAGTCTGGTCAGTCTTTGCTTGCGCTTGAAGGGTAGCTAAAGGTCTAAGCTACCGCCATGCCGACAGCGAAGGTCCTAATCAGACAGGGCAGACGCCTTTAAGATGATATGAGACATTGCTGGGCGCATGCCACTGTGTTGGTTTTGTCGAGTCGCGGTACAAATTTGAGCCGCGACACGAGAAAACAAACAATGTGGTTGTGCGCCCAGCGCAGCCTCATATCAGCCTGGGCATCCGCCCAGTCTGATCAGAGCCTTCGCTGTTCGCATAGAGGTAGCTTAGACCCTTAGCTACCCTTTGAGCACTTAACGAACAGTCTAGTCGAACTGGGCAGATGCCCAGGCTGATCTGAGTCTGCGCTGGGCGCACGACCACATTGTTGGTTTTCTCGTGTCGCGGCTTATTTATTAATGCTGCATGAGGCTAACATTAGGGTACAAAATCATTTCTACCGAGATTTAATTTATTCAGGTGTGTGAGACTAATCTATCTAAATGACATAAGATGCAGACAGACTCCAAGTGTGACAGACTAATCTAAATTTTGTTGAAAATGACAAAACACTGAAAAGCCGTGAAAAAAAGCAGTAGGTCCTCCATCGAATATGTTGACTTTGAAAAAAGTGGTTGACATACGACAGACACTTTTGTTCATCAGTGAACAACTGTGTTGGTGGAAAAATATTTACTAAACATGACTGTACCATTCTGAAAGATTTTTCGAACTACTTGGATGGTCAATACTTTTTATTTATTTATTTATTTATTTTAATTTATCTTATTCTATTTTTTATTCATCATTATGCATTTATTGAATTATTTAATTATTTTTTTAATATTTAGATTTATCTTATTATTTTCTTCTTATTTTTTTTTTATTTTTGTTTTGTTTTGTTGATAAAGCTTTTGAATGAGATATTTTTCCCGCCGGGACACCAAATGTTATCTGTTTTGAATATTCCCTACACACATTTTATCGGTGATAACTCCGTTTTATCAGGCTTAATCAAACAGAAATAGCTATGTTATCAACAGTGACTCAATCTTACACATATAAACTATATTTTGAGTGTAAAGGATGAGCAGACCTTGATTGTCACAATGGGTATCATGAGAAAACATGTCCTAATGCAAATTACCAATGTCCAGAGTAGCCTGTGGCAGGCTAATTGGGTCATGCGCAGCTTGCCAAAACAATATATCTGGCATTATCAGTGAAAATATTAAAAACAAAACGTACTGATTAGGCTGGCCCCGAGGTTATAAACCTTTTTTCATGCTCAGCTGAGTTGAGCATGAAATTTCACCTACTAATAAAAAGCAAATTACAGATAAGTACAGTTGTTTTCCTGCTCAGTTTAGCTGAGTATGAAATTTTCTCGGCTTATGAATATGAAAATGCCAACATTAGTTGGCATTTTCATATTTATCAGCAGAGAAAATTTCATGCTCAGCTGAGTTGAGCACGAAAAAAGTTTTATAACCTCGGGGCCAGGCTTGTTTGGGCAGTCGCATTGCGCCTTTGCTCAAATGTAAAACGATTTTTGTCTGCCACATCAATAGGGGTCAACTCATCAGGAAAAAAATTGCCCTCATAAGGAAAGAACTTGCTCCTAAGGAGTAAATTCTTTGCTTTAAAGATAAGATTCCTTTTTGGAAGGAAGCTAACAGGAAGTCAAAAAACAATCCTTTTCGTGAAAGTGGCGCAAAAAACTGCAGGTCCGTATTTATAAAAAGTGGTTGCTATGCTGTTGCTAGGGCTGAATTTCTATGAAGGAGATTCCCTACAACTACGAAATTTGCTCTGGAGGAACAGTCTAAAAAGACTGTTCCTCCAGAGCAAATTTCATAGTTGTAGGGAAAATCTCTATTGGATCAAAGGTGAATTTGATTCGCTTCTTTGTCATTATTCATGTATTCGAATACTGGTGAATCTTGGACCTTGACAGAAGAGTTTGAAAAAATGGGAAAAGAACACAAGCCTTTGAAATGAGATGCTACCTAAGTTTACTGAACACCTCGTATAACGACCAAACAGCTAATGAAGATGTCGCAGAGAGATCCAAGCAGTCAATGTAGACTACGACGAACTCCTGACCATGACTGAGATCTGAAGGTCTCAGTCTGGCTAAGCAAAGATGATTCTACAGGTCACAGCGAAAGGAACAAAAAAAAAAAAAAAAAGAGGTAGACAGAAGAAGAGGTGGGAAGACAATATTGAGCAGTGGACAGGAATGGACTTAGTCAGCGTAACTAGGACAGCTGAAAACAGGATAAGGTGGTGACAAAGTGTGGTAAAGTCATCTGTAGAGCTCCAAGAAACGTGTAGCATTATTGGATAGACTTAAGTAGAAATTTGTGGTGATTTCATAATGTGGCATCATAGGGAGCACACGTATCCGATGATGTTCGTGAAGTTGGCTGCCAGTTGCCAGTTGCCATTTGCATATTCAATCGGCAATTGGCAAATGGCAGCTAACTTCACATTCTATGTGCCAATTCGCCAACTCTCGTGAATTGGCAACAGGCAACTGGCAGCTAAATGCCAATTCGATTTGAGATACTTTTACAGTTGAATAGGTAAGTGGCAACCGGCAAGCCATATGCCAATTTTACAAATTCAAGTGAATTGGCAACTGGCAAGAGGCAGCCAGATGCCAATTCGACTCGAGAGGGTTTTAGAGCATACCAGGTGAACATGCAACTGGCTAAGGTCATCAAGATGCCAATTCACAAAATCTAGTCAAATGGCAACTGGCAAATGGCAGCCAGATGCCAATTCGCAAATTCTTGTGATTTGGCAACTGGCAACTGGCAGTCACGTGCCAATTCGATCTCAGAGGGTTTAAAACGATTAAAGCCACATAGGAATCGGCAAACAGCAGCCAGAAGACAATTTGATAATTCTAAACTGGCAACTGGCAGACAGATGCCAATTCAATTCGAAAGGGTTTAAGACGATTAAAGCTAATTAGGAAGCCGGCACACGACATCCAGATGACAAGCCGCAAATCCTTGCGATATGGCAACTGGCATCTGGCAGTCAGATGCCAATTCGATTTCCGAGGGTTTAAGACGATTAAAGGTACACAGGAAACCGGCAAACGGCAGCCGGATGCCAATTCGCAATTCTTATGTATTGCAACTGGCAACTGGCAGCCAGGTGACAATTCGATTTGAGAGGAATTAAGGCGACGAAAGCCTCATAGACATCGGCTAACGGCAGCAAGATGCCAATTCACAAATTTCTTATAAAGTGGCAACTGCCAGTCGGATGCCAATTCGATTTGAGCGTGTTAAAGACGATTAAATCATTAAAGGAATCCGGTAAACGGCAGCCAGATGCCAATTCGCTAATTCGAATGAATTGGGAAGTGGCAACTGGCAGCCAGATACGGACTAAAGGCAGCCAGATGCAAATTTGCTAATTCTTGTGAACTGGCAACTGACAGCCAGATGTCAATTTGATTTGAGAGGGTTTAAGACGATTAAAGCTAAGTAGGTATCCGGCAAAAGGCAGCCAAATGCCAGTTCGCTAATTCTTGTGAATCGGCAACTGGCAACTGGCAGCCAGATGCCAAACGACATCCAGATGCCAATTCGCAAATTCTTGTGAACTGGCAACTAGCAGTCAGATGCCAATTCGATTTGAGAATGTTTCAGACGATTAAAGCTACATAGGAAACCGGCAAACGTCAGCCAGACGCCAATTCACTAATTCTACTGAACTGGCAACTGGCAGCCAGATGCAAATTCAATTTGAGAGTGTTTAAATCGATAATAGGTACATAGGAAACCGATAAACGCAGCCAGATGCCAATTAGATTTTTTTTATGAATTGTCAACTGGCAACTGGCAGCCAGATGCCAATTCGAGCTGAGATGATTTAAAACGATAAGAGCTACATAGGAAACCGGCAAATGATATCTAGATTAAAATCTTAAAAATCTTAGATGCCTATTCTCAAATTCTTGTGAACTGGCAACTGGCAGGCAGATGCCAATTCGATTTGAGAGGGTTTAAGACGATTAAACTACATAGGAAACCGGCAAAAGGCAGCGAGACCCAATTTGCTATTTCTACTGAACTGGCAACTGGCAGCCAGATGCCAATTCAATTTAAGAGTGTTTTAGACGATTGAAGCTACATAGGAAAACGGTAAACGGCAGCCAGATGCCAATTCGAGATTTTTTATGAATTGTCAACTGACAACGGGCAGCCAGATGCCAATTCGATTTAAGAAGGTTAATGCGGATCAAAGATAAATAGGAAACCGGCAAACGACATCCAGATGTCAATTCGCAAAGTCTTGTGAACTGGCAACTGGCAACTGGCAGTCAGATGCCAATTCGATTTCAGAGGGTTTCAGATGATTAATTCTACATAGGAAACCGGAAAACGGCAGCCAGATGCCAATTCGCTAATTCTCCTGAACTGGCAACTGGCAACTGCCAATCAGATGCCAATTCGATTCATGAGTTTTTAAGACAATTAAAGCCATGTCCAAAAGCGGCAAACGTCAGTATAATGCCAATTTGCTAATTCTTGCGAATTGGCAACTGGCAACTTGCAATCAGGTGCCAATTCGATTTGAGAGGGTTAAGGGCGATAAAAGCTACAAAGAGAACTGGCAAACGGCAGCCAGATGTCAATGAAAAATTTGTATAAATTGTGAACTGGCAACTGGCAGCCAGATGCCAATTCGATTTCAGAGTGTTTCAGACATTTTAAGCCAAATAGGAAACTGGCAAACGACATCCAGATGCCAATTCGCAAATTCTTGTAAACTGGCTACTTGCACTCAGATGCCAATTCGATTTGAGAGTGTTTCAGACGGTTAAAGCTACACAGGAAACCGACAAACGGCAGCCAGATGCCAATTCGCTTATTCTACTGAACTGGCAACTGGCAACTGGCAGCCAGATGCCAATTCGATTTGAGAGGGTTTACGATGATTAAAGCAACGTAGGAAACCGGCAAACGGCAGCCAGATGAATGTTTTATGAATTGGCGATTGGCAACCTGCAGCCAGATGCCAATTCGATTTGAGAGTGTGTAAGACGATAAAAGCTACACGGGGAACCGATAAACAGCAGCCAGATGCGAATTCGAATATTTTTATAAATTGTCAAGTGGCAACTTGCAGCCAGATGCCAATTCGATTTAAGAGGGTTTATGCTGGTTTAAGCTAAATAGGATACCGACAAACGACATCTAGATGCCAATTCGCAAATTCTTGTGAACTGGCAACTGGCAACTGGCAGTCAGATGCCAATTTGATTGGATAGGGTATCAGCCGATTAAAGCTACATACGAAAACTGCAAACGGCAGCCAGATGCCAATTCGCTGATTCTCCTGAACTGACAACTGGCAGTCACATGTCAATTCGATTTGAGAGTGTTTAAGACAACCAAAGCCAGGTAGAAAATGGGCAAACGGCAGCCAGATGCCAATTCGCTAAAATTGCGAATTGGCAACTGGCACTGGCAGCCAGAAGCCAATTCGATTTGAGGGGGTTTATGCCGATTTAAGCTATAGAGGAAACCGGCAAACGACATCCAAATGCGAATTCGCAAATTCTTGTAAACTGGCAACTGCCAATTTGACTTGAGAGGTTTTCAGACGATAAAAGCTGCATATGGAACCGGTAAACAGCAACCAGACGCCAATTTGTAAATTTTTATCAATTGTCAACTGTCAGCCAGATGCCAATTCGAATGGAGAGTGTCTAAGACGATAAAAGCTAAATAGGAAACCGGCAAACGACATCCAGATGCCATTTCGCAAATTCTTGTGAACTGGCAATTGGCAACTGTCAGTCAGATGCCAATTCGATTTGAGAGTGCCTAAGACGATTTAAACTAAATAGGAAACCGACAAACGACGGCCAGATGCCAATTCGCAAATTCTTGTTCACTGGCAACGGCAGCTGGTAGTCAGATGCCAATTCGATTAGAGACGGTTTCAGACGTTTAAAGCTACATATGAAACCGGCAAACGGCAGCCACATGCCAATTCTTTACTTCTACTGAACTGGCTACTGGCAACTAGCAGCCAGATACCAATTCGATTTGAGAGTGTTTAAGACGATAAAAGATACATAGGAAACCAGTAAACGGGAGCCAGATGCCAAATCGAAAATTTTATGAATTTTCAACTGGTAACTGGCAGCCAAATGCCATTTCGATTTAAGAGGGTTTATGCCGATTACAGGAAACAAATTCTTGTGAACTGGCAACTGGCAATTCGCAACTGGCAGTCAGATGCAAATTCGAGTTCAGAGGGTTTCAGATGATTGAAGCTACATAGGAAACCGGAAAACGGCAGCCAGATGCCATTTCGCTAATTTTCTTGAACTGGCAACCGGTAGTCAGATGCCATTTCGAATAGAGAGGGTTTAAAACAATTAAAGCCATATATGAAATCGTCAAACGGCAGCCAGATGCCAAATCGCTAAGTTTTTGCGACTTGGCATTTGGCAACTGGAAATCTGACTGCCAGTTGCCAGTTCAGGAGAATAAGCGAATTGGCATCTCGCTGTCGTTTGCTGGTTTCCTATGTAGCTTTATTCATCTGATATCCTCTCAAATTCAATAGGCATCTGACTGCCAGTTGCCAGTTGCCAGTTCACAAGAATTTGCGAATTGGCATCTGGAATTCATTTGCCGGTTTCTTATTGAGCTTTTTTCGGCATTCACCCTCTTAAATCGAATTGGCATTTGGCTGACAGTTCCCAGTTGACAATTCATAAAAAAATTCGACTTGGCATCTGGCTGCCGTTTACCGTTTTTCTATGTAGCTTTTATCGTCTTTAACACTCTCAAATCGAATTGGCATCTCGCTGCCAGTTGCCAATTGCCAGTTCAGAAGAATTAGCGAATCGGCATCTGGCTGCCGTTTGCCGGTTTCCTTTGTAGCTTTTAATCGTCTGAAACCCTCTCAAATTGAATTGGCATCTGACTACCATTTGCCAGTTGCCAGTTCACAAGAATTTGAGAATAGGCATCTGATTATCATTTGCCGTTTACCTATTAAGTTTTTATCGTCTTAAACGCTCTCAGTTCGAATTGCCATCATGCTGCCAGTTGCCAGTTCATAAAAAGATTCATAAAAAGATTCGAATTGGCATCTGGCGGCCGTTTACCGGCTTCCTTTGTACCATTCATCGATTTAAACACTCTCAAATTGAATTGGCATCTGGCTGCCAGTTGCCAGTTCACAAGCATTTGCGAATTGGCAGAATTGCAAATTGGTAGAATTAGTGAATTGGCATCTGGCTGCCTCTGGCCGGTTTCCTTTTTTGCTTTAATCGTCTTACACCGTCTAAAATCGAACTGGCATCTGGCTGCCCGTTGCCAGTTGCCAGTTCACAAGCATTTGCAAATTGGCATCTGGATGTTGTTTGTCGGTGTCCTATTTTGTTCTAATCGTCTTAAACACTCTTAAATCGAATTGGCAGCTGTCTGCCAGTTGCCAGTTCATAAGAATTTTTGAATTGATATCTGGCTGCCGTTTGCCAGTTTCCTATTTAGCTTTAATCGTCTTTAACCTTCTCAAATCGAATTGGCATCTGGCTGCCAGTTGCCAGTAAACAATTCATAAAAAATTTCGAATTGGCATCTGGCTGCCATTTGCCAGATTCCTATGTAGCTTTTATCGTCTAAAACCCTCTCAAATCGAATTGGCATATGGCTGCCAGTTGCCAGTTCATAATAATTTTCGAATTGGTATCTGGCTGCCGTTTGCAGGTTTCCTACGTAACTTTAATTGTCATTAATCCTCTCAAATCAAATTGGCAGCTGGCTGCCAGTTGCCAGTTGCCAATTCGCAAGAATAAGAGAATTGGCATCTGGCTGCCGTCTGCCGGTTTCCTATATGGCTTTAATTGTCTTAAACACTCCTGAATCCAATTTGCATCTGACTGCCAGTTGCCAGTAGCCAGTCCAGTAGAATTAGCATCTGGCTGCCGTTTCCCGGTTACCCTATGTAGCCTTTATCGTTTGAAACCCTCTCAAATCGAATTGGCATCTGACTGCCAGTTGCCAGTTCATAAGAATTTGCAAATTGGCTTCTGGATGTCGTTTGCCGGTTTTCTATTTAGCTTTAATCGGCATAAACCCTCTAAAATCGAATTAGCATCTAGGTGCCAGTTGCCAGTTGACAATTCATAAAATTTTGCGACTTGGCATCTGACTGCCGTTTACCGGTGTCCTATGTAGCTTTAATCATCTTTAACCCTCTCAAACCTAATTGGCATCTGGCTGCCTGTTGCCAGTTGACAATTCATAAAAAAATAATCGAATTGCCACCTTGCTGCCTTTGCCGGTTTCCTATGTAGCTTAAATCGTTTTAAACCCTCTCAAATCGAATTGGCATCTGGCTGCCAGTTGCCAGTTGACAATTATTAGAATTTTTCGAATTGGCATCTGGCTGCCGTTTGCCAGTTTCCTATGTTGCTTTTAAGTCGTCTTAAGCCCTCTCAAATCGAATTGGCATCTGGCTGCCAGTTGCCAGTTGACAATTCATAAAAATTATCGAAATGGCATCTATGTAGCTTTAATCGTCTAAAACCATCTCAAATTGAATTGGCATCTGGCTGCCAGTTGTCAGTTGCAAATTCATAAATCATTTCTAATTGGCATCTGACTGCCATTTTATGGTTTCCTATATAGCTTGAATCTTCTTAAACACTCTTAAATCGAATTGGCATCTGGCTGCCGTTTGCAGGTTTCCTATGTAGCTTTAATTGTCATAAATCTTCTCAAATCAAATTGGCAGCTGGCTGCCAGTTGCCAGTTGCCAGTTCGCAAGAATAAGAGAATTGGCATCTGGCTGCCGTCTGCCGGTTTCCTACATGGCTTTAATTGTCTTAAACGCTCCTGAATCCAATTTGCATCTGACTGCCAGTTGCCAGTAGCCAGACCAGAAGAATTAGCATCTGGCTGCCTTTTCTCGGTTACCCTATGTAGCTTTTATCGTCTGAAACCCTCTCGAATCGAATTGGCATCTGACAGCCAGTTGCCAGTTCATAAGAATTTGCAAATTGGCTTCTGGATGTCGTTTGCCGGTTTCCTATTAGCTTTAATCGGCATAAACCCTCTAAAATCGAATTGGCATCTAGGTGCCAGTTGCCAGTTGGCAATTCATAAAATTTTGCGAATTGGCATCTGGCTGCCGTTTACCGGTGTCCTATGTAGCTTTAATCATCTTAAACCCTCTCATACCGAATTGGCATCTGGCTGCCTGTTGCCAGTTGACAATTCATAAAAAAGTTTCTAATTGCCATCTGGCTGCCTTTGCCGGTTTCCTATGTAGCTTTAATCGTTTTAAACCCTCTCAAATCGAATTGGCATCTGGCTGCCAGTTGACAATTATTTGAATTTTTCGAATTGGCATCTGGCTGCCGTTTGCCAGTTTCCTATGTTGCTTTTTAGTCGTCTTAAGCCCTCTCAAATCGAATTAGCATCTGGCTACCGTTTCCGGTTTCCTATGTAGCTTTAATCGTCTTAACCCTCTCAAATCGAATTGGCATCTGGCTGCCAGTTGTCAGTTGCCGATTCATAAATCATTTCTAATTGGCATATGGCTGCCATTTTATGGTTTCCTATAAACTTGAATCTTCTTGAACACTCTTAAATCGAATTGGCATCTGGCTGCGAGTTGCCAGTTGCCAATTCATAAAAAAGTTCGAAATAGCATCTGGCTGCCGTTTGCCGGTTTCCAATGTAGCTTTAATCGTCTTAAACCCTCTCAAATCGAATTGGCAGCTGGCTTCCAGTTGCCAGTTGCCAATTTGCAAGAACTAGCAAATTGGGATCTGGGTGCCCTTTGCCGGTTTCCTACATGGCTTTAATTGTCTATAACACGAATAAATCGAATTGGCATCTGTCTACAGTTGCCAGTTGGTTGTTCAGGAGAATTAGCGTATTGGCTTCTGGCTGCCGTTTGCCGGTTTCCTATGTAGCTTTAATCGTCAGAAACCCTTTCGAATCGAATTAGCATCTGACTGCAAGTTGACAGTTTCCAGATCACAAGAATTTGCGAATTGGCATCTGGATGTCGTTTGCCGATTTCCTATTTAGCTTTAATCAACATAAACCCTCCCAAATCGAATTGGCATCTGGCTGCCAGTTGCCAGTTGACAATTCATAAAAATTTCGAATTGGCATGTGGCAGCTGCCGTTTGCCGCTTTCCTATGCTGCTTCAATCAATTGAAACCCTCTCAAATCGAATTAGCATCTGACTGCCACTTGCCAGTTGCCAGTTTACAAGAATTTGCGAATTGGCTTCTGTATGACGTTTGCCGGTTTCCTATTTAGCTTTAATCGTCTTAAACACTCTCAAATCCAATTGGCATCATGCTGCCAGTTGCCAGTTGACAATTCATAAAATCTGTCGAATTGGCATCTGGCTGCCGTTTGCCATTTCCTTTGTAGCTTTAATCGTCTGAAACCGTCTCAAGTCGAATTGGCATCTGGCTTCCAGTTGCCAGTTGACAATTCATAAAAAAATTTGAATTGGCATCTGGCTGCCTTTGGCGGTTTTCTATGTAGCTTTAATCGTTTTAAACCCTCTCAAATCGAATTGGCATCTGGCTGCCAGTTGACAATTGATAGAAATTTTCGAATTGGCATCTGGCTGCCGTTTGCCAGTTTCCTATGTAGCTTTTTAATCGTCTTAAGCCCTCTCAAATCTAATTGGTATCTGGCTGCCGTTTCCGGTTTCCTATGTAGCTTTAATCGTCTTAATCCCTCTCAAATTGAATTGGCATCTGGCTGCCAGTTGTCAGTTGCCAATTCATAAAACATTTGTAATTGGCATCTGGCTGCCATTTTCCGGTTTCCTATATAGCTTGAATCTTCTTAAACACTCTAAAATCGAGTTGCCAGTTGCCAATTCATAAAAACGTTATTTGCATCTGGCTGCCGTTTGCCGATTTCCAATGTAGCTTTAATCGTCTTAAACCCTCTCAAATCGGATTCGCTGCTGGCTGCCAGTTGCCAGTTGCCAATTTGCAAGAATTAGCAAATTGGGATCTGGCTGCCCTTTGCCGGTGTCCTACATGGCTTTAATTGTCTTAAACACGAATAAATCGAATTGGTGTCTGACTGCCAGTTGCCAGTTGCTTATTCAGGAGAATTAGCGAATTGGCTTCTGGCTGCCGTTTGCCCGTTTCCTATGTAGCTTTAATCGTCTTAAACACTTTCGAATCGAATTGGCATCTGACTGCAAGTTGCCAGTTGCCAGATCACAAGATTTTGCGAATTGGCATCTGGATGGCGTTTGCCGATTTACTATTTAGCTTCAATCAACATAAACCCTCTCAAATCGAATTGCATCTGGCTGCCAGTTGCCAGTTGACAATTCATAAAAAATATCAAAATGGCATGTGGCAGCTGCCGTTTAGCGGTTTCCTATGCTGCTTTAATCAACTGAAACCCTCTCAAATCGAATTGGCATCTGACTGCCACTTGCCAGTTGCCAGTTTACAAGAATTTGCGAATTGGCTTCTGTATGTCGTTTGCCGGTTTCCCATTTAGCTTTAATCGTCTTAAACACTCTCAAATCGAATTGGCATCTGGCTGCCAGTTTCCAGTTGACAATACATAAAAACTATCGAATTGGCATCTGGCTGCCGTTTGCCAGTTTTCCATGTAGCTTTAATCGTCTTTAACCGTCTCAAGTCGAATTGGCATCTGTCTTCCAGTTGCCAGTTGACAATTCATAAAAAAATTCGAATCGGCATATGGCTGCCGTTTGCGAGTTTGCTATGTAGCTTTAATCATCTAAAACCCTCTAAAATCGAATTGGCATCTGGCTACCAGTAGCCAGTTGCCGGTTTATAAAATTTTTGGAATTGGCATCTTGCTGCCGTTTTCCGGTTTCTTATTTAGCTTTCATCGTCTTAAACCCTCTCAAATCGAATTGGCATCTGGCTGCCAGTTGCCAGTTGCCAATTCATAAATAATTTCGAATTGGCATCTTGCTACCGCTTGCCGGTTTCCTATGTAGCTTTAATTGTCTTAAACTCTTTTAAAATCGAATTGGCAGCTGGCTGCCAGTTGCCAGTTGCCAATTCGCAAGAATTCGCGAATTGGCATCTAGCTGCCGTTTGCCGGTTTCCTACATGGCTTTAATTTTCTTAAGCACTCATGAATCGAATTTGCATCTGACTGCCAGTTGCCAGTTCAGGAGTATTAGCGAATTGGCATCTGGCTGCCGTTTGCCGGTTTCCTACATGGCTTTAATTGTCTTAAACACTCATGAATCGAATTGGCATCTGACTGCCAGTTGCCAGTTCAGGAAAATTATCGAATTGGCATCTGGCTGTCGTTTGTCGGTTTCCTATGTAGCTTTAATCGTCTGAAACCCTCTCAAATCAAATTGACATCTGACTGCCCGTTGCCAGTTGCCAATTCACTTGCTTTGATCGGCATTAACCCTCTCAAATCGAATTGGAATCTGGCTGCCAGTTGGCAATTCATGAAATTTTCTAATTGGCATCTGGCTGCCTTTTACCGGTTTCCTATGTAGCTTAAATCGTCTTAAATCCTCTCAAATCGAATTGGCATCCAGCTTCCAGTTGCCAGTTGACAGTTCATAAAAAAATTTGAATTGGCATCTGGCTGCCGTTTGCCGGTTTCCTGTTTATCTTAAGTCGTCTTAAATCCTCTCATATCGAATTGGCAGCTGGCTGCTAGTTGCCAGTTGCCAATTCGCAAACATTAGCGAATTGGCATCTGGCTGCCGTTTGCCGGTTTCCTACATGGCTTTAATTGTCTTAAACACTCATGAATCGAATTGGCATCTGACTGCCAGTTGCCAGTTCAGGAAAATTATCGAATTGGCATCTGGCTGTCGTTTGCCGTTTTCCTATGTAGCTTTAATCGTCTGAAAACATCTCAAATCAAATTGACATCTGACTGCCCGTTGCCAGTTGCCAATTCATTTGAATTTGCGAATTGGTATGTGGCTGCCGTTTGCCAGTTAGCTTTTCAGCTGTAAAAGCATCTCGTCGAATTGGCATCTAGCTTCCAGTTGCCTGTTGCCAATTCGCGAGGAGAATTTGCAAATAGGCATCTAGAATGTGAAGTTAGCTGCCATTTGCCAATTGCTGATTGAATAGGCAAATGGCAACTGGCAACTGGCAGCCAACTTCACGAACATTATCCGATGTCGATAAATCTAGCGGTGGATGAGATATGACACCTATTGACGGACTGACAGACATACATCTATGAGGGTCTTTTTTCCTCGTAGAAAAGTATCTGTCTTCAGCATACTTGGTAACAGCCCCGCCCATCGGGCCCGAGAAATATATGAGCCGTGACATGACAAAACGAATAATGTGGTTGTGCGCCCAGCGCAGACTCAGATCAGCCTGGGCATCCGCCCAGTCTGATCAGAGTCTTCACTGTCCGCATGGAGGTAGCTTAGACCCTCAGCTACTCTTTGAGCACTTAACGAAGAGCCTGGTCAAACTGGGTGTATGCCCAGGCTGATCTGAGTCTGCGCTGTCCGCACAACCACTTTGTTGGTTTTGTCGTGTCGCGGCTCATATGGACTTCCTGGTGCCTCTGCATAAGAGCTGCTAGATGCTGTAGCAGGACCTGGGTGTCATTTATCTCAGGTCGGGTAAAAGACCATCTTAATCGGTGCCAACGTCTCGACATGATAGAAGTAACGTACGCGGCCCTAAGGTCGTCACCTCAGTGCATTTAAACGGAATACCTCATGTAATAAATATGATCTGACAATCATATTTATTACAGTCAGAAGCAGACAAGAAGTTAAACAAGCTGCTCCTGTGGATGGTAGAAGGGCAAAGTTGCGGTTCATACTGCACAGTGGTGTAGGATGCTCTGCAGGTTTGCCCTTCTCATATCTTATGAACATCCTTTCCAGCTTAAATGATTGATTTGATGGCTATAGGTTATTTGATGATTATAGGTTAAGAACTTGATAACATATTTGTATAAGGGTCTGTTTGCAAGTGTAATTGTATTTTGTGTTATTGTATACATGTGACTGGTGACAGTCCTTTGACTGGACTTTATACCAATAAAATTGATTTGATTTGATTTGCATATGGTGACAGCTATTTATAGTTGCGTTATGGTACTGGCAAGACAAGCCATTCTGAAGGGATGTTCAATAAAGAAACTGGTCAATTTAATGCAGAAAATATCGAAAAACAGACTGTTTACAGAGGAAGGGTCGGCCTGACGACCTTAGGACCTATGGGACCTTGAGTCGTCATCAGTGCAGCCCTAGTGTCGTCATGGGGTTGTATTGTCTTTTTTCATGTTTTTAAAGAAAAAGTTCATGTCAAGAAACATATTAACAAATATTTATTAATTTTGCCGTTAAATGATCATCAAACAGAAAGATTCTGATAATAATGTTGATTTAAAAACCTGATTGGCCTATGCAAACACTGAGTCTGGTCCGGGTTCTGGTCAGAGTGTTTTCCTGTAGCAATGGTGGTATTAGGTATATGTTTTAAGATGTCAAAAATATGATCATTGAAGATCCCGATGAGACTGCACACGGATTCTTTCGTTTTGGGTTACCTTCTTGTCAAAAGTTCTTAATCATTTGACAGATAACATTGTTGTCGGCGAAAATAGAATATAAAATTATTGGAATGTGGCTGACCAACTGAATTACTTGAAGTTTCGTGGCATAAAAGATTTTTTTACTTTATTTTACTTTTTTATTTTCAGTAACAAAACACTTGACTTGCACAAAGAGAAAATGTGTTTTTGTATTTCTATAAGAGGTTAAAAAGTGACAATAAACGGGAAATGTTGTATTTCTGGAACATTTACTAATGGGTGATTTCCTTTTTCACACCAAATCCGGCACAACTGTAACTGTGCCTGTTTTTATAGACAACTTTTCTACATTCTCTGCCTTTAAATTTATATCTTTTTTGTTTCATTTGCTTATATGAAGGCAAACCAACATAAAATTGTCAATTTATACTGAAATAATCACAATATATGCTTGTCAAATTGGAGTGAAAGACAAGCATATAAGAAGTGGAGAAATGAATTTTTCGTTGCCTGGTAGTATGTGCCCTAGAGTCGTCAGGTACGACCTAAAGTCGTCATCACTGTTCTTTGGTGTCTGTTTCGTTTAATTTCCTCTCTGATCGCCAAAGGTAAGAAAATCTTGATGGCTGAATGTATAATGCGTTTGGGCGAATGCAAAAAATACATCTGAAACTTGAATCTAGCGTGACAATCTTGGTTTGCCAGACCGATATCAAAACCAGCTTGCTCCGTCGACATACTTTGAGTTTTACGTAAAAATGGGTTAACTTGTTTCCTCTTCGATAGTTGGAAGAACATTTAAAACCAGCTATAAATGTAAACTGCATAACAAAACTAAGATATTTATCTTCTGAGTTTCGCCCACTTCTAGACATTTCTGTGACACAGATGGAAAAGAATGAAGCAAAATGAATGATGACGACCTTAGGACCCTGACGACTTTAGGGCCACGTACGTTATTGTCAACAATACTTATATACTTAGTAGCAGTAATGCTCTCTGCAGCGATACGCGAAAAAGCCATTAAGTATTTGGCTTTCTGTTATACTTTTCAATGAATTATAGAGATTTCTCGGTGAAATCGAAACTGATAATCTCACTGTTTCAAACAGTGAAATTATCACTTTCGATTTCACTGTTTCAGAAATAGGATTATTGTGAAATAGCCTCAAGTTTTTGTTGATTAATTGGCTCACTCTTATCTGGCTAGACAAAAATTACGTCACGCATGTTTGCACGTCATTACGACGTTAATGACGTCACTTAAAGCGCCAACGTAACATTGTTACTGCACGCGACGTCAGGCCGCCTATGTCTCCTGTAGGAATTCTTTCTTGGCAAATTTTTTGCGATCTTTTTATCAAAGTGATATTTGAAGCTATTTTTCAGTTGCAAACTTTGTTTACAACCAATATCATACCCGATAAACACGCACGCTGGAAGCATCAAATTTGATGCAAAACGGCTAGAAAAAAAGTTGCGTTTCTGTCGTGATGGCTGACGCTCTTGAATAAACAGAATTTTTGCGATTTTCAAGCATAAAAGAAACAGAAAATTTGACTTTTTCAGTGTAAGATGAATTTTTATTTCACTCATGAACACCAAAAGTGGTATTCTCACTCGTGGCTTCGCCACTCGTGAAAATACTGCTTTTGGTGTTCATTCGGTGAAATAAAAATCGATCTTACACTGAAAAAGTCAAATATCCTCTATATCATATCATATTACCGGCGTTGTGTGCAAAGGGCTTAAATCCAAATCAGCCTGTGCAACGGTGTAAACTAGTAAACTAATCTTAGTCTGTATGATTACTCAATAGATTTTCAGGATTGATAGATTGCATATGCAAAGAAAGAAGACTCTGGTCAGACTGAGCAGACCGGAATCTTCCTAGTTCGCACGTGCCATATCAGGTACTCGTACCTTTTTCACACGACGCCAACAATTACGCAATATTTAAGAAATAGATCAGCTCTAGCAGTGAACTGTTGAGTAATAATTCACTGTTTGGAGGCCAGTTGTAAAGTAGATAATATCACGAGCGCAGAGCGCGAGTGATATATCTACTTACAGCTGAACTATTTCGATTATAACACTCAAAAACGCTGAAAAACTATTCTTTTCATTCAAATTCTCCCAACCTTCCTGCCAGCGCGTTCATGATCCCGCCAATATTCTTAACTGTATGTAAGATAGATGTACGTTTTTATGGCAATTTAAGAAAGAAAAAGAGACGTTACACCGTCTAGCGTCTCAAAACGTCACAAAATTACGTAAGTACTGAATTGCAGTGACGTCAGCAGTTAGACTCGCGCGCTCCGTAACAGTGAATTGTTGCAGAATAAAACACAGCAACTTTCCATTGCTTCTATAGGCGCACTGTGTTAGAATTCATTTTAATTTTACCAGAGATGAAAGAACAAGTTGCTATAATATTAATTTAACAAGTTTAGGGACCGACCATTTGATATTCTGGGGGGGCCTGGTATTCTTGATGGAGACACAACATTTTATTTCACTGGCCTCTGGAAACAATTTCTTTTTTTTTCACCTTGTGGAAGCTAATTTATTTTTTTTACAAACTAACTCAAACAGGTTATTTTTTTTTTTATAGCTGAACTATCAGATCCTTGTTTACTTGATCTTAATATCCTTTTATTTTACCCACATCAGTATTTTTTTACACCTTTTTTTTCTCACAAAAAGAACATGGTGCTGTCTTTAACCAGGCAAAGGGCATGGCTTAGCTTGCTTTTGCAAACCAGTGCCTGGAGCATGTTACTCTTTTCATCTAAGGTACAGATACAAACATCCCTGTATGAGTTTGGCAAAAAATTAGGCCTTAAAATAGGGATATTTTGGCCAAAATTTAGGGCTATTTTGGCAAAGTTAAGTTAATGAATTTAAGGTTTTTTTTCTATCCCAATATATGCCAAAACATGCTTTATTTGTCCTTTAGAAAGTTTAATAAATACTTACTGATAGAGTCACATTATACATGAATGGCAATTAATAAAATGACTGAAAGTTATGTGCTAAGAAGTTAACAAGGGGGGTCTGGGGGGCAACGCCCCCCAGAAGCTAAAGCAATTTTCCAATTTCAATGGCAATTTTAAGACTGGAAACAAGAGAAAAACTAGGAATGATGGTAAAAATAAGGGTTTTTATATTGGGACTTTTGCCTTTTATAGTGTTTATTTTGCCATAATGGTTTTGTCTCCCATAAGCTAGTGACTCTTTTGCAATTCAGTTTTAGTGGAAACATTTACTTAGTAATGTGGCAGATCAATGATACATGTATGTGAATGTTGTATAGGATTTTTTCGTAAATGTATGCAGATGCGGGCCCGCTGGTGTAAACCAATTGTAGATAAGATTAAAATATAACTATAAATATGGGGGTCTGGGGGCGCAGCCCCCAGAAGCCAGAGAGATTATAAAAACTCAATTCCAATGGAATTATCTGCAGACTATATTTTTTTTTTGAAATTTTGGGTGGAGACAGGTTATTTTTTTCTCTTACTTTTGAAAACAGATTATTTTTTTGAACCCCCTTATGAGCCCCCTTATTTTTTTCTTGCATATCCAAAGACAGGGAATTTTTTTTGATAAATATACCAGGCCCCCCCCCCCCCCTAACCCCCCCCCCCCCCCCCCCCCAGATTATCAAATGGTCGGTCCCTTAAGACAAGGCAAAATGGCAAGTGGGAGTTTAATAATATATTTTTCTTTTTGTAAATTCGGTGTTTATTAAATTGCGAGTAAAGAAACGAGACTCAAAAGGCTCTAATAATGCGATCTTGCGGTCTATTTAGCTCGGATTGAATAATACACACGGGATATATATGTACCACTCAAAGTTTTGTTTGAACATCCCTCCTGCTTGCTATATATGATTTTCCTTTTTCTTTGGAGGTGGTGGGGCGGGGGGTGTTTGAACATCCCTATTGCGGGCCTGCTTGCTATATATAATTTTTCTTCTCTTTTTTTTGCAGAGGGGGAGGGGAGGTTGTTTTTTTTTTTTTTTTTTTTTTTTTTTTTTTTTTGCTTTTTTTCTTTCTTTGTGTGTGAGAGAGAGCGGGGTCGGGGATGGAGGGGAGAGAGACAAGGAAGGGGGGGGGGGGGGGTCATTTTGTAGCAACGAACCGGCGCAGGCTTCTGAATTGGAAGAAATAAGAATTTTAAACCCATTGCATTCTGTGTATTTTTTGTTGTCTGCTGAAATTGTCGTCTGCATCTAAAATCAAGAATATTTTGACAACTCTTGTATAATTAATGCCTAAGCAGCAAACAGTTTGGATCTCAGATCAGGCCCCACAAACACAAACAGTTTGGATCTCAGATCAGGCCCCACGTTTGTGGGGCCTGATCTGGATCCAAACTGTTTGCCCAGATACCCCTAAAGGGGTATCCCGAATGGAATGGGTTAAGGTTGCCCTTACATTTCATACAACATTATCATCATTCAAGACCCATCTCCAATCCGCCTCACAATAACTAAAATACTGTTGAAGGTGAATGGGTAAGCGTTCAGAGGAAGTTACTATGTCATTTTCTTATCTGCATCCTGTTTCAATGGCTTTCAACTCATAAAGGAAATGAGCCGCGACACGAGAAAACCAACAATGTAGTTGTGCGCCCAGCGCAGACTCAGATCAGCCTGGGCATCCGCCCAGTCTGATCAGAATCTTCGCTGTCCGCATGAAGGTAGCTTAGACCCTTAGCTACCTTTTAAGCGCTTAGGGAAGACTCTAATCAGACTGGGCTGATGCCCAGGTTGATCTGAGTCTGCACTGGGCGCACAACCACTTTGTTGGTTTTCTCGTGTCGCGGCTCAAATAATTTACCCCTCTTCTAGCAAATTTCTTTCCTTTAAGAGTGGACCCCATTTCAGAGGGCTCGGTTAGCAGGAAGTCATAAAAGTTGTTCCCCTTCGTAAAATAGTGTATGAGCTGTTGAAACTGAGCTCTCCGAGACAACTCTTGTTTAAATAACGAGCTTCCTTCCTTCTTTATGAACGAGCCGCTTTTAGTACAGAATCAATCATTTTATTACTGGACAAATACAATTAATACGCATTTTGAGGAGAGCAGTATGCACAAATCAAATACACTTACCCGAGCATAAATCCAGTAAAATTGGCAGAAAATAAACAAAATGTAATAAATTTGTAAAATGCAAGAATGTAGCCATTTTGAATTTGAAATACCGGTCATATAGATAACAAGTCGCGTTGTTTGTTTAACCCACGATCTGACAGCGGAATTTATCTTTAAGTTGGTTGAATCATTCACTAGATTAAGGGACAGCATTTGATATGTTTATTTTGTGCATAAGTTTATTGACCAGTCATAGGAATCAGTTACATGTATCTAATATCAGATTTTTGACATAAATCCCGATGTGACAGTTGAACACTAATGACTGAAATTTTTTGCGGACGTTTCTTGCATATTTCATTGTCAAACGACATGTGAAACACGGAATTAAATCGCTTGAGAATGATTATTTGTTTGACAAAGTCTGAAGTTTCTTCCGAAAGAGTTTCAGTTTGTATTGGCATTCGGCGGAGCATGGCATACATTGTTTGCCATGCTCCGGAACTAATGAAGTCATATATATGCTGCCATGGCACCTAAGAGTTCATATTGATGTCTAAGTGACTTCATTCTGTCAAGCTACTAAGCAATCAGTTTGTAATTCCTAAGTTGCCATGGTAACAAATGTATGACGTCCGAGACGGTCCGATATAGACTGAAATACTATCTCAAAGGGCCGACAAACCCACAACAACCAACCAACCACTGCCACGGTGCTGATCCCGATTTTGCCCGGTGAAGAAAAGCCGGTATACCATGATAATCCGGGACCTTTATCCAATTTTGGTAAAAGTATGGCTTATATAGAAATAAGTCAAATAGCAGTGCTACATTTTGACAACCCAGTTGCAGAACATTGAGTTTGAATTTCCAAGTGGGAACTAAATTGCACGTTTACTAAATGGAAAGGCTGACAAAAGTTGCGTAGATGAAGTGGTGCTGTCTGACATTGCAAAGACATGTGATGAGAAGCGTCTCAGTGATCGAGTGATTAGCGCTCCCGAATTGTGAGTTTGAGTCCAGATACAAGCGCTCGTACAGTTGCGAGTTCGACTCCTTATGGAGGTGAGATTCTGTCCGAACCTTAATTGCACTTCATTGCAGCGCCCTTCACAATCGCTCTCTCATCGTCCTGGCATGACTGAAATACTGCTCAAAGGGATGAAAAACTACCAAGTCAACTATCCGTAATCCGAATTAAGGGGGAAAATGCCCAGAGCAGCCTTAACACACATTAGGGCATTCTCCGTTATGTTGACAGTAAATCTGACATTTTAGAGTTCACAAAAGCATTTCATGCATATTTCACCAGACTGCAAATGTGCACAGGCTGGTTTTGTCGAGCGCAATTCCCATTCAGTATTCTCATTTACATTGTGTCTTGTTTTCTCCGGACGTGGCTCTAACACTTGTAATAATAATAAAATATGGGTATCAGTTACCCTTATGATGTAAATTATTTACTTTAAGGTGCATAGGTACACCGCCAATGTTTTAGCGGCCATTTTAGAACGGAGTACACATTTTATGACTTCCTGCTTGCTTCCCCTGATAGATGTGACTCTTCCAAAAAGCGCCTTCTCTTAAAGGAAGGAAATTTCTCCTTTAGGAGCAAATTCTTACACATTAAGAGTCGACCCCCATTGAGAAGGGGAGCCAAATGAAAACAGAAAAGTTGCTTGCCCGGAAAGTGTACCCATACATCTTAAGAGTGAAACTGCTAGGCGACATAGTGGGGTGCAACTTCAACGGTGTGTGCTCGCTGCATTGGTCACCGGAGAGCAGAAGAGCAAAAAAGAAAACAAACATACACATTAGCTTTCAGTGTCCAAATCAATCAAACCCCCAAATTTAAAGCGACTTCAACACTATTAAGGGCAAGGAACCAGAGTAAGAAATGTTTGGTCTAAACACTCTCTTACCAACTTCTTGGAGGCAAGCCCTCTTCTTCTGGAAAACTGGAACTTTTAAACTAACAACTGGATGCTACAGCGCAGAGCAAAGCAGACTATAGTTACTAGTTGTTCGTTTAAAAGTTTCACACAACTGATGAAGGGGTTTGCACCCTAAACTTTATTTAAGAGTTACATGTGAAAATATGAAGAAGAAAGAAAACTTTAGATATGAAGTTTTAGTCATAATTATTTAATTGGCTAGTTATATATAAGACCGACAGAGGGCGATAAAAATAAAAGTATGTTTCAAGATTCGAAAGAAGTTGAAAAAGACTTAATGTTTTCTAAAGCAATATTGTAGTAACTTTCAATGGTTTTATATTCTATTCAGTTCATACAGTTTTCTCTAAAATATTATTAAGTCTTATCATGGCCTGACCATGCCATACAAGGAGACACCATCATCATCGCCATTCTTGTCATCTTCAACATCTGTTATAACAAATTTCATATTACCAATTGTCTTGCCCCCAGAGCTTTCAGTCTCTTCCTGGTCTAAACTGTCCTGTAAGAACTTGGCAAAAAGCCTAGCCCGCAGTCTTTTACGTCGCTTCCTCCTCTTCTGAGACTGTGACAACTTAACTGGTTCGTCCGTCAGGTCCTCTTGGAGTTGTTCAGCATTTTTTGTCTCCTCTTCTTTTGCTTCGCCCGGATTGGCGCCGCTCAGCGCTTCTTGGGGGCTTGCGACATTGCTTTTTATCTGTACCTCTTTTCTTTCACCCGGATTTTCACCGACAAAGAGCAGTGCCGAGGAACTCCCAGACGTGCCGTCTGGGAGGTTCTCGGCAGTGCTTTTGTTCTCTCCCTCTTCCTCGAGTTTCCCGACATTGTTCTTCGCATTCCATTCTTTTATATCTTCCAGAGTTGATTTCGTTGGAGTATTTTGGTCCTTTACAGTTCCCTGTACCTTTTCCTCTTTTCTATCATCTAGACTCGTACTGGTAGACATTTCTTGGAGCTCCCCAGCATTTTCTGTTGTCTGTTCCTCGTGTCCAACTTCTTGAGACAAGCTGATCAGGACCTCCTCGATTTTCTCTGCACTGTTCCTTATCCACCTTTCTTTCCATCCATTCTGATTCAAGCTGATCAGCACATCTTCTAGTTTCTTGACATTACTCTGGGCCTCTTCAACATTTCTTTCTACATCGTCACTCTTAAACGGTCTCTTTTCTGCTTTACGTCCGGAGTCTACAACGGGAGTTAGAGTGCTGTCGAAAAACGACTCACGGCCAGTGTAATTGTTTATACTTTCTCCAATGTTCCCCTGGCCACTGAAACGTTCTCCGTAGTTGTCAAGTTCAGTGGAATTCTCTACACAGCTCCCCTGTTCACTCTTATAGTTCTCCCTGCCAGCGACATTGCCATCATGGCTCTTCTGGTAGGAACAACCCTCTCCATGGTTGTTTCTGTCACAGTAACTGTACCAGTCCCGATCCTGGCAAGTGAAATACTCTCCATTGGTTTTCCAGCAACAAGATCCGTCTCCATACATCTCCAGCCCTGTAAAATTCTGTGTACAGCTCACCTGATACCCTCTATTGTTTTTCCAGCAACAGAATCCGTCTCCATATTTCCCTAGCCCTGTCAAATTCTCTGGACAACTCCCCTGACTACGTAAATGCCGTTCATAGTCCTGAGTGCCAGAGAACAGACTGTCCTCATAGATCCGCAAGCTAGAATCATCCTCTCCATACCGACTAGGAAACTTTGTGTTATTGCCTCTACCAGGTAAACTCTCTTCGCAGTTTTTCGGGCCAGTAAAATTCTCTCCACAGTTCTCCCAGCCTCTGAAACGATCTGCAGATTTTTCCTGACCTGTGAAAATGTCTCCATACAACCCCTCGCCGGTAAATCTCTTTACACTGTTCTCCCGGCCAGAAAAACCTCTATTATTTTCCCGGTCCAAGGAAGTTTCCTCATTGATATGCAGATCAGAGAAATTCCAACCAAAGTTTTCCATCCCAGTTACACTCTCAACGCAGTTTTCTTGCCGACAATGACACCTTTCCCAAATCTCATAGCCATAGAAACTGTCTCCGAAATTCTGCAGCCTTGAAGACTGCTCTCTGTACTTGTTTTGTCTAAACTGTTGCAGGTGAGCTTTGAACATGTTGTCAGTGCCAAAAGCATTGCAGTTGCTATCTTCCGGTTAGCCGTCGCTTATAATCCAACGTTGATTTGTGGTGCCAACGCTAATATCACTAGTCATTATCTATCGTCAACACAGCGCGCCTATGGCGGCAATGGAAAATTCTGCAACAATTCATTGTTTCGTCGCGCGCGAGCCAATTGCTAACCTCGTCGTCAAAACAAATGACGTCAAACAGCATTTCCCTAACGTTTGACGGTTCGGGGTTTATTTTTACAGGAGGAAACTCGTGGAAAAGAAATAAAAAGACGCTTGTTACAGTCTACACTGTTGGCGGGATAATTCACACGCCAGAAGGATGGTTGGAAGAATTTGAAGAAAATGCATATTAGGATTTTCTGCGATTTTGTGTCTTAGAATCGAAATAGTTCAGCTGCAACATTGATTTGTTGAACAATAAATCACTGTTTGTCAGCCCGTTGTAAGTGGATATATATCACTCGCGCTTCGCGCTCGTGCTTTGATCTACGCTTAACTGACCGCCAAACAGTGATTTATTACTCAACAAATCTCTGTTAGAGCGGATCTATTTCTTAACTAATGCTCTAAAATTAAAAGCAAAGAGAAACACAAAAAAATGCACGACAAAATTGTCTTTAGTTGCTCTTCTATTCAGGCATAAAAAGCGTCAATCCAGCTTAAGGTAAATGGATACATGGGTAGTAATTCTATCATTTTCATTTTCGCTACCCTTCCCTATGTGAATAAACGTTTAGAGAAAAAACTTGTCGTAGAATCAATATCTTCCCTGTAAGAAAAGATCCCTATCTTAAAAGATTTTGTCGCCCATAGAGGTGCCCACTGGGCACCCAACATTATATGAGCCGCGACACGACAAAACCAACAATGTGGTTGTGCGCCAAGCGCAGGCTCAGATCAGCCTGGGCATCCGCTCACTTTGATCAGACTCTTTGTTTAGTGCTCAAAGGGTAGCTAAGGGTCTAAGCTACCTCCATGCGGACAGCGAAGACTCTGATCAGACTGGGCGGATGCCCAGGCTGATCTGAGTCTGCGCTGGGCGCACAACCATATTGTTGGTTTTGTCTTGTCGCGGCTCATATCAATATTGAATCAACGTTGACTCAATGCCATAGGTAAAGGTTTCCCATAGCAATCTTGATTCATCGCTGTGTGCCTACTTGGCAAAAGTTGTTATCGGCTGTCTAAAATAATGCCCGCAGACTGGCGTCCAATACCTTTGACATCGGTATCGAGTAAATTAGTTGAAAGAGTGATAATTGTGCAATCGGTTTCTATATTAAAACATATGGTACTATCCCGAAATTTTAACGACAAAGTGCTTGGAAGCTAGTCACTAGGCCTTTTACCGTAAAATTTAGGGCTTTTTTGTTTGTTTGTTCTACAGTGAACGATACGGAACTGCAGAGCGTTTGGTTTATCACATACAAATATACAGCATTGGATAAAAATATTTTCACAACAGCAACACGGACTGTTCAATTCAACAACTGGAGACTTTAGTAGATAATGCAGAGGCAGATGTTAAAGAAAATGATAATTAAGCCACGACACGACAAAACCAACAAAGTGGTTGTGCGGCCAGCGCAGACTCAGATCAGCATGGGCATCCGTTTCCTGTTTTCTTAATTTCTCGCACATTTAAACGGTGTACTTCAAAAATAGCCACCAGAGGAGATGGCAAATCCCACCGACCGAAGGACCCCTGCGCTTTGGTAAACAGGGTGTACTTCAAGACACATATAAGTTATAATGTCATTCTTTTATGCTTCTGATTGTCATTATCTGTTTAACAGATGCATGGTTATCTAACACTCAGACCAAAACAGTATGCCAGATTGCTAAAAAGAGGTAAAATCTCAAATATCCACCATGTACACACTGTATAGCATATGATGCACTCAACATTTCAAAATGTGTGAATAAGTTCTAAAGTACAAGCCCTACAAATCTAATTTTGAGCTCTCTAGTAAATGAATTTGGACAAAGAATCCAAATCTGGAAAAAAAATATTTGGAGAGGGTGGGGGGGGGGGGGGGGGGGGGGGGGGGAGTACGATGGGGTCACAGAGAGTTAGGAATGTAATAAGATATCATGGCATGATCATCAATATTCTAAAAGTTATAAGGGTATTACAATTGTGGAGCAAACCAGCGTTAAACAGATATAAAGCAGAGACAGCTAACTGCAGCTCAAACTTCCAAAGGGAAATAACTTGGGCAGTATGAATGACAGAGTAGTCATTCATGTATCAGACAAATTTTCATGACCTGTTCTGTGAAGTATCATAAAAATATTTCAAAAGATATTCAAGTTATGAAGCAAACACAGCTAAAATAATCAAGGGAAAATAACTCAAAAAGTAAGGAAGCAAGAGTTGTCATTCTTGTTGTCGACACATTGTCATGACCTGTTCTACATGTCTGTGAAGCATCATGGAAATATTTCAAAAGATATTCAAATTATAGAGCGGACACGAAATCACACCTAAAACATCAAGAGAAAATAACTCAAAAGTAAGAGAGCAAGAGTTGTCATTCTTGTTCGCGACACATTGTCATGATCTGTTCTACATATCTGTGAAGTATCATGAAAAATATTTCAAAAGGTATTCAAGTTATAGAGCGAACACGAAATCACACCTAAAACCATCAAGGGGAAATAACTAAGAAATAAGAGTTGTTTACGACACATTGCTATGACCCGTTCTACATATCTGTAAAGTATCATGAAAATATTTCAAAGGGTATTCAAGATACAGAGCGGACACGAATCTGCCAAAAAAATCACCAAAGGGGAGATAACTCAAAAAGTACACTAGCAAGAGTTATCATTCTTGTACGCGACACATTTCAATGACCTGTTCTACATAACTGTGAAGTTTCATGAAAATATTCCAAAGGGTATTCAAGATATAGAGCGGACAAGAAAACGTTAACGGAAGGACGTCTCATCGCTATTTTCGGTCGGGGGGGGGGGGGGGGTAAAAATAATTCGGTAAAATAATGACAGTTACCCCTAGCATATTTAATCAAAATGTAGGCTAACTAAATGACTCATTTAGGTTACAAAGTAAAACGTGTTGCAAAAACTGGCCGCTACTGGTCTCCAGACAATAGTCTATCTCGGCTTCTGCTTTTGATAAAATACCATATAGAATGTTATTAAAGAATACCAGGAGATTTTGTGCCAGTCGCTAAATCCACAGATGGATCATATAATTTCTGAAAAACCAGCGGCAGAGTCTATCCAGTACGTGGTCCAAAAAAAATAAAAAAATAGAATATGAAAAGAAAAGCCAAGTCTAAGAAGTAGTGAAGGAGATTCAGATCAAACCCATTCATGCACCAAAAAGAGATCAAGGTTAAATCTTCGAGCTAACAGATTTAGTAACGAACAGAATTGTTGAAAGTTGGAACGGTTTGTCTTAAAGTACCGTGCAAGCACCCTCCCTGGACTGTTTTAAACGCGATGGAACAATTTCTGTAAATGGTATCTTCACAAATTTTATCTGTCCTCCTATGTTTCCTGTCTAAAGGCACAACAGAGACAGAATCGCCTGACTTATAATGTCTCTATCAAGAGCTTCTAAATTCGCCACAATACATGAGAAGATAGTACCTTAGCATCTTAGAATGCAAATACATAGGTGCTTATTGAAATTTTGTCAGTTTGACAAAAATTTCTATACGCACCTGCGTACTTGCGTATTGCGTTAATATTCCCTTATTGGGTAAGTCCGTGAAAACTCACTTAATACGTGTGCGTACACAAAGGAAACTACTATTAAGGTCTATCTCAGAGTATGAGCAATAGCAACGAAACATAAAGGGCTCTTTCTGGACTATTTGGTGGCCCTTGAGGGCCTAGTGTTGACCAGATGCCAACCACTTTTCTTTTTATTTTTATTTTTATCATTTTTAAGGTTTTAGGCATTATATTGCTTTTTATGGTATTTTATTTATTTTTCCTTTTCTTTTCTTCTTTTCGGCCGAACTCAGCAGATCTTGTCTTTAACAAGGCCTAATCATGCCGTATAGACTGACGCCATCGTCATCATCATCATCATCACTTTCAAACCAGTCACAGCTGATGCCTTCCTCTCATCTTTGTGTGTCTCAGTTTTTCTTGCGTCTGCTCAAAACTTAGTAGGTAGAGCTCAGTAAACACCCTTGCCTCAAGACTTTGGTGTCTTATTCTTCTCCGCATTTTTTTCACGGGTTTCTGATCCAAGATCAGCAGTTCTTGCAGATTTTCAGCCTTCCTTTTTTTCTGTCCCTCTTTTATTCCGTTATCGCCTCCAGACTTAAGTGTCTCTTCTTGCAGTAAGATGGAACTCCCGTCATAAATCTGCCGACCAGAGAAACGTCCTTCATCACCATTGCCTTTAACGGAGCATCCCTTCTGTGATTCTCCAGATCTCGCTCCTGCGTCTACTCCAGGCCCACTTCAGCATCTTCTTGGTTTGAAGGGTAGATCTAGTTATGATAAGACAGCTCGTTGCTACCTATGTATAGCGTCAGCGTTGTCAACGTCAACTAGTTAACGTCGTTTAATTAAATTACGGCCATAGAAAATGGCATGAGATCGAAAGTGGTGTCTAGTACATTTATGTTTTCGGCACAAAAGACTTTTTGTTTTACGGTTAATTTAATCTTTTCTATTCATGGCATGACTTGCAAATTCATCTACAAAATCCAAAGCTGAATTGATATGTTTGAACAATCATGTGATGTGCTTGCCATTTCAGGCGACAGACTGTTAAATAGGATGGAAGGATGATTTGCGATTTTACATCCTTTTCAACAGTATTTCTGTCATATCAGGACGATGGGTGGGTGATAATGAAAGGCTGTGTTCAATGGAATCCCGTTTACGACGGAAAGAACTTCGCCTCCGGCGGCGCACGAACCTGCGACCGCTAGATCAATAGGCCAGCGCTTAACCCACTGAGCTACCGGGGCTCCTGACAAACTGTAAACCGTGTATGTCTAAAAAGGGCCATAAATCAGTCAGATCTCAAACGTCAATCAGCTTATTTATACCATGTATACTAATTCCAAACTATATGTCAAGTATCAGGGTTTTAAAATATTTTTTCTCTAATATTTTGTTTACAATGTCCTGTTTTACTGTCTCAATTCCAAAAAGAGTATAATACCATGATTTTGTTTCTTCTCAAAAGTTAAGCAGATCACGTTCACAAATATTTCAAGCTTCATATTCAAATATAAGGATCCTATCTAAAACGGCGTCCTAGATATTTTGTTAACATTTTTTTAACTTGTGTAGCGCTAAAATATCTATGGTCCAATTTCACGTCACCTTAAAATCTCGGTTTGTCTCTCAACAAGATTTATTTTGCATTATAATCTATGGGGTTAATTGTGGATTTAACTACAGATTTTGATTTAAAGCGACGTGAGATTGGCCTTCAGTTACATGCAGGGATGCAATTCCCTCAAAGTTGTACAAACAAAATCCTTAAAAATTGAGTATTGATTCAAAACTGTATGCTTAATACCTGGAACTAATCCGAGCAGTTCTCTAGATATTTTGTTGAAAATTTATGGCTTAGCTTGAGTGTGACTAAACTGTCTAATTCATTCAATTTCTTATTTTTTTCCAAACATTTCTCCAAAGGTAGCCCGGTTATCTATTTGTTACAAGATGTATGACACTCAGGATCCTAGCTTACACCTTTTTCTAGATATTTTGTTGACAGTCTTGCTTTATATTGCCCCCCCTCACCCGCCCCCCCCCCCCCCCCCCCCGCGCTCACCTCACCTCACCGCTCTCTCTCTCTCTCTCTCTCTCTCTCTCTCTCTTCCTTAAAGTTTACCGACTGATTAACTTGCATATTGTAACTACAGGGAATTCGCGTGGTTATACGAATATTTTCTTGACAAAGTCACGTTTTAAAGCTGACGCTCATGTTGCCCCCCCCCCTCCCCCCCCCCCCCCCCGTCACCCCACCTCCCTCTGTAGTTGTTAGTTGTTCTTAGTATGAATAGTTTAGTGTGGCCATGCAGGGTTTGTCTCCAGTATGCTCGGCAAGAAAGTCTGTGACTGAAGGAATACCACAGAACGATAGCTGTAAACTAATTTAATTTACAGCTATCATTCTGTGGTATTCCTTCAGTCACTAAAACAACTAACAACTACAGGGGGAGGTGGGGGACCCCTCCCCCCCCCCCACCTCCCCCTGTAGTTGTTAGTTGTTCTTAGTATGAATAGTTTAGTGTGGCCATGTAAGGTTTCTCTCCAGTATGCTCGGCAAGAAAGTCTGTGACTGAAGGAATACCACAGAATGATAGCTGTAAATTAAAATGCATGGATACACTACCCCGATTTTTCTGCCATTTTACAAAGAATAAAAACTTGTTCTGTTCCGACTTACTGATTGCTTCCCTGGGTAATGAAATCTTTCAAAAAGGGGTCTACTCTTAAAGGAAAGAATTTGCTCCTAATGGAGCAAATTCTTTCATTTAAGTGTTGACCCCGTTTAAGGGAGGCAAACAGGAAAGTGGCGTAGTTGTTATCCCTGAAAATATACCTATTAATTAACCTTAAGGCACATGGAAACTACTCTAATGAATATTACTGTTACTGAGACTTACAAGCTTTTGCCTGTCACTAAGAGGGCGCTACTCTCTGAGGAAAGAGTTTTAATACCAGACATACAAAGCTTGTCGAGGGGTATATAGTTTTCATCTTTTGTCTATTCGTCCGTCTTTCCGTTCGTCCGGATATAATTAATTTAACATTTTCGTTTTATCTTGAATTAAGGATTTTTCTTGTTCTCTTTTTATATATGCTTAGGTTTTAGCAGAGGGACATTTTATATACAGCATAAGCTTTCAAATTGGTAATCTTAATTTTAAAAATGAAAGCAACTCATAATGGTTTCTTTCTGGACTATTTGGTGGCCCGACAAGGGGCCTGTTGATCAGCCGAGGTTATCATATTTTTACTATTTCTGTATTTTATTATTTTTATTTTTATTCATTTTATTTTATTTTTTTTTATTTATTTTTTTTTTGTATATTTTTCACTGATGAAGACCTCAAAAAGGCCTAATCATTCCATACAGGCTGGTTTCCTCGTCATCATACTCTTCTTCTTCTGTATCAGCAGTAGTAGCAACAGCAATAGCTTGGTTTTTATCTTCACTGCTTGTAGCCACACTTTCACTCCTAGACTCCAGTACCTCAGCCATATGTAACATTACTCTTGTAATCTTTTGCATCAGATTCTGTAAATGTAGCTGACTGCCACATCTCGGCTCACCCGCTTCTAATCTTGTACCCCGCATCAGCTCGCCCGCCTTTGGTTCTTCACCAGACCTCAGCTCACACCTCGGCTCGCCCACCTTCAGTTCTTCGCCGTACATTGCTTCGCCCGCCTCTACTAAAAGTCTTCTCTCCGCACGATACTTCTTATACATCTTGATTCCTCAAGAAGCAGAACAAGTTCTGACAAGCGACTCCGTTGCTGCGTATTTATAGCGTCAGCGTTGTCAACGTCTTTTTATCAGCCAATCAAATGCGACGTCAGGGGATTGAAAAAATATCATAGACGGCGACGCAGATATGTGCTTTCTCAAAAAGTTTGATTTCATATTTATAAAAGATTCCGTTCATTTTATCAGCGAGAATCATGTCGTATAATCAGACAGTCTCTAAAGCTTCATTTCGGCACACAAACAACATTGAAAGAACGTTGTATTTATTAATGCCAGTCAATTATTGGTCAAGATAAGAGTAATCAACTCCGTTTTTGATACTCCCAGTACGAAAAGCTTTGCTATAGATCACATTCAGATGTATGATTACATTTTCATGACATTGGGGCCATTTTCACAAAGGGGAACAACTTTTGTGACTTCCTATTTGCTTCCCTGGGCGCATAAACCCTTCAGAAAGGAGTTCACTCCTTAAAAAAAAGAATTTGCTCCAGAAGTTGACCCCATTGAGAAGGGAGCTAAAAATGCCAATGGCAAAGTTGCTTTCCCTTTTATTGTATCCACATGCGCTTGAAGTTTAGACTGTAAAACACCTCAAAATGTCAAAAATCGGAAAGTTCATATGTACAGTGGACTCGACAGTATCGGATCAGCTTCAATAAAACTCCTGTTTAGCTATATAGAAATGCTAAAATTATGTATGGTGTTATACATAAAAATTGCAAAATATCCCTTCTATCTATCCGTGTCAAATAAATTACGAAATTTATTCCTTTAAGGGCAGATAACTATCCAGACTTACAGAAGGGTCTTGCGACAGTAACGAATCAGGTGCGGCAGTATCGGATCATATGATATTATTTTATAGGAGAGTTCCCCCAAGGCGTGTGCCAACCTTCTTAGCGTCAATAATTTGGCAACATAAATATTTGGACCTATTAAACCATCTGCTATAGCCCACATTCAGGTGTATTGGTACACTTCTATGATAATTTAGCCATTTTTTAGAAAGGGGGACAATTTTTATGACTTCTTATTTGCTTCCTTTGGCAATTAAACCCTCTCAAAAAAGGGGTTCACTCTTAAGAGAAAGAATTTTCTCCTACAGGAGCAAATACTTTCCTCAGGAAGTTGACCCCATTGAGAAGAGAGGTAAAATGTAAATGGCAAAGTTGCTTCCCCTAATTTTGTATCCACGGGCGCTTGTAGTTTAGATCGTGAAACGCTTAACAATGTCAAAATGTACAATATTGTACAGTGTTGGTATTGGACCGTTTGGATGACAAGACTTAGAAACGTGTCTAAGACGCAGGGGTTGAGGTGGCTCAAATGGGGGACGCCTGCGCCAGCGGATTAATATGTAGGCGTCTCTTACCTGATGTCTGCAGCTAATGTGTCCCGCAGAATGCGACAATAAGTGTGGCTCGGAGAGGGATGCTCGTTGCCTGCCGAGACCTGCCATCATATCTTATCTTATCTTTCAAACTTTTGGGGTTTAGCGACACTGAAGAAGTTAAATACAGAAACGCGCGTCTGTCGCACTAAATTAGGTATGAATACGTTTATATTCTAAGCTAAAGCTTCAAGCTCCTGCAATTGTATCCATATCTTTAACTAAGAAAGCAAGATGCAGAACTGACCATGTTTTATGTATATGACTTTTGCCATGTCTTCACGAAACTTACCCTAAATGATCTAGCAGAATGTCTGTGGAAACAAAATAGTCTGATCTCGGTCCACTCTTATAACAATAATCCGGGGCCGTATTCATAAAACGACTTAAGTGGTTGCTATGCTGTTGCTAAGGCTAAATTTCTTTTAAGGAGATTCCCTACAACTATGAAATTTGCTCTGGAGTGTAAGACTGTTCCTCCAGACCAAATTTCATAGTTGTAGGGAATCTCCTTTATAGCCTTAGCAACTGCATAGCAACGACTTAAATTTCTTTTAAGGAGATTCCCTACAACTATGAAATTTGGTCTGGAGGAACAGTCTTACAAAGACTGTTCCTCCAGACCAAATTTCATAGTTGTAGGGAATCTCCTTTATAGATATTTAGCCTTAGCAACCGCATAGCAACGACTTAAGTGGCTTTATGAATACGGCCCCGGATCTGGTGAATTGGTATACTTTCAGGGGACCAACTCCACCGTTCACATTTAACCTCGTTTCTTACTACGGGTCAACTGTTAAAGAAAAAAATGCTCCTATAGGAGCAAAGTCTTTCCTTTAAGAGCAGCGAATTCTTTCCTTCATGAGCAAACCCCATTTTCAAAAGACTTTACAATCCTTGGAAGCGAAAAAGATAATTGAGCCGCGGCACGACAAAACCAACAAACTGGTATGTGCGCCAAGCGAATATTCAGATCAGCCTTGGCGTCCGCCCAGTCTGACCAGAGTCTTTGCTGTCCGCATGGAGCTAGCTTCGATCCTTAGCTACCCTTTGAGCGCACATCAAAGACTGTGATCGGACTGAGCGGATGCCCAGTCTGAACTGAGTCTTCGCCTGGCGTACATGCCACTTTGTTGGTTTTGTCGTGTCGCATCTCATATTATGAAAGTTGTTTGCCTTCGCAAAAAAGGGCAAAAAATATTGAGATGTACCCATACACCTTCAAGTTATAAAACATCCACGGCCAGAATAAATGGGCGTCGCCGGAAAGGTCCATCTCTAAACATTTGCGTTTTTGGGGATATTCATGATGAATACAGCGACCATGGTCATAAAGGCTTCGTACATTAATTGCTGCAGTGTCAAGGAAAAGCTCTCATTTATTGTTTATTGTCTGGTTCCTTGCCAACACTCATTTTGGTCTCCTGGCAACATCCAGGGTAACAGTCACCCCTACTTTAAAATTCCCAGACTTTTCTTTAAATTTTTCGATTTTCCATACCCTTTTTTGGATCAAAGTTGATTATACTTCTTAAAGGTATCATTTGAAAGTTAGGGGCTATTCTTAAATGCAAGAATTTGCTCCCATGAGCAATTTCTTTGATTTAAGAATAGTCAATCACACACACACACACACACACACACACACACACACACACACACACACACACACAGAGGCCTCCTCCCCCCGACCCCCAGACACACTGGGTGGCTGCTTAGTCCCGGTAGGCGGTGATTTTTTCTGACAATCGTCAACGATTTTTTCTGACAATTTATGTAGCATAAGCGTGACGGAGATATAAGGTAAGTAAACAAACTTATTTTCAATACTTTCTTGGGACCTTTCGCAATCAGGCTGTTTACTTGAGCATTCTATAGGCGTATTTTGTCGTTTGTCATATTTTTCTTTTTGAAATAGCCTCGGCAAACCATAACAGCTTTAGTGTCCCGGATTTTTTCCTACAGTGTCCCGGATTTTTTCCTACCACTTACACTGCATTTCAGAGTCTTTTACTAGCAGTATAGTAACAGCAGATAGATTTTTTCAGTGTAGGAACTAATTTTACTTCACCGAATGAACATAAAAAGCATTTTTTTGTCATGTATGCCTTATCATGGTGATGAAATCGAAAATATGGCCCCTTTAGAAGCAAACGTAAAAGACATAACATCAGAAGTCTTTGTTACTTGAATCCTCTTTTCAAGTGCAGACTCAATAAGCATACTCTGCTTTTTTTCATTCTTTCTGACCATTTCTTGCTTCCAAAAACTCTAATATTTCAAATCTTGTTTAACTTCACAGGAGGCTGGAGGTGTTATGCGGCGGCCGTTAAGTCTCCCAGTACTCCATCATAGTGCAGATTATATAATTTCTAGTCATTTCGAATGAATGATTTCACTTCAAGTCATTCTGAAAATGGAATAGCCCAGCTGCTGCTAGGGGGCATGGCTGGGTTTGCATATTTTATTAAAACTTCACTGAAACTGGTGTTAGGTACCGTGTGACGGCCCTTAATCGTCCCTAGGTATTCATTCATTGTGTAGATTGTATAAGTTCTGGTCCTTTGGAATCACTTATTTTTTTTCGACTCATTTTAATAATACAGTGGCCGCTGCTAGGAGCATGGCCGGAGTTGCACATTTTATGACTGGTCATGAGCAGCCGCAGTTAAACCGAGTATGCTATTTTCAGTTCTTTGGTGTTTTCCTTGCTTTCAAAGGATTTGACTTTTCAGAACTTTTTCTGTTAAAGTTTTGCACTGCTGTATACAAGACTGTACAGGCCCTCAAGAGAAGCACTGGCTGGATGGATGGATGACTTGCGATTTTGCGTCCTTTTCAACAGTATTTCAGTCACATCAGGACGTTGGGGGACGATTATGAAAGGCTCTAAGCAATGGAACCCCGTTTACGTTTGAAAAAAATTCTCGCCTCACGCGGGGACCGAACTCGGGGCCGCTAGATCAGCAAGCCAGCGTTTAACCTACAGAGCTACCGGGGCTCCCGGCTGGACATGTGCACTGCTTTCAGAATTATCAAGCCTCACATTAACTACGTTATAGTGAGATACAGGTAGCTTTTGTACACCAAGGATAGTACAAATTGATGCTTTGGAATCACACACACACACACACACACACACACACACACACACAAACACGCGCGCGCGCGCGCGCGCACGCATACACAGAGAGAGGCACGCACGCACAATTTTGAGGAAACTATATAAATCTTCTACGCCGCCTATGCGAGAAAAACAATCTGGCCGCGGCGGAACTCGAGTCTTCAACCTTCTCTGTACTACTGAGTAAAAAGATAGGCATTGATTAGGACTACTCTGCCAACTGAGCTTTCCTGGCATTGGACGACCAGATGGCCACGTCGTTCAGTTGGTAGATTTAGTACAGCAGTCTCGCCTGCGTTGGGAAGGCCACTGAATATTGTTTTAATTTCAGCTCTTTACTACACGCTATTCCATTGTAGTTTTTTTATATGTAGCAATAGAATGGTCTGAATGTAATGAAAAGGCTGGTCTTTTAATGACCAGCAAGTATTTCGTCTTCCATTTATGCACCACGATTAAAGTTGAGACATGCTTAAATCTTGCTATTCAATCTATGCGCAATAAAGTATCATACTGACTACTCGTTTTGTAGTTTGCGCTGTCAGAAAAAAATCAGGCGCTTAAAATTTTTTGTAGGAGCAAATCCGACTTGTAGGAAAAAATCCGGGACCTATGAAAAAATTAAAATCTGCTGACAGACCCATTTATATCATTGTAAAGTGTCAAAAAGTAATATAATATGTTTCCCAACACCGATTTATGATTAAAAATAGCTTTTCCCTATAGTAAACTTCGAAGACATAGACAGAGCGGACAGTTCATCAAGACGTACCCTAAATGAAAATTTCCGGGTTTAATTTATCAATTGACAACGTTAAACACTGGTATTGTATCTAATCTGACTTAGATCTACCAGGAATACGCTCAAGATTTGTAAATTAATGCTTTAATTGACAAAATTCACCATTTTGTCGCATCAGTTTTGTGTTATGACGTCACGGAGAAAAAAATCATTGACAATTTGGAAAAAATCCGGGACCATTGTCAGAAATAATCGTTGACAATTGTCAGAAAAAAATCACCGCCTACCGGGACTAAGCAACCGCCCAGTGAGACAGAGAGAAAGAGAGAATCACTTGCGCATTGATACTCTTTCCTGACAGTAAATCAATCCTTCATGAGCACAATTAATATATCATAGTCACTGGATTTCAAGTTCCTTGATTTTTTCCTGACTTTTCAGCTCCTTTGTAAGTAGGTTTTAAACAAAATTAATGTTCTCTTGCACAAGGTCAGGGTCACAGTCAAAACTCAGATGCCAAATCATGTCTCTGAACTGACTCGAAACTGCTGAAGTGAATTTCATCGGACTTCACAGAAAGGTAGAGCATGATAAAACGGTATCTTATTGGGCAAGATTTGGATCCCATACCAAGGTCAAGGTCACAGTCAGCGGTCAGAAATCAGATGTTTTGCTATGCTAACTGGAAAACAGCTAAAACGAATTTCATCAAATGCCACAGTAAGGTAGAACATAATCATGCTTAAGATGTAGGCTCAATCATCCATGATCAAGGTAAGGGATCAAAAACCAAGTCCTGTCTCTGTGACCAGGAAAACTCCTTGAGTGAATATGATCAAACGTCATAAAAGGGTAAATCCTAATGACCTCGTTAGGTCCCCAGTTCCAATGTCAAGGACAAAACAAACTTCGGTTAGTGGTTGAATCATGTCCCATTGAAAACTCTTCAACTTCTGAAGTACATTTGAATGTCACAGAAAAAGTAAAGCAAAATGATAACCTTTGTCATGTGCAAGACAGGTTCCACGCCCATAGTCAAGGTCACATCCGAGGGCAAAGGTCGGTGTAAGGGCCTTCGGGGCATTTGTTACATACTGTAAAAATGTCTTTCTTTTTTATGAAAATTCCTTAAAAGTTAACCAAGTTATCTTAATATGGACTCCGAATTGTATATTAAATATCAGAAACTTAGCTCAAGTATTTCCCAGGGAAGCGAACAGGAAATCAGAATAGAAAAGTTGTTAGTCTTTGTAAAATGGCAGAAAACCAATCTTTCTCAGAATTTCTGCCGAGCATGCTGGAGAGAAGCCTTACATGACCACGCTGGGAACAACTTACCAAATTTTAAAAGAAAATGAAAAAAATGTATCTGCGTCAACTAAGCATAAGTTTGTCAGAGAAACGAAACCCTTTCAAAAGGGGTTCTACTCTTAAATGAAAGAATTTACTCCTACAGGAGCAAATTCTTTCATTTAAGTGTAGAACCCCTTTTAAAAGGGAGGCAAACAGGAAGATTGCAAGTTGCTTCCTCTGAAAATATACCTATTCAAAATAAGGCGTATGGATATACTAATAACTGAACAAGCTTTTGCCTCTATCTTCATAGCTACTCTTTGAGTAAAGAGTTTTCTAACCCGTTATATGAAGTCTGTCTCGAGAGGCATATAGTTTTCGATTTCCTAGCTGTTCGTCCATCTGTTCGTTCGTCCGTCCGTCAATTCATAAGTTACTATTTTCTTTTAGATTTGTGTAAAGATGTTTTCTTGTGCCAATTTTATATATGCCTATGTTCTAGCAAAGGAACAGTAATGAGCCGCAACATGACAAAGCCAACAAAATGGCAGGTGAACCACGCGCGGATTCAAATCAGCTTGGGCATCCGGCAAGTCTGACCAGTCTTTGCTGTGATCTTAAAGGGTAGCTAAGGGTCTGGGCTACCGCTGGGCACACATGCCACTTTATTTGTTTTGTCGAGTCATAACTCATTTTATAAATACAGTATAAGCTTTGATAATCTTAATTTCATAAAGGAAAGCAACTCATAAAGGTTTCTTTCTGGATAATTTGGTGGCCCGACAAGGGGCCTGTTGATAAGCCGAGGTTATCGTATTTTTACTATTTCTTAATTTTATTATTTTTATTTGTTTTTATATATTTTTGTCACAGAAAATGTCATTAGAAAGGCCTAATCATTCCATACAGGCTGGTTTCCTCGTCATCAAACGATTCTTCTTCAGTATCAGCAGCAGCAGCAGCAACATCTCGCTTTTTATCTTCACTACTAGTGACCAAATTTTCGCACCTAGACTCCAGAACTTCAGCCATATGTAAAATGACTCTTGAAATCTTTGCCAGCAGTTTGTGTAAATGTAGCTGACTACCACATCTCGGCTCGCCCGCTTCTAGTCTTATACACCGCATCAGCTTGCCCGCTTCTGGTTCTTCACTGCACCTCGGCTCGCCCACCTTCACTTCTTCGCCGTATAATGCTTCAGCCGCCTCTGCCAAAATTCTTCTCTCCGCACGATACTTCCTATACATCTTGATTCTTCAAGGAGCAGAACAAGTTCTGACAAGCGGTTCCGTTGCTGCGTATTTATAGCGTCAGCGTTGTCAACGTCTTTTTATCAGCCAATCAAATGCGACGTCAGAGGATTGAAAAAATACATTGACGGCGACGCAGATTTGTGTTTTCTCAAGAAGTTTGATTTCATATTTATAAAAGATTCCGTTCATTTTTTCAGCTAGAACTATATTGTATTATCAGACAGTCCTTAAAGCTTCATTTTGGCACACAAGCAACATGGAAACAACGTTGCATTTATTAATGCCAGTCAATTATTGGTTCCGTGTAACAGCAGACAATCCCGTTTTGGATACTCTCAGTACAAAAAAATCTTTGCTGTAGATCACATTCAGGAGCCGTATTTATAAAACCACTTAAGTGGTTGCTATGCTATTGCTAAGGCAGAATTTCTATGAAGGAGATTCCTTACAACAATGAAATTTGCTCTGGAGGAACAGTCTTTTTCAGACTGTTCCTCCAGAGCAAATTTCATAGTTGTAGGGAATCTCCTTTTCAGAAATTCAGCCTTAGCAATAGCATAGCAACTACTTAAGTAATTTTATAAATACGGCCCCAGGTGTAATGGTACACTTCCGTGATAATTTAGCCATTTTTACAAAGGGAGACAACTTTTGTGACTTCCTGTTTACTTTCCTGGGCAATAAAACTCTTCAGAAAAGGGGTCCACTCTTAAAAGAATTTGCTCCTAGAGAAGCAAATTCTTCCTTTTAGAAGTTGACGCATTGAGAAGGGGGGGGGGGCAATAAAGTAAATGACAAAGTTGCTTCCCCTTATATATTAAGCACAGGCGCTTGAAGTTTAGACTGTGAAACACTTCAGGAATATATACTTTCGCCATGCCTTCATGGTACTTACCCTAAATGATCTGGCAGAATGTCTGTGAATACAATGTATTCTGATTTCGGTCTACACTGCTAACAATAATTTTACGTGAACTGGTTAACTGTCAGGGAAAGCAACTCTACCATTCACATTTTACCTCCCTTCTTAATAGGGGTCAACTGTAAAAGGAAAGAATTTACTCCTATAGGAGCAAAGTTTTGCCTTTAAGAGCAGCCAATTTTTCCTTCATGGGTAAACCCCAATTTTCAAAATACTTTACCACCCATGGAAGCAAGGAGGATAGGGAATAGTCGGGTAACTTCGGACATGGGGGTAAGTTCGGACATACCATTGCAAACAGTGAAAATCCAGATAAGACGGCTTATAATGAGCCGTCTCATCAGGATTTTCACTGTTTGGTCAGTTATTTTTAGTTTAGTTCCAAACAACTGACATATAAAGGAAACAACGTCACTGTCCGAATTTACCCGCTGTCCGAAGTTACCCGACTCTCCCCTATTATGAAAGTTGTTTGCCATCTTAAAAAAGGCGAAAAATACATGTATTGAGATGTACACATACACCTTTAAGTTATACACAGGGCATAATCGATTCTGCCAATTTTCGCTTCCTGCAGAGACTGTCCGTCATATTTGGCTTCCGCCGAGACTGTCCGCGAACTTTTGCTTCCTGCAGGGACTACTGTCCTCGAGAAATGGCTTCCTGCCGAGACTGTCCGCGTGACTCTGCTTCCTGCCGAGAGCCTCGGCAGGAAGCAGAATCACGCGGACAGTCTCTGCAGGAAGCCATTCATCATGTACAGAAATCTAGGCAGGAAGCAAGAGATCGCGTACAGTTTCGGCGGAAGCCAAATATGATGTACAGTCTCTGCAGGAAGCGAAAATTAGCGGAATCGATTATACCCTGTGTTACAGAACATCCCCTAACAGAATAAATGAGCGACGCCGGAAAAAGTCCATCACTAAACATTTGAGTAGTCGGGATATTTTGGATAAATACGGTGACGTACATAATTAGTGCAGTGTCAAGGAAACGGCCTTGATGATTGTTAATTGTCTGGATCCTTGCCAACACTCATTTTGGTCTCCTGGCAACATTCTGGGTAATAGTCATCCCTACTGTAATTGAAATCTTAAAAAGTTCCTTCAAGAGCAAAGAATACATACAGAAGTAGGAACATGGGCTAATTTCGGCTAATAAAGCCTCATCAGTGACCCTGACAATATCTGGTGACGAAACCAGAAAAAAAGCAAACTGTAATTTAATTTTAATTGGGCAGTCGATTCAAAGACTGTTTAATTTCAAAAGGATCCAAATAATATAAAAGACGATGATCTATAATAATAGTCTAAATCGATTCAAATTTTAGATATCTCAGAATCTATCCTCTGATCTCAAAGGATGTAAATAAAATATAATCTCCCTGGCTTTTTCCGATTTTCCATACCCTTAAATGGATCCAAAAGTTGATTATACTTGCTGAAGGTCTATTCTTTTCTATTTTATCACATAACCTTAATATAGTTGGGGCCCACAAATGACTTCGAAACAATCCCTTTCCACCTTGTCCTGTTTCCAGCTGCCCTAGCTGAGCTGGCAAAATCCATCCCGGTCCACTCTTTAATATTGTCTTCCCACCTCTTCTTCTATCTCTTCTTCTTTCTCCTTTCACTGTGCCCAGTAGAATCGCCTTTGCCAAACCAGAAGACCTTGAGACGTTGCCAAGCCACCTTAGTTTCCTTTTCTTGACCAGCGTCAGGAGTTCATCATATTCTGCAATGGCTGCTTGGCTTTTTCTGCGACCCTCCTCATTGGTTATATGGTCCTTGTATGAAACGTTCATTAACCCTCGGTAGCATCTCATCTCAAAGGCCTGCGTTGTTTTCTCTAACTCTGTCATCGAGGTCCACGATGCACAGGCTGGTTTCAGCTTGGTAAGAGCTGAAGTGGCTTGTGCAATCCTTGAGAGAACCTCCTTTTTTAGCCATCTTTTGAGACAACAGCTGCCCCATGGTATTTGAAACTTGTTCCGGTACCCAGCTTCTGCCCTTTTACCTTGATCTCCCTCTGGATGCCATCTGCGCTGTTTGTCATCAGTTTGGTCTTCTCAGCACTGATCTCAATCGAATACCTTGTACAGGTTTGGTCGAGACTTTCATCTAGGGCTTCTAGTTCTCGCTCTTCCTCAGCTAGAGCGTCTATGTCATCGGCAAATCGCAGATTGGTACTGTTTCTGTCGCCAATGCTAACCTTTCCGTCATATTCTTCCGGGGCATCAGACATGATTCGTTCGAGAAAAATGTTGAAGATGGTGGGGGACAGAAGACATCTTTGTCTTACTCCAGCTGTTGTTCAGAACCATTCTCCTGTGCTGCCATTTATCAGGACTGCACTTGTAGCCTTGTCGTATAGCTTTGAATGTATAACTCGAAAATAAAGAGTTTTTCTAAATTGAAAGAATTTTCTCCCATGAGCAATTTTTTTTGCTTTAAGAATAGCCCTTCACACACACACACACACACACACACACACACACACACAGAGAGAGAGAGAGAGAGAGAGAGAGAGAGAGAGAGAGAGAGAGAGAGAGACTGACAGAGAGACAGAGAATCAATTTTTTGTGCATTGATACTCTTTCCTGACAGTAAATGCTTGAGCCGCGACACGAGAAAACCAACAAAGTGGTTGTGCGCCCAATGCAGACTCAGATCAGGCTGGGTATCCACCCAGTCTGATCATACTCCTCGCTAAGCGCTAAAAGGGTAGCTAAGGGTCTTAAGATACCTCCATGCGGACAGCGAAGACTCTGATCAGACTTGGCGGATGCCCAGGCTGATCAGAGTCTGCACTGGGCGCACAACCACATTATTGGTTTTCTCGTGTCGCGGCTCACTTTTTTAGCTTTTTTATGTCATTTTTTGCAGAGGGAGACTTATTGTGACTTTCTATCTGTTTTCGTAACTCTCGCAGCCATTCCCAAGGGGGGAGGGGGTCTGCTCTTGGTGGAGGAGTTTGTTCCTAGGGGAAGAAATTCTTCCCATATGAGTGGGTCGGCTTTGGAAGGGGATGCAGTTGTCTAAATGACAAAGTTTGTCCACCTGAAAGTGTGTCCATTGACCTCAAACTGTAGTTGTATTTCATTAGTGTATGTATCAGCCTATTTACTCCTGATATGATCTGTCATTTGGATTTCTTGCCTTGATTATATTTGGTTAGCTTTTGTCTTATTTCTGCTCCTATGTGGGCCGAAAATTCGCCCAGTCTGATCCGACCTTCACTGCTCTCACTGAGGTAGCTGAGACCCTTAGCTACCATTTAAGCACTTAGCGAAGAATCTGATAAGACTTGGTGAACGCCCAGGCTAATCTGAGTCTGCGCTGGGCGCACAACCACTTTGTTGGTTTTGTCGTGTCGCGGCTCCATTTTTGTATCTTGTGTCTCGCTAGAATGTCTAAGGTCCAATTTCACGTTGCCAAGACGAAATCTGAACAAGATTTACAAGTATTTTCCATAATGTTTTATGGGATATTGCGTGGTTTAAACAACAGATGAGCCGCGACGCGACAAAACAAACAAAGTGGTTGTGCGCCCAGTGCAGACTCAGATCAGCCTAGGCATCCGCCCAGTCTGATCAGAGTCTTCCCTGTCCGCATAAAGGTAGCTGAGACCCTTAGCTACCCTTAAGTGCTTAGCTAAGTGTCTGATCAGATATGATGGATGCCCAGGTTGATCAGAGGCTATGCTGAGTGCACAACCACTTGGTTGGTTTTCTTGGGTCGCGGCTCAGATAGTTTTTTTTTAATGCGACGTGTAATTGACCCTTAGTCAGATGCAGGGATGTAATTTCCTCAAAGTTGTATCTAAATCCTAAACAAAGAATAAGTATTGATTCAAGAATTTATTGAAAATGAATGAGTTAGCTTGAATATGGCTAAAATATCTAATTCATTCAATTATTATTATTATTATTATTTAATCCGCCAAAGGTAGCCCGTTTCATTATTTGTTATCAGATATATGAAGAAAAACAACAGGATCCTAGCTTAAACCGTTCTCTAGATATTTTGTTGACAGATTTGTTTTACTCTCTTTCTCTCTCTCTCTCTCTAATATTCCTTAAAAGTTGACCGAATGATCTTCATATTGACTCTGAACAGTATGTTAATAGTAAGTCTGAACAGTATGTTAATAGTAAGGGACCGACGTTCTTGGGGGGGGGGGGGGGGGGGGGGGGGGGGGGGGGGGGGGGGGCCTGGTATATTTATCAAAAAAATTCCCTGTCTTTGGATATGCAAGAAAAAAATAACCTGGTTCATAAGGGGGTTCAAAAAAATAATCTGGCCTCAAAAGTAAGAGAAAAAAATAACCTGTCTCCACCCAAAATTTCAAAAAAAAAATATATAGTCTGCAGATAATTCCATTGGAATTGAGTTTTTATAATGTCTCTGGCTTCTGGGGGGCGCAGCCCCCCAGACCCCCATATTTATAGTAATATCTTAATATTATCTGCAATTGGTTTACACCAGCGGCACGCATGTGCATACATTTACAAAAACATCCTATACAACATTCACATACGCAGTAATTTTTTTCACTATATGGGGAATGGTGCCGGTGCCCACAGAATTGGGAAAAATTGCGTCGGATTCTCCTTAAATTTGGAATTTCAGAAACACCTTTACTGGCTCAAGTGGTGGGATAGGGGACATGAAACTGAATATATGATATTTAAATTCAATTATAGCTATATATCTGCCAGTTCTCTAAGCAAGCAAGTAAATTTATGCTTGTAGAATGGTCCCTAGAAAAATTCTTTCTGCAATTGGGAATTTTTCAACTTGCATTTGGGAAAAAAGATACTATTTTGAATTGGGACTTGTGCCTTTTATGGGCACCACTTATATAGAGAAAAAAATCACTGATACATGTATTATTGATCTGCCACATTACTAGGTAAATGTTTCCACTAAAACTGAATTGCAAAAGAGTCACTAGCTTATGGGAGACAAAACCATTATGGCAAAATAAACACTCTAAAAGGCAAAAGTCCTAATATAAAAACCCTTATTTTTATCATCATTCCTAGTTTTTCTCTATTGTTTCCAGTCTTAAAATTGCCATTGAAATTGGGAAATTGCTTTAGCTTCTGGGGGTGTTGCCCCCCAGACCCCCCTTTGTTAACTTCTTAGCACATAACTTTCAGCCATTTTATTAATTCCCATTCATGTATAATGTGGCTCTATCAGTAAGTATTTATCAAACTTTCTAAAGTACGAATAAAGCATGTTTGGGCATATATTGGGATAGAAAAAAACCTTAAATTCCTAATGTTAGCCCTAAACCTTTGCCAAAATAGCCCTAAATTTTGGCCAAAATATCCCTAATTTAAGGCCTGATTTTTTTTGCCAAACTCATACAGGGATGTTTGTATCTGTACCTTAGATGAAAAGAGTAACATGCTCCAGGCACTGGTTTGCAAAAGCCATGCCCTTGGCCTGGTTCAAGACAGCACCATGTTCTTTTTGTGAGAAAAAAAGGTGTAAAAAATACTGATGTGGGTAAAATAAAAGGATATTAAAGGTAGGTTCCTGTACTTTGGAACGCATCATAATTTTGATGATCTTTCATCCAAGTTGTTGGAAAGCACTTATAGAAAGGGAATGAATAAGTTTCACTAAAAGTGTAAATCAAAAAAATGTTAGAAAAGTTGTTTTGCAAGGGATTTCCTAACTCTGCTTCGCACACCAGTTAGCGCTATTTTTAGTTCACGCCAAAAATAGATAACACAGCTGACGTTATGCTGCATTGTATTTTGGGGTGAGTTTTAACCCATCCGCCATGCCAGAACCTCTAGGAGCGCTCACAGCAAGAGAAAATTGACCTTTGGAGAATGGCATCATAAATTGCGCACTTATAGACATAATGAACATAGTTATTTTTAGAACTGGAATTCCAACAAAAGGAAATAAACCAAAAGGGAAAATGACTATTTTCTTCAACGTCTGACGATTTTCTCAGTAGCAACAAATTCAGGAAAATAGGAGAATTCAAAAACTACTCAGAAAAAGACGAAATTATTTTGTGAACATAATTGTTATTGCTAGTCCAGGAACCTACCTTTAAGGTCAAGTAAACAAGGATAAAATTAAAAAAAAAAAATAACCTGTTTGAGTTAGTTTGTAAAAAAAATAAATTAGCTCCAACAAGGTGAAAAAAAAGAAATTGTTTCCAGAGGCCAGTGAAATAAAATATCGTGTCTCCATCAAGAATACCAGCCCCCCCCCCCCCCCCCCCCCCCCCCCCCCCCCCCCAGAATATCAAATGGTCGGTCCCTAATTATCGGGAACTTAGCTCAAGTGGTCAAGTATTAAAATATTTTCTTCACAATGTCATGTTTTAGCTGACGCAATATTTTTGTTGTTGTTGTTGTTTTCACTCGTCTTTAGCCGTATAACCTTAGTATTGACCTACACTTTAAATATTTCATTGGCCAATACGAATACACCGGAATTTTTATGTAAGTAGCTCACTTTCTCTTTCTCTTTCTACTTTCATTTTGATTTGACCTTTTGCCTATAAACCGTGTCGTGTTGAATCTAGATATTTCGGTCCGAATCGCTTTTTGCACCAAAGAACATTTCACCTGTTATGTCGCTTTTGTGAAATATAAAACTAACAAGATAACTTGACACAGAAATCGAAGATGAAATGAAGTAATTGTTGTTAGCTTAGTTGTTGATGTTGTGTTGGAACTGCAACACTTTTAAGGTTACATGTTGGGCGGTAAGTCAACAGTGTTAAGTGCAACACAGACACACCCCAGTCAAATTCAACAGCACTTCCGAAATCGAAACCCCAACACCAACCACAAATGAGCCGCGACACGACAAAACCAACAATGTGGTTGTGCGCCGCCCAGTCTGATCAGAGCCTTCGCTGTCGCATGAAGGTAGCTTAGACCCATCCCATAGCTAGCCTTTAAGCGCTTAGAGCAGACTCTGCTCAGACTAGGCAGATGCCCAGGCTGATCTGAGTCTGCGCTGGGCGCACAACCACATTGTTGGTTTTCTCGCGTCGCGGCTCAAATATGCATATCAACATGCGCATCAGTACAATCTGATACATTCGATAGCTTACATGTACCAGACCGATGCATGTTACAACATACACTTCTCTTTAATCTAAGTCGATTATCTTTTTTAAAGATATTTCTTGTTTCCTACTAGTTGTTCCCAGTATGAACAGCTAAGTCTAAGTGTGTCCATGTAAGGCTTCTCTCCAGTATGCTTGTAAATCTAATTAAGGTGTATGGATACACCCCATGTTTTCTGTCATTTTACAAAGAGTGACAACTCTTCTGTTCTGACTTCCTGGTGAGGGTTGTCGGGTGGTGCGATGGTGCTGTGTATAATTTCCAGTGCCGGGACGTCCAACAGATTTGAAACATTGTAGGACAAGGGCCTACTGTGCTTGCAGTTAGGGCTGGGACGAATACCCGGGTACCCCAAGTCCGGGTCGGATAGACTAATTACCCGGGTACATATTTACTACCCAGTACCCGAATGCTTATTATCATTATTACATGTATTATGTAATTCGTGAGTATTCTATTTCGATAGAACTCAAAGCAAGTAGAGCAAAGTTTTGTGTGACTAAAGTTTTGTGTGTCTTGTTTTTGTGTGTCTTGTATAAATTGCCATCATAATTGCCATATCGCTTTTTGTATATTAACTAACAGGGAGATTTCTAAATTTTGTGCCCTTGCCATGCATATGTAAGAAAATGGCATACCTTTCTTACTATTTGAGCTAAACGAATGTTTCTGACTGTGGACATGCTCAAAATGCTATGGTAACGGGTACCCGGGTACCCGCGGGTAATAGGAACCCGGGTACAAGATCTCTACCCGTGCCAGCCCTACTTGCAGTAGGTGCGGATGAGGGTTTTTTTGGAGATTTTTCTCGTCTATCATTTCCCTTCTTTCTCCCTCTCTCAGGGAGACGGCCCGATATAGACAGGAATACTGTCTCATATGGCCGTTAAACCCAAATCAATCAATCAATCAATCAATGACTTCCTGATTGTTTCCCTTGGTAACGAAATCCTCTCAAAAAGGGGTCTACTCTTCAATGAAGAAATTTGCTCCTTCAGGAGCATTTGTGCAATTATGAGTTGACACCGTTTACAAGGGAAGCAAACATGAAAATGGCAAAGTTGCTTCCCTTGAAAATATACCTATTTATCTTAAGGCGTATGGATACACATCTATGGAAGATTACTGAGAAACTGAGGGTTTAGCCTCTCACTAAAGGGGAGCTACTCTCCGAGAAAAGACTTTTATTACCCGGGAAACGAAGTATGTCGAGGGTTATAGAGATTTCGTCTACATGTATAAGTCTGTTGGGCGGTGTATCTGTACATCCGTCCGTCGGTACATAGGTTAATATTTTCGCTTAATTTTGCGTGACGGTTTACACATGATTAGATTTAAGTAGAGGAACATTTGATACAATCTAAATTTTGATAATCTTACTTTCACAAAGAAAAGCAACTCATATAAAGGTTTCTTTCTGGATTATTTGGTGGCCCGACAAAAGGCCTGTTGATTAGCTGAGGTTATCATATTTTTACTATTTCTTTTTTTTATTATTTTTATTTGGTTTTTATATTTTTCCACATATAAATGCCTCAGAAAGGCCTAATCATTCCATAGAGGCTGGTTTCCTCGTCGTCATACTCTTCTTCAGTCCCATCAGCAGCAACAGCAACATCCTGGTTTTTATCCTCACCGCCAGTGACCAAATTTTCTCTTCTATACTCCAGTACTTCAGCTATGTGTAACATTACTCTTGAAATCATGTTCTGTAAATGTACATGATGCAACTGACAGCCACATGTCAGATCGCCCGCTTCTAATCTTGTACGCCGCATCAGCCTGCGCGCCTCTGGTTTTTTACCAGATCTCAGCTCACATTTCGGCTCGCCCGCTTCTAGTCTTGTACCCCGCATCACCTTGTCCGCCTTTGGTGCTTCACCAAACCTCAGCTCGCCCACCTTCAGTTCTTCGCCGTACATTGCTTCGCCCGCCTCTCTCAAAATTCTTCTCTCCGCACGATACTTCCTATACATCTTGATTCCTCAAAGAGCAGAACAAGTTCTGACAAGCGGCTCCGTCGCTGCGTATTTATAGCGTCAGCGTTGTCAACGTCTTTTTATCAGCCAATCAAATGCGACGTCAGAGGATTGAAAAAAAAAACATGGACGGCGACGCAGATTTGTGCTTTCTTAGAAAGATTGATTTCATATTTATAATTGATTCCGTTTATTTTTTGAGCGAGAATTGTGTTGTATCATCAGAAAGACACTAAAGCTACATTTCAGCACACAAGAAACAGTGAAACAACGTTGTGTTTATTAATGCCAGTCAATTACTGTCCCTGAAGTTACATTTCAGCACACAAGAAACAGTGAAACAACGTCGAATTATAAATGCCAGTCAATTACTTTCCCTGAAGCTACATTTCAGCACACAAGAAACAGTGAAACAACGTCGAATTTATAAATGCCAGTCAAATACTGTCCCTGAAGCTACATTTCAGCAAACAAGAAACATGGAAACAACATCGTATTTATAAATGCCAGTCAATTACTGTCCCTGAAGATACATTTCAGAACACAAACAACATTTAAATAACGTCGAATTTATAATGCAAGTCAATTACTGGTTCCGTGTAACACCAGACAACGCCGTTTTGGATACTCTCGGTGCGAAAATGTTTGCTATAAGTAACATTTAGGTGTATGGGTACACTTCTATGATAATTTAGCCATTTCTACGAAGGGGAACAACTTTTGTGACTTCCTATTTGCTTTCCTGGGCAATGAAACCCTTCAAAAAAGGGGTCCACTCTTAAAAAAAAGAATTTGCCCCAGGAGCAAATTCTTTTCTTTAGAAGTTGATCCCATTGAGAAGAGGGGAAATGTAAATGGTAGAGTTGCTTCCCTTTCTATTGTATCCATAACCCTTAACTAAAGGAAGGTACAGAATTTTCATTACTTTACAACTCTGGCTTTTCGTCCGTTCGAGCGAGAGGCAAACGATATCTCGTACCGTACGGAAAGTGACGACTTTGGCGACAATGCCTTTTCGCCAGCCTGTATAATGCTGTCCCTCAATATTCCGATAGAATGTCCGCGGCAACAATGTAGTCTGATTTGGGTCTACACTTCTATCAAAAATTGATGTGAATGCGTATACTTTCAGGGGAAGCAACTCTACTAGTCAAATTTTGCCTACCCTCTCAAAAGGGGTCAACACTAGAAGGAAAGAAATTCATTTTCGAAAGATCTATCACCCAGGGAAGCAAAGAGGATATACAAAATTTGTTCCTTTTCGTAAATATGGCGGTAAAATACTGAGATGTACTCATATACCTGTATAAAACATTCGCATTAGTGGCCACGGAGGAAATGCCCATTCGTTTTGAATATTTGGGATAAATACGGCGCATCGCGGCCTAAAGGCAGGATCAAGAAAAATGTCTGATTGACTGTGTACCGTCAGTATCCTATGCCAACACTCAGGTTGGTCTCTTGACAACACCAAGCTTTGCCAGCCAAGCCATACTTCAAAACGACCTGACTTTTTTCCTTAACTTTTCCGATTTTCCGTACCCTTTTACGAATCTAAAAGTCGATTATACTCGTTAAATGTGTCATTTGAAAATTATTAGGAGCTGTCAGAGAGTGGTTTTTCCCCCTTTCCCCCCGGAAAAATGGCTATAGGAAGGACGGCTATATAGTGGATTGTCCGGACCTCATAGAGCCACTTTTCCCCCATAGTCCTTTTTCCCCCATCGGGAAATTGGCTATTGGTGAATTTGGCATGGCTATTGGTATTTTGCGGAACGGAACGAAACGGAACGGAATGGAACAGAGACATTTTACGGAATTAATGGCAGAAGAAATATATCAGTATTTCTAGGGAGGTAATAAAGGTGATTAATTCGAAAAATCAATATGCAAATTTAGCAACCATATTTTTATAATAATCAATAATTACTAATTTAAGGAACGAGCAAAGTGTGATTTCTTCCCATCGTACGTACACATACGCATGCGAGCTTACAGGAAGATGTACGAACAGGTGCTTTGTCTAGTCATGTTTGATTCAGTAGGGAGTTTATTGCATTGAAAATCATTATCGGACGTGTGTCCCAATGGGAGTCGAGCCCACAACTCTTGCATGAAAGGCGAACACTAGTCCAGGCACTCCGCTGCTTGCACGCACAGATGAACACTTGTATTAACACAAAACGATACAAATTTATGAACGCAACCACGTACACTTACACTCATATCCGTTTATGGCTAACATGGCAAAGCAAAATGCCTACCTGTTTTGCCTAAACAAAAATAAGACGGTTCTAGCATCTGGTATCCATCGATATTTTACGGACAGACACTCATATTTCTGTTTCAGTTATGAACCTCACTATTATAATTAGAGAAGGAGCAAATTCCAATATGTAGCGTGTTTCCTGCAATCATATTACCAGGGGGAAAATCCACTATAGAGGGGAAAAACGGCTATGCAAAAACACGTATAGTAGATTTTCCCCGGGGAAAATTGGCTATATAGTCATATTTCCGGGGGGAAATTCTACTATATAGCCATTTTTCCGGTGGGAAATTCTACTATGGAAAAATCATAGACATTTTTCCGGGGGGAAAAACTACTAGGGGGGAAAAGCTACTCTCTGACAGGAGCTATTCTTAACTCCTAAAAGCAAATTTTCTTTCATGTATGGCCCCACCGCAAGTACCACTCCGAGTGAGGAGATCGATAATTACTTTAACGCATGGGAAATCTTTTCTGACAATATATGAGCCGCGAAACGAGAAAACCAACAAAGTGGTTGTGCGCCCAGCGCAGACTCAGATCAGCCTGAGCATTCGCCCAGTCTGATCAGCGTCTTTGTTGTCCGCATGGAGGTAGCTTAGACACTTAGCTACCCTTTAGAGGCTTAAGGAAGAGTCTGATTAGATTGGGCGGATGCCCAGGCTGATCTGAATCTGCTCTGTGCGTACAACCACTTTGTTGGTTTTCTCGTATTGCAGCTGAAGTTTTATTCTTGAGCTGAATAAGTATGAGTCCCACAGTCACTAGTTTTCAAATTCTCTGACTTTTTTCTGAGTTTTCTAGATTCTTCCTCAGTTTTCCTGACCAGCCGTACAATTCCCTGACTTTTCCCTGACCTGGAAAAAGTCATTTTCCATATGGTTTACTTTACCATGGCTTTTTTCATGCTCAGCTGAGATGTAGCTCAACTTTCAATGTTGAATAAATTCAAAATACCAAAGAAGGCTTGTTTCGAGCATAAAATTAAGAGAAATTATGTAAAAGGAAAAAGTTGGAAACCACAAAATCACTGCAGAGTGCTCTGAATTTATTTACATATTTATTACATGTAGTTTGAATTTTCATGCTCAGCTGAGATGAATATGAAAAAAAAAGTTTTATAACCTTGGGGCCGAGCCACGTTCATATTGATTTCGAGCTTTACGTCAAATATTAGGAGCCTACCAGATGATTTTTTAATGTTCAGTCTTGTTTTATCTTGTGTATTGCTGGAGAGATGCGTCGTAGCGACTGGGTGGTGGTGCAGAAGGTTGGAGGTTCGAATCCCGGATTGGGTCAACTGGCAACTAGAAACTCTGTCAACCCAACAGTAAATGAGTACCTTTTCGAATTAGGGAAGTATAAGGCAGTGAAAGGAGAGAGATGGGCTCCGTCTTTCATATACTGTGTCCAAGAAACAGTGGGCCGCTAATCCCTACTGCCCATACGGCTACTAGACTATTGCAAACCTTTACTTTCGCCTTTACTTTATTGCTGAAATGTCTAAGTCAGATGTAGGGTTGCAATTCCTTTATTCCTCAGAATTAATCAGATCATTTAAGTATTGATTCCAAACTGTACGCTTACTATCTGGAACTAGCTCGAGAGGTTCTCGGATGTTTTGATGGAAATTTATGATTTACATTGTATATGGCTAAAATGTCAAATTCATTTAATTTTTGTAAAATTTCCACCAACGGTAACCCAATCATCTATATATTTTCATAAGCTGTATGCCAAACAGGATCCTATTTTAAAGCATTCTCTAGATATTTGCGGTCAAAGTCTTGTTTTAATTGTTTTCCTCATTTTTTATTTATCTATTTTTTTTTTCTATGAAAATGGCTTAAGAGTTGATCGAGTTATCTTTTTATTGCCTAGCATACTGGAGAGAAGCCTTAAACAGCCAAAGCCAAACTTAGCTTTTCATACTGGGAACAACTAATGGGTGTTTGGAGAGGGGGAGAGGGTGGGGCAAGAGGACATATGCTTGAAGAAAATATTTATATATCATCACTTGATGATTGCATCCCAAGGTGGCGACACCCTTTTAAAAAGGGGTCTACCCTTAAAGGAAAGAATTTGCTCCTACAGGAGCGAATTCCTTCAGTTAAGGTTTGACACCGTTTACAAGGGAGGCAAACATGAAAGTGGCAAAGTTGCTTCCCCTGAAATTATACCTATTTACTTTAAGGCGTATGGCTACACCTCTAAGGAATAATACTGACACCTACACGTTTTTTGTCTCTCACTAAAGTGGGGCTACTCTTTTTTTAGAATGAGTTCTAGAACCCGGCATGCGAAGCATGTCCTGGCCCCGAGGTTATAAAACTTTTTTCATGCTCAACTCAGCTGAGTATGAAATTTTACCTGCTTACAAATAGCAAAGTACTGATAAGTAGGTACATGCGTGTCAATGCATGTTACTATTTTCATTTCAGTTTTCGTGAACGTTTATTCCTGTCCTGTTTTTACATAATCTTGAATTTCAGCAGAGGAACATTTTATATATGCAGCATAAGCTTTATTATTTTTATTTTAAAACGAAAAGCAACTCATAAAGGTTTCTTTCTGGACTATTTGGTGGCCCAACAAGGGGCCTGTTGATCAGCTGAGATTATCATATTTTTTTTACTATTTCTGTATTTTATTATTTTTATTTGCTTTTTATATTTTTTCCACAGATAAGGGCCTCAAAAAGGCCTAATCATTCCATAAAGGCTGGTTTCCTCGTCATCATACTCTTCTTCTTCAGTATCAGCAGTAGTAGCAACAGAAACATCTTCATTTCTATCCTCACTGCTAGCGACCAAATTTTCACTCCTAGACTCCAGTACTTCAGCCATATGTAGCATTACTCTTGTAATCTTTCCATCAGTTTCTGTAAACGTAGCTGACTGCCACATCTCGGGTCGCCCGCCTCTAATCTTGTACCCCGCGTCAGCTCGCCCGCCTCTGGTTCTTCGCCATATCTCAGCTCACACCTCAGCTCGCCCACCTTCAGTTTTTCACCCGCCTGTTCTACAAGTCTTCTCTCAGCACGATACTTCCTATACATCTTGATTCCTCAAGGAGCAGAACAAGTTCTGACAAGCGGCTCCGTTGCTGCGTATTTATAGCGTCAGAGTTGTCAACGTCTTTTTATCAGCCAATCAAATGCGACGCCAGAGGATTGAAAAAATACACTGACGGCGACGCAGATTTGTGTTTTCTCAAGAAGTTTGATTTCATATTTCTAAATGATTCCGTTCATTTTTTGAGCGAGAATCATGTTGTATTATCAGATAGTCCGTAAAGCTTCATTTCAGCACACAAGCAACATTGAAACAAAGTCGTATTTATTAATGCCAGTCAATTACTGGTTTCGTATTACAGCAATTAACTCCGTTTTTGATACTCCTAGAACGAAAATCATTGCTATAGATTACATTCAGGTGTATGGATACATTTTCATGATATTGGAGCCATTTTCACAAAGGGGAACAACTTTTGTGACTTCCTATTTGCTTCCCTGAGCGCATAAACCCTTCAGAAAGGGGTCCACTCCAAATTCTTTCTTTTAGAAGTTGACCCCATTGAGAAGGGTGATAAAAATGTAAATTACAAAGTTGCTTCCCCTTATATTGTATCCACATGCGCTTGAAGTTTAAACCGTGAAACACCTCAAAATGTCCAAAATCGGAAAGGTCATATGTGCAACATTGAACAGTCTTTGTCGGGCGGCCCGTTGTGTCTGTTGAGTCCTCGTCTTTGCTTCTTCATGGTGTTGAAGTTTGATTTGTGTGTTTACCGTGGTGATTCGTTGGCGGGTTGGGGGTTGTCATGCGAACCGAACGGCCAACTGGATGTGTTGTGCCACTTCGGAGGCTGGGGGGTGGGGTTGGGCCTGTAAGGTCGATTTGAGCCCCCCGGTGGTTCATTGCTGACCGTTCCGGGGCGGTGGTTCTGTTGTGGTTCTCTGTTGCCTGTTTTTGGTGTCGGGGTTTCTGTGGTGTTTTGCCTTGTGTGTGTTCTTGTTGTTTTTGGTTCGGTTTGGGTTGCTGGGTGGCCGCCTTTTGGGGGCAGGCTGCTCACTCGGTTGGCCGTGTGTTCTCTGTATCTTGATTATTTGTAATCTTAGTTGTTTCCAACTATGGTTTGAGGGCTGGATTTGGATTTTGATTGTTTCAGTTCCTGGTCTTTGCATACTTTTTACTTTTTTTGGATAACAAGACTTAGAGACCGTTCTAAGCTAGAACTTCACCAAGAAAGCAAGATGCAGAATTGACCATGTTTCATGAATATGGCTTCTCGCCATGCCTTCATGATACTTAACCTAAATGATCTGGCAGAATTTCCGCGGATACAATGTAGTCTGATTTCGGTCTTGACTTCTAACAATAATCTAATGTGTATGCGTATACTTTCAGGGGAACCAACTCCACCGTTCACATTTGTTCCTCCCATCTCAATATGGGCCAATTCTTAAAGAAAAGAATTTGATCCTAGAGGAGCAAAGTCTTGTCTTTAAGAGGAGACAGTTTTGTACTTCATGAATAGATCCGATCTACGAAAGGCTTCACCATCCGTGAAAGCAAGGAGGATATGAGATATTATGAAAGTTGTTTCCCTTCGCAAACTGGAGGAAAACACTGAGATGTATCCACACACCTTAAAGCATACCCTAACAGAATAAACGGGCATGGGTGAACGAGTCCATTCCTAAAAAAATATTTGTCGGGATCTTTGGGATAAGAACGGAGCACCACGGCCCTGAGGGCTTCTGCCGTATCAAGAAACGATAAGATGTATTGTGAACTGTCAGACTCTTTGCGTTTTGTCTCTTGGCAAGGTTCGGGTATTGTTAACTGTCAGACTCTTTGCGTTTTGTTTCTTGGCAAGGATCAGGTATTGTGAACTGTCAGGTTCTTTGCGTTTTGTTTCTTGGCAAGGTTCAGTATTGTGAACTGTCAGGTTCTTTGTGTTTTGTTTCTTGGCAAGGTTCAGGTATTGTGAACTGTCAGGTTCTTTGCGTTTTGTCTATTGGCAAGGTTCAGGTATTGTAAACTGTCAGATTCTTTGCGTTTTGTGTCTTGGCAAGGTTCAGGTATTGTGAACGGTCAGGTTCTTTACGTTTTGTCTCTTGGCAAGGTTCAGGTATTGTGAACTGTCAGGTTCTTTGCGTTTTGTCTCTTGGCAAGGTTCAGGTATTTTGAACTGTCAGGTTCTTTGCGGTTTTTTTCTTGGCAGGGTTCAGGTATTGTGGACTGTCAGGTTCTTTACGTTTTGTCTCTTGGCAAGGTTCAGGTATTGTGAACTGTCAGGTTCTTTGCGTTTTGTCTCTTGGCAAGGTTCGGGTATTGTGAACTGTCAGACTCTTTGCGTTTTGTTTCATGGCAAGGTTCAGGTATTGTGAACTATCAGGTTCTTTGCGTTTTGTTTACTGGCAGGGTTCAGGTATTGTGAACTGTCAGGTTCTTTGCGTTTTGTCTCTTGGCAAGGTTCGGGTATTGTTCACTGTCAGTCTTCTTGCGTTTTGTCTCTTGGCAAGATTCAGGTATTGTGAACTGTCAGACTCTTCGCGTTTTTGTCTTTTGGCAAGGCTCAGGAATTGTGAACTGTCAGTCTTTTTGCGTTTTGTCTCTTGGCAAGGTTCAGGTATTGTGAACTGTCATGCTCTTTGCATTTTGTCTCTTGGCAATCTCTAGGTATTGTGAACCGTCAGACTCTTTGCGTTTTGTTTTTTGGCAAGATTCAGGTATTGTGAACTGTCAGTCCTTTTGCGTTTTGTCTCTTGGTAAGGTTCAGGTATTGTGAACTTGTCAGACTCTTTGCGTTTTGTCTCTTGGCAAGGTCTAGGTTTTGTGAACTGTCAGTCTCTTTGTGTTTTGTCTCTTGGCAAGGTCCAGGTTTTGTGAACTGTCAGTCTCTTTGCGTTTTGTCTCTTGGCAAGGTTCAGGTATTGTGAACTGTCAGACTCTTTGCGTTTTGTCTTTTGACAAGGTCCAGGTATTGTGAACTGTCAGACTCTTTGCGTTTTGTCTCTAGGCAAGGTTCGGGTATTGTTCACTGTCAGTCTTCTTGCGTTTTGTCTCTTGGCAAGGTTCAGGTATTGTGAACTGTCAGACTCTTCGCGTTTTGTCTTTTGGCAAGGCTCAGGAATTGTGAACTATCAGTCTTTTTGCGTTTTGTCTCTTGGCAAGGTTCAGGTATTGTGAACTGTCAGACTCTTTGCGTTTTGTCTCTTGGCAAGGCTCAGGGTTGCCAGCCAGTCCACCTTTAAAATTCCTTGACTTTTTCCTAAAGATTTCTGATTGCCCATGCCCTTTTACAGATCCAAAAATCTCTTTCATTTAACTTGAAAATTAGGGGCTATTGAAAAAATGAGAAAACATATTTTTGTAGTTCGATCTACACCAAACAGAAAGCAATTTAATTATTTCTTTTTTGCATGTCTTTTTTTTATTATTATTTTTATTTTTTATTTTTTTTTATTTTTTATTTTATTTTTTTTTTTGTACTTCAATCTAGGTATATACCCAGAGTTGTGCTTCTCCCCAACCTGCCTATACATCGCCTCGTACATAAATATATAGGCTATGATGGACACCTCAGACCAATGCCTACGGACAAGTGACTCCCGTTCATTTTTTTTTTTTTTATTTTTTTTTTTTTTTTTTTTTTTTAAGAATGGACTTAGTTCTTTTACTGTTTAGTCGAAGTTTGGGTAAAAAATAAAAAAAATCTACTTCCAACCCTGGACATTTTTTCTGAGAAAACCTGAAACACATATTTTTTTTCCTTATATACATACAAGTACATCAGTCCGCGTTCATTCCCTGCCCTGCCCCATTTCCCCCGCCAAGATGTAAGGTGGCTGGGCAACCCTAGGGAAAAGAGAATTAAGGTCTGAAGCTGGATTTGATGTTATCTACATAAGAAAAGTAAGAAACTCCTCCCTTAGTTCATGCGAGCCCCTGTAGCTCAGTAAGTTCAGCGCTGACTTTCTGGTCTAGCAGTCTCGGGTTCGAGCCCCTCGATCTCTAGGCGGAAGTCTTTTCAATCGTAATCGGAAATCCATTGCACACAGTCTTTCACCCACCCACATCGTCCTCATATGACTAAAATAATTTTAAAAAGGACGTAAAATCGCAAGACATCTATCTATAACTTACTTCATGGCTGACGTGCAGGAACCCAGTAAACCCAATTATTGTGCCGGCTATATTGCTAGCTTGGCTCTGTCAAATTTAATCGACAAAATCCATTTTCGCGGGAAATTAGAAGCTTCCATTTCCCCGATTCTACAGAAATAATGTCGGCAAATGCAAATACAACTCCTACAGGAAATCATTTAAATAACGTAGAGTAGGTTGATTGTTTTGCAGAAACTTACATTTCAAGTAAACGATCTAGCAAGACAGTTCGTACATCGGACGTTTCGCTCAAAAGTCGGTTCGTACGCGGGATGTATTTTGACAGTTGTCTTGTCTAATATCTTGACGTAACTCCGATTTTATTTTTTGATTTGTCTCCGGGTATTTCAGAAACAGACAAAATGATAACAATAGCCGGAGTGCAATTTCGTTGCTCTAGATCAGACAGTAGATTTCAGATTTTTTTTCTTTCTCTACTGCCACACCATCACTCAACATTATGGTAAAAGTTTTCATTGCCAATGGAAAAAGCTTGTCTGCCCAGTCTGATCAGACTCGGGGGCTGCCCAGGCGAATTGAGTCATCCATGGGGGCATGCCACAGATGGTTTTGTCAATTTGCGGCTCACATAACAGGTTAGGGAGAAGCTCAAATGGATCGAGCTATATAGCCCGATCAAAGTATAAAATGAATGGAAATTAAAGCATTATTGCTTCTGCATTTGCACTGAAGCTGAACTGCAAAATTTGATATGAACAGCAGCATAAAGTATGACAAACCTTTTATGATTTTGTAAAAAAATTGAACTTCCACCGTTGCGTTTTATGCAAATTGAGAAAAATTTAAATACAAGAATATCTTTGAGATGCTCCCTCAAACTGGACAGATATATCCACTTCTGTGTCATGGTATACATACCTGCTACGCTGGGATCATCTCAGAAGTATAATTGGACTGCAATTATAGAAATGTCAGGAGAATGGGAAGAATGCTTATACATACATGTGGTTCTTTCACAAAAACGCAACGGCAGAAAAATCAAATTGCTTTGCATTCCAACATGATTTTCATCAATATTGAAAGTGCAGTACTCAAAATTTTGCAATTATATTCAAAATGGATTCAGGTGAAGATTCTTCCAATTATAATACAATTTCTATACCTCGATCGGGCTAAATAGCTCGATCGGGCTATATAGCTCCATTTGAGCTTCTCCCTAACCTGCATAATAGTCGGATGTGATCAAGTTGTCAATGGTAGATAGGGCTCCTACATTACAAAATGTTATAAACATTTACATGAGTGTTAGAACCAAATGATGACTGTTGCAATTTTATTCTTAGTATCAGACATCACTGAGACCCCCCCATACCTTTATATGATACCACATTTGTGTAACCCAATCATGCGCTGCCATTTTCGTTGAAAAAATGTATAAATACTAATAATTGACCCATTTCCGTTGACAGCAATAAAATTATTTTTGGACCTTAATTGATAATTACAGACATTCAACATAATTTAATTATTTATCCTTTTAATTGATAATTATTGTCAATGCTACACGCTGCAATTATCTCACCTTCCTGGTAAGCTTTTCCTGTGAAAAACAGACACCTAGATAATTTTTCATTTGCACAACAAGTGTTGTCGGCAGAGACTACTTTGCCTTTGATGTGCACCTCATAAAATTAGCTGCCGATTATGACATGTATAACAGGTTTCTGGCATGGCGTACAGTCTTCAAGAAATTCTGTCTGACCGCCTGTAGATAAAAATGCATGTTGCAGTATGCCTTAATAGCCATTTTCTTACATGTCTATTATATAAATTTAGCAGAAGTTTGGTGAACCACATTCTGCAGGATCCATGAGGTCTAATATACCGTAAACACTCTATATATTGGGACAGTTAGGTCTGAGCAAATAGTGCCAACCCAGATCAGACTGCTCCTCACGGAGCAGTCTGGCCAGGGTTTACACTATTTGCCATCCCATTTGCATTTTTTGGACACATTACTGCACTGTAGAACCAAACTGTTCCAATTTCAGGACAATTATGGTAATTATTTTTGGTGTCCTAATATTTAGAATTTTTACGATATTTCTAAAGCAGCCATGTAATAAGTAGCATCATGATTTTTTTCCAGGTCAGAGAAAAGACATGGAATTCTTTGATTGGTCAGGGAAATTTAGGAAAAACCTGAAAAGTCAGGGCATTTGAAAAAAGTGACTGTAAGAGTCTTCAGAAAATGTACATTTTCTGTTCTAGAGGAAAGGGTGGATTTTCTAGAGAAATTATAGCCCATGGACATCTCCCTGGGACCCTTCTCAATGGGGGTTACTCTTAAAGGAAAGAATATGCTCCCTTGGGGAGCAAATTCTTCCCTTTCAGAGGAACCCTTCCCCCACCCTAACCCTAATTTGCAAGTGAAACATGTACAGTTAGAACTGTAAAAATAGAGAGTAAAATCAACTTTTGTATCCCTCATTAGGTATAGAAAACGGTAAAAAGTCAAAGCCAGTGGCAACCCTGTAATATACTGACACTCTCCTGAACTGTATTTTGGTGTATTTCCAGGCTGCTTACCAAAAAGAGAGATGGTTATTTGGAATGGAATGACTATTTCATGGCTATAGCCTTTTTATCAGCCCAGCGCAGTAAAGATCCCAAAACACAGGTGAGTACAATACATGTACATACAGGATCTCTTGTGTCATAATTGACTTAGGGGAGAGTCGGATAACTTCGGACAGGCGGGTAAATTCGGACATACAAGTGCAAACGGTGAAAATCCAGATGAGACGGCTCATAATGAGCCGTCTCATCAGGATTTTCTCTGTTTGGCCAGTTAATTTTTGTTTTAGTTCCAAACAACTGATATATAAACGAAACAAGATCAGTGTCCGAAATTACCCGCTGTCCGAAGTTACCCGACTCTCCCCTACTGTAGTAGGCCTGCAAGACAGTGTTAAAATTTTCATCCAAATGTACATCAAAATATTCAAGGTACCTTGAAAAATAACAGACCATATTTATTTGGCTGTAAGGCAGTTTTCTTTTTACTCTCCAAAACAACCAAAAATGTCTAGATCCATCTTACAAGGTCAATCTAGCTTTTGGGATTGTGTGGAAGTAAAATCTGGACAGTAGGGCTGAATAGCCTTCAGACAATTTTTACTTAACATTCCTGTTTCCAATAAGTCCAAATAATAGAAAAAGCAAAATAAAGGTCATGTGAAATTTACAGAGAGTCAGAGTACAATGTATTTGAGCCACGACCCGAGAAAACCAACGATGTGGTTGTGCACCCAGCGCAGACTCAGATCAGCCTGGGCAGCCGCCCAGTTCGATCAGACTCTTTGTTAGGTGCTCAAAGGGAAGCTAAGGGTCTAAGCTACCGCCTTGCGGACAGTGAAGACTCTGATCAGACTGGGCGGATGCCCAGGCTGATCTGAGTCTGCACTGGGCGCACAACCACTTTGTTGGTTTTCTCATGTTGCGGCTCATTTGTTAATAATATGTACTAGGTTGGAGCATGCATTGTGAATGAAGAGAAAAAGATTGTTGGAATAGGCTACAATGGAATGCCAAATGGTTGCCATGATGACAAGATGCCATGGGGGAGAGAGGCAGATAACATCCTTAATACAAAACAGCTCTATGGTAAATAATGAACATTTAAAATATTTTTGAACATGATTAGGTAGCTAAGGCCAAATAAAAAAATATGTGTGTTTAGGGTTTCAGTCTGAAATTCTGTAGGTAGGGTAGGTAGGGATTTTTTTTTTTTTTTTTTTTTTTTTTTTTTTTTTTAATATATATAATATGTCGATATTTACCTATGCCTTTAATATAATAAGTTGTTATGTAAATGTATTTCTTGAGGGCAATAAAAGAAACAAAATGCTTAGAAGTGTTTGTGAACTTTAATATCCTATCCATATGAAGCCCAAAATATAAACAGATTTGAATTGAAACAGTGAAGACTGAGATCAGACCACTCCTTTAGGAGCCGTCTGACCTGGGTTTTTACTGTTTCCTACTGGTTCAGAGTTACGGTATCATTTACATGGTATGTCAGTTGATACAATATGGCACAAACACAGGATAGAAATATGGTATTGTCCAGGATTTTATGAAGGAGTCTGCCATGTACAGGTACAGAATGGCAATAGCCCAGCTCTGGACCAGAAAATGCCCAGAAACAAGTTTCAATTTTCACGGCCCAGGCCTCACCTATTCCGCTACTGCTGGGTTTTTGCCGGTAAATGCTACCGGGGAATTTCTATACACTGATAAAATCATTCTTTTTGAATCACTTAGGAAAAAACATTAGCGGTTGTGTTCTTTGGCCATTTTGGATCATGACTGCCACCAGTTTTACCTTTTCTAAGAGACTTTGGGCTGGCCTTTAAGCATTTTTATACGCCCGTTTTGAAAAAACGGACGTATTATGTCATGGCGCTGTCCGTCCGTCCGTCTGTCCGTCCGTCCGTCCGTAAACATTCTTGTGCGCGCCATAACTCAGTAACCGTTTAGGATATCTTCATGAAATTTTGTAGGCATATGTATTAGGTAGGGGGAACGTGTCGCGTATAAGAATGGTTGCTCCCCCTTCCTTGCTTTCAAAGTTATGCCCCTTTGATTGTTTTTTACCCTACAGGTCTTGTGCGCGCCAGAACTAGATAACCGTTTGGGATATCTTCATGAAACTTCATAGCAATGTGTATGAAGTCCCAACGATGTGTCGCGTACAACAATGGTTGCTCTCCCTTTCTTAGTTTCTGAGTTACATCCCTTTTGTTAGTTCTTTTCGGCTATTTTTGTGTATTTTTAGGTTGTGCATACATTAACTCAGTAACTGTATGGAATATCTTGATGAAACTTTATAACAATGTGCATGATCACAAGATGATATGTCGCATATAAGAATGGTTGCTCCCCCTTTCTTAATTTTGGAGTAAACTCCCTTTCCTCCATCCATAAACATTCTTGTGTGTGCCATAACTCATTAACCATTTGGGATATCTTCATGAAATTTTGTAGGCATATGTAGTGGGTAAGGGGAATGTATGGCATACAAGAATTGTTGCTCCCTCTTCCTTAGTTTCCAAGTTATGCCCCTTTGATTGTTTTTTTTTTCCCTGCAGGTCTTGTGCGCGCCATAACTAGATAACTGTTTGGAATATCTTCATGAAACTTCATAGCAATGTGTATGAAGTCCCAACGATGTGTTGCGTACAACAACGGTTGCTCTCCCTTTGCTTCGTTTCTGAGTTACGTCCCTTTTATTAGTTCTTTTCGGCTATTTTTGGGTATTTTTAGGTTGTGCATACATTAACTCAGTAACTGTTTGGAATATCATGATGAAACTTTATAGCACTGTGCATGATCACAAGATGATGTGTCACATATAAGAATGGTTGCTCTCCCTTTCTTAATTTTGGAGTAACCTCCCTTTGATCATTATTTTTAGGCATTTCCATTCACTCCATATATCCTTAACCCTTTGAAATATTAGAATGAAACTTTGAAGGAATGTGTGTAATAATGGGGCAATGAATCCTGAGCAAGAACCATGACTCTGGCTTGCTTACTGGATTATCTGCCCATGTATAAATTTCCTGTTTACTCTGTAACTTCTTAACTGTTTAGAATATTTTAGCACAACTTTATGGAGATGTGTATATTGTCAAGGGATTGTATTAGAACCAAGAATGTATTTAGTTTATGAATTATCTTCCTTGTTTGACTTTGGCATTACTCAACTTAGGGGCCACTTCACCTTGGAAGCTGATTTTTGGTATACTAACAGTATTTGATGTGTTAAATATTTAAATAATGTTGCCATCATTAATTAAAGTGTGGTTTCCCCTCTTTGTCTGCCTATCTGTCCTTTTGTAAACAATCTTGTTCATTCTATAATTCCTTTATGACGTACATTAAAACGGGCGTATTATGCGCCGCTTGCGAAGCCCTTGTTCTCAAGAGGGGTGAAAAGAAATTGCGTTTCAACGGACATGTTGACAGGATATGTAAATGAGCTTGTGGAGGTCACGTGATGACGCCATCTGTTAAATAATAAAATCCAGTACCAGAATTGCAAAGACAGGCATACTCCAGACAACCCAAGTTAAGCGACTAAGTTCTGGGTTTAAACGATAACAGAATATTTATACGACGACTGTTTGCGCCTTACAGACATCTTTGAATCTTGTTAAACATGAAACGTGTGTTGTTATTCCGGTATCCAGTGCTGTTTGTATCAAAATGAGCATCCCCTGTCCGAGTGGTCGGAAAACTTAATTTTATAGCTCCACTGCAGAAACGCTTTTTAATTGCAAATTACATCGGAGGGGAGGGGGAGGGGGTAGGGGGGGGGAAGAAAGTAAGGAGGTGTCATATCCTAGGAAGTGTCATATCCTTATAATCGGCGGTTCTTACATATTTTCTGTCTTCCACCCCCCCCCCCCCATACGCTTTTGTTTGTTTATTTTGTACTTTCTTCTTTTTTTTCTTTGTGTGTGTGTGGCGGAGAGGGGGGGGGGGGTTGGTTGTTTGATATCTGCTCTCCCAGTTACGCCTTACGTCTGCCTGACTATATTTCTAGTTTTTGTTTTTTTTTGGCGTAGAATAACAGTACATAGGAAATTTACCGATCAATGGTATGCTTCGACGTATCGATCAAAGAGAAAACTAGCAAGGACATTTACGTTGCCAAAAGAATGTGATGATGTCGAGGTTATTTTCTGCCACATATACCTACTTACCCAAACTTTCACAACTGTTCCGACGCATTAAATGTTTTTATATTAATTTCAATGAACCAAGAAATTATAAGATTTTTATTACCAGCTCGCTAACAGTAGTATTGCCTCGTCCGTCATCGGTATTTGAAACGGATTCGAAGAAAGTCACTGGCTTCGGCGAAGTTTTATTTTCCATAGTTTCAATTGTTGAAATAATGTGAAATATATACGCAGACGAGAACAAATAGCAAAACACGTCTAACTGCAGGCCCAGACCAGTAAAATATTGGTTCTATAGTAGGTCCTGTCCTTTGCAAAGAAAATGCGTATTTTCCCAATATATGCAGCTAATTTTAGAATCATACAGATAGTTTTAAGAATTTCAAAGAAGTACCGCATTTGTACATAATCACGGCTCCGATCGCAACATCTTAAGAAAACGTCCTCGCAGTTTGAAAATATCGCTGTTAACGCTTGAGATCTTAAAAATTCTTATTACGTAAGTTGCGCGGATATAAAATATTGTGATCGTTCTTTTGCAGTCTGATTACAGCATTTGTCTGAAGACTTTTTGCAATGTGTTTAAGCATAACAGCACGTGATTTCGTTTAATCGCGTCCTCTCTCATGATAGTTGAAAGTATACAGGTCTGTCGGCGACTTCAAACACACAAAAGTTGTTTCATATGTTGTGAAGTGTTTAGGTTTACTTTTTTTTCACTAATGTTACATTTTGACATGGACTAGATCTATTATAAAATTGATATCTTAATTAAACAGCATTCCCTTTGTTTCTTGTGTGCGCGAACATTTATTAAAAGTGAAATTGTGTTCGGACATTCGGTGTCCGCATGGTAATTGAATATTCATAATGGTTGATTTTATTGCGGTACTTAGTTAAATCTAAAAAAGTGCTCAGCCCTGTCACAGAAGCACACTGACGCGTGCTTAAATGAAATTTGGACACCAGGCATAAAATAAATGCATATATAGGTATTGCAAACAATATTCACAGATGTATGTAATTGCGACACTCATATCTCCTAAGGTACTGGGTTTTATATCCTTGCCATTTTTATCACTCAATGACGTCATCCGGTAACTGGGAAAATCCCAAACAAACATGGCGGTCTTCGTAAACATTCTCACAGCTACGAAGGAAAAATCGCCAGTAAATAATAAATAAGACACACTGGGAAGGTCAGAAGAAGAAAAAGGCTGTTATTTATCAAAAAGAAAACATATTATATGATTAATGCACAGTTTACAATGTGCCAAAATGATTTTATCGGCATCTGAAATACCCACACTGAGGAAGACTTACAGGTGCTGGACCTAAATTAGAAACTTTGTTTCTGAAATAATTTCGGTCCGGAGCTGGACTAAGAATGGCAATAAAACAGTGAAAAAACTCATCAGACAGCTCCACTAGGAGCAATCTGATTTGTACCTTCACTGAATGCTAATAAATAGATCTGTCTGTGTGAAATCTTAGGTTCAGCCTAAAAAGTGTACATGATTTTATATATGCCAGATACAACCTGATACAATTTAGAAATATGTAACTGTCTTAGTAGCATTATATGACTTAAAGTAGTTTTACCAGGCACAGATAATGCCCAAGTTATGCACGGAAGAGTGCCAATGAAACAGACCCTGTTGACCCTACTTAACTTTACTGCTATTTAACAAGATTTTGATTGACTTCAGCTATTTACCTTGGTGAAAGGGTTTGGGTCTCATACAGGGACATTTCAGTCCCCTGCCTCTGCACTCACCACAGACAGGATACACACTTTTGAACTTTTCCTTCAAGGCTTCATCAATCTCAGCTCCTGACTGACCACAGTAGTAGCAAACATCTTTCCTTTGGTCTAAATCTGAACTATAAAAGCAAGTCTCTAGTGGGCTAGAGCAATCAATATTCAACCTGGTAAATATCTTACCATGCAAGTTTCCCTCTGGAACTGTTACTGGCGCACCACAGACATAATCATACTCTGAAAGAAGTGTGAGCATTTGGACTGATTGTCTTTCAGACAGTCTGAATTTGCTGTATTGATTTTTCTCCCGAGCGCCTGCAAGACATTGATCGCCGAGTAGAGAAAAAACGGCCGGAAACTAGCCGAATGTACCGAAATCGATTTTTTTTCAGGAAGTCAGAAAAATCTTTAGGGTCGCTGCCGATTTTTAGGTAGGGTCGGGAAACCCGAAACACGCATATTTTTTTATTTGGCCTAACTTGTTAAATTTAACATAGTTGCTATACTAATTGAACATGTTAGTAGGCCTTTACGCTGTCTTAGAATGACAAAGGCAGTGACTTCCTTCCATTAATTGATATGAACAACACACAAGGAAAATAATAATTAACTGATGAGGCATTGAAGGTAAGTAGGTACACTTTCAGGGGAAGCAACTTTACCATTTTCTTTTTTGCTTCCCTTCTAGTGAGAGCCAGTTCTAAAAGGAAAAAATTTACTGCCCGTTGAGCAAGTTCTTTTCTTTAAATAAGAGTTGATCTGTCTTTGAATGGCTACATTTGTATCTCCCAAGTAGGCAAACAGAAAGACATAAAAGTTTCCTCCCTTTAATAGAAATTGCAGAAGAGCAAAGCAGAGAATCCAATTTAATACCTGTATACATGTATATGGGAGAAGTAAATATTTGGAGTGGAAGTATATTTAGTAGGAGCAGGTTGCCTCCCTTTTAGTAGGGAAGGGCAAAATTATGTCAAGATGTTTATTGCAAAGCTATCTCTACTGAAAAGCAAGGCAGAGGATCCAGTCACTTAGTAACTGTATAATATGTATATGCAGCGGAAGTAAATATTTGGAGTGAAAGGACACTTTGTAGGAGCAGGTTGCCTCCCTTTTAGTAGGTAAGGGAAAAATTATGATAAGCAAGTAGCTTTGGGATCACATAAAGATGTTTATTGCAAAGCTACATGTATCTCTATTTGATTGTCCCAAACAATGACAAAATGTTAAAGTTTATAGCTACAAAACATATTGACTTGTATTATGGCTGGATTGATGACTTGTGATTTTACATCCTTTTCAAAAGTATTTATGTCATATCAGGACGAGAAGAGTTAATGGTCACCATAAAAGGCTGCGCTAAATGGAACCCATTTAATTGAGGACTGAAAAGTTTTACCCTTCCATCTGGATTCACCAAACCCAGACTGCTCACTTAGCAGGCCAGCCTATAACCACTAAACTTCCTGTAGTTGTAATAATTTCAGCCATGACATGACAAAACCAACAAAGTGGCATGTGCATCCAGCAAAAACTCAGATCAACCTGGGCAGCCATCTAGTCTGATCAGAGTCTTCCCTTTGCCCTTAAAGGCTAGCATAAGGTCTAAGCTAGCTCCACAGGCAAAGCAAAGACTCAGATCAGGCTGGGTGGATGCCCAGGCTGCACTGAGTGATTGCTTTGTGCACATGCCACTTCCTTGGTTTTGTCATGTAACAAAGCACTCATTTACTATTCTCGTGCATTACAGTATGCCATGCTGAGCTAAATGCAGTACTGAACAAGAACTCAGCTGATGTGAAGAACTGTACAGTGTATGTTGCTCTGTTCCCATGTAATGAGTGTGCCAAGGTTGTGATACAGTCTGGCATTAAAGAGGTCATCTACTACTCAGATAAATACTATGACAGACCAGAATTCCAGGCTTCTAAGAGGATGTTTGATCTTGCTGGGGTAAAATATAGGTAAAGTTAGCTTAAGGTGTTCAGATACACCACCATGACTTGGTCCCCATTTCTACAAAACAAAACAAGGGTTTTCTAGTGTTTGTAAGAATTGTGAAGTGATCATGTGAAACTAAACCAGAACAAGTTTTGTTAACCACATATGGTGATCAAACTATGTTAGAGGTACTTTATGTTACAGTTTAAATTCAGGTGCCTAATGTCAAGGTCATATGCATGTACAGCAACACTTTAATTTGAAAGTTTTGGGTTTGTAAAGCTCCCTAAATGCTTATACTCCTCTGATTTAGTTGATACTTGGACTGATTTTGAAAACTGCTACAAAGTTTTACATAATGCCTCTATGACCTTGATAGGTTACCAAAGGTCAAGATCATGTTCTGAAAAATTGTGTTGTAGAAGGTTAGATTCAAAGTTTTCTGAAGTTTAGAGTTGCTGATGTGTGGATATGTTAACACTTTTCAGGGCTCAAAAATTCTTGAAAACATTACGTCTGGCATCAACAGATATGTGAAATGATATGGTGAATTTGATAATATAAATTGGAATTTTTAAAAAACTTTCACATGTCCCGCTGCATGAGGAGTGTGTTTTTCGAGCCCTGTTTTTCTATTTTTGACATGCTAGATGGACTTAGCTTACACTTTAAAAAAAAAAGTGTTATTTAAGTCCATCTAGCATGTCAAGAAAAGACAGATTTTACTGATCAGAAGAATTTACACATATTATTTAAAGCTCTCGTGTTGCCTGCAACCCTCATGTTGCCTGCTGATCTTGAGGTCAAGGCCACAGACATAGAAGTTTTGTGTTAAAGTTTTGGTTGAAGTTCTCAGAAGGCATTTTGATCATTTTTTTGAAAGGCATCATTTTAAACAAATAACCATGATACTTTTCTCATATGGTTATGTGCCATTTTATGTTCAATATTGTTGTCTTTCCATTTTATGCTAGTGTTTGTTGTCTTTCCATTGCAGACAGTACATTCCAAAGCAGAAACAAGTTGTGATAGACTTTGGCACTATTGAACAGATGAGTAGTGGAATTATAGCTGACATGGACTCCATGAGTTTGAGCCCAGGCTCTAATCATTCTTCTCACAGCTCATGAGAGCTTTCAACTGTGATGAAAACTTCAGTCTGTTGATAGAAAATTTTGAAATATAAAGAAGAATGGAAGAAAACTAAACATCAGTTTTTAGCTCACCTGTTCAGAAGAACTGAGAGTTAACACTGTTACCCTGGCTTAGATACCACTTCTGAATTTGGCTGATTCTGTTCAAACTATAATTTTAATCTCTTGTACAGTCAGTTCAATATTCAGTACTTTTGAGATACCAGTTGACTTCCATTAATTTTTGAAATCTAAGAAATTTGACAGAACTTAGATAAGAGAACTTGGTATTTGGTGATATTTAGGGATAACTTTTGTTAATTCTGCATAAAGATCTATATTGTGCCCATACACCTGAACCTTTTCGATGAGACAGTTCAGATGAAGGGTCACAGCACATGGTTTCAGAAAGAAGTGATAAATAAGAAAAATTATCCCTCACTTAGACCGCGTTTACACAAGCAAATTTTCTATGTGACAGAAACTTTAACAAAGAAAGTATGACAAACATTTTGCGTTTACACAGAGCAAATTACTTGTTAAAGAATATGTGCCATAGAATCTTTGTCACATAAACTTTGGCAATGAAATATTTGCTGCAGTGTTCACACGACCAAATATTATTCGTCAAAGTAACCTGCAGCGATGAAACAAAATCATTGTCACATTTTCCACGCTTACAGCAAAGTTCTTTGTTACATAATCTTTAGCAAAGTTCTCCGTTTACACGGACAAATCCAATTTATTGAAGTAACTTTACCATATATATTTGTCAAAGATACATTGTCGTATTTTAGCATTTACACGAGCAATTTTTTCTGGCATTTACATGAGCAAATTTTTCTGTGGCAAACCTACTTTGCCATAGAAACTTTTGTCATGTAAACCCGGCCTTATCGTCAAATACTTTTTCTTATCTGAAGCTCTTTGAGATAAGAGCCAAAATGCACAAAGTCTGCTTACAGTGAATGGGTACACATGCAGGGAAACAAATCTCTTCATTTTCATTTGCCTCCTTTTTCACGGGCAGTCAACACTTAAGGGAAGGAATTTGCTCCCTAGGAGAAAATTCTGTTCCTGTCAAAGTTGACACCCTTTGAGGAAAGGCGTTCTTCTCCAAGGAAACAAACAGAAAGTCACAACAGTTGTTCTCCCTAGAAAGTCCTTCTAGTTCAAGGACAATATCTCAGTTTGACTGAAATATTGAACACATGTACCTTACCCTATCTGCAAATAGTATGTTTATTATAGTGAATACTCAAAACTAGTTGTGAGTCATTGAACCCATAGGCCTATTTAAGCCTCATTTTGTACCTGTATCATATTTATCAGAATACAAGATGGTATTTTCTTCTAGCATGACCACAAATATCTTAACCAGTCTTGAGTAGGGTCAAGTCGGGTAACTTCGGACAGTGGGTAAATTTGGACACACCATTGCAAACAGTGAAAATCCAAATGAGACGGCTCATCATGATTTTCACTGTTTGTCCGATAATTTTTGTTTGAATTCCAAACAACTGGCATATAAAGGAAACGTTGTCACCGTCGGAATTTACGTGACTATACCCTAGTCTGTTATAAGATGGAGTACCTTAAAAAAATCTGTAAAAATCTAGATCACTTTTATTGTCTCTAAATATTGGGTTTTTAGCTCACCTGAGCCTTTAGGCTCATAGGTGAGCTTATAGTATAGCAAGGCATCCGTCGTCCGTCCGTCCGTCAACATTTTCAAACATCTTCTCCTCCAAAACCGCTGGGCCGATCAAAGCCAAATTTTATATGGACCCTCCATGGGTTGGGGGAACGAAAGTTTGTTCGGGGTATCTGGGTCACATGACCAAGATGGCCGCCACACCCATATATGGTAAAAACCCTTCAAAAATCTTCTTCTCCAGAACCAAAAGGCCTATGACCTTGATACTTGGTATGTAGTATCGGGCATGCGGGCCCATCATAGTTTATACAAATCATGACCTTGCGGTGACCTTGACCTAATTTACGGCATGGTCAACTTTGGAACATTAGGCTTTTATATGGGAAAACTCTTAAACAGTGGATTTCTCAGAAATTATTTAAGTCTAAGGTACAATACTTGGTATACATGGTCGACTAAATGACCAGATGAAGATATTATGTAATAAAAGGTCAAGGTCATTCCGTCGGACCACCCGTCGTCAAGATTTTCAAACATTTTCTCCTCTGAAACCACTGGGCCGATTAAAGCCAAATTTCATATGGAGTCTCAGTGGGGTGGGGGAATGAAATGTACCCGGGGTCTGGGTCACATGACCAAGATGGCCGCAACGCCCATATATGGTAAAAACCCTTCAAAAATCTTCTTCTCCAGAACCAAAAGGCCTATGACCTTGATACTTGGTATGTAGTATCGGGCATGCGGGCCCATCATAGTTTATACAAATCATGACCTTGCCTTGACCTTGACCTAATTTACGGCATGGTCAACTTTGGTACGTTAGGCTTTTGTATGGGAAAACGCTTAAACAGTGGATTTCTCAGAAAGTATTTAAGTCTAAGGTATAATACTTGGTATACATGGTCGACTAAATGACCAGATGAAGATATTATGTAACAAAAGGTCAAGGTCATTCCGTCGGACCATCCGTCGTCAAGATTTTCAAACATCTTCTCCTCTGAAACCACTGGGCCGATTAAAGCCAAATTTCATATGGAGTCTCAGTGGGGTGGGGGAATGAAATGTACCCGGGGTCTGGGTCACATGACCAAGATGGCCGCCATGCCCATATATGGTAAAAACCCTTCAAAAATCTTCTTCTCAAGAACCAAAAGGCCTATGACCTTGAAACTTGGTATGTAGCATCGGGCATGCGGGCTTACCATAGTTTATACAAATGATGACCTTGCATTGACCTTGATCTAATTTACGGCATGGTCAACTTTGGTACGTTAGGCTTTTATATGGGAAAACGCTTAAACAGTGGATTTCTCAGAAACTGTTTAAGTCTAAGGTACAATACTTGGTATACATGGTCAACTAAATGACCAGATGAAGATATTATGTCACTAAAGGTCAAGGTCATTCCGTCGGACCATCCGTCGTCAAGATTTTCAAACATTTCTCCTCTGAAACCACTGGTCTGATTGAAGCCAACTTTCATATGGAGTCTTATAGGGATGGGGGATGGCCTCCATGCCCATATATGGTAAAAACCCTTCAAAAATCTTCTTCTCCAGAACCAAAAGACCTATGACCTTGAAACTTGGTATGTATCATCGGGCATGCGGGTCCAACATAGTTTATACAAATGATGACCTTGCATTGACCTTGACCTCATTTACGGCATGGTCAACTTTGGTATGTTAGGCTTTTATATGGAAAAACGCTTAAACAGTGGATTTCTCAGAAACTATTTAAGTCTAAGGTACAATATGTTGTATACATGGTCAAACAAATGACCAGATGAAGATATCATGTCTTTAAAGGTCAAGGTCATTCTGTCAGACCATCCGTCGTCAAGATTTTCAAACATCTTCTCCTCTGAAACCACTGGGGAGATTGAAGCCAAATTTTATTTGGAGTCTCAGTGGGATGGGGGAACGAAAGTTTGTACCCGGGGTCTGGGTGACATGACCAAGATGGCCGCCATGCCCATATATGGTAAAAACCCTTCAAAAATCTTCTCCAGAACCAAAAGGCCTTTGACCTTGAAACTTGGTATGTAGCTTTGGGCATGCGGGCCCATCATAGTTTATACAAATGATGACCTTGCGTTGACCTCGACCTAATTTACGGCATGGTCAACTTTTGTTATTTTAGACTTTTATATGGGAAAACGCTTATATTGTGTATTTCTCAGGAACTATTTAAGTCTAAGGTACAATATGTGGTATATATGGTCAACTAAATGACCAGATGAAGATATTATGTTACTGAAGGTCAAGGTCATTTTAACGGTCTGTCCGTCATCAAGATTTTCAAACATCTTCTCCTTTGAAACCACTGGGGAGATTGAAGCCAAATTTCATATGGTGTCTCAGTGGGATAGGGGAAGGAAAGTTTATACCCGGGGTCTGGGTGACATGACCAAGATGTCCGCCATGCCCATATATGGTAGAAACCCTTCAAAAATCTTCTTCTCTAGAACCAAAAGGCCTATGACCTTGAAACTTGGTATGTAGCATCTGGCATGCGGGCCCATCATAGTTTATACAAATGATGACCTTGCATTGACCTTGATCTAATTTACGACATGGTCAACTTTGGTATGTTAGGCCTTTATATGGGAAAACTTTTTGTCACAGGTCAAGGTCATTTTTTTGGTCTGTCCGTTATCAAGATTTTCAAAAATCTCCTCTGAAACCACTCGTCTGATTGAAGCAAAATTTCATATGGAGTCTAAGTGTGATCAGGGAATAAAAGTTTGTTCTCGGGGTCTTGACCAAGATGGCCTCCATGCCCGTATATGGTAAAAATCCTTCAAAATCTTCTTCTCCAGAACCAAAAGGCGTATGACCTTGAAACTTGGTATGTAGCTTCGGACACTCAAGCCCATCATAGTTTATACAAATGATAGTGCGTTGACCTTGACCTAATTTATGACACTGTCAACTTTGGTACAATATGTAGGCTTTTATATGGGAAAATGCTTAAACAGTGGATTTTTCATAAACTATTTAAGTCTAAGGTGCAATATTTGGTATATATGGTTGACTAAATGACCAGATGAAGATATTTTGTTGTTAAAGGTCAAGGTCATTCTTTGTCTTTTGTACATGGTCATTGAAATTGTGTCACCCATCAACATTTTCAAACATCTTCTCAGAGGCCACTAGGGTCAATTGAAGCCATATTTCATATGGAGCTTCACCGGCTTAAAGGAACCATAGTTTGTTCAGATGGTCTTGGTCACTTGACCAAGATGGCCACCATGCCCATATATGGTAAAAACTCTTCAAACGTCTTTTTCTCGAGAACCGAAAGGCCTATAACCTTGAAACTTGGTACCGGTATGTAGCATTGGGCACTCAGGCCCATCATAGTTTATACAAATGATTACTGTATTTCATATAGAGCTTTAATACTGGGTCAAAGGAATCAAAGTTTGTTCAGATGGTCATGGTCACATGAGCATGGTGGCCGCCACACCCATATATGATAAAAACCCTTCAGAAATCTTTGTCCAGAAACAAAGGCCCAGTGACCATGTGGCTTGGTATATAGAATTGGGACTCAACATTAATCCTCAAGGGAGCGGGGTTATCTGCCCCTGCCCTGGTGCTATATACATGTATAAAAGCATTAAAATATATACCAGGACCAAGTGTCAGGTGAGCTACAGGACCATTAGTCCTCTGGGGGTTTTTTTTAAAGAGAAAAATCTCATGTTATAACCCAATGAATATGATAGGTTGGTTTAAACAATATTTATTTAGTGTAAATTATATAATTACAAGAAAAGTACAATATAACATGGTACAGGATCTGACGGTAAGCGAAAGGCTTATATTAAACTCATCTGAGATGTGAGATCAATTACAAGATCAGATTGGCTTAGTCACAAATTAGGAATATGATAGGTTCCTAAATGGTTTATACATGCTCTGCAGGGAAAGAGACTAATAGGAGTCCAGTGGCCTATGGCCTCTAAATTTTAGGCTGTGCTTCTGAATTTGTAAAGAAAATGCCCATAGCCCTAATGTTAGATATTGAATTTTGGCAGTCTGGGCCCCTAATTCAAACTTGTAAGCTCTGTTGCTGCAAAGACTATGACCAGACTTAAGGATGTGCAGGCCATCAGTATGAAGCAAACAAAGTGGACTTTGTACCCTTGGCTTGCAAAGGTGGTTTTACATGATGTAATTTATGTTGATCAGTGAAGTAAGCAGAGACATTTGTGCAAAACCTGCCTTAAACATAAGCCTTGAACTGATATTCATATTACCTACATGTCGTTAATCATTTATATGCAAGACTTACATTTTGAATGCAATATGATAGTTTTCATTGTTGTTGGTTTGCCACATTTTGAATACAAAATGGTACAGTTTTCTTTGTTGTATTGTTTTGCCAAATTAAGTATACTAGTAGTTACTTAATTTTAATGTAACAGAGAACTCAGAATGGGGCTGCGGCTATAAATTTATATTAGTCAACAGATCTATGGCCATAGGTCTTTACAGAGAGAGTCACGGACACATACGGTAATATTATCAGCTTGAGATGGCAACAAAGATTTTGCAGTAGTGGCAATGAGAGTTGTGGCTATGAAGTCTGGTGAAGAAGAGGGACTGTAACTCAGAAAGCATCTGATTATAAGCATGATGTAATACATGTATGATACATTTGAGAGGCTCCGTAGTCGAGTGGTTAGAGTGGCTCGGTTATTTTGCAGAAAGTCACCGGAAGGTCGTGAGATCGCGGCTCACCGTCACCATCCGACGACTGGAAAACTCTGTCAACCCAGCAGTAAATGGGTACCTTTTTCGAATCGGGAAAGGGTAAGGCAGCAAAGGAGAGAGATGGACTCTGCCTTTCATCAGCTGTGCCCAAGATACAGTGGGTCTCTAACCCCCCACTGCCCCTACGGCTATTAGGCTATGGGAAACTTTTACCTTTTTAATACATGTATTATCAACTGCAAATGATAAATGGTATGGAAAGTTTTATCAAATCTGGAGAGATCAAGGGCCATAAATGGATCAAGGGGTTATACATCTGGAGGAAACTTGGTCAGTGCCATGATAGATATAATCCAGTTTAGACTGTATTAAGAACAATTAATTCAAGTCTCTTGAAAATCAATGGAAAACTGAATGAATTGTGCCAAAAATACATTGCACCAAAGAAAATATGGGCCATACCTAAGGCAGTCCTTATCAGCCTTGACAGGAATTAAAATGAGGGTTACTGGTACTAAGGGAGAGGCAGGAGTGACTTCTGTAGATCAAAACACTATTTGTTAACAAGCTAAGACTGGCTGAATATCCGTATTATGGATATACCTCCAGATTTTTTTGCCATTTTTAGCTCACCTGACCTGGCGGCGGTGGTGTAATCAAAATGTTAAAGTTTTACATTAAAGTTTTTTATATGATGGGCAAGGCGCTGTCAGGCGAGCTATCCTGTACCGTGGACAGGTCTTGTTTACTAACTGAACTCATTTATGGCTTCCTGTTTGATTCCTTGATGACAAAATTGTTCTAGAAAGGGGTCTACTCTTAAAGGCAAGAATATTTCCCTTTGTGAGGAAACTAGAGATGTTAGTGTTTCATTGCTTTACGTCCATGGTAAACACCTATGGTCATATCAGGGCAGTCAGTTAACCTAACCACACTATTCTTGGGCAGGTTTAGACATCCTAAGCGGATAATCAGTACTATTGCACATATGATGGTTGCACCAGTTTTCGGGGTATTAACGTTTATTCGCAAAAAATAAACTGTGTGATAAACAAAGATCACAAACTGATAGTCTATGTGCATATAAAAATATGTGTTAAGTAATATGTAACTTACATTTCATGCCCGCATGTCTCCATATTTACAAAGTTGATAAAATCGAAACAGATGCTCAACTGAATCTGCTCTCCGAAACTGTCCCAGTTTTCGGGGTTCGTTAAAGAACTCACCTTCAAAATACATAAGCTGCAGATTCTTCTGATAGCCACTGCCTTCGGGAGACCTGCAGTTCTTTAGCATGTAGACATGGTCGTTGAATAATCAGAAAAAAAGTTCATAATTGAATTAATCGCCATGTCATGTCCGTCGGTACTTTCCATGAACTTTGCAGTGTTTCCAATATGGCTGCTTCCACGGTCACCAACGAAGACGTCATGGATGACGTCAAAACTAACGTGCTCTCGCGCGGCAATTAGAGTATGATAAAACATGTTGATTCAACTTTCTATTTGCAAAAGTGATCGTCTGTAGACGTCCTCGGATAAAGGAGAGGTATAATTTCTTAGAATGCCCCGAATTATGGAGCACCCCGAAAACAGGTACATCGACCATACTTTCGCCAGTAACTGACAACTGCTCTTCTTGAATCAGCACAAAAATGCGCCGCGACGCAAGAAAACCAACAAAGTGGTTGTGCCCCTAGTGCAGACTCAGATCAGCCTGGTCATTCGCTCAGCTTGATTAAAATCTTCTCTAAGCACTTAAAGGGTAATTTAGGGTCTAAGCTACCTACATGCGGACAGCGAAGACTCTGATCAGACTGGACGGATGCCCAGGCTGATCTGAGTCTGTGCTGCGTGCACAACCACTTTGTTGGTTTTCTTGCGGCGGGGCTCATATTGATTTTTTCAGTATTGTTTTCTTTGAAAATAGCCATTTGGCATTAGCTTTTGGCACAGCTGCCTGAATGCAAACTGTAGACCCTGAGTAGATACCGTAGTCCTTGTGATGATGTAGCAATCTGACCTGAGCTTACACAGTAAATACTTTCACAGAAAGTAAAACAAGTATAAAAACCAGCCAAGGGAAATAGATTGTCTTGTGTATGCCTGGCCACACACAATGGCTAAGAAATACAACAAACTCTTTGTATATGTAAAATTTATTTGTATAAAAGATATAGGATATATATAAATGGAATGATCATTTGGAAGAAGTCTTCAAAAGAATTTTGACAGAGCAACTTAAAAAGTGACTTTCTGGGCTTTGTTGTTCAAAGGATTGTAAGCTTAACAATATTGTTAGTCAAAGATTTGTTAAGTATTCCTGTACAGAGAAAATCAAGTTTTCTGATACATTTTGTGGGAAAATTGTGAGAAGTTCTGCACTCACATTTATCAGCAAAAATGACAGCTTTTTTTGCAAATAATATGTTTGAAATTATAACATCTCATTAACCACAAACATTAGTTTTGAATAACTGAGCTATCTGATCAGCATCATGTAAAAAGGGACTTTAAGCCATAGCATCCTGTATATACTCAAACTGGTAAAAGACTGCTCTTTTTGAGATTCTCTAATTTTCAGATTGTTTATGTGGACAGGGAAGACTGCAGATGTGCAGGCTGATCTGTGTCACTTTCTTGTTATACCTGCCTTAATATGATGCTAATCATCCAAATTCCTCCTATTTTAATAAACACCCTGTCTAATAAATGCCCTTATCACTTTTACTGTAAAAAAAGGGGCCAAATTGCATTAAGATCATCAAATCTACGTCTAAGACTGTCTTGTCTTTACAATTCTTAAAACGATGTTCCCCATGAATGAATGGTGCATTCATTCATGGGGAACATCATTATAAGAATTCTGGCATCGAGTCTGTACATTTGGCCATATTTATCTGAAGGATGGTATATACTAGGACATAGCAATTATTTCTACAACAAAAGTCCATTTTGCATGTCTCAGCTCAATTTCTTCCATACTGTATTTTCAAATATGCAAGAGCTACCTGGGCCCAGTTGATCAAAGCATCGTTAGCCTAACGAGCTCGATAAGACTTGCTAAAACTTGTTAAGTGTTTTAAGACTTAATAGCCAAATACACTGTTAGAAGCTTTTGCACCAATATATTTTGTTGAAAATATGTGAGCAGCTCTTGCACTGCAAAAGCTTCTTACATTTTTTCAACAAAAAATATTGGCGTATGTGAGATATTGTTTTAAATGATTGAAATTTTAACGACTCGTAAACTAACCACGTCGTTAAGTTTTGAACCACTGGGCCCTTATGTTTTGTCAATTGTCAAACTGTAACATTTATTTTGAAACAGTTCTAGTGTTGTTCTTACAGTAACTAAATATTTCAGCATGTAATGAAACACAGTAAAACAATTGCTCTAACCTAGCAAATCAGACAAATATAAACTGTTGAAAAGCATGAAAAAATGTTTCGATATGCGAGACTAATAAAAACTTGATATGTCATAAAAGTTTATTAAAAGGAATGTATATTGTACAAAAATGATAAATCATTTATATTACAACAACATGAATCCTGAATACATTATTGATGAAGGGTAGCTGAAGGATTGTTTTGCACAAGTAATTGTCTTGACAGCAGGTTATCTAAAAGGCACAAAGTTTGGCATCATCTCTGTTACCAATTGATGTGATTTTGAATTCCAGTATCTGCATCTCAAATACACTAAAACAATTGTCAAGTGCCAGACAGAAGTGACACTAACATAACTGGCTCTGCATAGTATGTGAAATCCAATTTGTTTTGAATCAGTTAACTGCGTAAATCACATAAAGCTATTTAAAACAAAATACCTAATTTGACTTCTAATTTTTATTATTTTTTTTTTCAACAATTTGAGAACAATAAGAACATGGTAAAAATCAGCTTTTCCAAAATCTAGTGTTTGATGTGAAAGTCATAACAGTCTAATTGTAATTTTTTTCTGTTTCCCATAAGGTCTATAGCTGAAGTGTATTAGATAGTCCATCTGATAGTCAAACGTATTTCTTCATAGATTTAACCCTATTGCACTCAAAACAGCCAAAACTCCATGGAGTTTTGGCCGTTTTGAGTGGAATAGGATTAAACTGCCATGAATCGACTTCTGTAAATTTGGTATTCTTTTGAAAACTAATGTCTCTTAAAAAAGATGGAATGGAGAAATGTAGGTTTGCAAAACAAAGCTGCATAAATCAACAGTCTTGATTTATAGTAGCCATACAAATGAGTTGCTAATGTAACAAGTAGCTATGGTATGATAAAATGAATGGTGGAATAATCGTTAATATTCAAAATTCTTGATACCATGATGAAATATTTACAAATGTTGTCACAACCTAGGTTCCAACAAAGCATTTAACCCCTTAATGCCTAGTGGACTCTTCTATCTGTATATATTGGACGTGTCCATTTGTCATTTAAGGGGTGTCAGGTTTAGTTTATTTTTCGATTTTTTGTTTTATTTTGAGGAAAAAAACACAGATATGTCGTATTGCAAAATGTGTAGATTCTGATCAGATGCCAATCCGGTTCTGCACTGATTGCCTACTTCCCATTTTTGGGGCACTAGGCATTAATGGGTTAAGATATACGATAATTAGGTACAAGATATTTACAAGTCCTGTAATTCCTAAAATTCCGGAGTGCCACTTCCTTTCAGTTTCAGATAACAGAATAAAACAAATTGCCTAAATGACACGGCATTTAGGACTTATGATATCAAAATAATACTATCTAATCTGTAACCTGTATTTGCAAGATGAGGGTTTGTTGTGCCTCCAGAGTTTTAGGTCTACAGCTTTTATGGAATTTCTTTTTTAACCTCTGACAATCTGACACTAAATAGCAGCAGACAGCATTTTGAAATACGTTCTTATTTTTTCACAGCAATGCATACATCTCGTTCCCCTTAAGACACTTTGAACTCCCTGTAAATCCTTACTTTCAACAAAAACAAACCAGAAAATGTAACTTGTACAGTATTTCTTCTCTTACAAGATGAAGATTTTTCCAGTGCAAAACAATACCGAAAATCTAAATCAGCCCAGGTTTTCGGAACGGCAATCTTTCGGAAGCAGAAAACTCATAGCAGAATTTTATAAAACTTAATCAAGTATATGGGGACTTTCTAGAGAGAGAAAAACCAGTTTAATAACTATTTGATACTGTAGGTCATCTCTCATTGCCCCTTCAGCATGCCAAAGGTTAAACAAGAAGAAACTGCTGTGATATTTTCATTCTGGCTTAAATGTCAGGTAAAGAAATGGTAAATCTAAGATTGTTTTCAGAAATCTATTCTCAAGGATGGAAGCCTCTGATGGTAATTCCTAAAAAATTTACAACACCCCCCCCCCCCCCTTCCTTATAACGCTGTGGCTCCTGATTGGAACCACCTTGCTGACTCATGAGATGCCAATACAGGAGGCAACAGTTACTTTGTGCACACGCAAGAAAAATTATCCTATAATTATTAAGTCCCTTTACCTAGATAAAGAAAATCATAATTATCTCAATAAAGGCTGTGGTTTGAGAAAATGCGGTTAAACCATAAAAACAGCAGTTGTTATAACACTTTTTTCTGGGAAACCATATACCGGTAACAGTTATCCTCTTCTGATCATCGTATAGCGCCTTTGGCCTTGTAATGTTATCTACAGGAAAAATATATCAATTTTGAATTTTGTTTCAATAAAATTACTTCATATTTGTTTCATGTAGCTGATTTTTGTGTCGTAATATAAGTATCAAAGTGCTGAGGTATCGATTTGACTATCCTAAAGTGTTTAAGAATTGGGACACCTAAAAATGTTAATTTTCCATTTGGGACAAATGGAAAATTAATGGTTTTAGGTGTCCCAATACTTAGGCACATTGGAGTAAAATACCAGTACATTACTTTTTATTCAAATTGTTATGGCTCCTCATTATACCTGCCTCGCCAAGGTGGCTCTAATAAGGGACCACAAGGCTTTTTCTGGCAAACTGTGGTCAGAGTTTTTGTCTGACAGAAACGCTACACCACCTGTGTCTTTTATAATCCTGTCTTCGGTTGCGGCTTCGAAACAAGGTTGGATGTCAAACAGAAGACTGAGATAAGATCTTAAGAATCTGAATACTCAATATTGTTCAAAGTTTCTAGTTTAATATGTACAGTGCGTATCAGTCTATGAAATATAATTTTATTTCCATTGCTGAAGGAGCCTCAGTAATAACCTAAGCCCTGTCGCTTCTTTTCTCCAGCAAATCGTAGTTCCCGATCAGTTTCTTCATTGATCTCCTGTCGCCTGGCAATCAGTATCACTGTGAAAAGGATCTGTGAATTAAAAGAAAACATTAAATTTAATTGCTAATTTACATCTTCTCTAAGGATCAATACAGACATGCATGTACATGCACAGTCAACAAGAGCTGTCGCCTGACAGCATAGCTCGCCTGAATAGGTGCTTGCCCATCACACAGTCGCTATGGTGGTGTGGACTGCTATGTATAAAACTTCAGGCAAGCATGTCCATAATGACAACACATTTATAAACAAAAGCTATCTCAGAAATGTCTTAAAATAAAAATAAAAAAATCCACACGAAATTTTAAAGTCCATGAGCTTAAGGTCAAAGAACTAAGGGCTAGGGGGGAGGAGGGCAGGGCTAGGATGTATCAAAGCCTTTAACCGTTATCTAACATCAGTCCAAGTATTAGTATCAACTGAGTCCATTGTGGCACTGTGAAATTATGTCTTCATTAATATAAAACTAATCAAAATCTTTAAGACAAAACTCAAAGTCCATGACCTTGACATCAAGGTCATCCAGTCGGGTAAGTATATAGTGTTTTGTAAAAACCCAAAAAAGTGTCTAACATCAGTTCAAGTGTAAACTAAATCTCTGCCAAGCATTATGAATCAGTACGCAATTAGAAAACTTTAATAAAGACCAAATTTCCTAAGTCCCTGACCTTGACATCAAGGTCACCGAGCAGGGCTGGGGTAGTACTCTGTAAAACTTTGGACTAATATCTAACTACAGTGCAAATATAAAAAGAATTCATCTATGGTTTCAGGAGATATGTGTCATTAAAAAACTTTAACCAAAACATCCAATCAATAAAAAGACAATTTTCTAAGTCCATGACCTTGACATCAAGGTCACTGAGGGGGGTGGGGGTAGTACCTTGGAAAACTTTAGACCAATATCTAACTACAGTGCAAGTATCAAAGGAATCCATCCATGGGTTAAGGAGATACTGGGCTTTAGAAAACTTTAACCAAAACATCCAGTCCCAAAAAACTCCCAATTTTCTAAGTCTATGACCTTGCCATCAAGGTCAAGGAGTGGGGTGGGGGTGGTACCATGTTAAACTTTGGACCAATATCTAACTACAGTGCAAGTATCAAAAGAATCCATCCATGGGTTAGGGAGATATAGGTCTTTAAAAAACTTTAACCAAAACATCCAATCCGGACGCGGACGCCGACGCCGACGCCGTGGTGACAACAATAGCTCTTCCTGAACTTTCGTTCAGGCGAGCTAAAAACAAGAAAACTGCATCAAAGCTATGTGGACAGTTCTTCTATTACTGTACATTTACCGTTTTTGGTATTTCAAATCTGTATACAGTACTGAAATCTGGACAAATTATAAACAGTAAACCAATATAGCTTAGCTGAATGTTTCAACAGTGTGACGTGCTACATATCGGTCAATAATTAGTGCAGAGGTAACATTAGCATCAGATATACATGCCTTTTCATATCAATAAAATGTCAACATCTCTAATATTCCAAGCATCAACGTTTACTAGGCTGTCATATTTGCTTTTATATTGTCCAATTCAGTAGGCTGGCAATTCAGTTTGACTGACAGCATCACATATTTTTACTGACTTGAAAACTCCAAATTGCTCTTCTTACCTCAAAAGCAATCCTTTTTTATCAAATTCTTGTTCGAAAATTGTGATGTTAAGAGGCTTTGAAAAAAACTCAATTCCAATAATAGAACATCTGACCAAAGAACCATGGTATGATAATTCAGCAATAAGCTTTAATTTTTTCAAATGAACCTGTCTTAAAGACAGGAGTGGTACTATATAAGGAGGATATACTTCTACAGTGTCATTCTTGGACGGACACACGGCGCCAAGTGTGTGCAACTATGGTTACGTACCGTTGAGCCACTTGGGTAACGTCGATAAGAGAACTGAACTGAACTGTGTCATTCTCTCTCATGATTACATAGTGTCAACACCTTCAGCCAGCCATTAAAATTATTATAACTGGTAATTGGTTGAATAAATTTTCACACCTTTACCTGTACTGGTAACTTATGCTATTGCTGGGAACCAGACCCCCCGACAGAGCAGTCATGTCTTTAACTCAATACAGCTGCCTTGCCAAGACCTTTTACTTGGAAACATGAAAAATAATTGCTGAATGACCATGGACTTCAACCTTTTTTTCTACTGATCTAACTATATGACCCTTGAAAAAGTGCCAAAAAGACAGAAAACAAAGTTTACTTCTGCAAAATATGAAAATATTGTCCAAGCTTAAGTCAACTCTCAATATCTTGAAGTTGAAACTCATCCAAACTACTTTCATCTCAAAGTAAATTTTCTGATCCACAAAATTCACTTTGAGAGTTCAGAAGTTTGAGATAACAAAAGTTGAAATGTATAAAACAAAAATAGGGAATGCATCCAAACAATATACTTTGATATAAGAGATACTTTGAGATATCAGTGTTCGAGATGTCAAGAATTAACTACATCCTATTGAGAATTCAAATACAAGAGGGCAACAAACTGGCATACTTTTAAGCACTGAAAATGGGCGGATTTATGACAGATTCAGATGTCTGGAGTATTGATTTCAGCAGTACAAAGGAGATTTCAGAAGTCCACTGCACGTCTTTGAAGTTCAATTTGGACGTACGGAGGCAATTTGTGGATGTTATTTACGCTGTATGTCCGCATAACAGAAGCCCTGGGCAAACAGTGTAATCCCAAATGAGGCGGCTCATTATGAGCCACCTCATCTGGATCTATGCTGTTTGCAGATTTAATTGTTTTCATTTCAGGAGCTTTAAAGGCTAACAAACAAGAAATCTTACATTGACAATGGTTCTTCCCAGCCAATACAACCAAGTCCATACAACATAGGCAAGTCTCTGAAAAAAAGACAAGAAATATATGAGATTTGAGATGCATAGAAAATTTTTTTATTATATTAAACATTTGCAGATGACATTTTTAGTAACAACTGGAAAATAAAAAGGACACTTTCTTTCAGGAAACATTTCTTCTTTGTGGGGGGTTGGGGGGGGGGAGGTTGATGATTGCACAATAAATGTTTAAGCTGGGAGAAAACTTTCAATATGTCAAATGGCATGTAAAATTTTACATATATGCATTTGCTGACTTCAACTCTGACTATTCTGAGGTATTCTCTATCAGTCATGTGCTGGCAAAACAATAACTAATCCTGATCAGACCTTTTCAATCTGTTTTTGTCTTATCAGATAAGTCATATAAAACTCTTACACCCTGATCAGAATACAATGTACTTGAGAAAAATCTGAGTTCTCCATCTGAATTCCTTCTCCAATGGGCAGCTCAGAGCTCTAGATAAGAGGGAGTATCTGGTGATAATTAGAGATAATTTTTCTTATTTCTCATTTAAACCATATGTTGTGACCCCTCATCTGAACCGTCTCGTTGAGACGCTTCAGATGAGGGGTCACAATATATGCTTTTATGGAGAATTAACGACAATTATCCTTAATTATCACCAAATGCTCCCTCTTATCTAGATCTCTGGGGCTTCTCCTAGAGGAAAGACTTTGCTTTCTGAAAGAAAATTCTTATCTTATGGAGCAGCCCCTACGAGACAGGAGACAAATACTCCCAACCAGAGTGATCTCCCTTGGTGCTGTATCTGTACACCTAAATATAAATGTCAGGGGCGTAGCTAGAGGCATTTTCATAATACGCACAATCATATTTTACACCTAAATATAAATGTCAGGGGCGTAAGCTAGAGGCAATTTCATAATACGCACAATCATATTTTACACCTAAATATAAATGTAAGGGGCGTAGCTAGAGGCAATTTCATAATACGCACAATCATATTTTAAACTCTACTCCTTGAACGGACAGGTAGTATTTCAGCCAATTTGGCAGTTGGTATGGAAATCTTGTCTAATTTATAAAGTTTCAGCATGCAAATATGCAGGTGCGTTTTGAAATTTTGTCAATTGTGACAAAATTTCTTTACGCACTTGTGTATTTGCCGTATAGGTAGCTACGCCCTTGAATGTGGTCCATTATTTATGAAAGTCGGAGCTCTAGTAGCTGAGTAGGCTGAGTGCTGGCCTCCTGATCTAGCAATCGAGGCCTGCTGGGGGCATAACTCTGTCCAACTATAAAGGGACTTTCATTACACACAGCCTTTCATTATCACACTCCCATCCTGATAGAACTAAAATGCTGTTGAAAAGGACATAAAATTGCAAGTCATCCATCTATCCTAAATGTGAATACGGTTGGTTACTTACGAAAGTATTGAGGCCATAGAAGGACCACTCAAATGTGGAGAAGCAGAACTCTATAAAGATGTAGGCGATGAAGATGATGATGTAGAGTCTGAGCCACCACATGTACATCACAAAGTGCTAAAACAAACAAGGTTTTAGTCAGTATACATACAATTAGTAGTGAAATAATTTCTGTATGAGCGGCGACAAGACAAAACCAACAAAGTGGCGTGTGCATCCAGCGAAGACTCAGATCCGACTGGGCATTTGCCCAGTCTGATCAGAGTTTTTGCTGTCCACATGGAGCTTGCTTAGATTCTTAGCAACCCTTTAAGGGCATACCAAAGACTCTGATCAGACTGGGTGGATGCCCAGGCTGATCTGAGTTTTTGCATGGCACACATGCCACTTTGTTGGTTTTGTAATGTCACAGCTCATATTCTCTCTCTGTTATTTATGCTGATAAACATATATCCGACTGACTTTAAACTCCAGTTTATTGAATGTAAACTTCTGTTCACATCAACAGTGCCACTCCGTTCACATGAACCACACTAGAGATAATAACATACTGAAGCATGAAGCAGACAGAACACATCTTTGCAATGCAGAACCAGTGAAGATCGAGCCATTACTGATAAAAGTTGCTACTGCTACTTCCATGGATAATAATAAGCAGTAAAATGGGGACTGAACCCCAGATCATCACTCACTTTGAGATTTCCACTCTTAAAAACAAGTTTTGTGGGGTGGACCCTTTTTACAACTATCATTTCAGACATACAAAAACCATGAACAATATTCCAGTATTAGGATCATGAGACCTACTTACCCTGTGCTTGACTTGAATTACCATGAAAATGCTGAAGAAAAAGATCACCATGTGATCAAATGTGCAAACCACATCACTTGCCAGGAATGCTGAAATGCAATGAGCAAGAGGTTGAGTGAGCTCCTTACTGAAAAGAAATAGCCTGTTCTGAAAAATTCTGACCAACACTCAATCTACTTTACAATTTTGTCAGGGTTCATAGACAGGAGCCCCAGTAGCTCTGTAGGTTAAGTGCTGATCTAGCAGTCTGGGGTTCGAGCCCTGCTGAAGGCGGGAATCTTTTCAATCGTAAACGGGGTTCCATTGCACACAGCCTTTCATTATAACCTTCCATCATCCTGATATGACTGAAATACTGTTAAAAAGGACGTAAAATTGCAAGTCATCCATCCAGGGTTCAAAGATTGTACAAGCATATCAACTAGAAGAATCTGACAGATAAATTGATATCTTTATCTACAATAATTATTTTTTTGACGTCCTGTTTCCTTCCCTGAGCAAGGTAATCCATTCAAAAACGGGTAAATTCTTGAAAGAATTTGCTCAAGGAGCAAATTCTTTCCATTAAGAGTTTATAACCATTGAGAAGTGCAGCAAAAGTGAAAATGACAACTGTTGCTTCTCTGAAAGTGTACTCATTCACCTAATGTATTTGCTGTAGCACAATAACAACTGAGCCATGTCATGTGACTTTCAACAATAGGGCAATTTTGTCATGTGATATTCAGATCATCCTTCTCATTAACACAGGTTAGTCAGAGACCTCACTCTTGGCTCTATGGCCTCACTGATGGCTGATGTGACAAGTGCAGTCTGATCAGAGCCTTTGCTTGTCACCTATGCCACGTTGTTGGAAATCACATGATGTGGCTCAATATATACTTACATGTATGCACTTTCATGTGCATGAGTTCTTTCATATTTTAAATGATCATAGTTCACATTTTTCATGGTAAGTGAATGACCATCAGCTCACATTTTTATGTACAGTATGATGAGTTTTCTTGTACTTTTTAGTTCCATTTATTGACATCCTGCAACTGGACTTACAACATTCCATTTTTCAGAGCTTTTTAGCACATACATTCCCTGAAAAGCTATGGACATCCATAATTTGGTTTCATGTATTATATGCTGATATGTCAGAGTTCAAGAAAGTCTGTGAGAGTTTACAGGACCGAATCAGATAAAACGATTAAAATGTATTTGAAAATTCAAAACATTTTTACCAGACCGAATGAATTTTTACCAGACATGTCAGGCGGAGTTTCATGAAGACTGTTATGTACTTTCACTGTTACTGCTTGAATTCTCACAAATGCTCCAAGCCCATTTTCACTTGATGTGGCTCAAATATAAATTAATTGTGTCACATGGTAAGAGAATATATTGCATGTGCAAAGAGGCAAGACTCAGACCAGCACAGTTTGGTCAGTCTTCCTGTTTTGCATCTACAATCTATGGACCCTGAGAAGTCCATAGAAAAATAAAGACTTGAGAGTGAAGATTTTGCTCTGTTTACACAAGAGTGCAGACTATTTTAGATTTCCAGTATGCACATGGCTTGAAGTCCCTTTTCATGTGACGTCAATCAAACAATTTAGAAATAATTGGGGATAATCTCTCTTTGAAACTTATGTTGTGGCCTCTCAATAATGGGGAGCCACAACCTAGGGAAAAACTGGAAAATATATCCTAGAATTAAATCCCTCCTCTGTCCCACCCGCAGAGCTCAAGATAAGAAGGGGTAACAGAGATAATTCAAAGATAATTTTTCTTATTTCTCAAGGAAAACATATGGTGTGACCCCTCATTAGAACTGTCTCAGCGAGACGGTTCAAATGAGGGAGTCACAATGTATGTTTTTATGGTTGGTTGGTTGGTTGATTTGATGCTTAACGTCCACGGTAAACAACTAAGGTCATGTCGGGACGGTCAGTTAACCTAACCACACTATTCCTGGGCAGGCTTAGACCTCCTAAGCGGTTAACCAGTACTAAGTGCACATACTTTCGCCAGTAACTGACAACTGCCCTTCTTGAATCAGCGGAAGGAGAAACGAAAGTATGTGGCCAGACCGGGATTCGAACCCAGGACCTCTGACTTACGAGTCAGGTGCCCTACCGATTGCGCTACCCGGCCCGGCTGTTTTTATGGAGACATAAGGAAAATTATCCCTGCTACCCCTTCTTATCTGGAGCTCTGCCACCCCACCATCCCCTTTCTGGAACTGTGATATATTACCTCTCCAGTAATGTGATCTCCACTGTGTATGAAAGCCTTGACTGATCTCAAAGTCTGTACCAATTGCCAGCAGGTCAATCAGTCGCATCACAAATGCGAAAAATGATGTAACCTATGAAAAAGACAAATAAGTATTGTATTCTAATAATTTGAACAAAATATTGTGGCATAAATGCCCAGGCACTGTTAAATCTAGAAGAGACAGAAAGGATCGGAGTCAATAAAATTTTTCTCAGTGTAAATTCAAGAACTTGACATCTATCAGAATGTGTTCTTTGAGCTTTGTAGGGGCCCTTCTTCATTCTTAATTGGCTGATAAAATAAAAAAGTAATTAGTTAATAAGAAGCATAGGACTGCTGCACAACTGATAGAAAACTTGATCTTCTGATGCATCTGAAATGTGATTTCAATATTTTTTGTTCAATGGGATGTAGCATATTATAAGATGTTTTGACAATTTTTATTTTGTCATATTTTGTCATATTTTGAAGCTGTTACTTTTCTATGAAATGACATTTCGATTCTCTTTGGATGATATGTCAGCACCACCTGCCCCTGCTCTCTTGCTGCCAATCATTTCTGAGTTTTTCTGGTTTTTAACTTCCTCACTCAAGCACTCTCAATGCAATCAGATCTGGGATTTTGAAACTATAACCATATAGTCTATATCAGTATAATTCCAACTCTATTTTATTGCTAATTTAGCGCAATTTGATTGGTCAAGAGCATACAGAAAATGGCATTTTTACTTCGATAAATCCCTTGAACCGGAAATCAGAAACTACTTGGACTATTTTCTTTGAGGCAGTTTCTAAAATACTTGGTATAGCTGACATTTTAAGATATAAATGACCGAGTTGGAATTATAAGAAATGAATTTTATTTTTGTGGATTTTATGAATGTGTAAACGCCGGCGAATCACCCACAAACTTAACATAAAGCCCTTGCTTTATTTAGTTTGTGAGTGATTCGGCGTTTACACATCAATAAAATCCACAAAAATAAAATTCATTCCTATAGTAAACCATTCCACCAGCAAAGATCGACAATATTGATTAAAATTTCTGGCAGCGTGGCCGGTTTGGTAACCTGTTGCTTCAGCCTTAAATGCCAGTGCCAACTGTTTATTGAAGTATTCGGTATGTTAGCTGTAATCTCTAGGCAAACTGTGAACTACCAAGGGTGATGGTCTGGGTGGCAGTAACATGTCACTTCAGCATAAATGCCAGTGTCAACTGTAATTGAAGTATTTGGTATGTTAGCTGCAATCTAGGCAAACTGTAAACCACCAAGGGTGATGGTCTGGGTGACATTAGGATACATACCTCCTGGTCCATCCTGGATATTCAACTAGATGTGATGGATTTCCTGGATATTCAACTTCAAAAAATCAAGTTGAATATCCAGGAAATGTCAGATTGTAACAATCAATGTATAACAATAAATGTTATTATACATGTTCTGTACTGAGTACAATATACGAGAAATATATATCATCATGATCAAATTAAAATTATCCAGTCAATACTTACCGCAACAAACATAAAGCATACTAATGAGGCTGTCCTGAGGTTCCAGCACAGGAACCTGTGCATGTACGCCATTTTTCTTGTTTTCAACTGTTCACCTGTGGGATCTATCTTTTATTCTAAAAATCTCAGGTGTGTAAAAATTGTTATTTTGCCCTTCGTAAGTAATCTGAAATTATACACAAAATAATTTATATTTTTGAGAGTCACAGTAGCTGTTTTTGTTTATAGCTTTACTTTGGCGACCTGGTTTTGTAATTAATTTTATTTATTTACAGTCATTAGTTATAATTTACAATGACGACTCCTTTTCAAAGTGTGTCATTCTACAGGTATTTTGCTGGTTCCTTCACTTGTACAGTTATACGTAGGGCAGCCCTGGCACCTGTCTAGGATAGGTTGTGCTCGATTAAGCCTATTACTTTAACAAGTATTGGCTTTTGCCATTGACAACTTTTGTTCTCGCGCGAAATTATTTTGTGCGTGATAAAATTTATTCAGGTTATAAAATCATACATATGCACACAAATATTATGTTCAATACTGGAGATCACAGCACTTTTCTGAGCATTTTCACGATTAAATACATGTTGCAAATTGTAAAAGCATATTATCCAATTTAAATAGTATATAGCACATTTAAAAAAAAAAACAGTTTTGAACAAATTTGGATAATGTTAAGATGAATACCAAAATAAAATATGAAGTATGATATAATGTTCCTACAAAATGATGCTTTATAACCCATGGATAGCCCATGAAAGCCCTAAGGCTTATTTCCAATGGGGTTCATAGTGTGATGGGAACAGTCAAGATTTGGGCACATAGAAAATTAAGTATGTTTGAACAAACAGAAATTCAGATCATAGAATGGAAGCACATTTGAATTATCACAAGTGAATGATTATCACAGAAAATATCACAGACTTTAGCTCAACTCTAAGAAGAGTCTCAACAGGGATTTGCCTTTTTCCTGCTGTAGCACTGCGTCTCTCCGGCTGTGCGGACAGTCGGCCACACTCGCCAGGACAGACACAGTGCCAAAACCGGCAAGCAAAGGAAACATACAGAAGTCACCGCAGCCATCGCTTAATAAAACATTAATACATCTTCATCCTTCGACTTATTTTGAAATTGTAAAAAAAAAATTACCCAAAATTATATTTCTTATTATCTTGTATGGTTTACAGTTTTTCAGGCAGACTGTTCCAATCTTTGATTGCACTATAGTAAAATGTATGATTCCTATGACCTTGACAGTTTGGAATAATTAAATTATGACCACTAAATTTTGTCTGATATTTATGAAAACCCTTAACATTTACAAAGCGTTCTTTCATATATGCCGGACATTTTTTGTTTACTATTTTATGCATAATGATTAAGTATCGATTGTTTAACTCTAGAGTTTATGTTAACTAAATCTAACTCTGATAACATTTCATTTGTAATCCTCTCTCTAGGTCCCAACTGATTTATGAATCTGATAACCTTATTTTGGGCCACTTGAAGTTTACTTTTTAAAAATCTGTTTAAACCAGAATACCATGCAGAACAAGAGTAATTAAAATGACATAAAATCAACGCTGAAGATAGTGATACTGAGACAGTCCTTATGTCTGTTCAAAAATTTAAGCCTGAAATTTACTTTCTCAATGATATTATTTACAAAATAGTTTCACCTGATAAACTGCTATTTAAAATTTTAATTCAAAGGGAGATGATTTGTAGGATTTCTAACTATGGTTGAAGCCGTTTGGTGGGAGTTTCAGATTAAATGACAGTGTGGTTGTACTCACAGTCATAAGCGTTAGACATTCACGAAGTGCAGAATGCTATTTGCTATCTGCAAAACGAGTTTTGATTGGAACTGCTAAACTTAAACTAAGGCCCTTAACTCCATTATTAATGGCTGCAAAACAATTTGTTTTTGTTATTTGCAGAGCTAGACGTTTTCCAAAATGATGTTATTAATATTTTTACGCGGCCATTTACACGAGACCCAGTATTCAAAATAAAAAAAACTGCATACTTTTAATTGCCTCTGAGTATATTCTAATTATTTTCTGTTTGGTGTGGAACGGTAAAATGAGCCGCGACACGAGAAAACCAACAAATCGGTGCACCCAGCGCAAACTCAGATCAGCCTGGGGATACGCCCAGTCTGATCAGACTCTTCGCTAAGAGCTTAAAGGGTAGATAAGGGTCTAAGCTACCTCCATACGGACAGTGAAGACTCTGATCAGACTGGGCGGATGCCCAGGCTGATCTGAGTCTGCGCTGGCGCACAGCCGTATTGTTGGTTTTCTTGTGTCGCGGCTCAAATTATGTCTTCTCAGTTTCTCAACAGCATCAATTTTGCAAGTGACACCTTACAATTTTAAAATTACAACGTTAAAGTGAAGAGTATAATCTATTAGGGCATGGAAAATCTTAATGAAAAAGTCCGGGAATTTTAAAGGAAGGGACGACTGGCTTGCAATCCCGATTTTCCAAAGAGACAAAACTGACGGTTGGCAAGACAATGGAATCTGACAGATTACAATATCATCAGACCTTTATCTTGACACTGCAGAAATGATTGTAGGAAGCCTTCGGGGCCGAGGCGCGCCATGTTTATCCCAAAGATCCCGAAAAATCAAATGTTTACGAATGGAATCGTCCAGCCATATCCATTTTTTCTGTAAGGGGATGTTTTTGAGGTGTATGGGTAAATCTCAATGTTTTTCTGCCAGGTTTGCAAAGGGAAACAACTTTCACCATATCTCAAAATATCTTCGTTGCTTCCATGGATGGAAAAGCCTCTCTACTCATGAAGGAAAGAATTGACTCCTATTAAAGGAAAGACCTTGCTCCTGCAGAAGCAAATTCTTTCATTTAAGAGTAGACTCCGAGAAGGGAGGCAAAATGTGAATAATAAAGTTGTTTTCCATGAAAGTGAACCCATTCACGTAAATTATTGTTAGCTGTGTGGACCGAAATAGGACTACGTTATTTCCGTGGACATTCAGTCCGGAAATTAGGGTAAGTATCATGAAGGCACAGCGAAAGGCCATTGTTACCGCTACGATCGTACGTACACGAGGCATCAGTTACCTCTTACGAGAAAGGACGAGCCAGTCTGCATCAATGGTAATAGATCTATACAGTTTAAATGAAAGTGGCCAAAAGCACCAAAACCACAAGTCCGAAACCGCAAGCTATCTACTAATACCGACAATTCAGCGAGAATGAAAATCCGGCATCTGAAAGCATCATCAGGCCGCGGCCAAGACTACCAAATCGGAAACAAGTCCAGAAACGGACCAACGAGGCCATGGTGTATCCCATAAAACCCTCCAAACTGCCGATACAAGTTTCATTTTGTTCTAATCCTGTGTCAACAGTCCACGGGCGAGTAGCTTCCCTCCATCAACCGTTGAAAGCTCGATATCCACAACATACCCCAGCACAGTGGACCAGTCGAGAGACCCAAACCCCGCATGCAGGCGCCGAAGGAACACAGCAACTAAAAATTGAAAGTTAACAGTGGAAAAATTGAAGTTGTCCGTCTTGTCATAAAGTCTAGTTTCAGGGTAAGTTACTCAGCTATTTGTGTTTTTGCCTCCCTTCTAAATGCGGCCAATTCTAAAGGAAAGAATTTGCTCCTCCAGGAGCAAGTTCTTCTTTAAGGAGTGGGCCCGTTTTTGAAGGGTATCATTGCCAAAGGAAGCAAATAGGAAGTCACAAAAGGTGTTATCCTTTGTGAAAATGTCCACAATGTCATTGAAGTGTAACCATATATCTGAATGTGATCTATAGTAAAGATTTTCATACTGGAAGTATCCAAAACGGGTTCGTCTGCTGTTACATTGAACCAGTAATTGATTCGCATGAATAAATACAACCTTATTTAAATGTTGCTTGTGTCCTGAAATGTAGCAATAGGGACATTCTGATAATACAACACAGTTCTCGATCAAAAAAACAAACGGAATCGTTTATAAATATGAAATCAAACTTTTGAGAAAGCACAAATCTGCGTCGCCGTCCATGATTTTTTTCAATCCCTTGACGTCGCATTTGATTGGCTGATAAAAAGACGTTGACAACGCTGACGCTATAAATACGCAGCAACGGAGCCGCTTGTCAGAACTTGTTCTGCTCCTTGAGGAATCAAGATGTATAGGAAGTATCGTGCGGAGAGAAGAATTTTGGCAGAGGCAGGTGAAGCAGTGTACGGCGAAGAACTGACGGTGGGCGAGTCGAGATGTGAGCTGAGATTTGGTGAGGAGCCAGAGGCGGGCGAGCTGATGCGGGGTACAAGATTAGGGGCGGGCGAGCCGAGGTTTGGCAGTCAGCTACATTTACAGAGACTGGTGGAAAAGATTACACGAGTAATGTTACATATGGCTGAAGTACTGGAGTCTAGGAGTGAAAATTTGGACACTAGCAGAGAGGATAAACACCAAGATGTTGCTATTGCTACCGCTGCTACAGAAGAAGAGTATGATGACGAGGAAACCAGCCTGTATGGAATGATAAGGCCTTTCTGAGGCCCTTACCTGTGACAAAAAATATCTAAAAAGCAAATAAAAATAATAAAATAAAGAAATAGTAAAAATATGATAACCTCGGCCAATCAACAGGCCCCTTGTCGGGCCACCAAATAGTCCAGAAAGAACCCCTTATGAGTTGCTTTCCTTTTTGAAATTTTGATTACCAAAGCTTATGCTGTACATTTAGCTTCTCTGCTAAAACCCAAACACACAATTAAGTTTCCTTGTAAAAGGAAATGCTTGCGAGTTTTTACAGTTTGTGTATATTAAATGGCTGGATGACTTGCGATTTTATGTCCTTTTCAGCAGTATTTCAGTCATATCAGGAAGATGGGAATGTCATAATGAAATGATGTGTGCAATGGAATCCCGTTTACGGTAGGAAAGATTCTCGCCTCAAGCGGGACTTGAGCCCGGTCCGCTAGACCCGTAGGCCAGCGCTTAACCCACTGAGCTACCGGGGCAAGGTATATTTTCAGGGGAAGCAATTGTGCCATTTTCATGTTTGCCTTCCTTTTAAACGGGGTCAACACTTAAACAAAAGAGTAGACCCCTTTTTGAGAGGATTTTTTTTATGCAGGGAAACAATCAGGACTATATACTGATTGATTGATTTGGATTTAACGGCCCTTTGAGACAGTATTTCTGTCTATATCGGGCCGTCTCCCAGAGAGAGGGAGAAAGAAGCAAAATGATAGACGAGAAAAAATGTCCAAACAACCCCCACCCGCACCTACTGCAAGCACAGTAGCCCATTTCTCTACAATGTTCCAAATCAGTTGGACGCCCCGGCACTGGAAGTTATACACACCACCATCCACCACCCGACCTTCGCCATCAGGAAGTCAGAACAGAAGAGTTGTAACTCTTTGTAAAATGACAGAAAACATTGGGGTGTATCCATACATCTTAGATTTGCAGCTAACATACTGTAACATTCCCTCTGTCACAGACTTTCTTGCCAAGCATACTGGAGAGAAGCCTTACATGGCCACACAGGCCCGATTTCACGTCGCATTTAAAATGCAGATTAAGCCTTATTTGACTGTTTTCCCACAGGTAAGATACAAAAAGCATTTCACGTGCGTCAACTAATTTAAAATACGAAACGCCGTTATCGGAGGACTAACTTTTTTGTAAACATATTTCAGACAAAATATGAAAACAACGACTATACAATTCTCTCTATATATTCCATTAAAATCTATTATATCAACATCAGTCATAATACGAACCGTACCAGTCCGTTTCAGAACAATCATTTGAATGTCCCATGCAAGTCCGCTTAGCGGATTGCCATTGAGTGTATGAAGGTTTGTTCTTTAATCTGACTGGCATGCATCGTATGGCGACATAATAAGATTCATGCCAGTCCATTTGAGAGCAATCATTTGAACGGCCCAATCCGTTGATCGGACTGGCATTTAGCGTATAGTATAAAGAATTTTTCTTAAATATAACGGAGATTGGTCGTATCGCTACTGATGAGTGGAACAAGCTGTGAAAAAGTTTAGGGATCCATATATATGACAACTTAACATGGACAAATCATTTTCAACATGTTTCAAAAAAAAGATATCGTCATACCTTTTGCTTTTGTCTCAAATAAAAGCAAACCTTCCATTACAACACAGAGTGCTATTCTACAATGCCTATATTAAGCCACATTTTTAATATTACTGTGTAATTTGGGGAAATTCGTGAAATTCTAATGTATATAAAACTGAAAAATTACAGAGAAGAGCCTGTAGGACGATACTTGGTAAGGATTATACATCATTGGAAGATGCTCGTAGGCAATTAAATATGTTATCATTTGAAGAATTGATTTTCATAAACAAAGCTAAAATAATGTTAAAGGTAACTCATGACATTTCTCAAATTTATATTACGGAAATGTTCCAAATTAAAGGCTGTAATAATGAAGATACAACGAATTTGAGCTCTGATTCAAATAAGAATTTGAAGGCACCAAGGCCTAAATTAAACATGTTTGAAAAACAGCATATCTTATTCAGGTGTTTTAATTTGGAATAGCATTCCAGTTGAAATAAGAAATGCCAACACAATTGATTCTTTTGTTGATAAATGTTTAAAATGGATGAAAGAAGGTCTTAAACTTTAATATTCACGCTCACATACCTCCACCGCAAAAGCAATTTCGATAGTTTACAGAGATAATGTATGTAGGCATAAATAACCAAAAAGTGTGTGTGTTTTTCAAGCTTTTCGTTTCATTCCCCCTTTTTCTACTCATAATGTTCACTTGTACTTGTTACTGTTTTATGCTTGTTACCATGTATATGCTGTGCTCGTCTTAAGAGCTAGGGCCCCAGGGAAGATTGGTTTTACCAATGTAGTCACCCTCGTAAAATAAAGTCATTACTTACTTGTTGGGGTGTAAATGACGCAATAGTGTGGTATTCTTTCATGATCAGGATAATACCCTTCGCGTTCGATTGATAAACTGGAACAGCTGACAGAAGTCATACTGTAACCCAGCCCGCTCCAGCAGGTCCATCTGTTTTCCTTGGCTATGGAGTGTTTTTAGCCTGATAGGCTGATAGGCATTAGTGCCTGGACTGTAAAATTTATCTAGAAAACGTGCTTTTAAAACTCTATGCCCTCCCTGTCCCCCCCCCCTCGCCTCCACACACACACACGCACATTCGCCCGCCCCTCCTTAAACACAAGATACACAAGATAAAAGAATTTAGTTACGAATTTTCGGCCCACATAGGAGCACCTACAGAAGATAATAGTGCAACTAAATATAATCAAGGCGAGAAATCCAAATGACAGATCATATCAAGAACAAAAAGACGGATATGCACACTTATGAAATACAACTACAGTTTGAGGAGAAAGGGCAAACTTTCAGGTGGACAAACTTTGTCATTTAGACAACTGCTTCCCCTCCCAAAGCCGACCCCCTAATATGGGAAGAATTTGTTCCCCTAGGAAAAAACACCTCCACCAAAAGCAGATCCCCTCCCCCCAACCCCCCCCCCCCCCACCCGTGGCGAGGGGGGGGCGCTGCGACAGTTACAGAAACAGACAGGAAGTCACAATAAGTCTCCGCTGCAAAAATGACACGTTAAAAAAAGCTAATGAAGGATTGATTTACTGTCAGGAAACAGCATCAATGCACAAAAAGTGATTCTTTCTGTCTCTCTGTCTGTCTCTCTCTCTCTCTCTGGGGGGACCGGGCCGGGCTCTGTGTGTGTGTGTGTGTGTGTGTGTGTGTGTGTGTGTGTGTGTGTATTCTTAAATCAAAGAATTTGCTCATGGGAGCAAATTCTTTGATTTAAGAATAGCCCTTAAGTTTCAAGTGATACCTTAAACAGGTATAATGAACTTTTGGGTCCTTTAAAGGGTACGAAAAATCGGAAAACTTGAAGAAAAAGTCAGCAAGTTTAAAGTAGGCATGGCTGCTACCCTGGATGTTGCCAGGAAACCAAAATGAGTGTTGGCAAAGATGCAGACAATTAACAACCAATAAGCCCCTTTCCCTGACCGTTAATAAGAAGACTTTATGACCATACATGTAGTTGTCGTATGTATCCATAATATCCCGAAAACTAAAACGTTTAGGAATGCTCTTTTCCGGCGACGCCCATTTATTCTGTTAGGGGATGTTCTATAACTTGAAGGTGTATGGGTACATCTCAATATTTTTCGCCCTGTTTGCGAAGGCAAACATTGTTCATAATGTGAGCCACGGAACGAGAAAACCAACAATGTGGCATGTACGCCAAGCGAAGACTCAGATCAGCCAAGGCATCCGCTCAGTCTGGTCAGAGCCTTTGTTGTGCACTCAAAGGATAGCTAAGAGTCGAAGCTAGCTCCATGCGGATAACGAAGACTCTGATCAGACTGGGCGGATGCCAAGGCTGAACTGATTCTTTGCTGGGCGCACATGTCACTTTGTTGGCTTTGTCATGTCGCGGCTCATATCTTCTTTGCTTCTATGGCTGGTAAAGCTTTTGAAAATGAGGGTTACCCATGAAGAAAAGAATAGGCTCCTCTAACAGAAAAGACTTTGCTTCTATATGAGCATTTTTCCCTTTAAGAATTGACCCGTATCAAGAAGTGAGGTTAAATGTGAATGGTGGACTTGCTTTCCCTGAAAGTAAACCGATTTACATATGATTATTATTAGCAGTGTAGACCGAAATCAGAATACATAGTTTTCTCAGACGTTCTGCCAGATCATTTCAAGTAAGCATTATGAAGGCATGGCGAAAAGCCATAGTCATGAAACATGGTCAATTCTGCATCTTGCTGTCTTAGTTGAGGATATGGATACAATCGCAGGAACTTGAAATTCTAGCTTAGAAACGTCACCCAAAAGGTCCGATACCAACAATACAGTATAACACATATGAACTTTCTGATTTTTTACATTTTCAAGTGTTTCACGGTCTAAACTTCAAGCGCCTGTGCTAACTATATCAGGGGAAGCAACTTTGCCATTTTATTTATTGCCTTCCGTCTCAATGGGATCAACTTCTCTAGGAGGAAATTCTTTCTTTAAACAGTGAACCCCGTTTTGAAGGGTTTCATTTCCCATGGAAGAAAGTAGGAAGTCACAAAGTTGTCTCCCTTTGTAAAAAAAATCTAAAAATCATGCAAGTGTACATGTACCAATACTACTGAAAGTGACCAAATAACAAAGATGTTCGAACGGGGCAGGGGCGTAACTAGATACAATTTCATTATACGCATAACCATGTTTTGTTATCTGCTTCTTGAAGGGAAAGCTAGAATTTCCGCCACTTTGACAATTGGTTTAAAATCTTTTCTAATTTATAAATTTTCAACATGCAAATATGCAGGAGCGTTTTGAAATTTTGTCAATTTTGACAAAATTTCAATACGCACCTGCGTATTTGCCGTATAGGTAGCTACGCCCTTGCTGGGAGTATCCAAAACGAGTTTGATTGCTCTAATCTTAACCAATAATTGACTGGCATCAATAAATACGACTTTGGTTCAATGTTGCTTATGTGCTGAAATGAAGCATTAGGGACTGTCTGATAAATCAACAAAATTCTCACTCAAACAATAAACGGAATCGTTTATAAATATAAAATCAATCTTTTTCAGAAAGCACAAATCTGCGTTGCCGTCTATGATTTTTTTTCAATCCCCTGACGTCGCATTTGATTGGCTGATAAAAAGACGTTGACAACGCTGACGCTATAAATACGCAGCAACGGAGCCGCTTGTCAGAACTTGTTCTGCTCCTTGAGGAATCAAGATGTATAGGAAGTATCGTGCGGAGAGAAGACTTTTGACAGAGCCGGGCGAAGCTGGGTACGGCGAAGAACTGAAGGTGGGCGAGCCGAGGTGTGAGCTGAGGTTTTGTGAAGAATCAAAGGCGGGCGAGCTAATGCGGGGTGCAAGATTAGAGGCGGGCGAGCCGAGGTGTGGCAGTCAGCTACATTTACAGAATCTGATGCAAAAGATTTCAAGAGTAATGTATCATATGGCTGAAGTACTGGAGTCTAGGAGTGAAAGTGTGGCTACAAGCAGTGAAGATAAAAACCAAGCTATTGCTGTTGCTACTACTGCTGACACTGAAGAAGAAGAGTATGATGACGAGGAAACCAGCCTCTATGGAATGATTAGGCCTTTTTGAGGCCCGTATCTGTGAAAAAAATATTTAAAAAAAAAAAAACGAATAAAAATAACAAAATAAAGAAATAGTAAAAATATAATAAACCTTAGCTAATCAACAGGCCCTTGTCGGGCCACCAAATAATCCAGAAAGGAACCTTTATGAGTTGCTTACTTTTTTTACATTGAGTTTAGCAAAGCTTACGCTTTTCCTCTGCTTAAATCCAAGCATATATGAAAAGAGCACAAGAAAGCTTAACTTACTTATGTCTGCACGAACGGAATGACTGTCAAACAGACATAAAGTCGAAAGTTATACCCCCTGGACATACTTGGTATGCCGGGTGAAAGAATTATTTCCTCAAAGAGAAGCTCCCTTTCAGGGAGAGGCAAAAGCTTGTAAATCTCAGTAATCTTCATTTGAGGCATATCCACATGCCTTAAGATAAACTGGTATATTTTCAGGGGAAACAACTTCGTCACTTTCTTGTTTGCCTCCCTTTTAAATCGGTCAACCCTTAAATGGAAGAATTTGCTCCTCTAGGAGCAAATTCTTTAAGAGTAGACCCCTTTTTGAAAGGTTTCGTCTCTCTGACAAAGTTATGCTTAGCTAACACAAACATATTTTTTCTTCGCCTAAAAGTTTGTTAAGTTGTTCCTTGAATGTAAGTAAGGCTTCTCTCCAGCATGCTCTGCAAGTAAGGTAAATATGTATATTTTCAGGGGAAGCAACTTTGCCACTTTCATGTTTGCTTCCATTGTAAACGGGGTCAACACTTAGAGGAAGAATTTGCTTCTCCAGGAGCAATTTTTTTTTCTTTAAAAGTTGACCCCTTCTTGAAAGGTTTTCGTCTCTCTGACAAAGTCATGCTTAGCTGACGCCAGTTTATTTAGTTTGATAAGTTGTACCTTGCGTGGCTATGTAAGGCTTCTCCCCAACATGTTCTTGCCTGGCTATATAAGGCTTCTTCCCAGCATGGTTTTGCTCGGCTATGTAAGGCTTCTTCCCAGCATGTTCTTGCGTGGCTATGTAAGGCTTCTTCCCAGCATGTTCGGCGAGTAACCTGAGAGATCTATAAGCCTAGCATTAGACTAAATAATCTGAAAACTATCTGAGATTTCCTTGCCTCGGTCTAAACTCCATCATTGATTAATTTCATCATACATCATATTTTATAGAACAGAGTCTTCAATGAAAACCTCAACATCCTGTTGAAGCTGTTCCTACAAACTTCAAAATAATTTTCTATTAAGAGTTCTGACATGTTTGTTAATTTCACCTTGTGCATGTATTTTCACAATATCACCAGACTTTTATCTTGACACTGCAGAAATGATTGTAGGAAGCCTTTAGGGCCGTGGCGCGCCGTGTTTATCCCAAATATCCCGACAAATCAAATGTTTAGGAATGGAATCGTCCAGCCATATCCATTATTACTGTGAGGGGATGTTTTTAAGGTGTATTGGTAAGTCTCAATGTTTCCCTGCCAGGTTTGCAAAAAGGGAAACAACGTTCATCATATTAGCCGCATGTGGGCGCACATGCCACTTTGTTGGTTTTCTCGTGTCGCGGCACATATCTCAAAATATCTTCGTTGCTTCCACGGATGGTAAAGCCTCTCTACTCATGAAGAAAAGAATTGACTCCTCTTAAAGCAAGGACTTTGCTCCTGTAGGAGCAAATTCTTATCTTTAAGAGTAGACTCCTTTAGAGAAGGGGAGCAAAAATGTGAATGATAAAGTTGTTTTCCATGAAAGTGTACCCATTCACCGTAAATATTGGTAGCTGTGTGGACCGAAATAGGACTACGTTATTTCCGTGGACATTCAGTCCGGATCTTTAGGGTAAGTATCATGAAAGCACAACAAAAAGCCATTGTTACCGTTACGATAATAGGTACACGAGGCATCACTTACCTCTCGCGAGAATGGACGAAAAGCCAGTTTCGTTTAACATGGTCAATTCTGCATCAAGGATAATAGATACAGTTTAAAGTCTCCATAGTCCTATAAGTGGTAAAAACGTCTAAACGCAAACTGTGATGAAAAGCGTTTAGTGACAAAATATGTTTTTGTGTGCATTTATTGATCCAAATACCTGGCAAAAAGCATGGGGAACGTGTTTTTGAAAGACGACAATTAGTTCTACATAATACAGGTATCCTCTTCTGGTTTCCCGTTGAACGATGTAACATAAACAAAAGCGGTTCAGTGAATGGGACGCCACTGCTGTACATTGTATTTTTACCATATTTTCATTGTTTATGAAATCGAAAGTAGGTCATTTTAGTTGGCAACTAAAATGACCCAAATCTATTTTCGAACCTTTTTTATGGTAAACTTTATGAAGTTTTATTGGTTTGAATATGGCTAATTGCTGTGATTTACAATGATGAAACGATGGCGAGAAGCTTGCAGCGATACCTCACGATAAAATTTTTCATGCTGATAGAGCGATGGGGCCTTTAATGAAAGTGGCCAAAAGCACCAAAACCACAAGTCCGAACCCGCAAGCTATCCAAACACCGACAATTCAGCGAGAATGAAAATCCGGCATCCGAAAGCATCAGAGACGGATCCAGGAATTTTGGAAAGGGAGTTCAAATTAATTGAGAAGGGTTCAATTTTTGCAATTTGACCAATTTTTTGTGAAATTCCCCATGAAAATGAAATAATTTAGGCTGAACAGGGGTTCGTTTACCCCCCCCCCCCCCGACCCCACCCCCACGAACAACTCCACCCCCCCCCTCTGGATCCGCCATTAAGCGCATCACCAGGCCGCGGCAAAGGCTACCAAATCAGAAACAAGTCCAGATACGGCCGCACTGCAGGGACCAATGAAGCCACGGTGTCTCCAATAAAACCCTCCAACTGCCAATACAAGTTTCATTTTGTGATAACCCTGTGTCAACAGTCCACGGGCGAGCAGCTTCCCTCTATCAACCGTTGAAAGCTCAATATCCACAACAGACCCCAGCACCGTGGACCAGTCGAGAGACCCAAACCCCGCATGCAGGCGCCGAAGGAACACAGCAACTAAAATTGAAAGTTAACAGTGGGAAAATTGAAGTTGTCCGTCTTGTCATAACGCCTAGTTTAAGGGTAAGTTACTCAGCTATTTATATTTTTGCCTCCCTTCTGAATGCGGCCGATCCTAAAAGAAAGAATTTGCTCCTCTAGGAGCAAATTCTTCCTTTTAGGAGTGGATCCATTTTTGAAGGGTATCATTGCCAAGGAAAGCAAATAGGAAGTCACAAAAGTTGTTCCCCTTTGTGAAAATGTCCACAATGTCATTGAAGAGTAACCATATATCTGAATATGACCTGTAGCAAAGATTTTCATGCTGGAAGTATCCAAAACGGGGTTGTCTGCTGTTACATGGAACCAGTAATTGATTCGCATTAATAAATACAACGTTGTTTAAATGTTGCTTGTGTCTTGAAATGAAGCTTCAGGGACTGTCTGATAATACAATACAGTTCTCGCTCAAAAAACAAACGGAATCGTTTATAAATATGAAATCAAACTTTTTGAGAAAGCACAAATCTGCGTCTTCGTCTATTATTATTTTTCAATCCCCTGACGTCGCATTTGATTGGCTGATAAAAAGACGTTGACAACGCTGACGCTATAAAAACGCAGCAACGAAGTCGCTTGTCAGAACTTGTTCTGCTCCTTGAGGAATCAAGATGTATAAGAAATATTGCGCTGAGAGAAGAATTTTAGCAGAGACGGGCGAAGCAATGTACGGCGAAGAAGTGAAGGTGGGCGAGCCGAGGTCTGAGCTGAGGTTTTGTGAAGAATCAAAGGCGGGCGAGCTGATGCGGGGTACAAGATTAGAGGCGGGCGAGCCGAGGTGTGGCAGCCAGCTACATTTACAGAATCTGATGCAAAAGATTTCAAGAGTAATGTATCATATGGCTGAAGTACTGGAGTCTAGGAGTGAAAGTGTGGCTACAAGCAGTGAAGATAAAAATCAAGCTATTGCTGTTGCTACTACTACTGACACTGGAGAAGAAGAGTATGATGACGAGGAAACCAGCCTGTATGGAATGATAAGGCCTTTCTGAGGTCCTTACCTGTGACAAAAAATATACAAAAAAGCAAATAAAAATAATAAAACAAAGAAATAGTAAAAATATGATAACCTCAGCTAATCAACAGGCCCTTGTCGGGCCACCAAATAGTCCAGAAAGAAACCTTTACGAGTTGCTTACTGTTTTGAATTTAAGATTACCAAGGCTTATGCTGTATATATAAAATGTTATAAGGGACGAGTCATTTATTATCAGGTGGGGGTACATTTAGGGGGGGGGGGTCAGAATTTTTTGGTGATGTACTGCGGGGAGAGGGGAGGGGGCTGGATCGGAAATCAGTAAACCTCGGAGCGGGGAGGGGGGGGCATATATTTCATTAGGCATAGGGGGGTCAGAATTCTTCCATCAATCTTCTGTTTTAAAAATGTCTCAGCTTCTGAGTGGGGCGGGGGGGGGGAGGGGGGGGGGGCTTCGCCTCCCAGACCCCCATGACTCCTAAAATTTCAGTCTCTTTCTTTCACACTCAAAACTTAAAGATATTTATGGAAATGACACAAAATCCTTGGCCCGCTTCATGTCAAAAAGCAGATCCTTTCATTGATTTGCCAGAAGAACAATATGAAAATGTCTATAAAATCATGTTGAGTAGATGATTTTGTTCTCAGTTAAATCTAATACCTGCGTTTGTGATATCAGCTCTCCAGATTTTTGTAAGAGGTAGATTTAAGGGGTTCCTATTATTGTAGCAACTTGAAATTTTGTACTGAGGGTTTATATCTATACCAAACAAAAAAAGAAACGCACACAGGAATATTTTTGTATTTTCTTGGAAATAACAAATAGTTTAAAAAAATAATTCATACAGTGTTACAGGTAGACAATCGGACTGTTCAACCCGAAAATTTCATTTAATTGTGTCAATTCAGTACTCTGTGACGAACAAGACAGGGATCAGTTTTCAATGTCACAGTTTTCAATAAGAGGCCATTGTCAGCGATTTCATTAATGCACATTTTCATGCATATGGAAGGTACAGGTACTCATCTACGCAATGATGAAGTCTGAGCAAGATTTGTTCAGAAAAATGGGTTTTTAGACATTTTCTAATCATGCTATAAAAGGTAAATTAAACGGGAAAATCTTAGTGTGTGCGTTTTTTTTTTTTTTTTTTTTTTTTTTTTTTTTTCTTGGCATATACGTACATGTACAACAGGAATACACAATCGGAGTATGATAATCCATATGTCACAGAAACAAGTCTATGAGGTTCCATTCAAGTGCGCACAAAGGCAAGAAGCCATACAACAATTCTACGAAAATTTCAGGAGGAAACTTCCAAAACAAACATTTAATTCCCTAAAATTTTAAAGGGAGATAAATTGTGGGATTTCTAACTATGGTTGAAACCGTTTGGTGGGAGTTTCAGATTAAATGACAGTGTGGTATTACCCACAGACATAAGCGCTAGACATTCGTGAAGTGCAGAATGCTATTTACTATGTGCAAGACGAGTTTTGATTGGAACTGCTGAACTTAAATCAAGGTCCTTAACTCCATTATTAATGACTGCAAAACAATTTGGTTTTTTTATTTGCAGAGCTAGACGTTTTCCAAAATGATGTTATTAATATTTTTACGCATGTGACCAAGTCCATTTGAACAACTTTTCATTCGCCCTTCCCCTGTAGGCTATATGAAATTTGGTTACAATCAGCCCAGACTGGTTTCATTTCAGTTAACAATTTTTAGCCCAAAATCTCCAACAGTTTCCAAGATATGTTCTTTCATTTTGCCATATAAGAGCACAAGGAAGCAAAGGGCGAGGTGCAATAAGGGCCGATTTTGGCCCAATGTCAGAAATGAATTGATAAAGATGTATGCTTCGGTTATCTTAATATTGTAACAAAATCAAAAACTGTATGCTTTTAATTGCCTCTGAGTATATTTTAATTACTTTCTGTTTGGTGTGGAACTGTAAAATGAGCCGCGACACGAGAAAACCAACAAAGCGGTTGTGCGCCCAGCGCAAACTCAGGTCAGCTTGGGCACACGCCTAGTCTGATCAGACTCTTCGCTAAGCGCTTAGAGGGTAGATAAGGGTCTAAGCTACCTCCATGCGGACAGTGAAGACTCTGATCAGACTGGGCGGATGCCCAGGCTGATCTGAGTCTGCGCTGGGCGCACAGCCGTATTGTTGGTTTTCTTGTGTCGCGGCTCAAATTATGTCTTCTCAGTTTCTCAACAGCATCAATTTTTCAAGTGACACCTTACAATTTTAAAATAACAACGTTAAAGTGATGAATATAATCTATTAGGGCATGGGAAATCTTAATGAAAAAGTCCGGAAATTTTAAAGGGAGGGACGACTGGCTGGCAATCCTGACACAACTGGGTGTTGGCAAGACAATGGAATCTGACAGTTCACAATATCATCAGGGTTCGAGATTATAAACTTGAGTATAATCTCAAACTCAAAATAAAGCACACTGGTTGGCTGCTTCCCAGCATGTGCTCGGAAGCAGCCAATTAGTGTGCTTAATTTTGAGTTTGAGAATGTATTCAAGTTTTATAACCTCGGGGCCATACCTTTTTCTTGACACTGCAGATTTGAATGTAGGAAGCCTTTAGAACCATGGCGCGCCGTGTTTATTCCAAATATCCCGAAAAATCAAATGTTTAGGAATGGAATCGTCCGGCCATATCCATTTTTTCTGTAAGGGGATGTTTTTAAGGTGTATGGGTAAATCTCAATGTTTTCCTGCCAGGTTTGCAAAGGGAAACAACTTTCATCATAATTCAACATATCTTCGTTGCTTCCATGGATGGTAAAGCCTCTCTACTCATGAAGGAAAGAATTGACTCCATACAAAGCAAAGACGTGGCTCCTGCAAAAGCAAATTCTTTCCTTTAAGAGTTGACTCTTTTTGAGAAGGGAGGCAAACCTGTGAATGATTAAGTTGTTTTCCATGAAACTGAACCCATTCACCGTAAATATTGTTAGCTGTGTGGACCGAAATAGGACTACGTTATTTCCGTGGACATTCAGTCCGGATCTTTAGGGTAAGTATGATGAAGGCACGGCAAAAAGCCATTGTTACCGTTACGATAATAGGTACACGAGGCATCACAATCGGAACACCGCTCGGCCAATTCCGTGAATTCACGGAATTGGCCGAGTGTGCTCCGATTGGAGGCATCAATTTCCTCTCCCGAGAACGGACGAAAAGCCAGTTTCGTTAAACGTGGTCAATTCTGCGCCAAGGGTAACAATAGATACAGTTTAAATGAAAGTGGCCAAAAGCACCAAAACCACAAGTCTGAACCCGCAAGGTATCCAAACACCGACAATTCAGCGAGAATGAAAATCCGGAACCCGAAAGCATCACCAGGCCGCGGTCAAATCAGAAACAAATCCAGAAACGGCCACACTGCAGGGACCAACGATGCCACGGTGTCTCCCATAAAACCTTCCAACTGCCGATACGAGTTTTATTTTGTAATAATCCTGTGTTAACAGTCCACGGGCGAGCAGCTTCCCTCTATAAACCGTTGAAAGCTCGATGTCCACAACAGGCTTCAGCACAGTGGACCAGTCGAAAGATCCAAAACCCGCACGCAGGCGCCGAAGGAACATATCAACTAACAAGAGCTCCGCTGAGCGGGGCAATATACGCCCGTTGGGGCTTAAAGTTGGAAAGACAACAAGAGATGACAGAAATTTTGTCAGTAGCTTAAATCTTCAATAATAAGGCAGATATAAAACTACAAAACGAACGAAGCTTAGTATGAAATTCCTAGAAAAATAACAAAGGGGCATAATTCCATCAGAACTGAAAGTAGGGTCATGGTTCTTGTTCTCTGTATATCGTCCGATATTTGTACAAACTTTCATAGAGAAATCTTAAATGGTTTTCAAGATATGGAGCGGACTCGAAATTACTATATGAAAAATACAAAGGTGCATAATTCCGTCAAAACTGGAAGTAGGATTATGGTTCTTTTTCTCTGTACATTGTCTGATGATGCTTCATATTTGTATTAACTTCTATGAAGAAATCTTATACAGTTTTTGAAATATGGAGCGAATAAATAATGTTACCTTTTGAACTTTGACCTCTAAGTGTGACCTTGACCTTAGTTGGACATTGTTGAAATACAAGTTCTGCAAGTTGCCTCGATAAGGTGAACATTGTACTCAAGTTTCAAAAAATCTTTCAAGAGGTTAAGGAGATATGGAGGGGAAACAAATTTAATACAAAATTACAATACGAAAAATAGAAGGGGCGTAATTTTGTTAAAAGTGAAAGTAGGGTTATGGTTCTTTTTCCCTGCACATCACCTGATGGTGCTTTATAATTATACAAACTTTCATAAAGAAATCTTTTCGAGATATGGAGCGGACACGAAGTTTATGTGAAATTACTATTATATGAAAAATACAAAGGGATATAATGCCATCAAAACAGAATAGAGTTATGGTTCTTTTTCTCCCCACATCGTTTGATGGTGCTTTATACTTTCATGAAAAAATCTTAAACGGTTTTCGAGATACAATGCTTATATGAAATTACTATATGAAAAATACAAGGGATGTAATTCCGTCAAAAATGAAAATAGGGTTATTGTTCTTTTTCTCTGCACATCGTCTGATGGTGCTTTATATTTGTACAAACTTTCATGAAGAAATCTTAACCAGTTTTCAAGATATGGAGCGGACACGAAATTTTACCCTTTGACCATTGACCTCTAAGTGTGACCTTGACCTTTTTCAGACATCATTGAAGTATTAGTTCTGCACATCGCCTCGATAAGGGGAACATTTGACCCAAGTTTCAACAAAATCTTTCAAGGGGTTAAGGAGATATGGAGCGGACACGAAAAGTTAACGGACAGACGGACAGACAGACAGACAAACAGACAGACAGACAGACGGACGGACAGACAGACGGACGGACAGACAGACGGACGGACGGACGGACGGAGGTCGCGACATAATACGACCCGTCTTTGACGGGCGTATATAAATTGAAAGTTAAAAGTGGGAAAATTGATATTGTCCTTCTTGTCATAAAGTCTAGTTTAAGGGTAAGTTACTCAGCTAGTAATATTTTTGCCTCCCTTCTGAATGCGGCCAATTCTAAAGGAATGAATTTGCTCCTCTAGGAGCAAATTCTTTATTTTAGGAGTGGATCCATTTTTGAAGGGTATCATTGCCAAGGGAAGCAAAAATGAAGTCACAAAAGTTGTTTCCCTTTGTGAAAATGTCCACAATGTCATTGAAGTGTAACCATATATCTGAATATGACCTATAGCAAAGATTTTCATGCTGGAAGTATCCAAAACGAGGTGGTCTGCTGTTACATGGAACCAGTAATTGGTTCGCATGAATAAATACAACGTTGTTTCAATGTTGTTTGTGTCCTGAAATGAAGTTTCAGGGACTGTCTGATAATACAACACAGTTCTCGCTCAAAAACACAAATGAAATCGCTTATAAATATGGAATCAAATTTTTTTTAAAAGCACAAATCTGCGTCGCCGTCCATGATTTTTTTCAATCCCCTGACGTCGCATTTGATTGGCTGATAAAAAGACGTTGACAACGCTGACGCTATAAATACGCAGCAACAGAGTCGCTTGTCAGAACTTGTTCTGCTCCTTGAAGAGTCAAGATGTATAAGAAGTATCGTGCGGAGAGAAGAATTTTAGCAGAGGCCGGCGAAGCAATGTACGGCGAAGAACTGAAGGTGGGCGAGCCGAGGTGTGAGCTGAGGTCTGGTGAAAAAATCAAAGGCGGGCGAGCTGATGCGGGGTAGAATATCAGAGGCAGGCGAGCCGAGATGTGGCAGTCAGCTACATTTACAGAATCTGATGCAAAAGATTTCAAGAGTAATGTATCATATGGCTGAAGTACTGGAGTCTAGGAGTGAAAGTGTGGCTACAAGCAGTGAAGATAAAAACCAAGCTATTGCTGTTGCTACTCCTGCTGACACTGAAGAAGAAGAGTATGATGACGAGGAAACCAGCCTGTAAGGAATGATAAGGCCTTTCTGAGGTCCTTACCTGTGACAAAAATATACAAAAAAAAACAAATAAAAATAATAAAACAAAGAAATAGTAAAAATATGATAACCTCAGCAAATCAACAGGCCCCTTGAGGGCCACCAAATAGTCCAGAAAGAAACCTTTATGAGTTGCTTACTGTTTTGAATTTAAGATTACCAAAGCTTATTCTGTATATATAAAATGTTATAAGGGACGAGTCATTTATTATCATGTGGGGGGGGGGGGGGGTGCGGGTACATTTAGGGGGGGGTCAGAATTTTTTTGGTGATGTACTGGGGGGCCTGGATAGGAAATCAGTAAACCTCGGAGCAGGGGAGGGGTCATATATTTCATTAGGCATATGGGGGGTAGAATTCTTCCATCAGTCTTTTTTTTAAATGTCTCAGCTTCTGAGGGGGGGGGGGGGTCGCCTCCCAGACTCCCCCATGATTCCTAAAATTTCAGTCTCTTTCTTTCACACTCAAAACTTAAAGATATTTATGGAAATGACACAAAATCCTTGGCCCGCGTCATGTCAAAAAAACAGATCTTTTCATTGATTTGCTAGAAGAACAGTATGAAAATGTCTATAAAATCATGTTGAGTAGATGATTTTGTTCTCAATTGAATTTAATACCTGCGTTAGTGATATCAGCTCTCCATGTGCCTTTTCATCAGCAAAACTACTGTGGCTTTTGAGGGCTGCGCCCCCAGACCCCTGCGGTGTCGGAAAAATAATTCTGGTGAGATCGGATGAGGGGGGGGGGGATCGGAAATTTTTTTGTGAACCATATGGTGTGTGTGTGTGGGGGGGGGGGGTGTCGGAAAGATTGGAGGAGGGGTGTCGGAAATTTTTTTGTGATCCAAATGAAAATGTACCCAGCCTCCTCCCCCCCCCCCCCGCCCCCATCCCTCCCCCTCACCACCTCACCTGATAATAAATGACTTGTTCCTAAAAGAACAATCATTCACGCAAACTTAAACGAAAATGTGAACATGTATTGACGGATGGACGAACGGATAGGCAGATGAACAGACATAAAGACGAAATCTCAATATCCCTCGACAAGTTTTGTATGCCTGGTTCTAAAACTCTTTCCTCAGAAAGTAGTTTCTCTTTAATGAGAGGAAAAACTTGTACGTCTAAGTAATCTTCCTTTGGGGTATATCCATAAGCCTTAAGATAAACAGGTATATTTTCAGGGGAAACAACTCCGCCACTTTCCTGTTTGCCTCCCATCTAAACGGTTCAACTCTTAGATGAAAGAATTTGCTCCTGTAGGGCCAAATTCTTTCCTTTAAGAGTAGACCCCTTTTTAAAGGGTTTCGTCTCTCTGACAAAGTTATTCTTAGTGATGCAGACATATTTTTTTCTTTTCTAAAAAGTTTGGTAGGTTGTTCCCAGCTTGGTCATGTAAGGCTTCTCTCCAGCATGCTCCTGATAGGTTGGTTTTCTGCCATTTTACAAAGACTACCGACTTTTCTATTCTGACTTCCTGATCGCTTCCCTAGAAAATACTTGCGCTAAGTTCCAGATATTTAATATACAATTCGGAGTCAATATGAAGATAACTCGGTTAAATTTTAAGGAATTTTCATACAAAAAGAAAAGAAAGAAAGAAAGGCATTTTTACAATATGTAACAAATGCCCCGAAGGCCCTTACACCGACCCTTGGTTGTGACCTTGACTATGGGCGTGGAGCCTGAGTCTTGCACATGACAAAGGTTCTCATTTTGCTTTACATTTCTGTGACATTCAAAAGCACTTCAGAAGTTGAAGAGTATTCATGGGGACGTGACTCAACCACTTACCAACGTTTTGTTGTGTCCTTGACATTAGGTGTGAGACCTAATGGGGTCATTATGCTTTACCTTTTTATGAATTTGATCATATTCACTTGAGGTTTTTTTCCTGGTCACAAAGACAGAATTTGATCTTTGAGCCCTTACTGTGACCTTGACCTTGAGTTATTGAGCCTACATCTTAAGCATGACATACTTTCTCATTATGTTTTACCTGTCTGTGGCATTTGATGAAATTCGCTTAAGCTGTTTTCGAGTAAGTATACAAAAATCTGATGTCTGACCGCTGAATGTGACCTTGACCTTGGGCATGGGTTATTGAGCCTACATCTTAAGCATGGCATGCTTTCTCTTTATGTTTTACCTGTCTGTGGCATTTGATGAAATTCGCTTAAGCTGTTTTCGAGTAAGTATACAAAAATCTGATATCTGACCGCTGAATGTGACCTTGACCTTGGGCATGGGACCCCAAATCTTGCAAATACCGTTTTATCATGCTCTACCTTTCTGTGAAGTCCGATGAAATTCACTTCAGCTGTTTCGAGTCAGTTACAAGATATAATTTGACATCTGAGTCTTGACTATGACCCTGACCTTGTGCAAGAGAATTCGGTTTAAAATTTACGTCTTCAGAATTTCAAAAAATGTCACGCCCAAGCGATATCGTATTGAGAATTCGAAGACTAGAGGGCAAACAGTGTAGATTCAGATGATGAGCCACCTCATCTGGATCTATACTGTTTGCCAATTCGACAATTTTAATTTTTGCGCTTTAAAGGTTAAGGCATACCATCTCAATAACTTTTACCTTTTCGTGAATTTTAATCAAATTTGCAAAGTTTAGTTATTTAGGACAAACGCCTTGATTTCCGACCTCTGACTGTGACCTTGACCTCGGGTGTAGGAACCCATGTCTTGTGCATAGCATACCTTCATTTTACACGTTTTGTCTTTCTGTGAAGTTCAGTGAAGTTTTCTTTGGTACTTTTCTTAGTAACTGCTGAGACGTATTTTGACCTCCGACCCCAGATTGTTACCTTGACCTTGAGCTTGGGAGTATCATAATTGTGTGCGACATACAATCTCAGTTATGGTTCACCTGTCTGTGAAGTCTAATGAATTTCGCTTTATTAGATTTAAAAATATTGCAGAGGACGATTTGACCTCTGATCCCCGAAAGTGGCCTTGACCTTGAACGTGGGAACCTAAATCTTGTGCGCGACGTACCTTCATATTTTGCTTCATCTTTCTGTGAAACTTCATTAAAATTGCTTAAGTACTTTATAAGTTATCGCTTAGACACGATTTTGGGCACAATTTGTCCTCTGATACGATTTTGGCCTTGACCTTGTGTGTGGGGATCTGAATATGGTGCTCAATACACCTTCTTATTATGTATTATCTTTCTGTGAAGTTTGATCATATTCGCTTCAGTTGTGTTTAAGTTATAGTTGAAATATGGTTATAACGGACGGACGGACGGACAGTGCGATTTTAATATACCGCCCAAAGTTCTTCGGGAAATAAAAAGAAATAAGAACAATGTAAAACAAGACTGTCAACAATTATAGAGAATGGTTCAAGCTAGGATACTGTTTGACATTCATCTTGCAACAAATATATAGATGACCGGGTTTCCATTTTTATTTTTTTAAGAAAAAAAAGAATGAATTAGACGTTTTAGCTACATTCAAGATTATCTAAATTTTTCAATAAAATATCAAGATAACTTCTCGAGCTCGTTCCAGATATTTAGCATACAGTTTGAAATCGATACTTAAATGATCTGGTTATTTTTGAGGAATTTGTAAAACTATGAACTTATCTGACATAGAAATTATAGTGATGCACTTGTTAACAAAATATCGGCACCGTTTTAGGTAGGATCCTTATATTTGATATAAAGCTTCAAATAAATATGGGCGTGGCCTGATTAACTTTTGAGAAAATTAAAATAGAAAGAAGTAAATTAAGATCACAGTGATATGGGACTGAGGCAGTAAATCAAGACCCTGTCAAAAACATCAGAGAATCTATTTGAGCCGCGGCACGAGAAAATCAACAATGTGGTTGTGCGCCCAGCGGAGACTCAGATTAGCCTGGGCATCCGCCCAGTCTGATCAGAGTCTTCGCTGTCCGCATGGATGTAGCTTGGACCCTTAGCTACGCTTTAAACCCTTAACAAAGAGTCTGCTCAGTCTTGAACTGGGCGGTTGCCCAGGCCGACCTGAATCTTCGCTGGGAGTACAACCACTTAGTTGGTTTTCTCGTGTGTCGCGGCTCATTTATGTTAAAATCCTGATATGTATCATATAGTTTGGAATTAGAATTTAAAGTTGATTAAACGTTTGAGGAAATTCCATGGCAATCTGTTGTTGCTGTTTCAATTCTCCACGTGGCTTCAGCGGAACGTATCCATAGTTGAACACACCTGGCATCGTGCCATGGCAATCTGGCTAATTTATGTCCCTTTTAGGCCCGATTTCATGTCGCATTTATAATGCAAATTAAGCCGTATACGACTGTTATCCCCGAGGTAAAATACAAAATGCATTTCACGTGCTACAACTAATTTAAAATACGAACTAAACAGTGTTCTAACTTAGTACGCCGTTAACGGAGGACTAACTTTTTGGTAAACACATTTCAGTCAAAATATGAAGACAATGACTGTCCAAATCTCTAAATATATTCCAATAAAACCTATCATATCAATACCAATTATAAAATACGAGTCATACCAGTCCGATTGCGACAAATTACATGGACGCCCCATGGCAGTCCACTGATGAGGGGGTAGGGGGCGGGGGGGGGGGCGACGGTACTGTGTATAACTTCCAGTGCTGCGCCGTCCTACTGTTTTGGATAATAGTGGGGCAAGGGCCTACTGTGCTTGCAGTAGATGCGGGTAGGGGTTGTTTGGACTTTTTTCTCTCGTCAAAATTTCTCTCCTTTCTCCCTCTCTTTGGGAAACGGCCCGATATAGACTGCAATACTGTCTCAAAGGGCAGTTAAACCCGAAATAACCAACCAACCAAGCAACGGCTGATCGGATTGGCATTGGGTATATGAAGGATTGTGCTTAAATCTTACTGGCATGGATCGTATGGCAACATAATGCGATTCATACCAGTCCGTTTGAGAGCAATCATTTGACCGCTTATGCCAGTCCGCTGAGCGGACTAGCTTGAGTGCGTGTAAAGGATTGTTCTTAAATAACTAGCATGGAAGGAACACAGCACCTCAAAAATTGAAAATTAACAGTGGGAAAATTGAAATTGTCCTTCTTGTCATAAAGCCTGATTTAAGGGTAAGTTACTCAGCTATTTATATTTTGCCTCCCTTCTGAATGCGCACATTTGAAAGGGAAAAATTTGCTCCTCTACGAGCAAATTCTTTCTTTTAAGAGTGGATCTATCTTTGAAGGGTATCATTGCCAAGGAAAGCAAACAGGAAGTCATAATTTTGTTTCCCTTTGTGAAAATGTCCACAATATCATTGAAGTGTAACCATATATCAAAATGTGACCTATAGCAAAGATTTTCATACTGGAAGTGTCCAGAACGGGGTTGTCTGCTGTTATATGGAGCCAGTAATTGATTCGCATGAATAAATACAACGTTGTTTAAATGTTGCTTGTGTCCTGAAATGAAGCTTCAGGGACTGTCTGATAATACAATACAGTTCTCGCTCAAAAACACAAACGGGATCGTTTATAAATATGAAATCAAACTTTTGAGAAAGCACAAATCTGCGTCGCCGTCCATGATTTTTTTCAATCCCTTGACGTCGCATTTGATTGGCTGATAAAAAGACGTTGACAACGCTGACGCTATAAAAACGCAGCAACGGAGTCGCTTGTCAGAACTTGTTCTGCTCCTTGAGGAATCAAGATGTATAGGAAGTATCGTGCGGAGAGAAGAATTTTAGCAGAGGCGGGCGAAGCAATGTACGGCGAAGAACTGAAGGTGGGCGAGCCGAGGTGTGAGCTGAGGTTTTGTGAAGAATCAAAGGCGGGCGAGCTGATGCGGGGAACAAGATTAGAGGCGGGCGAGCCGAGGTGTGGCAGTCAGCTACATTTACAGAATCTGATGCAAAAGATTTCAAGAGTAATGTATCATATGGCTGAAGTACTGGAGTCTAGGAGTGAAAGTGTGGCTACAAGCTGTGAAGATAAAAACCAAGCTATTGCTGTTGCTACTACTGCTGACACTGAAGAAGAAGAGTATGATGACGAGGAAACCAGCCTGTATGGAATGATAAGGCCTTTCTGAGGTCCTTATCTGTGACAAAAAATATACAAAATCAAATAAAAATAATAAAACAAAGAAATAGTAAAAATATGATAACCTCAGCTAATTAACAGGCCCCTTGAGGGCCACCAAATAGTCCAGAAAGAAACCTTTATGAGTTGCTTACTGTTTTGAATTTAAGATTACCAAGGCTTATGCTGTATATATAAAATGTTATAAGGGACGAGTCATTTATTATCAGGGGGGGGTATGTCTCAGCTTTTGAATGGGGGTGGGGGTGGGTGGGCTTCGCCTCCCAGACCCCCAATGACTCCTAAAATTTCATTCTCTTTCTTTCACACTCTAAACTTAAAGATATTAATGGAAATGACACAAAAACCTTGGCCCGCTTCATGTCAAAAAGCAGATCTTTTCATTGATTTGCTAGAAGAACAGTATGAAAATGTCTATAAAAGTATGTTGAGTAGATGATTTTGTTCTCAATTGAATTTAATACCAGCGTTTGTGATATCAGCTCTCCAGGTGCCTTTTCATCAGCAAAACTACTGTGGCTTTTGAGGGCTGCGCCCCCAGACCCCTGCCCAACAGAAGCCCAATTAATATTATTAACAGTTATAATTATTTCGCACGCGACAACATATTTCTGGATGGCCATAAGCAGAAGACAGGGCAAAGAAACGCAGTCAAAGTTTAAACAGACAATGATTAATTAACCGGTTAGAATAAGAAAATATTCTTTGTGTCTCATACAGGCTTTGATTGAGGTTAGTCGGGCAAATAGGTAATATGGTGTGTGTGTGTGTGTGTGTGTGTGTGTGTGTGTGTGTGTGTGTGTGTGTGTGTGAAGGGTAGCTGGGTTGGGGGGGGGGGGGGGGGGGGGGGGGGGTCATGGAATTTTTTGTCACCTATCTCGGGTGAGGGGGGGGGGGTCGGAAAATAATTGTAAACCATATTGTGGGGGGTCGGAAAAAATAATTCTGGTGAGATTGGGGGAGGGCTGTTGAAATTTTTTTTGTAAACCATATGAAAATGTATCCAGCTCCCCCCCCCCACCACACACACACCCAACCCCCAGCCCCACCTCCCTCCACCTGATAATAAATTACTCGTCCCTAAAAGAAAAATCATTCGCGCAAACTTAAACGAAAATGTTAACATGCATTGACGGATGGACGAACGGACAGGCAGATGAACAGACATAAAGACGAAATCTCAATATCGCTCGACAAGTTTTGTATGCCTGGTTCTAAAACTCTTTCCTCAGAAAGTAGTTTCTTTTAAGTGCCAGGAAAAACTTGTAAGTCTAAGTAATCTTCCTTTGAGGTATGTCCATAAGCCTTAAGATTAAGATAAACAGGTATATTTTCAGGGGAAACAACTCCGCCACTTTCCAGTTTGCCTCCCATCTAAGCCGTCCAACTCTTAGATGAAAGAATTTGCTCCTGTAGGAGCAAATTCTTTCCTTTAAGAGTAGACCTTTTTCGAAAGGGTTCCTTCTCTCTAACAAAGTTATATTTAGCTGACGCAGACGTATTGTTCCCAGCGTGGTCATGTTAGGCTTCTCTCCAGCATGCTTCTGATAGATTGGGTTTCTGCCATTTCACAAAGACTAACAACTTTTCTATTCTGACTTCCTGATCGCTTCCCTAGAAAATACTCGCGCTAAGTTCCAGATATTTAATATACAATTCGTAGTCAATATGAAGATAACTCGGTTATTTTTAAGGAATTTTCATAGAAGAAAAAGAGCTCCAATTTTTATTTTTGGATCCCTTCTTGAAAGAGCCACTCTTAAAGGAGCAAATTCTTTCCCTTGATAGTAGCCCCCCTCCCCTCCCCCACTTGAAGGAAGAATTTTGTCGGATAGGAAGTAAATAGAAATTCATATGAGTTGTATGAGGGTTTGCCCATTTACCTTAAACCATTCTGGCTGAAATAATATTTGCAGACCTTACCGAAACAAGCTGTCTGAGCGCATGCGCAGCCGGGCTGATGTTAGTATTTGCAGTACGCATCTAGCGTAAAATCCGTTTTCATGGCTATGTCTCATTGTTTTTGACTTTCCTTAATTTCCAAAATTGAGCAAATGGCTATATGCGCAGTCAAAGACAAAGCTGTACGGATGACTTGCGATTTTACGTCCCTATCAACAGTATTTCAGTTACATAAGAGGATATCGGGGCATAAAAACAGAGTGATAATGAAAGGTTGTGTGCAATGGAACCTTCTTTACGGCTTTAAAGATTTCCGCCTCGAGCAGGTCCACTCAAAGACAATTCGAGTCATCTGTCCCATGTTCCCAAGCTGTATTTCAGACAGTCCATTGACGAGATGATGATGAGAGTGCCAGCCTGCCAGGTAGAAATTAAAATTTGGGCCTGTCTCGAATCCACGACATTTGGTTTAAAATACAAGAAGATTTGAGCCGCGACACGAGAAAACCAACAAAGTGGCTGTGCCCAGCGCAAGCTCAGATCAGCCTGTGCATCCGCTCAGACTGATCAGAGTCTTCGCTGCCCGCATGAAGGTAGATTAGACCCTTAGCTACCCTTTAAGCACTTAGCAAAGAGTCTTAGCGGACTGGGCGGATGCCCAGGCTGATGTGAGTCTGCGATGGGCGCACAACCACTTTGTTGGTTTTCTCGTGTCGCGGCTCATTTAATCTCGGCAAAGACCAGCGGCTTTGTAATGACCAAGAAGCAACTACAAGTAAACCAATAAGAAAAGAGATCGTAACAAAAAAAAATTACATTTCGACATGTAATAACATGGCAAAATCAGACCACATGTGCATCTTGCAGCCTGTTCAGATTTATCTGTTCGTACGATCTGCCCGTGGACCATAGACAATCTGCAAAGAAAAATGTGCAGCTAATGATCAGTTCGCAAAAATGTTCTGGCATATTTGAGAAAATCTCTATATGCAAACGGCCTAAGCTTGTTTCTTACGCACCACCACTCGTTTCAAAGTCAACGCTTCAGTCTAAAGCCTTGTACCAGTTTATTTATTTTTCAAAATTCTTTAAATGCAAAAAAAATGGTTGTAAACACAATAGACCTAGATCGGATTCCGCATACTGTAGTATCTGCTGTTCGCAAAGGTCCAAATTATGGAGCATTTGGCATTAGTAAATTTTAAAATAACAAAACAGCTTATCTAAAGGATTTATCTATGGGCACCTTTCTCGAATCGAAGGATAAGGCAGCGAAAGGAGAGGGATGGTCTTCGCCTTTTACACGCTCTGCCCTATATACAGTGGGCCTCTAACCCCAACTGCACCTGCGGCCAATAGGCTGTGGAAAATCTTTACATTTTCTTTTATTTCACGTAGTACATAGAGATTATTACATGGGTTTTTCGTTATACCACCCGATTTATCATCCCGAGACTCCAATATCGGACCGAGGGCGTTTAGGAGTGGATCTATCTTTGAAGGGTCTCATTGCCAAGGAAAGTGAATAGGAAGTCACAAAAGGTGTTTCCCTTTGCGAAAATGTCCACAATGTCATTAAAGTGTAACCATATGTCTGAATGTGACCTATAGCAAAGATTTTCAAACTGGAAACATCCAAAACGGGGTTGTCTGCTGTTATTTGGACCCAGTAATTGACTCGCATTAATAAATACAACGTTGTTTAAATGTTGCTTGTGTCCTGAAATATAACATTAGGGACATTCTGATAATTCAACACAGCTCTCGCTCAAAAAAACAAACGGAATCGTTTATAAATATGAAATCAAACTTTTTGAGAAAGCACAAATCTGCGTCGCCATCTATGATTATTTTTCAATCCTCTGACGTCGCATTTGGTTGGCTGATAAAAAGACGTTGACAACGCTGACGCTATAAAAACGCAGCAACGGAGTCGCTTGTCAGAACTTGTTCTGCTCCTTGAGGAATCAAGATGTATAAGAAGTATCGTGCGGAGAGAAGAATTTTAGCAGATGCGGGCGAAGCAATGTACGGCGAAGAAGTGAAGGTGGGCGAGCCGAGGTGTGGGCTGAGGTTTTGTGAAGAATCAAAGGCGGGCGAGCTGATGCGGGGTACAAGATTAGAGGCGGGCGAGCCGAGGTGTGGCAGTCAGCTACATTTACAGAATTTGATGCAAAAGATTTCAAGAGTAATGTATCATATGGCTGAAGTACTGGAGTCTAGGAGTGAAAGTGTGGCTACAAGCAGTGAAGATAAGAACCAAGCTATTGCTGTTGCTACTACTGCTGAAACTGAAGAAGAAGAGTATGATGACGAGGAAACCAGCCTCTATGGAATGATTAGGCCTTTTTGAGGCCCTCATCTGTGAAAAAAATATTCAAAAAAAACGAATAAAAATAACAAAATAAAGAAATAGTAAAAATATAATAAACCTCAGCTAATCAACAGGCCCTTGTCGGGCCACCAAATAATCCAGAAAGAAACCTTATGAGTTGCTTACTTTTTTTTAATTAAGTTTACCAAAGCTTACGCTTTTCCTCTGCTAAAATCCAAGCATATATGAAAAGAGCACAAGAAAGCTTAACTTACTTATACATGTCTGCACGAATGGAATGACTGTCAAACAGACATAAAGTCGAAAGTTATACCCCCTGGACATTACTTGGTATGCCGGGTGAAAGAATTATTTCCTCAGAGAGAAGCCCCCTTTTAGGGAGAGGCAACAGCTTGTAAATCTCAGTAATCTTCCTTGGAGGTATATCCACATGCCTTAAGATAAACTGGTATATTTTCAGGCGAAACAACTTCGTCACTTTCTTGTTTGCCTCCCTTTTAAACGCGGTCAACCCTTAAATGGAAGAATTTGCTCCTCTAGGAGCAAATTCTTTAAGAGTAGACCCCTTTTTGGAAGGCTTCGTCTCTCTGACAAAGTTATGCTTAGCTAACGCAAACATTTTCTCTTCGTCCTAAAAGTTTGATAAGTTGTTCCTTGAATGTAAGTAAGGCTTCTCTCCAGCATGCTCTGCAAGTAAGGTGAATAGGTATATTTTCAGGGGAAGCGACTCTGCCACTTTCATGTTTGCTTCCATTGTAAACGAGGTCAACACTTAAAGGAAGAATTTGCTTCCCCAGGAGCAATTTTCTTTTCTTTAAAAGTTGACCCCTTCTTGAAAGGTTTTCGTCTCTCTGACAAAGTCATGCTTAGCTGACGCCAGTTTATTTAGTTTGATAAGTTGTTCCTTGCGTGGCTATGTAAGGCTTCTCCCCCAGCATGTTCTTGCGTGGCTATGTAAGGCTTCTCCCCCAACATGTTCTTGCGTGGCTATGTAAGGCTTCTCCCCCAACATGTTCTTGCGTGGCTATGTAAGGCTTCTCCCCCAACATGTTCTTGCGTGGCTATGTAAGGCTTCTCCCCCAACATGTTCTTGCGTGGCTATGTAAGGCTTCTCCCCCAACATGTTCTTGCGTGGCTATGTAAGGCTTCTCCCCCAACATGTTCTTGCGTGGCTATGTAAGGCTTCTTCCCAGCATGGTTTTGCTCGGCTATGTAAGGCTTCTTTCCAGCATGTTCGGCGAGTAACCTGAGAGACAAATAGAATCTTTAAGCCTCGCATTAAACTAAATAATCTGAAAACTAGCCTGAGATTTCCTTGCCTCGGTCTAAAGCCCATCATTGATTATTTTTCTCATCCATTATATTTTACATGGGCAACTTTTTTTCTCAGCCCCGTATAATCTACCTGTAAACGACGATATCGCGTGAGCTTGAAATAGCATTAAATTAGATAGGACATTGACAGTTTTTCTCTTTTTTGTCTTCCCTGAATAAAAAATGAAAAATGTTGTGTTAGGTCAATATAGTGCACTTTTTTAGCTGCACATAGATATTTTTTTCAAACTTTTAAGTTTAAATTTAATGCAGTCATTTTTGCTCTGATTGATATGGCCATCATTTCCTAATAGTATATAGGGAAAATAGAGAAAATGAGCAAAAAGTTACTCAGTTTTCTACGTTTTTCTTAAAGCACGGATCTTAATACAAAATTGTTGTGTTATCCTAGTATTCTACACTATCTTACAAATCTTTTGATATATTTTGTAGGAAAATCAAAGAAATATTAGTTCGGTCATTTTTAACAAACTTAATACTACCCTACATCCAAAAACTGAATTTTCAGTACCGCGCGTGACTATATCGAGGTGAGGAGAATTGTTGGGGACGATAGAACAGAGTATTCATTGAAAACCTTACCTTCTTGTTGAAGCCGTCCTTATAGACTTCAAGACAATTTTTTATTAAGAGTTCTGATATGTTTGTTAATTTCACTTTGTGCATGCATTTAAACAATATCATCAGACCTTTTTCTTGACACTGCAGAAATCAACGTAGGAACCTTTAGGGCCGTGGCGCGCCATGTTTATCCCAAATATCCCGACAAATCAAACGTTTAGGAATGGAATCGTCCAGCCATATCCATTTTCCTGCAAGGGGATGTTTTCAAGATATATGGGTAAATCTCAATGTTTTTCTGCACGTTTTGCAAAGGGAAACAACTTTCATCATATCTCAAAATATCTTCGTTGCTTCCATGGATGAAAAAGCCTCTCTACTCATGAAGGAAAGAATTGACTTCTCTGAAAGCAAAGACTTTGTTCCTGTAGGAGCAAATTCTTTCCTTTTAGAGTTGACTCCTATTGAGAAGGGAGGCAAACCTGTGAATGATTAAGTTGTTTTCCATGAAAGTGTACCTATTCACCGTAAATTATTGTTATGTAAAGCTATGCGGACCGAAATAGGACTACGTTATTTCCGTGGACATTCAGTCCGGATCTTTAGGGTAAGTATCATGAAGGCACGACAAAAAGCCATTGTTACCGTTACGATCATACGTACACGAGGCATCATTTTCCTCTCGCGAGAACGGACGAAAAGCCAGTTTCGATAAACAGGGTCATTTCTGCATCAGGGGTAATAGATACAGTTTAAATGAAAATATTTACATTATCACTGCAAAGCTCTCTGTAAACCCAATTAAGTGATGCTTGAGTCAATGTTTTTACAGGTCAATAATTACATTGTGTCACGCGCTTCAGAGTGACAGCTCATCCCACTAAATAGCACGTGAAATCTTCAACATGCCATGTACTTGAATGGCTAGTAAACATTGAGTGACAGCTCACTACGCCTACTTGCACGTGCAATCTACAACAGGAGGTGGAATTTACTGGTAGGCAGTGACAATGCGGCTGTTCCAAACTATTGTAAAATTCGGCCGGTAATGTTTTTAAAACGATTCTTATATATGTATTTCTTATTTTTGTTTATTTTTTTATTGATCAAAAGCATCGTTTAATAATATAAATATAAGGAATGAATGTTATTTTTTGAACGTTTACTGAAGTATAAACTACATCGGGTCACGAGCAAACTTTACGTAAACCCCTTCGGGGTTCACTTACTTTGCTCGTGACCCGATGTAGTTTATACTTCAGTAAACGTTAAAAAAATAACATTCATTCCTTAAGTGGCCAAAAGCCCCCAAACCACAAGTCCGAACCCGCAAGCTATCCAATTACCGGTAATTCAACGAGAATGAAAATCCGGCATCCGAAAGCATTAGGGGCGGATCCGGGAATTTTGGAAAGGGGTTGAAATTAACTGAGAATGGTATAACTTTTGCAATTTGACCATTTTTTTTTTGTGAAATTCCCTATGAAAATGAAATAATTCAGGCTGAAGAGGGGGTTCGTTAACCCCCCACCACCGAACCCCCTCTGGATCCGCCACTGAGCATCACCAGGCCGCGGCCAAGGCTACCAAATCGGAAACAAGTCTAGATACGGCCACACTGCAGGGACCAACGAAACCACGGTGTCGCCCCATAAACCCTCCAACTGCCGATACAAGTTTCATTTTATGATAACCCTGTGCCAACAGTCCACGGGCAAACAGCTTCCCTCTATCTACCGTTGAAAGCTCGATATCCAAAACAGGCCCCAGTCGAGAGACCCAAACCCCGCATGCAGGCGCCGAAGGAACACAGCATCTCAAAAATTGAAAGTTAACAGTGGGAAAATTGAAGTTGTCCGTCTTGTCATAAAGCCTAGTTTAAGGGTAAGTTACTCAGATATTTTTGTCTCCCTTCTGAATGCGGCCAATTCTAAAGGGAAGAATTTGTGTAACGTGGGCCGACCTGCAAACAAACCCCGTCAGTGGAAAAGCATGCTCACCCACCAAGGGCGGTTTATTTGCTTATATACCCCAACATTTACTCGATCACAAACTACCGAGTTTGTAATTTGCATATCTATTTATATCCGTGACCTTATACCGTCACATTACTTCCCCCTCCGAGAAGTCTCGTCCCGAGACTTGGCCTGGGAATGACATGGGTAAGGCAACTCCGGTCTGGCAGTTGACCTTACCCTCCACACTGGCCACCAAATGTAACGTGGGCCGACCTGAAACAAACCCCGTCAGTGGAAAAGCATGCTCACCCACCAAGTGCGGTTTATTTGCTTATATACCCCAACATTTACTCGATCACAAACTACCGAGTTTGTAATTTGCATATCTATTTATATCCGTGACCTTATACCGTCACATTTGTATTCCTCCTTTTAGAAATGGATCCATTTTTGAAGGGTATCATTGCCAAGGAAAGCAAATAGGAAGTCACAAAAGTTGTTCCCCTTTTTGAAAATGTACACAATGTCATTGAAGTGTAACCATATATCTGAATGTGACCTATAGCAAAGATTTTCATGCTGGAAGTATCCAAAACGGGGTTGTCTGCTGTTACATGGAACCAGTAATTGATTCGCATTAATAAATACAAAGTTCTTTAGATGTTGTTTGTGTTCTAAAATGAAGTTTCAGGGACTGCATGTCTGATAATTCAACACAGTTCTCGCTCAAAAACACAAATGAAATTGATTATAAATATGAAATCAAAGTTTTTGAGAAAGCACAAAACTGCGTTGCCGTCCATGATTTTATTTTCAATCCCTTGACGTCGCATTTGATTGGCTGATAAAAAGACGTTGACAACGCTGACGCTATAAAAACGCAGCAACGGAGTCGCTTGTCAGAACTTGTTCTGCTTCTTGAGGAATCAAGATGTATAAGAAGTTTCGTACGGAGAGGAGGATTTTAGCAGGGGCGGGCGAAGCAATGTACGGCGAAGAAGTGAAGGTGGGCGAGCCGAGGTGTGAGCTGAGGTTTTGTGACGAATCAAAGGCGGGCGAGCTGATGCTGGGTACAAGATTAGAGGCGGGCGAGCCGAGGTGTGGCAGTCAGCTACATTTACAGAATCTGATGCAAAAGATTTCAAGAGTAATGTATCATATGGCTGAAGTACTGGAGTCTAGGAGTGAAAGTGTGGCTACAAGCAGTGAAGATAAAAACCAAGCTATTGCTGTTGCTACTACTGCTGACACTGGAGAAGAAGAGTATGATGACGAGGAAACCAGCCTGTATGGAATGATAAGGCCTTTCTGAGGCCCTTACCTGTGACAAAAAATATACAAAAAAAGCAAATAAAAATAATAAAACAAAGAAATAGTAAAAATATGATAACCTCAGCTAATCAACAGGCCCCTTGAGGGCCACCAAATAGTCCAGAAAGAAACCTTTATGAGTTGCTTACTGTTTTGAATTTAAGATTACCAAGGCTTTTGCTGTATATATAAAATGTTATGAGGGACGAGTCATTTATTATCAGGTGGGGGGGGTACATTTAGGGGGGGGGGTCAGAATTGTTTTGGTGATGTACTGCGGGGAGAGGGGAGGGGGCTGGATCGGAAATCAGTAAACCTCGGAGCGGGGAGGGGGGGTCATATATTTCATTAGGCATAGGGGGGTCAGAATTCTTCCATCAGTCTTCTGTTTTAAAAATGTCTCTGCTTCTGAGTGAGGGGGTGGGGGGTCGCCTCCCAGACTCCCCCATGGCTCCTTAAATTTCAGTCTCTGTCTTTCACACTCAAAACTTAAAGATATTTATGGAAATGACACAAAATACTTGGCCCGCGTCATGTCAAAAAGCAGATATTTTCATTGATTTGCCAGAAGAACAATATGAAAATGTCTATAAAATCATGTTGAGTAGATGATTTTGTTCTCAATTAAATTTAATACCTGCGTTTGTGATATCAGCTCTCCAGATTTTTGTAAGAGGTAGATTTAAGGGGTTCCTATTATTGTAGCAACTTGAAATTTTGTACTGAGGGTTTATATCTATACCAAACAAAAAAAGAAACGCACAAAGGAATATTTTTGTATTTTCTTGGAAATAACAAATAGTTTAACAAATAATTCATACAGTGTTACAGGTAGACAATCGGACTGTTCAACCCGAAAATTTCATTTAATTGTGTCAATTCGGTCCTCTGTGACGCGTCTCTGAACAAGACAGGAGTCAGTTTTCAATGTCACAGTTTTCAATAAGAGGCCATTGTCAGCGATTTCATTAATGCATATTTTCATGCATATGGAAGGTACAGGTACTCATCTACGCAATGATGAAGTCTGAGCAAGATTTGTTCAGAAAAACGGGGTTTAGACATTTTCTAATCATGCTATAAAAGGTAAATTAAACGGGAAAACCTTACTGTGTGCGTTTCTTTTTTTTTTTTGTTTGGTGTATACGTACATGTACAACAGGAATACACAATCGGGGTATGATAATCCATATGTCACAGAAACAAGTCAATGAGGTTCCATCCAAGTGCGCACAAAGGCAAGAAGCCATACAACAATTCTACGAAAATTTCAGGAGGAAACTTCCAAAACAAACATTTAATTCCCTAAAATTTTAAAGGGAGATATCTCAACCTCTTTGTTCTCTCTTTAACTATTCTTTACACACTTGCACCGTTCCCAGTTCTTGGAAAGAAGGTAATGTCTGTCCGGTTCCTAAAAAGGGCGATGAGTCTCAGCTTAGCAACTACCGACCTATATGTCTTCTCAACTCTGAAGACAAAGTCTTTGAACGATTAATTTTCAAACATCTATTTAATCATCTTCGTGACAATAATGTTCTTACCTCTTTGCAATCTGGTTTTATACCTGGTGACTCTACAGTCAATCAGTTAACCTTTCTATACAATACTTTCTGCCGAGCCCTAGATGACGGAAAAGAGGTCAGAGTCGTCTTCTGCGACATCAGCAAGGCGTTTGACCGTGTTTGGCATGCTGGTCTAATTCATAAGCTCGAGGCCGCTGGTGTCTCGGGTTGCCTCCTTGATTGGTTTAAAAGCTATATTTCTGATAGAAAACAGCGTGTTGTTTTGCCTGGGGCCCATTCCGACTGGACCAATATAAGAGCTGGAGTCCCTCAGGGCTCGATTCTTGGTCCCCTCCTATTCTTAGTTTATATTAACGATATTGTTAACGATATTGGCTCCAACATTCGCTTATTTGCGGATGACACTAGTCTTTACTTAATTGTGGATAACCCTTTAAGATCTGCAGAACTTATCAACACAGACCTCAGAAAAATTTCACTGTGGGCCAATACCTGGCTTGTTACTTTTAACCCAGCTAAAACTGAATCTTTACTGATCTCTCGCAAACTCATTAAACCTGACCACCCTCCATTATACATGCAAAACCAACAAATAGCAGAAGTAGAAACTCATAAACATCTAGGACTTTATCTTTCAAGCGACTGTTCTTGGCATCAGCATATTAAGTATGTCACCGACAAAGCGTGGGGGAGAATAAACATCATGAGGAAGCTCAAATTTAGACTTGATAGAAAATCTTTAGAAATAATTTACACCTCTTTCATACGACCTATACTAGAATACGGAGACGTTGTCTGGGATAATTGCACCCAATATGAAAAAGAAGAACTTCAAAAGATACAAACTGAAGCAGCTAGAATAGCGACAGGCACAACGAAACTCATTTCTATTAACTCTCTCTATACTGAAATCAAATGGGACTCACTGGAAAAAAGAAGAAATATCACAAATTAACATTATTTTTCAAAATGAAAACTAATCTGACTCCCTTCTATCTTTCATCTCTAGTACCCCAAAATGTTGGTAGCCTATCTCAGTACAACTTACGAAACGCTGATAACTTGTATACCATAAACTCAAGAACAAATCAATATTTTCTCTCATTTTTGCCTTCTGTTGTTAGAGACTGGAACGACCTACCTGCTGAGGCCAGACAACTTGAGACAGTTAACTCCTTTAAAAATTTTCTCAACAGGAATAGATCGTACGTCCCTAGACACTATTATACTGGTAAAAGGAAACAACAAGTCTTACATACTCGCCTGAGAACAAACTGTAGCGCACTTAACCATGATCTGTACTTGAAAAACATAACCGACTCACCTCTATGCCGCTGCGGCAGTATTGAAAGCACTTACCATTTTTTCTTGCAATGCCGATACTATCTGCCCCAACGAACCGAACTAGTAACCGCCGTATCACAGTACCACACTATCACTTTAGACCTATTGCTCTACGGTAATGCTTCTGCTTCTCTTTCACACGAAACAAACTCTATTATATTTCGGACAGTACAAAAGTATATAACAGACACCAAGCGATTCACTTAAAAATACTAACAAACAACAGCGAAACTGCCATGCATCTTGATAAACTGTCAACCCTACCCGGTGCACGTCCCCACACCCTTCAGCCTTCTCCCCCAATGGAATTATCGTAAGAAACTCCGAACCGAAACTTAAGAGCAATACATCTCTTACCTTCAAAAATAATTTTGCTTTGTCTTCTACGTTATTGTTAGTTTTCTAATTACTAGATCTATTTGTTACCTGTATTTTCCATTTCTATGCTTTTCTTTAAATCGTGTTTAATTAGAAAAATGTGCTCGGAAGTAGCCAATTAGTGTGCTTAATTTTGAGTTTGAGAATGTACTCAAGTTTTATAACCTCGGGCCATACCTTTTTCTTGACACTGCAGAAATGAATGTAGGAAGCCTTTAGAACCATGGCGCGCCGTGTTTATTCCAAATATCCCGAAAAATCAAATGTTTAGGAATGGAATCGTCCACCCATATCCATTTTTCTGCAAGGGGGAGTTTTTAAGGTGTATGGGTACATCTCAATGTTTTTTGTGCCAGTTTTGCAAAGGGAAACAACTTTCATCATATCTCAAAATATCTTCGTTGCTTCCATGGATGGTAAAGCCTCTCTACTCATGAAGGTAAGAATTGACTCCATACAAAGCAAAGACTTTGCTCCTGCAGAAGCAAATTCTTTTCTTTAAGAGTTGACTCCTTTTGAGAAGGGAGGCAAACCTGTGAATGATAAAGTTGTTTTCCATGAAAGTGTACCCATTCACTGTACATATTGTTATGTAGAGCTGTGTTGACGAAAATAGGACTACGTTATTTCCGTGGACATTCAGTCCGGATCCTTAGGGTAAGTATGATGAAGGCATTGTTACCGTTACGACAATAGGTACACGAGGCATCACAATCGGAACACCGCTCGGCCAATTCCGTGAATTCACGGAATTGGCCGAGCGTGCTCCGATTGGAGGCATCATTTACCTCTCGCGAGAACGGACGAAAAGCCAGTTTCGTTAAACACGGTCAATTCTGCATCAGGGGTAAAAGATACAGTTTAAATGAAAGTGGCCAAAAGCACCAAAACCACAAGTCTGAACCCGCAAGGTATCCAAACACCGACAATTCAGCGAGAATGAAAATCCGGAACCCGAAAGCATCACCAGGCCGCGGTCAAATCAGAAACAAATCCAGAAACGGCCACACTGCAGGGACCAACGATGCCACGGTGTCTCCCATAAAACCTTCCAACTGCCGATACGAGTTTTATTTTGTAATAATCCTGTGTTAACAGTCCACGGGCGAGCAGCTTCCCTCTATAAACCGTTGAAAGCTCGATGTCCACAACAGGCTTCAGCACAGTGGACCAGTCGAAAGATCCAAAACCCGCACGCAGGCGCCGAAGGAACATATCAACTAACAAGAGCTCCGCTGAGCGGGGCAATATACGCCCGTTGGAGCTTAAAGTTGGAAAGACAACAAGAGATGACAGAAATTTTGTCAGTAGCTTAAATCTTCAATAATAAGGCAGATATAAAACTACAAAACGAACGAAGCTTAGTATGAAATTCCTAGAAAAATAACAAAGGGGCATAATTCCATCAGAACTGAAAGTAGGGTCATGGTTCTTGTTCTCTGTATATCGTCCGATATTTGTACAAACTTTCATAGAGAAATCTTAAATGGTTTTCAAGATATGGAGCGGACTCGAAATTACTATATGAAAAATACAAAGGTGCATAATTCCGTCAAAACTGGAAGTAGGATTATGGTTCTTTTTCTCTGTACATTGTCTGATGATGCTTCATATTTGTATTAACTTCTATGAAGAAATCTTATACAGTTTTTGAAATATGGAGCGAATAAATAATGTTACCTTTTGAACTTTGACCTCTAAGTGTGACCTTGACCTTAGTTGGACATTGTTGAAATACAAGTTCTGCAAGTTGCCTCGATAAGGTGAACATTGTACTCAAGTTTCAAAAAATCTTTCAAGAGGTTAAGGAGATATGGAGTGGAAACAAATTTAATACAAAATTACAATACGAAAAATAGAAGGGCGTAATTTTGTTAAAAGTGAAAGTAGGGTTATGGTTCTTTTTCCCTGCACATCACCTGATGGTGCTTTATAATTATACAAAGTTTCATAAAGAAATCTTTTCGAGATATGGAGCGGACACGAAGTTTATGTGAAATTACTATTATATGAAAAATACAAAGGGATATAATGCCATCAAAACAGAATAGAGTTATGGTTCTTTTTCTCCCCACATCGTTTGATGGTGCTTTATACTTTCATGAAAAAATCTTAAACGGTTTTCGAGATACAATGCTTATATGAAATTACTATATGAAAAATACAAGGGATGTAATTCCGTCAAAAATGAAAATAGGGTTATTGTTCTTTTTCTCTGCACATCGTCTGATGGTGCTTTATATTTGTACAAACTTTCATGAAGAAATCTTAACCAGTTTTCAAGATATGGAGCGGACACGAAATTTTACCCTTTGACCATTGACCTCTAAGTGTGACCTTGACCTTTTTCAGACATCATTGAAGTATTAGTTCTGCACATCGCCTCGATAAGGGGAACATTTGACCCAAGTTTCAACAAAATCTTTCAAGGGGTTAAGGAGATATGGAGCGGACACGAAAAGTTAACGGACAGACGGACAGACAGACAGACAAACAGACAGACAGACAGACGGACGGACAGACAGACGGACGGACAGACAGACGGACGGACGGACGGACGGACGGAGGTCGCGACATAATACGACCCGTCTTTGACGGGCGTATATAAATTGAAAGTTAAAAGTGGGAAAATTGATATTGTCCTTCTTGTCATAAAGTCTAGTTTAAGGGTAAGTTACTCAGCTAGTAATATTTTTGCCTCCCTTCTGAATGCGGCCAATTCTAAAGGAATGAATTTGCTCCTCTAGGAGCAAATTCTTTATTTTAGGAGTGGATCCATTTTTGAAGGGTATCATTGCCAAGGGAAGCAAAAATGAAGTCACAAAAGTTGTTTCCCTTTGTGAAAATGTCCACAATGTCATTGAAGTGTAACCATATATCTGAATATGACCTATAGCAAAGATTTTCATGCTGGAAGTATCCAAAACGAGGTGGTCTGCTGTTACATGGAACCAGTAATTGGTTCGCATGAATAAATACAACGTTGTTTCAATGTTGTTTGTGTCCTGAAATGAAGTTTCAGGGACTGTCTGATAATACAACACAGTTCTCGCTCAAAAACACAAATGAAATCGCTTATAAATATGGAATCAAATTTTTTTTAAAAGCACAAATCTGCGTCGCCGTCCATGATTTTTTTCAATCCCCTGACGTCGCATTTGATTGGCTGATAAAAAGACGTTGACAACGCTGACGCTATAAATACGCAGCAACAGAGTCGCTTGTCAGAACTTGTTCTGCTCCTTGAAGAGTCAAGATGTATAAGAAGTATCGTGCGGAGAGAAGAATTTTAGCAGAGGCCGGCGAAGCAATGTACGGCGAAGAACTGAAGGTGGGCGAGCCGAGGTGTGAGCTGAGGTCTGGTGAAGAATCAAAGGCGGGCGAGCTGATGCGGGGTAGAATATCAGAGGCAGGCGAGCCGAGATGTGGCAGTCAGCTACATTTACAGAATCTGATGCAAAAGATTTCAAGAGTAATGTATCATATGGCTGAAGTACTGGAGTCTAGGAGTGAAAGTGTGGCTACAAGCAGTGAAGATAAAAACCAAGCTATTGCTGTTGCTACTCCTGCTGACACTGAAGAAGAAGAGTATGATGACGAGGAAACCAGCCTGTATGGAATGATAAGGCCTTTCTGAGGTCCTTACCTGTGACAAAAATATACAAAAAAAAAAAAAAAAAAAAAAATAAAACAAAGAAATAGTAAAAATATGATAACCTCAGCAAATCAACAGGCCCCTTGAGGGCCACCAAATAGTCCAGAAAGAAACCTTTATGAGTTGCTTACTGTTTTGAATTTAAGATTACCAAAGCTTATTCTGTATATATAAAATGTTATAAGGGACGAGTCATTTATTATCATGTGGGGGGGGGGGGTGCGGGTACATTTAGGGGGGGTCAGAATTTTTTTGGTGATGTACTGGGGGGCCTGGATAGGAAATCAGTAAACCTCGGAGCAGGGGAGGGGTCATATATTTCATTAGGCATATGGGGGGTAGAATTCTTCCATCAGTCTTTTTTTTTAAATGTCTCAGCTTCTGAGGGGGGGGGGGGTCGCCTCCCAGACTCCCCCATGATTCCTAAAATTTCAGTCTCTTTCTTTCACACTCAAAACTTAAAGATATTTATGGAAATGACACAAAATCCTTGGCCCGCGTCATGTCAAAAAAAAACAGATCTTTTCATTGATTTGCTAGAAGAACAGTATGAAAATGTCTATAAAATCATGTTGAGTAGATGATTTTGTTCTCAATTAAATTTAATACCTGCGTTAGTGATATCAGCTCTCCATGTGCCTTTTCATCAGCAAAACTACTGTGGCTTTTGAGGGCTGCGCCCCCAGACCCCTGCGGGGTCGGAAAAATAATTCTGGTGAGATTGGATGAGGGGGGGGGGGGGTGTCGGAAAGATTGGAGGAGGGGTGTCGGAAATTTTTTTGTGATCCAAATGAAAATGTACCCAGCCTCCTCCCCCCCCCCGCCCCCCATCCCTCCCCCTCACCACCTCACCTGATAATAAATGACTTGTTCCTAAAAGAACAATCATTCACGCAAACTTAAACGAAAATGTTAACAGGCATTGACGGATGGACGAACGGATAGGCAGATGAACAGACATAAAGACGAAAACTCAATACCCCTCGACAAGTTTTGTATGCCTGGTTCTAAAACTCTTTCCTCAGAAAGTAGTTTCTCTTTAATAAGAGGAAAAACTTGTACGTCTAAGTAATCTTCCTTTGGGGTATATCCATAAGCCTTAAGATAAACAGGTATATTTTCAGGGGAAACAACTCCGCCACTTTCCTGTTTGCCTCCCATCTAAACGGTTCAACTCTTAGATGAAAGAATTTGCTCCTGTAGGGCCAAATTCTTTCCTTTAAGAGTAGACCCCTTTTTAAAGGGTTTCGTCTCTCTGACAAAGTTATTCTTAGTGATGCAGACATATTTTTTTCTTTTCTAAAAAGTTTGGTAGGTTGTTCCCAGCTTGGTCATGTAAGGCTTCTCTCCAGCATGCTCCTGATAGGTTGGTTTTCTGCCATTTTACAAAGACTACCGACTTTTCTATTCTGACTTCCTGATCGCTTCCCTAGAAAATACTTGCGCTAAGTTCCAGATATTTAATATACAATTCGGAGTCAATATGAAGATAACTCGGTTAAATTTTAAGGAATTTTCATACAAAAAGAAAAGAAAGAAAGAAAGGCATTTTTACAATATGTAACAAATGCCCCGAAGGCCCTTACACCGACCCTTGGTTGTGACCTTGACTATGGGCGTGGAGCCTGAGTCTTGCACATGACAAAGGTTCTCATTTTGCTTTACATTTCTGTGACATTCAAAAGCACTTCAGAAGTTGAAGAGTATTCATGGGGACGTGATTCAACCACTTACCAACGTTTTGTTGTGTCCTTGACACTAGGTGTGAGACCTAATGGGGTCATTATGCTTTACCTTTTTATGAATTTGATCATATTCACTTGAGGTTTTTTTCCTGGTCACAAAGACAGAATTTGATCTTTGAGCCCTTACTGTGACCTTGACCTTGAGTTATTGAGCCTACATCTTAAGCATGACATACTTTCTCATTATGTTTTACCTGTCTGTGGCATTTGATGAAATTCGCTTAAGCTGTTTTCGAGTAAGTATACAAAAATCTGATGTCTGACCGCTGAATGTGACCTTGACCTTGGGCATGGGTTATTGAGCCTACATCTTAAGCATGGCATGCTTTCTCTTTATGTTTTACCTGTCTGTGGCATTTGATGAAATTCGCTTAAGCTGTTTTCGAGTAAGTATACAAAAATCTGATATCTGACCGCTGAATGTGACCTTGACCTTGGGCATGGGACCCCAAATCTTGCAAATACCGTTTTATCATGCTCTACCTTTCTGTGAAGTCCGATGAAATTCACTTCAGCTGTTTCGAGTCAGTTACAAGATATAATTTGACATCTGAGTCTTGACTATGACCCTGACCTTGTGCAAGAGAATTCGGTTTAAAATTTACGTCTTCAGAATTTCAAAAAATGTCACGCCCAAGCGATATCGTATTGAGAATTCGAAGACTAGAGGGCAAACAGTGTAGATTCAGATGAGGTGGCTCATGATGAGCCACCTCATCTGGATCTATACTGTTTGCCAATTCGACAATTTTAATTTTTGCGCTTTAAAGGTTAAGGCATACCATCTCAATAACTTTTACCTTTTCGTGAATTTTAATCAAATTTGCAAAGTTTAGTTATTTAGGACAAACGCCTTGATTTCCGACCTCTGACTGTGACCTTGACCTCGGGTGTAGGAACCCATGTCTTGTGCATAGCATACCTTCATTTTACACGTTTTGTCTTTCTGTGAAGTTCAGTGAAGTTTTCTTTGGTACTTTTCTTAGTAACTGCTGAGACGTATTTTGACCTCCGACCCCAGATTGTTACCTTGACCTTGAGCTTGGGAGTATCATAATTGTGTGCGACATACAATCTCAGTTATGGTTCACCTGTCTGTGAAGTCTAATGAATTTCGCTTTATTAGATTTAAAAATATTGCAGAGGACGATTTGACCTCTGATCCCCGAAAGTGGCCTTGACCTTGAACGTGGGAACCTAAATCTTGTGCGCGACGTACCTTCATATTTTGCTTCATCTTTCTGTGAAACTTCATTAAAATTGCTTAAGTACTTTATAAGTTATCGCTTAGACACGATTTTGGGCACAATTTGTCCTCTGATACGATTTTGGCCTTGACCTTGTGTGTGGGGATCTGAATATGGTGCTCAATACTCCTTCTTATTATGTATTATCTTTCTGTGAAGTTTGATCATATTCGCTTCAGTTGTGTTTAAGTTATAGTTGAAATATGGTTATAACGGACGGACGGACGGACAGTGCGATTTTAATATACCGCCCAAAGTTCTTCGGGAAATAAAAAGAAATAAGAACAATGTAAAACAAGACTGTCAACAATTATAGAGAATGGTTCAAGCTAGGATACTGTTTGACATTCATCTTGCAACAAATATATAGATGACCGGGTTTCCATTTTTATTTTTTTAAGAAAAAAAAGAATGAATTAGACGTTTTAGCTACATTCAAGATTATCTAAATTTTTCAATAAAATATCAAGATAACTTCTCGAGCTCGTTCCAGATATTTAGCATACAGTTTGAAATCGATACTTAAATGATCTGGTTATTTTTGAGGAATTTGTAAAACTATGAACTTATCTGACATAGAAATTATAGTGATGCACTTGTTAACAAAATATCGGCACCGTTTTAGGTAGGATCCTTATATTTGATATAAAGCTTCAAATAAATATGGGCGTGGCCTGATTAACTTTTGAGAAAATCAAAATAGAAAGAAGTAAAACAAAATCACAGTAATATGGGACTGAGGCAGTAAATCAAGGCCCTGTCAAAAATATCAGAGAATCTATTAATGTTAAAATCCTGATATGTATCATATAGTTTGGAATTAGAATCTAAAGCTGATTAAACGTTTGAGGAAATTCCATGGCAATCTGTTGTTGCTGTTTCAATTCTCCAGGTGACTTCAGCGGAACGTATCCATAGTTGAACACACCTGGCATCGTGCCGTGGCAATCTGGCTGATTTCTGTCCCTTTTAGACATAAACATTTTTAAGTTTGTAGATCATTGTTTCCACAGACATTCTGCCAGATCATTTAGGATACGTATCATAAAAGCATGGCGAAAAGCCGTATTCATGAAACATAGTCAATTCCGCATCTTGCTTTCTTAGTTAAAGATATGTATACAATTACAGGAGCTTGAAGTTTTAGCTTAGAAACGTTTCTAAGTCTTGTCATCCAAATGGTCCAATACTAACACTGTACAATATTATCTATAGGAACTTTCCAATATTTGACATTTTGAGGTGTTTCACGGTCTAAACTTCAAGCGTATGTGCATACAACGTAAGGGGAAGCAACTTTACCATTTACATTTTTACCTCCCTTATCAGTGGAGTCAACTTCTAAAGGAAAGAATTTGCTCCTGTAGAATTAAAAACACCACAGAGTCTAATTCATCTGCCTCATACTTAGATTGTTATCTCTAAATTGACAATGGAAAGCTTTTTACCAAGTTTTATGACAAGAGGGACGACTTCAATTTTTCCATAGTTAACTTTTTATATTTGAGTAGCAATATCCCATCGGCACCTGCATACGGAGTTTATGTTTCTCAGCTAGTCCGCTATGATAGAGCCTGTTTCAAATATCATGGCTTTGTTGAAAGAGGGAAGCTACTCACCCGTAAACTGTTGAAACAGGGTTATTAGAAAGTAAAGCTTGTTTTGACAGTTAAAAAGTTTTATGGTAGACACCATGACCTCGTTGATCCCTACAATGTGGCCGTTTCTAAACTATTTTCCGATTTGATGGCCTCAGCCAAAGCTTAGTTAAGCTTTCAAATACCGAACATTCGTTTCACAGACTTTTTCTACTGATACATAGATATGGCGGGTGTATTATAATAGGCAGTTGATGCTTACTACTCGCTAGCACCTGATCAGGCCTCTATTTTGGATTTTGGGGTCCATATCTGTGTATCTAAAATATTCAGAAATTGTCAATGTTAAAATGACCTTACGAGTTCGGATTTATGATTTGGGTACTTTGACCACTTTCATTTTTAAGAGTTGACCCCTTTTTGAAGGGTTTCGTTGCACAGGGAAGCAAATAGAAGTCACAAAAGTTGTTCCCCCTTGTAAAAGATGGCTAAATTATCATAGAAGTGTACCCATACATCTAAATGTTACCTGTAGCAAAAATTTTCGTACTGAGAGTGTCCAAAACGGCGCCGCTGATGTTACACGGAACCAGATACTCACTGGCATTAATAAATTCGACGTTGTATCACTGTTGTTTGTGTGCTGAAATGTAACTTCAGGGACAGTAATTGACTGGCAGTTATATATACGACGTTGTTTCGCTGTTGCTTGTGTGCTGAAATGTAACTTCAGGGACAGTAATTGACTGGCATTTATATATACGACGTTGTTTCGCTGTTGCTTGTGTGCTGAAATGTAACTTCAGGGACAGTAATTGACAGGCATTTATATATACGACGTTGTTTCGCTGTTGCTTGTGTGCTGAAATGTAACTTCAGGGACAGTAATTGACTGGCATTTATATATACGACGTTGTTTCACTGTTTCTTGTGTGCTGAAATGTAACTTCAGGGACAGTAATTGACTGGCATTTATAAATTCGACGTTGTGTCACTGTTTCTTGTGTGCTGAAATGTAACTTCAGGGACAGTAATTGACTGGCATTTATAAATTCGACGTTGTTTCACTGTTGCTTGTGTGCTGAAATGTAACTTCAGGGACAGTAATTGACTGGCATTAATAAATTCGACGTTGTTTCACTGTTGCTTGTGTGCTGAAATGTAGCTTCAGGGACAGTAATTGACTGGCATTTATAAATACGACGTTGTTTCACTGTTTCTTGTGTACTGAAATGTAGGCTGTTTCACTGTTGCTTGTGTGCTGAAATGTAGCTTCAGGGACAGTAATTGACTGGCATTAATAAATTCGACGTTGTTTCACTGTTTCTTGTGTGCTGAAATGTAACTTCAGGGACAGTAATTGACTGGCATTAATAAATTCGACGTTGTTTCACTGTGTCTTGTGTGCTGAAATGTAGCTTTAGGGTCTGTCTAATGATACAACACAATTCTCGATCAAAAAATAAACGGAATCAATAATAAATATGAAATCAATCTTTCTGAGAAAGCACAAATCTGCGTCGCCGTCTATGATTATTTTTCAATTCCCTGACGTCGCATTTGATTGGCTGATAAAAAGACGTTGACAACGCTGACGCTATAAATACGCAGCAACGGAGACGCTTGTCAGAACTTGTTCTGCTCCTTGAGGAATCAAGATGTATAGGAAGTACCGTGCGGAGAGAAGAATTTTAGCAGAGGCGGGCGAGGCAATGTACGGCGAAGAACTGAAGGTGGGCGAGCCGAGGTGTGAGCTGAGATATGGTGAAGAACCAGAGGCGGGCGAGCTGATGCAGGGTACAAGATTAAAAGTGGGCGAGCCGAGAGGCAATCAGCTATATTTACAGAAACTGGTGGCAAAGATTTCAAGAGTAATGTTACATATGGCTGAAGTACTGGAGTCTAGGAGTGAAAATTTGGTCACTAGCAGTGAGGATAAAAATGAAGATGTTGCTGTTGCTACTACTGCTGATACAGAAGAAGAAGAGTATGATGACGAGGAAACCAGCCTGTATGGAATGATAAGGCCTTTCTGAGGCCCTTATCTGTGACAAAAATATCTAAAAACAAATAAAAATAATAAAATAAAGAAATAGTAAAAATATGATAACCTCAGCTAATCAACAGGCCCCTTGTCGGGCCACCAAATAGTCCAGGAAGAAACCCTTATGAGTTGCTTTCCTTTTTGAAATTTTGATTACCAAAGCTTATGCTGTACATTTAGCTTCCCTGGGAAAAAAACTTCACGTAAACCTAAACGAGAATATTATTTTATGTAATCCGACGGACGGAAGAACGGATAGACGGACCAACAGACTTATAGACAAAAATCTCTACATCACTCGACATATTTCGAATCCCGGTTTATAAAAGTCACTTCTCAGAGAGTAGCTCCCTTTTAGTGAGAGGCAAACTCAGTTTCTCAGTCATCTTCCATAGAGTGTATTCATTCGCCTTAAGGTAAATAGGTCTATTTTCAGGGGAAGCAACTTTGCCACTTCAATGTTTGTTTTCCTTTTAAACGGGGTCAACACTTAAACGAAAACATTTGCTCCTATAGGAGCAATTTTTTTCTTTAAAAGTTGACCCCTTCTTGAAAGGTTTTCGTCTCTCTGACAAAGTCATGCTAAGCTGACGTCAGTTTACTTAGTTTGGTGTTGCACGAGGGGTATTTCAGAAATAGTGTAAATGAGTTTGCCATTCCTAGGAATGTTGACCGATTTTTGAAATCTATATCTTAACTAAGGTTTACAGATCACCCAATGACCTTTATTCAAAAAGTTTGAGTCACTTGCATTTTCTTTAAAAAATGCCTTGACAATTGTTATTAGGGTGGGGACACTGAGTAGAAACGGACAAAAATATTTATGTGGACAAATTCATATTTTCTTAACTCTGGATACAAGCAGCTCTGGATTGATACCTATATTATCTGTTATGCTGAAAATATTCCAATATGAAAAGCATTGTATCAGCTTGTTAAACATATGATTTACCTTGCAAAATCGGCTAATCATGGAACAATGCGCATTTCTGATGACTTCACTTCCTGTGCTAAATTGAACTATATAGTAAGCTGTTTTAACTTCGTTTTTGAGGTGTCAGTTCAGGGTACTATTAGAAGGTGTTAGACCTGTGTAGGAACACTGATGCTGTCTCAGGCCACCTTAAACCTTTCCGCAGGCTGTATCAGTTTTAGCTTTTAGAATATGGTACCATGTCAGGCTGCTAAAAGACCTACAAATACCAGCTTATAGTTCACACATCATAACCTAAATAACCAAGTTATTTTACGATAAGCTAAAGAATAAGAATCGGTCACGTATATAACCTTGCAGCTGAGGCTATTACAAAACTTACGTAGAAGATGGGTTATCAGATAAATTTTCAAGACCTTTGTAAAACTCTGTGATGCCAGTTCAGGCTATTTAAAGTCCACAGCAATGGACACTATGCTACCATCTAAGGATATTACAGTAAGTAAGTAAGTAAGTAAGTAAGTAAGTTAATTCTTTATTTAGAGAGGGTAACCCATTTGGTATAACCAATCTTCCATGGGGCCCTCTTTCAAGTCATTATTAACATAATTAACAGATTATTTACACAAAAACATGACATTATACGTATTGAAATAGGAGTAAGTGAAATACAGGGTGACAAACTGATACATATGAAAATGATATATACAATGCAGAGCTGGGATGGAGGTATATACTGTCTATCAACAAAAACAAGTTTAACTTATTCGTTTGTAATCCAATCAACTACACTCTTTGTAAAACTATTAAGTGTTGACAAGTTCTTAATACCCGATGGAATAGCATTCCAAATGACCGGTCCAGAATATGACAAACTGTTTTTATATAAATTAATGTTTGGTTTAGGGATGCTAAAATTCTGGTTTGTAATAGACCGTAATGAGGTATCAGGCAAAGTATCAGCTCGAAACTGAAAAAGTTCTTTAATATATTGTGGAACCATACTATGTACAACTTTATACATAGTTCTCGCTTTGTTTACAAGTACATTCTGGTCAAAAGATAAAATATTTAATCGTCTCCTCGCGCTTTCAAGGTCTGAATATTCATTCCCTAATATAATTTTACAAGCACGCCTTTGAAGTTTTGTTATTCTTGACACATTATGATTAGAAGAATTTCCCCATACAATATTGCAATAATTTAGATGTGGTTGAATATAAGCATTATAAAAGATCGACCTGTGTTCTACACTTAAATATGAGTGTATTTTAGATAGAAGCCAAATATACGAAGAAACCTTTTTACATACATATTGAAAGTGATTAGTCCATTGCAGATTATGATCTACATTTACACCAAGTAATTTCTCACCGACTGTCAGTTGCAAATTAATATCATTATATGTTAAAGTGAATAGTATTTCATCTAGCCTACCTCGCTTCTGCCTAGTTGTAATTAGCATTACTTTTGTTTTATCAGCGTTCAGAAGCATACCATTTTGTTTACACCATAAATGAAGTTTAACAAGAGAATCTTGCAAATTAGATTCTAGTGTTTCCAAATGAAGTTGCATGTCATATATAGTTGTGTCATCTGCGTATAAATCAGTCGAATTAACTTTGTCAGATAAAATCAGTGGCAAATCATTGATGAAAATAAAAAATCTCAAAGGTCCTAATACTGATCCCTGTGGGACACCACACTTAATGTCAGAAATACTGGACATTTTACCATCAACAGCTACAACTTGAGTCCGTTGCCCTAGATAAGACGCCATGAACTTTATAAAAGAATCGCTACATTTGTAAAATTTGAGCTTCTTCAGAAGTAAAGAATGTTCGACTAAATCAAATGCTTTGCGGAAATCGACCATGATAGTGCCAACAATATTACCGTCATTTATTGCTTTAACCCAGCGTTCAGTCATGAGCGTCAAAGCTGTTTCCGTGGAATGACCGGAACGAAAACCACTTCGAGACTGGTGCAATAGATTATACTTATTTAAATAATCAAATAAGTTCTTTGAAATGAATTTCTCAAGTAATTTTGATAATGTTGGCAATATCGAAATCGGTCGATAGTTGTTTATTTCATCCTTCGAACCACCTTTGAATAGCGGATTCACCTTAGCCTGTTTCCAGCTATTCGGGAACTCTCCCATGGAAATACATGCCTGCGCTATGAAAGTAACGCTTTTCGTTATAATTGGAGAAGAAAGTTTCAGAAGCCTTGGACCAATACCATATAATCCAGTAGATTTGGAAACATAAAGTGTTGATAAAAACTTAAAGACAAAATTTTCAGTGATAGATGGTAATTCAAAAGATACATTCTCTGGAATTTTCGCATTTATATGTTCTTTTAACTCTTTAGATTCACAATATTCAATCGGCTCCTTTAGTTTCGATACAATGTTGACAAAGTAGTCATTAAATACATCTGCTAATGCATTTGGGTCCGATATTAAATCATTATCTACTTTAAGAGTGATACCTTCATTATTAATAGAACTTTTGTTTGACGCACCAAATTCTTTAAATATTTTCCAGATTGACTTAGGATCTTCCTTACCAGCCTCTATTTTTGATTTGTATGATGCCCTTTTTGAGTTTTGTATCAAAGTAGATACTTCATTGCGTAAAGATTTATAGTCATCATGTTTATCGTGTTTTTTAAGTTTATCTCTTTCCTTAATCTTATCTGCTATTTCGGATGTTAACCAGTCTGCCTGAATATCGTGTTTAACTCTATGCGATTTTGTTGGAGCATGCTTTTCAACTACAGATATGAAAAGTATATACCAGGCTGTAACTATATCATCAACATTATCATAAAATTCAATTTGATGCCATGGTAGAGACATAAGGTCATTCAAAAATGAATATTCGTCGAAGTTTTTAAATGATCTGTATGTAATAGTTTTGTGCGAAGATTTCTTGCTACTATAATTTACTTTTCTGTTACAACAAATTGCGAAATGATCGCTTATACCTAACTTCTTTACGGATGCGTCTGATATATTTTCTTCATTGCTTACATATATATGGTCAATTAGCGTACTTGAAACACTGGTAACCCTAGTTGGATCTATTATAAGTTGACTAAGTCCAAAGGAGGTTATAAAATTTGACCATTCTTTATTTATATTTGAATTGAGCAAATCCTTGTTACAAGACCTTCAGAGAGAATATGATATCAGAATTTGTAAATAACAGTATTTATACAACGTTTGCTGTGCCAGCTTGGTTTAGTGCTAGACTGATCGTAGTCTGATAGGCAGGTTGTGATAGCCGCTTGCTATTCTAGACATTCAAAACTACTGTGGTACCCGCCCAAGATACTATGATGATTCAACGTCACTGCAGTGACTGTAATAGTTCCATCTACTACATGACGTCTGTGTATGAGTATACCGTGATGTCATCACAAGCTACCTATCACAAGAACGCCCGAAAGACTATGGTGCTTTGGTGCTACAATGATTTAACAGGATGTCTAGGGAGACTGCAGTGTTAGTTCTGAATCCTACAAGACACATACTAAGATTTTTATCAGCTTAGTAAACTACAAGACTTTTAGAATATGTTACATGATCAAGCCATTTTGGAAGCTCCCCATACAGTACTTCCTCTTTAGTCACAACCATCTTCCTACACTGCACTACTTTATAACCTCTCTTAGCCAGATGTGTAATTAGGGCAGCACAGATAATTTTCCAACACTTTCTCGTCTCGAAGCCCATATAGAGTGCGAACTCAAGACCTCTCCATTTCTTTATGTTGCCTTGTTTTGTTCTGTCTACCCTTTTCATTGTGTTTCCTGCCCAGCCCAGGCCACCAAAAACCTATATGAAGATTAATTGAAAGTCAGTTGTGACTAATGAATGGCCTCTGTCAATACTGCGGTGCCAGCTCATGTTGCTGGAAGACCTCTGTGGTAACAACCTCCTGGGTTTATTACAAAATCACTTTCCAGACTAAGATACAGTTCAAGCCACTGACTATCTGTGTTTAAAATTAATATAATGCCAAAATGACTTTGCTAAAATACCACAACAGTGTTTGCTCCTGATATACATTCTGTAATGCAAATATTTATGTTTCAATAATTATTTACGTAACATATATTTGGTAACGTATATAACAGCTCAACATTATGTATATTTTGGCATGATTGTATTAATTCATTTGTTCGTATAAAATTATGATAGTTTAAAATTGGTATCAGTAAGATTCTTTAGTTCATCAAAATAAAGTGTTTTGTTCATTTTTGTCCTGTAAAAGACCTTGGAACGTAAGTTACATTAATTCTATTCACTCTGATTGTTTTTTTGTTTTTTCTGAAGAGAATAATAAAGTAGCGTTTCCACAATGGTAAGCTTAATATCAGTTTCATTGTCAATTTAGATGAGAATCCCTCAATAATAGACATATTTTATTAATAATGTGGTAACGTAAATTACTTCCAAAACTCAGTAGTGTGAAGGCAAAATCTGTCCAATTATAACTGCTTCACAAATATATTATTAGTATAAAACATTTTTAAGGTGTGAGGCGAATTTATTGATAGTTCAAAGACTATAGGAGTAGATGACAATAATTGACCGGAAATATACCTTTCAGATTCATAGAAGCACATATACGCACATAAATATAGCCTTCATACTGGTAACAGCAGTCTTCCCTATAGCTGGTAACTGCTATTGGGGTAGATGGTAACAGCAGTCTTCCCTATAGCTGGTAACTGCTATTGGAGTAGATGGTAACAGCAGTCTTCCCTATAGCTGGTAACTGCTATTGGGGTAGATGGTAGCAGCAGTCTTCCCTATAGCTGGTAACTGCTATTGGAGTAGATGGTAACAGCAGTCTTCCCTATAGCTGGTAACTGCTATTGCGGTAGATGGTAACAGCAGTCTTCCCTATAACTGGTAACTGCTATTGGAGTAGATGGTAACAGCAGTCTTCCCTATAGCTGGTAACTGCTATTGGGGTAGATGGTAACAGCAGTCTTCCCTATAGCTGGTAACTGCTATTAGGGTAGATGGTAACAGCAGTCTTCCCTATAGCTGCAAATATACATCAATTTTCCTAAATTGTTTTGGTGGTTTTGGGGTGTTTTATGGGCGGTTTTGGGTGGTTTGTGGTGTTTTGGAGTGGTTTGGGTGGTTTGGGGTAATTCGATGGACCGCCTTATTTGGCGTTGCGGTCCATTACAGGTACTTGTCCGCTATTTATTCGGATACTCTTTGGTTTGTAGCTAAGGACGCCCATACTCTGAGAAAAAAAAATTTCCAGCACTAATTCGAAGTAAATTTCTACAATATCTGTTAAAATTTATAACTTTTAAATATGTTTTTGTAGTGTCTCATTACGATCAACTAAACAATCGTATTTTATTCTTTCCTGGTAAAGATATTGAGAGAAAAATTTGCGAAGTAATTAGTTTTCGCGACAGCTAATGATCACAGGCCAGTATCAAACTGGTATTGTTACGCTTAAAGACATAACGCCTCTTTTAAAAGCTTGAAAGATGTAATGTGATCCGAAAGGCTATCACAAGATTGATCAAACTTTTTTATAACAACAATAATAATGAGCTTATTCTGGCAAACAACTGCCAGGCCTGTTACGCAGCCGGTAACGCGTCTGACAGAAGAGTCAGAGGTCCCTGGGTCCGATACGTATCTGGCCGGTTGCTTTTGTTTCTCCTTCTGCTGATTCAAGAAGGGCAGTTGTCAGTTTCAGGCGAAAGTATGTGCACTTAGTACTGGTTAACCGCATAGGTTTGGTTTGGTTTGTTTCAAGGCCATATTAAATTAGCCGCACTGTATCACTTGTGTAAACTACTGTAAGTAAAGTCAAATTAATGACTCACAGTATAATCCTGTAATAGAACGCATATATAGTAATTTATTCACAGATATACAGTATAATCCTGTAATAGAACGCATATATAGTAATTTAGTCACAGATAATAAAACATGCATAAGCAAGCATATAAATCCTGTAGAGAATAGCCAGCAGTTAGTCTAGTAAAAACTTTTTTTTTCTCTTTTTTTTTTCCAATATTTTTCAAGTTATATACACATGTATATGAAATTTGCTTTATGGGTCCATTTATTCGTCTGGAGCACTCAGCATTCCCTTAACAACATACAACCATCCATATCAAGATGTTAAGTCTGTGAGAATAAAGTCTGTGATACCCATGAATGATGAGAACCAAAAAGCTTTTCGCAGGCCCAACCTTACATTGACAGAATTGAATCGCAATTGGTTGCATGCCTAATTGGCTATAACCATTGGCAATAGCCAACCACAGACCTTATTCTAGGCTCATTCCCATGTGATACACATTTATTTTGTTTGCTTTAATTCTAGGTGCTAGGTACATAAGTGTCTCTCTTCCATATATACTTAAAATTATCTGTTGCAAGCAACCTTAGGATGTCTAAGCTTGCCCGAGATATGCTTGCTGGGTTTCTTTTTGGATCTTCCTGTAACGATGCCAGTTAGCCTGTGTCTTGGTAGTATGTGCTTTCTTGAAGGCCCTTTTCTTCCTTCTTGAGAAACGACGGATGTCATGGTTGCACCATGCTTTGCTAAATCGAGTCGACGTCAAAAGGCATTGAAAGAAACGTCAAAGGCAAAGTACCTTGGAGTCACTATAGACAGTAAACCAGGGTTTTCCCGGACTCAAGATTGAGAGTCTCAGACCCCCAAAATGGTGTCTGGGACTCCCAGAAAAAAATCTGTGCATCCACTGGGACTCTCAAAACAAAATCCAAGTCCCAATTCAAAGTGATGAATTCTTATAAAAATTATATTATTCTTGGCACAATACAAAGTATTGATTTTCAAAATAAAGTATTAACGAAATTCTGATATTTGATTTGGGCATTTTATAACATTTTTTAGAGTACAGGACTCTTTACTTTTGGCATTGGACTCTTAAAAAAATGGTACGTGGGTCCCAAAAACTCCTTAAATACAAGGCCGAGGGAAAACCTTGAGTAAACTGTCCTGAAACAGCCATATTGATGCAGTGACAAAAAGGGCCAACCAGACTAAAGCTTTCCTTCGCAAAAATCTTTCAAGCTGCCCAAAGGATGTTAATGCCAAATGAGGAGATGGACTTTATAAGCTTATAGCTTTCGTTCAGATCCTCAATTTCGACCCGTGTATATCTTGTAACATGCATGTTATTTTCTTGAATAAAATATTGTTTAAACCAATGCCAAATGCTTAAAGTCCATAGTTTGTCCACAATTTGAGTATGCTTGGACGGTATGGGACCCAGTGACAAAATCCAACATAGCCAAATTGGAGTCTGTACAGAGGCGTGCCTCCAGGTTTTGCTGCAGTGACTACCGCCAAACCAGCAGTGTCACTTCAGTGTTGCAAGAACTTGGTTGGGAGGACCTTCAATCAAGACGTCAGACCAGAGCAAAGTCACAATGATGTACAGAATCGTCAATAACCTCGTTGAAACCCCTTCAGGCCAGTACCTGACAGCTACAAGAGTAGCAATTAGAGGACACCATCAATGATTCCTGCCAATATTTTGTTCCATCAACACCTACAAGGGATCCTTCTTCCATCAACAGTCCGTCTCTGGAATGGTCTGCCTGCCAATGTCATATCAGCACCGACTTTGGATGACTTCAAGCTCCTTGTCTGTGCAGGTAACCTAAGACCCTGATTGTGAACAACATGTTTTTACCTGATTTTATCTGTACATAAGAACCTCCCAGCATGAATGTTTTAAGGTTGTTCACAGTGCGACTATGCCAATATTGGCCATGCACTTCATTGGTAGATGTAGATGTAGAAAAGTGTGGTCCTCAATCCACGGCCTCTTCGGCTCTACTAATGGTCGTGTCGGTACGCCTGATCTCACTTGTATGGCTAAACACGACAGTAACTATTCTCTGATGTACTTATAGGTTAGGTTAAATGAACCTCTTGACATAATGTTGACATAACTATAGCTGGACATAAAGCAATAACACAACAACTGTTAAACAAGTTTAGTTCTTGCCTTTGTGACCTAAATAAAACACACCGTTCCCCTCTAGCTATCTAGTTGTGCTGTAGCACCCCCTGGTGAGGATTATGTGCAGGATCAAGTAAGAAATTCAGGCCATGCCTTTGTAACAAAATTGCTTCGTAAATTTGTTTAATCAGCAAAACCATAAATGTCGCCATTTTGTCTCCAGCAAGTCGCATGTCTGTGGGAAGGGGATGGAGGTTATTGGAAGATTGAGTGGGGTTGTGTCGCTGTGAAGAATGGACACATCTAAATTAAATAATTGACAAGCACATTACAGAAAAGTCGATTTGGAAATTATTGCTATTTTATGTGATTAGGTACACTTGTAAAAGATTCAACTCTACTATTTTTTGCATTGCCTCCCTTTGCAGTGGGGCTCAAGGAAAGATTGTTACTTCTGAAGCAAATTGTTCCTTGAAAGGTTGATCAGAAAAATGGGAGGTAAACTTAGCACTGTACACATTCCCTCATTTCATGATATAGTTTTTTCTTAACTTTCAGTATGAAGCCTGAACAAGAACTACACCTTGCCATACAGGAAAATGACAGAAAGAAGGTGGAAGAGTTATTAGATAGTGGAGTTGATATCAACTGCCTCTTCTATGCCTATACTCCACTTCAGCATGCAATTAATCTGGGTAACTTAAAAGCTAAGATTGGTGTTTTCAATGTTTTCATTAAGTTATGTTTTTATCAAGTTTAGTCATAGAACTTTTGATACCACTTTTCATACAAGTTTCCAAATTCCCAACTTATTTCACAGGAAAGGAAAAATCGTGGCCACACTGGGACTCGAATCCATGGCCTCTAGCTTGCTTTCGGTACATGCACTCTGCAAACTGAGCTACCAAGTCACTGTGGTACCAAGGAGACATGCACTTTCTGATGCTCTTGGTTCTTGCCTTGAACCCACACTGGCCACCAAATATCACAGGAGAGACAAAATCATGGCCCCATTGGGACGCAAACCCCGAGTATCACACTTACCATGTGATCACTCTGCCAACTGGGCTAACAAGTCACTTGGTTGACCTTTGACACTTACACAGCTTGCACTTTGTACATAGTTCATACTTTATATTTCACAGTTCATAGTAAAGTTCATACTTTATATTTCACAGTTTATAGTAGTACTTCATAGTTCATACCCTCATAGTAATACTTCAGTGTTCACACACCCTATATCACACTTCATAGCTCATACACATCATAGTCAACACTCCACTCTACACACTTTAAAATTTGAGTTATTAAGAGTGAACTATGAATTCAGAGCATTGAAAAATCACTTCTCATTTTGGGAAACTTTGAAGTGTGAACTGTTTACTGTGAAGTATGCATTAGGAATTGTTAGGTCACAAGTCTTTCGTAGTTTTCAGTTCTAATTAATATAACAAATATTACTGTTTATCATATAACGTTGTTGTTAATAATTCAGTGGATAACGTTGTGTCATAGAAATTGTATGACCACATGTGTAATAACACTTTGGCGTGTACATGTAACATCATTGACAACATCAATGTCAGCAATGTGTTTTCTTATTGAAATAAATTTATGAAATAGCCAAAGGCTCATTTCATAAATTTCATATGCAATGACCACAGGTGTAAGATCCTCTATATATAGAGTAGTTAAATGATGTTAGACACAAAAATAAAATCAAAACATAAATTTATGCATTTCGCACTGGTGACAATTGCAAATACCTTTCCTTAAAATGAACTTTCCTTTTGAGCAAAACTTCTATTTACGAAAGTGGTTTAGATGTTCCTAGCTTAGGGTTAAGATGTATGGATACACCTCCATGTTTTTCTGCAATTTATACAAAGGGAAGCAACTTTCTTGACTTCTGTTTTCTACCAGGAGTGGACTATTAACCCCTTCTAAAAGGGATCTACTTTTAATGGAAAGATTTTGTTCCTAGTGGAACAAACTCTTTCCTTTAACATTTGACCCCCATTGGGATCTACTCTTAATGGAAAGAATTTGTTCCCAGAGGAACAAATTCTTCCCTTTAACAGTTGACCCCAATTGAAAAGGGAGGCAAGAATGAAATTGGCAGAGTTACTTCTCTTGAAAGTGTATCCGTTCACTTTTAACATGGGAAATTTATATGTAATGTTTTCTAGTGAATTTTGAAATACAGGCAACTCGCAATATCTCGAAGTCAAATTTCAGCCCAAACTACTGATATCTGAATGAGATATCAGTAGTTTGAGATAACAGGAGTTGCATGAAATGTAAATAAAAATAGGAAATATATTCTTTGATATAAGAAGATATTTAGAGATATCAATGTTCAAGATATTGGGAGTTGAAATAGCTCTCTCTAATCAGTGTTGTGTCTTCAATTTACTAGGGTTTGAGGGCCTTGGTCTATATCTGATAGAAAGAGGAGCAGATATTTACAAACAACATAGTAAATCAGATGCCAGTCCACTTGAAGGTGCTGTGAAAAAGAAGTTGAAACAGGTTTGCCTTTCTTTTGTACTTGTGTATTGCCTGAAAATAATCTGAAAGTAGGTACCTAGCTATAAACTCCCAGTCCTACAAAATATGGGATATTTCAATTTTATGAATCTTATCACATTAGGCACATTATAATCAACCTGCCTTTTGCTCAAAATGATTAAATCCCAACTAGCGCACAACATTAATTTTAGCATTTATAACAGCATCATATTTATGTTTTGCTCATTTCAATAAACACTGTAATGAAGGAAGCGTTTTTCACATGCATTCACAATTGTAATCTTAATGGTTGTCAGAATATTGCTGATTAATAATGTAAATTTTTCCTGTTATGCTAAACCTGAGTGTTCTGACTACATATATATCTTGGAGTGCACAAATTCATGTACATGCAACATACAGGTAATAATATTCAAAATATTGTTACAACATTGTAAGACTTAGTATAGTTGTGCCAGCTATAGGAATGCATGTTTTGAGAATATAAAGAGTTTTAAATACACATACCTTATATGCATACAACGTAAAGGCAAATACTAATAAAGAGCTCTTCATAAGAGGGAGTATTTGCTGATAATTAAAGATAAATTTTCATACTTCTCATTGAAACCATATGTTGTGACCCCTCATCTGAACCGTCTCAGCGAGACGGTTCAGATGAGGGTCACAACATAGGTTTTCATGGGGAAGTAACAAAAATTATCCCTAAATATTACCAAATACTCCCTCTTATCTAGAGCTCTGCTAATATCTGTTGGCATACAAATTAGCAACCAGTGCTTGGACCAGTCTGCAAATCCCTGCAGTCTAGTCAGGCCTTTGGTGTTTTTACATAGAAGCCCTAATGGCTCAGTGGGTGAGTGCTGGCCTTCTTAGCTGGCTGTCTGGGTTAAAATACTGCTAGAGGCAACTCTTTTCTACTATAAACAGGGTTAAATTGCGCAGTACAGCTTTTCATCTTCACCCATCCATCAGCTTGATGTGACTGAATGCAGTTGAAAGGGCCGTAAAACTGCCAGTCATCCATCCATCCTTTTTTATATGCACAGTTTATGGACTGATCATCTGCATACTGCACAGACTGCTTGAATGCACAGGCTGGTGCGCTGGATAACCACTGTTGATCCTGCTTCGATCCCTGCTAAGGCTCCTGGTATATGCATTTAATCAGAGATCCATAGTCCTTTGTTTGTTTGTCCATGAAAAGAAATTATGGTGATACTCCGAGCGCTACAGACCATACCCTAATGTGCTTAAGTATTGGGACACCTAAAACCATTAATTTTCCATTTGTTCCATATGGAAAATTAATGGTTTTAGGTGTCACAATATTTAAAGACATTAGGGTATCATCGTGTATTAGAAAGGTCAATTTTTATTGTCATCCTTTCAGATAGTTTCCTTATTACTGGAGAAAGGTGCTGATCCTAACATGTCATCTACTACGGGAGACGCACTTATTTATCATACCTTGGAACGAAACTACCTTGACATACTCCGGCTCCTTGTACAAGGTTTGTTCTGTAGATGCTGTGAAACTAATGAATGGTGTTGTTTGATCATGGTTTGCACTCTTTGCGGTTCAAATGAAAGTTTTATGAAACATCCCCAATCTTTGACAGACTGAATTAAAAAAAAGATCCTTTTATTCAAGAGATTTTCATAGCAGAGTACCATATTAACTGAGCCACAACACAACAAAACCAACAAAGTGGCATGTGCGCCCAGCGAAGACTCAGATCAGCCTGGACATCTGTCCAGTCTGATCAGAGTCTTCACTGTCCACATGGTGCTAGCTTAAACCCTTTATGTGTTCAGCAAAGACTCTGATCAGACTGGGCTGATGCCCAGGCTGATCTGAGTCTGCACTGGGTGCACAACCACTTTGTTGGTTTTATCGTGTCGCGGCTCAATAGTAGTACAACAATATTACCAGTATTTATTTTATGCAAAACAGTCATAACTAAAGTTACGACAGTTTTGCATTAAGTGATATTATGTATTTGAGTTACGACAAAATGACAAATGCCATTTGCAGCTGCCTTGCCCTATATTATGGCTATGGGCTTTGCTTATCAATTTACAAAAAGTAGCCCTTTGTAAGTCTCGACTGCCAAAACAAATTTAGTGGTTAAATTGTATGGTGTTGTGATTCTGCTATATTGTAAACATTCAGGATCTTAAGATAGTACCCCCTCCCATTACAGGAACTTACCTTTCCATTTCTCTGTTGTTTTTTTGTTGTTGTTGTTTTCACTAAAAGTAGTAACAGTTCAGTAATTGTTCAAAAAACTTAGAACACCAGTTTGGGAATTAAAGGTTTAGGCAAACCTTATAGATGTAAATCAGACTGTTCTTAATTTATTCTGTTTCCAGTTTATTGAGTGCTTTGTGGAACAACTACTAGAACAAATATTATATATATAGATACACTGAACAAAAAAAGAAATGTTACTTCAACATTCTAATCATTTTTTCTCAGAAACACATCCTTCAAATTGCAAAATTTAACCATCACTAAAACCTTGTCAGGTATTCTCTTCAAATACCAACAGAGGCAGAGATGCTACAAGACACTTTTAGTTTATTCTAGATTCTTTGCATCACCTGATATCGAGAATTCTAAGTGTAAATGTATGTAAGGTTTCTTTTTTTGTTCAGTATATGTACTGTAAGGGACACAGATTGTAGAAAATTTACCACATAGAATGTTTGTTTCCAGGCAAAGTCGACACAAATAAAGAAAATAGTCAAGGCATCAGTCCACTGTTTCTGGCTAGTCAAAATGGTGAGGCTAAAGTATGTCAGGTGTTACTTGAGGGAGGGGCAGATGTGAACTTCCAGTACTCACAGTTGCAGAACCAGACACCACTGATAGTAGCAACAGCTAATGAACTCACAGAGGTTGTTAAAGTACTTTTAAAGGTAAACAGGTTGTAAAATTGTTGAAAAAACTTACGACCATATCTCAGTGGTTTGTATTAAAATGTTACAGTAAATGGATGCACTTACAGGGAAGCAACTCATTTATACACATTTTTGTCTCCCTTTCAATGGGGTCAACTTATAAAGGAAAGACCCTGTGCCCCTTGGAGAGGTTCTTTCCTTTACAAGTAGACCCCATTTTGTAAGTGCTTATTTGAAAGCAAATAAGAAGTCACAAAAGTTGTCTCCCTCTTCAAAAATGGCAGAAAAACGTTGAATTCTATCCATGCATTTTAAGGTCAGTGCATTACTGGTGACTTTGCTTCCAGTTTGTTCTGGTCAAAAAAAATGGGTTGAAAATTTTGATAATTTTCATATTTCTGCTAAAAACTGATGTTGTGATCACCTTCATATGTTCACTGGAAGATAGATGGATGAATTGCAATATTATGGCCTTATCAACAGTATTTTGGTCAATTTGAACCAATAGAATACTTACAACAAATGGATGTGTGTAAGGGAATTCTGCTACAGTACAAAAGAATACTGTCTTCAGTAGGATTCAAACCCAAGTCGATTGATTTGTTGTTTTACGTCCACGGTAAACAGCTATGGTCATGTGGTCATGTAGGGACGGTCAGAAACCTAATCACACTATTCCTGGGCAGGCTTAGTCCTCCTAAGCGGTTAACCAGTACTAAGTGCACATATTTTCGCCAGTAACAGACAACTACCCTTCTTGAATCAGCGGAAGGAGAAACGAAAGTATGTGGCCTGACTGGGTATCGAACCCAGGACCTCTGACTTATAAGTCAGGTGCCCTACCAACTGCGCTACGCTGCCTGCTAGCATTGCAGGCCAGTACTCAACCCACTGAGCTACCAAGGCTCCTTATACTGAAAAACATACAGTGGGATCTCATTCGAGCCAGTTCAGAGTGCTTCAAAATTTCACGACAGGTATTTGGAGAAACTGATAAGGCAATAGTGATGGTATTAACTGATTTCAAACTGGTTTGTTATGTTAAAATGGATGGCTACACTTTCAAAGGAAGCATTTTTTTTTTGGCCTTCAATCAACTTTTCAAGGAGAGAAATTGCTAAAATCTGTCCTTTAGTGTTGACATTTTTGGAAGGGTTTCATTACTTAGATAAGCAAATAGGAATTTACAAAAGCTGTTTCCCTTTGTTGAAGTAATGGCAGAAAAAGAATGAAGGTGTACCCATACACCTTAATATGAAAGTTCTTGACTCTTTCAGACAGATTATGATGTTGATTGATTCTGGGAATGTTGTCCAGGGTTTCCACATTCAGGGAAAAACATCTGGAAATTGAATGTTTTTCCAGGTCAGGGAACAGCCAGGCCAGGTCAGGGAAAAGTCAGGGAACTTCTTGGTTGGTCAGAAAAATTTGAAAAAGACTTGAAAAGTTAGGAAAAGGTCAGGAATTCATAAATGGTGGTCTTTAGCAGTCTTCAGAAAAAATATGTATATATATATAAAAAAAAATACTTTCTAGAGAGATATTTCAGGGAATTCTCCGATCTCTTTGGGAGCTACTCATGAAGGAAAGAATTCTGCTCCCTGGGGGAGGAAATTCTTTCCTTTATGACTAACCCACTGTTTTCAAGTGATACGGTTAGCACTGTTAAAGTTAAGAGCAAATCAATTTTTGGATCCTTAAAAGGGTATGAAAAAGTGTAAAATGTCAGGGAAAAATCAGGGAAAAGTCAGGGAATTTTAAAATGGAAGATGAGAAACAACCCTAAAAATTGCCTGTTTCAGAATGGTTGTAACGCAAACCTACAAGACAGTGATGGTTGGACAGCATTGTGGCATGCCTACAGTAACAGTGATGAGGAGTTAATGACATTATTATTAAAGTCAGGAGCTGATAAGGACAGTCAGAATGGTGACGGCAAAACTGTCTTACAAGATGCCAAGGAAAATGATGATGATGATATTGTAGAATTACTGCAGAAATTCAGTAGAGCATGGACTACTTGATGGGCTTTCTTAGTAGTTAGGATTTTATGTTCTGCTTCATATGAGCCATGACACGACAAAACCAACGAAGTGCTTGTGCAGACTCAGATCAGCCTGGGCATGTGCCCAGTCTGATCAGAGACTTTGCTGTCTGCATGGAGGTAGCTTAGACCCTTAGCTACCCTTTAAGCTCAAATCAAGACTGAGATCAGACTGGGCAGATGCTCCAGCTGATCTAATTCTTGTCTTGGCGCACATGCCACTTTGTTGGTTTTCTCGTGTCCCGGCTCAATTATAGTCTTATTTGCGAGGGACTTATGTTACAGGATGGCCAACCTACATCATGATCATATGATTTGATTAAATAGTTCCAATTTAGAAAAGGAATAATCTCAAAATTTAAAAGAAAATTCAGTTATATCTCAGGTTTTAAGATGTCAATTTTAATGACATAAAATTATCCCATACTAATGTCTATGGTTTATAGCAAATACCATGATTTTATAAACTGAAACCAGTCACCAGGATTCCTCATTTGCTGAGTATGAGCTAATTTTTCGAAGTGTTTTTGTAAATCTTAGCATTTCATAAAATGGGTAACTGCAATTTATTATATGTAAAATTGACAGTGTAAGACCTGGGCACAGTTGCTTAAAGCATCGTTAGCCTTACAAGCTTTTTAAGAGATCAGCTCTTTAAGTGTTTTACAACTTTATAGCCAAATACACATATATTTCTAGTGAAAATATATGAGAAGCTTTTGCAATGCAAAAGCCACTCACATTTTTTTCAGCAAAAAATATTGGCATATTTCAGACATCTACCTTTGAAATTTAAACATCTCATTAACTAACAACGTCTTTAGTTTTGAACAACTGGGCCAAGAGATATAACTTAAATTGTTACTTGGTTTGAGATTATTTTCTGTTAAAGTATGATAAATTATTTGATTTTGATGCTGGCCATCCTGTATTTAGTGGAAATGATTCTGATATAAGCTATAGATGAAACATAGCTTGTTGTTGCTATATGCCTTTCCACAGCACTTCTAATGAAGAAATACTAGGCAGTGTTACACAAAAATGAAAAAATAGGAAAACATGCTAAAACCTGTTTAACGATGTTTGAATACACTTAACATGTTTTTCCTCCATTTTGTCAAGTAAAGGGGAAACAACTTTCGGAACTTTGGATTGGCTTTTCTATAAGAAGATCTCTTCAGTCAAAAGGGTTCTACTCTTAAAGGGAAGAATTTGCTCCTGGAGAAGCAAATATATGTAATTTGCTTTATAACTTGGTTTCTATTGCAAAGAGAAACAAAAATGTATATAGCAACTAGTGGCTCAACATAAAGGTTTGTTTCTGGATTCTTTTGTGGCCCTACAGGGCCTTGTTGGTGACAGAATTTCACCATTTTTTTTATTGTATTATATACAATAACTTTTGAAAACATTTTTTTTAATTTCATGATTTTTTCATCTGTTTTTCCTTTTTTCTATTACACTTCAAACACAGTATTATTCATCAACATGGTAAAAGCCATGCCATAGAGACTAACAACCTTACCTGAAGCCTCTTATGCCTCAGTCTTTTCTTCTGTGACTGAAACAACTTTTCACAAGAATTCAGTATCACTTGTCAGTACTTCTTGGGGTTTCTCAGTAGTGGTCTCATCATCATGGCCTAATCATCCCGTACAGGCTGACTCCATTGTCATCATCATCTATTTCTGGCTCAGCTGCCAAGGTCTTCTCTTTAATTTGTGGTTCTGCACCAGACTCTTCCTGTACCTGCTCCATCTTCTGTTGGTGCAGTCTTGCAAACAGCCTTGCCTGAAGTCTTTTTTGTCTGAGTCTTCTCTTATGGGACTGGGATAATTTTTTTCTGGTTCTTAAGAGATCAGTACTTCTTGGAGTTCTTCTGTGTCCTGTACATCTGTCTCCTTCCTTATGGTCTCTTCCTGTTTAGTGTCTTCTTCTTGTCCCAAATTATCTTCCACTTTTCTCAGAGTCTCTTCCTCTTTTCTCCCTGCCTCTGTCTCTTTTCATCCGCCAAGAGAAATTCTGATTACAACTTCCTTTAGCTTATCATTTATCAGTCCTTCCTTTCGCTTCTCATCACCACATCCAAATATCTCTAATTCTTCTGCAGATATCATTGGCTGTAGTGGGATAAAACTGGCGCCAAAATTTTCCCGAACACAGAAACTTCTCCCCTAGCCAACTCTATAGACTTCTTCATTCCTTTTTGTATTGTCTGTGCCATGGCAACTAAGCATAAAGGTTTCTTTCTGGATTATTTGGTGGCCTACATGGCCTTTTGTTGACTGAAGGTCAATTTTTGGTGTTGTTGAAAACAATTTATTTATTTTATGATTTTTTTTGTCATTTTTTTTTTTTTTTTCTATTTTACGTCAAACACAGTACTATTATCATCATGGCCTAATCATCCCGTACACACTGACACCATTGTCATCATCATCTGTTTCCGGCTCAGCTGCCAAGGTCTTCTCTTTAATTTGTGGTTCTGCACCCTGTACCTGCTCCATCTTCTGTTGGTGCAGTCTTGCAAACAGCCTTACCTGAATTCTTTTTCGTCTCAGTCTTCTCTTCTGGGACTGAGATAATTTTTTTCTGGTTCTTCAGAGATCAGTACTTCATGGAGTTCTTTTGTGTTCTTTACATCTGTCTCTTTCCTCATAGTCTCTTCTTTTTTTCACAGTCTCTTCCTCCTTTCTTACAGTCTCTTCCTCTTTTCCCACAGTCTCTAGTTCTTTTCCCACAGCCTTTTCCACATTTTCACAGTCTCTTCCTTTTTTCCCCCAGTTTTCTTTTTTTTTCCACAGTCTCTTTCCCTTTACTCACTGTCTCTTCCACATTTCTCAGTCTCTTCCTCTTTTCCCACAGTCTCTTCCTCTTTTCCCACAGTCTCTTCCTCTTTTCCCAGTCTTGTCCTCTTTTCCCACAGTCTCTTCCTCTTTTCTCACTGTCTTCCTCTTTTCCCACAGTCTTTTCCACATTTTCTCAGTCTCTTCCTCCTTTACCACAGTCTTTTCCTTTTTTCCCCACAATATCTTCCTATATTCCCACAGTCTTCCTTTTTTCTCACTGCCTCTTCTACATTTCTCAGTCTCCTAATCTTTTCTCAAGGTCTTTTCCTCTTTTGCCATAGTCTCTTCCTCTTTTCCCACAGTCTCTTCCTCTTTTCTAACTGCATCTTCCTCTTTTCCCACTGTCTCTTCCTCTTTTCTACATGTAACTGCATTTCCTCATTTCTCAAAGTCTTTTCCTCTTTTCTAACTGCATCTTCCTCTTTTCCCACAGTCTCTTCCTCTTTTCTAACTGCATCTTCCTCTTTTCCCACAGTCTCTTCCTCTTTTCTAACTGCATCTTCCTCATTTCTCACAGTCTCTTCCTCTTTTCCCACAGTCTCTACCTCTTTTCTCATAGTCTCTTCCTATTTTTCATAGTCTCTTCCTCATTTTCCCAGCCCCTGTCTGTTTTCGCCCACCAAGAAAATTGCTGATCAGTACTGTCTTTCCTGGTGGCTATATAACCTTATGTATCAGAATCTATTTTAATTAAGAAATAGATCCTTGTTTTTAGTGATTTGTTGCCCAATATATCACTGGTTGGAGGTAGGTTGTGAAGTGGATATATCACTTGCGCTTCAAGAAATAGATTCTTGCTTTCAGTGATTTGGTGCCCAATATATCACTGGTTAGAGGTCAGTCGTGAAGTGGGATATATCATGAGTGCGAAGCACGAGTGATATTTTCACTGACGACTGACCGAGAACCAGAGATATTGGGCAACAAATCACTAAAAGCAATAATCTGTTTCGATTCTAAATTGTAAGAAACAACAAAACCTCAAGTGTTTCTTTCAGATTTATCCAGTTTTCTGCCATGAGTACATGTAGAAATCCCGCCAAACACTTTGACTATAACAGGCGTTTACATGTATTTCATGCAAGAAAACCACGTAACACCATCTATCCTCATGGAGCTGAAAACTGACATCACCAAACAAATCAACAGGATGTTTGAATGGCGCTAAACAATGTCATGCTAGTCAGCCTAGTGATTTGTCATGCAATATATAATAAGATTTTACCATTGGCTATATAGGTGACCAGTGTTAGAATAATTATTTATTATTTTTTGTTCCCATTAAGTTTCAGATTTTGTTTATTAAGTTAATATTGTTATAAACAGAGCTTCAGATAAAATGGAACTTTTGAGGAGTGGTTATTTATGTAGGCATAGTATGAAACATGGAGTGGAGTCATAGAGTGGACTCTGGAGTGGAGTCATTGAGTCTACTGTATAATTCTAGAAATTGGGACACCTAAATTATTAACAGTAGCTGTCCTTACATATGAACAGTTCGTTTGTTTTCCACTGCAGCAATGCATCTAAGAGATGCAGATTGAATGGTAATCAGTGTAGGCACTGACCAGACTGCTCTTTCAGCTTGATTTGGATCTGCACTCTTTTCTCAGATCTACCCATCACAGTATTTACAAATTTTACGATAGTTTTAGAACCAGAGACCATGCATGTATGCATAAATTGTGTAATTATAAGGGATGCCACTAGCTATGTAGGTTTAACAATGACATCAAACCATATGGAACTCTTGAACAGGTAATATCTGCATTTGGATCTTTACAATCAGTGATTTGTGGTTTTAGTTTTTGACATAAGAACATGTTTACATAACCTGTCTGCTACCAGCATGTACTTGCTCTCGGGGGGAAAAGTGTCAAAGCTGCAGAGGGCCTGCATATTAGTATATCAATTTTGAAAATGATGTTAGTTGCATACCATCAATCATCTTAAAGTTGGGACACCTTGAGTAATTGCTGTAATTTTATTTGTATAACCTGAACATGATGATTATACCATGTAGTAATGATCCTAAACTGTTCGGGCAGAAAGGCAAACAGTGTCAAACCTGCTTAGGGGTCTGCCTACAGGAATGTCTTTCCAAGTATTTAGTTTCATTCTTAAACTAGACTCAATGGCGGTAGTTGTTTTTGTTGGGCTGAACAACTAAGTATCTAATGAACCAAGGCAGAACAAAGGGCAAGGGTTGGTCAACCACAAACCCGTTAAGCCCTCCAGTAATTTCATTACTGGCCTTCCCAAGGCAGCAGTTATATTTTGGTTTTTTTTGGTTGTAACTTTTAATTGCTGTGTTTGGTATTGATACTGTATAATGGAAAATTTTCGCGTCACCAAATTTTCGCAGATTTGTCCATAAATTATGAAGATTAATTTTCATGGGTTTTAATTTTCGTGGATGTGAAAATTCATGAGACTAAAAATTGTGTTTGTCTTATAAAAATATTGGCTTGACTTAAAAATCAAGACGCACAAGGTGAGAGAAACGTAATGAAACTGTAATCACATTGTTATTAACGCATTTGTTTAGATAGCATCGGCTCCTTTTGGGTTTGGGAGGATATCAATCCTTTTTCACAAACAAAACAAAAACGTAAGAAAGACATTGGAACAAATCAATGTTTAGTACACAGAAACATTCAACTGAAATATGCAAGCAATTGATAGAATGGCTATAATTCAGGATAAAAGTAAATAAAACTCACAGCTAACTAGAAAATGTGTTTATGAAACACTATGCCCCCAACCCTATGCTTGCCTCTAAAGAAAGTTCATCCAATAATGCTTGTACCTTTGTACCATAGGCTTCAATACACTAAGTCGAAAAAGGGGCTTAATTCAGTCAAAAATTTACGATTTTTTTTTGAAAGTTAATCAGGTCATCTACATCTTGGGCAACATTTTCCTGCAAAACATTATGATCCTAGCATCAGGGGTTCTCCAGATATTTTGTTCACAAGGTTCCATAGGCTAATAATGCACTAAGTCAAAAAAGGGGCATAACTCAATCAAAAATTCATGATTTTTTTTTCAAAAGTGAATCAGGTCATCTTTATGTTAGGCAGTATCTTCCTGCAAAAAATCATGCTCCTAGCATCAGGGGTTCTCCAGATGTTTTGTTCACAAGGGTCCGTAGGCTTACAATGCACTAAGTCCAAAAAGGTGCATAACTCGGTCAAAAACTCACTAATTTATTTCAAAAGTTAATCAGGTCATCTACACCTTGGGCATTGTCATCCTGCAAAACCTCATGATCCTAGCACCAGGGGTTCTTGAGATATTTTGTTCACAACGTTCCACAGGCTAAGTCTAAAAAGGGGCATAACTCAGGAAATACATGGCGGGTGGAAAAATAAAAAAATAGTGGTCTGCTTATTTTCCATACTGATCATGTGTATAAAGTTTCAAATTCCTAGCTCTTATTGTTCTTGACTATATGTAAGGGGACCTTTGTACCCTAGGCTTCAATGCACTAAGTCGAAAAAGGGGCAGAATTCGATCAAAAATTCACGATTTTTTTTTCAAAAGTTAATCAGGTCATCTATATGTTAGGCAGTATCTTCCTGCAAAAAATCATGCTCCTAGCATCAGGGGTTCTTGAGATATTTTGTTCACAAGGTTCCATAGGCTTACAATGCACTAAGTCGAAAAGGGGGCATAACTTAGTCAAAAATTCACGAATTTGTTTCAAAAGATAATCAGGTCATCTATTTTGGGCATTCTTATCCTGCAAAATCTCATGATCCTAGCATCAGGGGTTCTTGAGATATTTTGTTCACAAGGTTCCACAGGCTAAGTCAAAAAAGGGGCATAACTCTGGAAATACATGGCCGGTGGAAAAATTAAAAAATACGGGTCTGCTTATTTTCCATACTGATTATGTGTATAAAGTTTCAAGTTCCTAGCTCTTACTAATCTTGACTGTATGTAAGGGTACCTTTGTACCATAGGCTTCAATGCACTAAGACGAAAAAGGGGCATAACTCGATCAAAAATTCACGATTTTTTTTCAAAAGTTAATCAGGTCATCTTTATGTTAGGCATTCTCATCCTGCAAAAAATCATGCTCCTAGCATCAGGGGTTCTTGAGATATTTTGTTCACAAGGTTCCATAGGCTTACAGTGCACTAAGTGGAAAAGGGGGCATAACTTGGTCAAAAATTCACGAATTTGTTTCAAAAGTTAATCAGGTCATCTACACCTTGAGCATTCTTATCCTGCAAAACCTCATGATCCTAGCATCAGGGGTTCTTGAGATATTTTGTTCACAAGGTTCCACAGGCTAAGTCGAAAAAGGGGCATAACTCTGGAAATACATGGCCAGTGGAAAAATTAAAAAATACGGGTCTGCTTATTTTCCATACTGATTATGTTTATAAAGTTTCAAGTTCCTAGCTCTTACTGATCTTGGCTATGTAAGGGTACCTTTGAACCATAGGCTTCAATGCACTAAGACGAAAAAGGGGCATAACTCGATCAAAAATTCACGATTTTTTTTTTCAAAAGTTAATCAGGTCATCTATATGTTGGGCATTCTTATCCTGCAAAAAATCATGCTCCTTAGCATCAGGGGTTCTTTAGATATTTTGTTCACAAGGTTCCATAGGCTTATAATGCACTTAGTCGAAAAGGGGGCATAACTCGGTCAAAAATTCACGAATTTGTTTCAAAAGTTAATCAGGTCATCTACACCTTGGGCATTCTCTTCCTGCAAAACCTCATGATTCTAGCATCAGGTGTTCTTGAGATATTTTGTTCACAAGGTTCCACAGGCTAAGTCGAAAAAGGGGCATAACTCTTGAAATATGTCACCCGCGGAAAAAAGAAAAAACATGTATTCGCTTATTTTCCATACTGGTCATGTGTATAAAGTTTGAAGCTCCTAGCTCTTACGGTTCTTGACTTATAGATAGCGGACAGACAGACGGACAGACGGAAGGCCCAAACCAATATGCCCCCACAATTTCTCAGAAATTTGGGGCATAATTAAAAGTAATTCAATTGTACTTGCATAATCAGGTACAAATGAACGTTAATAAAGCGAAAAAAGTGCCAGCCTGTTCAAATTGTAATTATCTGCTAATTAACAGCTAACATAATTGCGCCGAAAATAATAGCTCTATAGCTACCTATCCTATGGTTTTGTTGGTGGCTTTGAATACCACGAACCATATGTTTCGACGATTCGAATTTCCTAATATTATTTTGTACAAACTTGGAAAATATTTTGTGGAGTTTAATTTTCGCGGATAGCTACCGACCCCGAAATTCCGTGAAAATTTGGCGACGCGAAAATTTCCCATTATACGGTATGTAGTTTGTGATGTTCAGGCTAGGCTGTTTACCACCTACATGGGAAATGGCTGCTCGCATGGCTGCCGCTGGTGATGTCTTTGGTGATGACTAGTTTTGTCTTGTCTCTTTCCCACATGGTGTCTTGGGTTGGAGCTGGAATTGAATTGTGTCAGTTCCTGAGAATTTTCCTCTGTACTTTTCCATGACTCGACTCCATGACTCCACTCCAAGCCTCCACTATATGTTTCATAGTATGCCATTTATGTATGTCATCAGGGTTCGAGGTTATAAAACTTGAGAATAATCTCAAACTCCAAATAAAGCACACTGATTGGCTGCTTCCAAGCATGTGCTCAGAAGCAGCCAATCAATGTGCTTTATTTTGAGTTTGAGAATGTACTCAAGTTTAATAACCTCTGGGCCAGAGCTACCTGTACCAATTAAGCTAATCTCAGGAGATTTTACAGCTGACATCTTTTGTCAGTGAAATGTAAAATATTTAGTTGAAGAAGGCTTGGTACATTTTCAAGGGAAGCAACTCTACCATTTTCATTTTCAACTGCCTTCTCAGTAGAGGTCAACTCTTAAAGAGTAGAATTTGCTCCTCTTTGTGTAAATTCTTCATTCTAATAGAAGACTCATTTCCAGATTTATTTGTTGTCCACGGGACCAAGCAGGGAGTCATAAAAGTTGTTCCCCTTCACAAGAATGGCTGTAATACATGATGATGTACCCATTTACCTTAACTCAAAGTGTTAGCTTCTTTGGAACCTTTTGAGAAATGTCAAGATCAAGGTTTTCCTGCAATATTTTTAAGATGTTCACTATGCCATATATGAAGTGTTCAGATTGTGTTCACAAACTTCTGTTCAGAGACTTGTGTATCAGATATTTTTTTGCAACTATTAACATCAGGGACCTTTGCAAACTCAGTGGATGCAGGTCAGCTGCTGTATAATGCTGCTTCTGATCAGGGTCTTCACTGTTTGCATAAATTACAAGAATTTTAGACACCCATTATACATGTACTGAAATTTATATACCTTCTAGGGAGAGTGGGTGTTGAGACCTATAGATTTCAACTGAAAGCTGTGCATGCCTTACTAGTATTCTACATATGAGCCACAAAATGATGAAACCAACAAAGTAGCATGTGTACCCAGCAAAGGCTCAGATCAGCCTGGGCATCTGATGTCTGATCAGAGTCTTTGCTGTCCACTTTGAGCTAGCTTAGATTCTTAGTTACCCTTTAAGCATACAGTCAAGACTCTGTTCAGACTTGGTGACTGTCCAGGCTCATCTGAGTCTTCCTGTGGTGCACCTGCCACTGTGTTGGTTTTGTAGTGTCATGGTTCATATATTTACAGGCTGGCTAAGGTATGCCCAGTTGGAATATACCTTAGTTGAAGGGGCAAACTGTCAGGGGAAGTAATTGTGCCATTTTCATTTTTGTCTCCCCATCCTAGGGGAGCAAATTCTTTCCTTTAAGAGTTCAACCCTTATGAATAAGGTGAAAAAAATTAAAATTGCAGATTTGCTTCCCCTGAAAACTTTCCATATATATTCCTTAAGACAGATTTCCTCATGATGAAACTTAAATTGTTCACATTGGCATTTATGTTCTTGCTTATAAATGTATGCCATGAGTTGTATTTTGCATTGTTGTTAAGGCATAGTTTAAAGCATGGTAAGGAATATAATTGACAAGATAGTTTACATTCCACTGGGTTTCCAGAACATGGGAAGGTACTCTAACAGGAAGAATTTGCTCCCTACGAGGGAGCAAATCCTTTTCCTTCCTGTTAAAGTACCATTCCCAATGAAGTTGAATAAGGTAGAAGAGATTATCCCTGCAAGTTCATTCCATTCCATTGTATTCCATTTTATGTTTTAAACATTATGCCTTTTGTTACTACTGTAAAGAAAATTATATTTCATCAATAACTTTAAACATTTTTTGTTTATATTTTCAGAAAGGTACAAAAGTTAATATAAAAAATTATTTTTCTGTTCATTTGTTCTGCGTTCATTTCAAGCATTTGTGAATAGTTTTCAGTAGTATCTCAGAGCTCCAAGTAAGTGAAACAGTCTTTTGATGAATGCACACACATGACACATGCATACATGCACATATACAAACACAAAATGCAGTAAAATTAAGACTGTTGATCAGAAACTGATTTAATGTTAGCAGGACAAGGGCAATAACTCTGGTTGGAGCCTCAGATTTGAACCAGACTATGTTCTTGTATGCAAATACTGCACATTAAGTTTATTGATTGAAAATCAGGATATAACATTTAAGAGTGCATATATGTAACTACAGGAAGAGCTATTGCACTCATTCTGGCGGTTGGTGTTGCCATTTCACTTAACGTTAAAGTTCATGTGATGGATAAGGAACTGTCAGGCTATACCTATCCTGTACATGAACAAGTGTTGTTGTATGTTCATGAGGCAAGTGCCTTAGCTTTGGCTGGAATCAACAGGCAACTTCATTGTGAATGGTGTAATTATGTTTGGTTATCAAAACGTCACAGCTTAAATTTAATGTAGGTCTGGTTACTTTAGGTGAATCAGTACACTTTCAGTGGCAGCAACTCAGTTTCAATTTTGCCTTCCTCGATGGGGATCAACTGAAAAGGCAGTGCTTGTGTGCGTGACTGATTGATTGTTTAGGGTTTAACAGCCCTTTGAGACAGTATTTCTGTCTATATTGGGCCGTCTCCCAGAGAGAGGGAGAAAGAAGAGAAAAAATGATAGACGAGAGACAAAAATGTCCAAACAGCGCCCATCTGCACCTACTGCAAACACAGTAGTCCATTGCCCTACTATCATCCAAATCAGTAGGACGCCCCAGCACTGGAAGTTACATGCAGCACCACTGCATCCCCCAAACACCCCTATGTGTGTGTGTGTTTGTTCAAGATATACATGTGGGTATAGTACAATATGACTTGTGCACATAATTGCTGAGAAAGAGACCCAGATTCAAAAGCTGAATATAGATATAAAAAGTAAACCATAAAATACAGGTTTCTGTCAGAAGTGAACGGTTGTGTTTAAATTGTGATCTTTCATTTCTTGTTATGTCATAATATGTGTAAGTATATTGGAACACCCGAATGGAAAATTAATTATTTTATGTGTCCCAAAATTCAAGCACATTACAGTAATATAAAATCCTAGCTTATATTGACCTTTAATATCACAAAACCTGAACCTATATAAGTATTAAGGGTACATTCAGTGGCTCTCCTCTGGTTACCATTCATTGTCTTGTACTGCATATAAAAGTTAATGAAAAAGTGACCTACTTGTAATTGCAAAGGCTAAGTTTAAGTACAGTCAGCTGTCGATAATCTCAAAGTCCATCTTCATCTTAAACTACTGATATGGCACTGTTTTTAAAAGTAAGTTTTTATCCCCCGAGGGGTGGGGGGGTATAGAGATGAGCCTGGCGACTATAAACATTTTCTTGTCCGCTATGTATCTTGAATACCCTTTGGAATATTTTCATGATACTTCACAGTTTAGTAGAACAGGTCATATGTCATGACAATGTGTTGCGTACAAGAATTGTAACTTGCTATTGTACTTTCTAAGTTATCTCCCATGTAGTGATTTTTTTGTCAGATTGGTGTCCGCTTTGTAACTTGAATACCCTTTGAAATATTTTGATGATACTTCACAGATATGTAGAGTAGGTCATGATGATGTGTCGCGTACAAGAATGACAACTCTTGCTTACTTACAGTTTGAGTTATATTTTCCCTTGATGGTTTTAGATGTAATTTTGTGTCCGCTCCATAACTGATTTGTATGAGACATTTGCAGATATGTAGAACAGGTCATGACGATGTGTTGCGAACAAAAATGACAACTCTTGCTTTCTTTCTTTTTTTAGTTATTTCCCTTGATAGTTTTAGGTGTGATTTTGTTTCCGCCCCATAACTTGAATATGTTTTGAAATATTTTCATGATACTTCACAGATATGTAGAACAGCTCATGACTATGTATCGCAAACAAGAATGACAACTCTTGCTTCTTTACTTTTTGAGTTATTTCTCCTTGATGGTTTTATGTGTGATTTCGTGTCCGCTCCATAACTTGAATACCCTTTGCGATATTTTCATGACACTTTAATGATATGCAGAATCAGTCATGACAATTTGTCTCATTTATCAATGCCAACTCTCACATTCATATTAATGGTCAATGGTAGAAAAATTGCAACATGCCTCAAGACCTTTCTAAGAAACATTATACCATGTTTGATGATTGAAGGTATTATAGTTCGAGAGAAATGAACTTAAACGCTAGGGTCGAGGTAATTTTTGGAGTTGAAATTATACAAAGCAGAGCAAAAAATACGGGTCAAGGGTAGAAAAATAAAATTTCCAACATCCCTCGAGAAAATTCTAAGAAGAAACTTAATACCAGGTTTGAGGACTGTAGGTATCAGTTTGAGAGAAATGGACTCAAACGCTAGGGTCGAGGTAATTGTGGACGGAATGACTGACTGATGGACGGAAAAGTGAACTTCTATATCGCACCTTGCTAAAGCAGGTGCGGAAAAAAAATCTTTCAGATTTGGACTCTTTGTCCAAATGCACTTACTATAGAGCTCAAAATTAGATTTGTAGGGATTGTACTCTAGAATTATTCACACATTTTGTAATGTTGAGTATCATTTGCTATACATTGTGTACATATATACTCGGGGATTTTAAAAAACGCCTCACCTGAAAGAAATTGAAAGGCTACATTTGTTTTATTATCAGCTTAAACAAAACTAGTGATAAATAAAACTGCATGCATAAAGCAAATGCATGAGATAATCATCAGGACACTCTTAGAATTTAAAAAGTTTAAATACATGCGGCAAAGATAAATGGGTGGTTTAATTTAGTTTAAACATATTTTATTGCTCAAACAGTGGCAATGGGGTCGGGCTACAAGTTCTCACAACATTAGTTACAGCCCTCCTCCTACAATATTCAATACAACAGCAACATGGCTAACAACTAACAATTCAGTCACCGTCATAATTCCAAACATTGAGTCACTTTATACTTACAGGATATCCGGTTTAATGTACATTATGCGGAAAACAATGAGGACTCAGATCAGACCGCTCCATTGGCAGCTGTCTGATCCAAGCCCACACCATACCACACAACAGGCACTTTGTCTCAATATTTAGGACCATGACGGTAACTGCACATAAACAAGATCAAAAAATAAATAACAGAGAAAAAGAAAGAAGAAAGACAAAAGAAAGAAAGAAATCAAGAAGACCTATAACCCGAGAACTACAGTGTCAGCCATTAGCCCATGTAAACCAGAAAATGTATGGGAAGAACAACAGATTTAATTAAATCTTCCACTGTCTTTCATATACTGCTGGACAGCCTGAAATCATTAGATAAACCAGGTTTACCGTAAAGTATCATATTTAAGGTGGTGATAATCACTGATTTGGGACAAAGATAAAAATCTGCATAAAATACTCAAAATAACACTGATCTTTCCGAAACTTAGCAGATGCCTTCTTTATGTTGTTTCTCATAATTTAGAATCCCAAAATGCAGCATTTGTTAATGTTAAAAAAATGTTTTTATAAGAGAAGATCAAAGGGTAATTTTCTGCGAATAAATCTGAAAAAATAATATCATTATTGAAAATATACTTAGTGCTTAGAGTATCTTGTTGCATTATGGAGAGCGTCCTAGCAATTATTTTTTCAAACTCTTTCACTCATTATCAGGCTGAGCAGATGAAAAAAGATGCAGTCTGTGTCCAAATTTTTTTGTCAAAACATACAGGTGAGACAGGTGAGACTATTTTAACAAGGTTGAACAATTTCATCTACACACCACTGATCATGTCAGTAATGTATTATTTATATTTTAGGTGTTAACATAGGTATGCTTGCCTACCCTATATTTAATAAATGCGTCCAGTGTACATTTACTTTGTATATGGTTGAACATTTGAGAAAAAGCTACCGTTTTCATCTGGTCTACATTAATTGCTAGGACGCTCTTCATTATGCAATAATGCACCTTCAGCACAACGTAAATTTTCAATAATGATATTAGTTTTTCAGATTTATTCGCAGAAATTTACCCTTTGATCTTTCCTTATGAAAACACCTTTTCAAGCAGCATGTACGTCTATTTTGTATTCTAAACTGTAAAGAACAACAAAAGTAAGAAGTCTGCTAACTTTCAGGGATATACGTTACTTTTTTATGGTTTTATGCAGATTTTTACATTTACCATAAATCACCACCTTAAACTAAGAGGATGCAACGATCGAGTTTTACTAAAGATTAAAATTCTTAAATAGTTGAAGTTTTCACATTCGAAAAAATTATGTAGCGCATCTTAATTATCGTTCCCACAGGAACAACTACTGTTTGCAGATAGATGATTACGAAATAAATCACTTTTTACGTCACTACAGTTGTTACGAATTCTGGCATGCAGAATGGACTATTTTCTATTGCCCCTAACAAAGTAAATAGGAACTTTAATATTGTCATAAATCACAGTTAATGAAAGGATGATACACAGAGAACAGGGTGGTTTAAGGTGGTGATAATCACTGATTTGGGGCAAAGACAAAAATCTGCATAAAACACTCAAAATACCACTAATCTTTCCAAAACTTAGTATATGCCTTCTTTATGTTGTTTCTGACAATTCAGACTCCCAAACTTCAGCATTTATTAATGTTAAAAAGTGTTTTTATAAGGAAAGATCAAAGGGTAATTTTGTGCGCAATAATCTGAAAACATAATATTGTTATTGAAAATATACTTAGTGCTGAGAGTTCCTTGGCCGGACCACTTTTTCGGCCGAAAATGGTATTGGCCGTACCACTTTTTTTATTCGGCCGAATATGGTATTGGCCATACCACTTTTTCCCGTTATTCTTTCTTTGCCTTTTTTACTCTTCAATGCGGTGATCAAAGGTCGATTAATAAGTGATAATTAAAGCGTGCCGCGGTCTGTTATTCGTCTGCAGCGAGATGTAAAAACTTCAGTCACGCTCGTTATGAAAACATGATTATAAAACTAACATCTAATTTAACTGCAATAATCTTCATTAAAAGATTAACATATGAAGTATGGGTGCATCTAAGTGTTTTTTTTTTAATAAATAATGTCACGATATGACCGACTTCTAGGGATCGTAGACTTCACCGAGGGGTCGAAAAGGGTAGTTGTTCTTTACATATTTCGGTGGTGGTAGTGGGGTCGGGTGGTTGGAAAGGGGAGAGGGCATGGGGAGGCAGTCTTTAAAAGCTCGGGTAAGCATTTGAATTACAGCAAATACTCCAAAAAAAATAATTGAGTTTCACATGCAAAATGGGCTCAGAATGCATTAAAATCGCTTCTAGAGACGTCCTGAATTCAAAATTGTTTCATGGGAGGTAAATACTCTTAGAATCAATTGAGTTTCAAAGCAAAACTGGTCTCAAAATCGCTTCTGCGAGACGTCCTGAATTCAAAAATTTTCTCACGGGAGGAAAATACTCATAAAATCAATTGAGTTTTACAAGCAAAATTGGTCTCAAAATGTATCAAAATCGCTTCTGGAGGCGTCCTAAATTCAAAACTTTTCTCAGGGGAGATCCCCAACCCCCCCCCCCCTTGCGAGAGGGGCTCACCCCCTCTCGTGCTCTCCCCCACTCGTGCATTCAGCACTCGGATCACGCCTTTGGCGTTTGATGGCCGTACCACTTTTCAAAAGCGGACGACGGCCCTGTCCAGTGTACATTACCATGTACATGGTTGAACATTGGAGAAAAAGCTACCGTTTTCATCTGGTCTACATTACAATTTGAGAAAGAGTTGGAATAAATAATTGCTAGGTTGCTCTTCATTATGCAATAACGCACCTTCTGTACTACGCAAATACATAGATGCATGTTGAAATTTTGTCAGTTTGACAAAATTTCAATACGCATTTGCGTATAAGTTATGCGCGCATGAACGGACGAATAGCCAGAGTCGTGAAGTAAGGTCAGTTCTTAGTTAATGGTTATGAATACAATAGAAAGGGAAGCAACTCTGCCGTTTACATTTTTGCCTCTCTTCTCATTGAGGTCAACTTCTAAAAGAAAGAATTTGCTCCTCTAGGAACAAATTCTTTTATGAGTGGACTCCTTTTTTTGAAGCCTTTCATTGCCAAGGGAAGCAAATAGGAAGTCACAAAAGTTGTTCCCCTTTGTGAAAATGTCCACAATATCACGGAAGTGTACCCAGACACCTAAATTTGACCTATAGCAAAGATTTTCGTACACGGGATATCCAAAACGGGGTGGTCTGCTGTTATACGGAATCAGTAATTGACTGGCATTAATAAATATGACTTTGTTTCCATGTTGCTTGTGTGCTGAAATGTAGTATTCGGGACTGCATGATAATACAACGCAGTTTTCGCTCAAAAAATAAACGGGATCGTTTATCAATATGAAATCAATCTTTTTTGAGAAAGCACAAATGTGCGCTGCCGTCAATGATTTTTTTTTCAATCCCCTGACGTCGCATTTGATTGGCTGATAAAAAGACGTTGACAACGCTGACGCTATAAATACACAGCAACGGAGCCGCTTGTCAGAACTTGTTCTGCTCCTTGAGGAATCAAGATGTATAGGAAGTATCGTGCGGAGAGAAAACTTTTAGAAGAGGCGGGCGAAGAATTGAAGGTGGGCGAGCCGAGGTGTGAGCTGAGGCCTGGTGAAGAACCAGAGGCGGCCAAGCCGATGCGGGGTACAAGATTAGAGGCGGGCGAGCCGAGATGTGGCAGTCAGCTACATTTACAGAAACTGATGGCAAAGATTACAAGAGTAATGTTACATATGGCTGAAGTACTGGAGTCTAGGAGTGAAAATTTGGTCACTAGCAGTGAGGATAAAAATGAAGCTATTGCTGTTGCTACTACTGCTGATACAGAAGAAGAATCGTATGATGACGAGGAAACCAGCCTCTATGGAATGATTAGGCCTTTCTGATGCCTTATCTGTGGGATAAAATATATATAAAAACAAACAAAAATAACAAAATACAGAAATAGTAAAAAGATAACCTCAGCTAATCAACAGGCCCCTTGTCGGGCCACCAAATAGTCCAGAAAGAAACCTTTATGAGTTGCTTTTCTTTTTGAAATTAAGATTATCAAAGCTTTTGCTTTATATAAAATGTTCCTCTATTAAAATCTAACCATTTGTAAACCATCACGCAAACTTAAGCGAAAATATTGATCTATGTATCGACGGACGGACGTACGGATACACTGACCAACAGTCCTACATGTATAGACGAAATCTCTATACCCCTCCACATGCTTCATATCCCGGGTAACAAAAGTCTTTTCTCGGAGAGTAACTCCCTTTTAGTGAGAGGCAAAACCCTCAGTTTCTCAGTCATCTTACATAGAGGTTTATCCCTACGCCTTAAGGTAAATAGATATGTTTTCAGGGGAAGCAACTTTGTCACTTTCATGTTTACCTCCCTTGTAAATGGTGTCAGCTCTTAAAAGAAGGAAATTCGCTCCTGCAGAAGGAGCAAATTCTTACCTTTAAGAGAAGACTCCTTTTTTAAAAGGGTGTCCTCACCTTGGGAAGCAATCCTCCTCAAGTGGTGATATATAAATATTTTCTTGACGCATATGTCCTCCTCACCCCACCTCCCCAAACACCGATTACGAATACATAAGTTTGGTTGTGACTGGAGGAACGTCACAGTAAAAGGTAAAGGTTTCCCATAGCCTAATAGCCGTAGGGGCAGTGGGGGTTAGAGACCCACTGTATCTTGAGCACAGCAGATGAAAGACGGAGCCCATCCCTCTTTTTTCGCTGCCTTATCCTTTCCTGTTTCGAAAAAGGTACCCATTTACTACTGGGTTGACAGAGAGAGTTTTCGATTTCAGCTTTCTGACAACACATAAAATCATGGTGACTTTAATTTTGTGTTTTTGCTGTGTGATATCTTTCACGGCAAAGCTGGGATCGACTTCAAGGGCTGTATCATAAAGAACTTTGAAATGAAATTTAGGGGAAGTGACGTTTACCTGTGAAGTGCAAAAGTCTCACGCACGACATAAATTCGTGCATTTTTTTTAATTTGATTAGTGTTACTTTCTAAAAAATACTAGTCATCATTAATAACTTGAAACGTGCAATTACTAAAATACATCACAATGTGGGATGAGGCCTTTTTAAAGTCATTGAGTATATACATGTATGATTGCTGTTTGAGATGTTACCTCTTTTTAGCAGTCTGGCATACTGTTTTGGTCTGAGTGTTAGATAATCATGCATCTGTTAAACAGATTATGTCAATCAGAAGCATAAAAGAATGACAATATATTACTTATATGTGTTTTGCCGTGCACCCTGTTTACAAAGGCGCATGGGGCCTTTGGTCGGGGGATTTGCCCTCTCCTCTGATGGCTATTTTTCTTTGCTTTGTTTGATAGTTCATTCCTATTAGGTAAGAGAGTTGGTGCTAGGTCAGATGGCATGTCCATATAATTGCAGCAGCTGCAAAGCATCCGTGCAGCCTTCTGTGTTCCTGACATTTATTCATGATCCGGTGACTTTGTCTCATATCTCCAGCACTGATAAATGGATCAACATCATACTTGGGATAATGGATCAGCCTGACACTGCATAATATGACCTCAAAATATTTGTACATTCTCATATCTGGGATAATGATTCAGTTTGACTTAACAAATGACTTGTAGGTTACTTCGAAATTTGTTTTGTGGGCTGTGATTTTGCCCTATATCTCCAGCACTATTCAATGGATTTGCATTATTCTTAGGCTGTTAGATTCCAGCAGGCACACAGGGTTGAATTAACATTGAATCAATTTTGAATTCAAGGTTGAGTCAAGCTTGATTCAACTTAACTCAACCTTGATTCAATGTTGTGACATTGAATCGATGTTGATTCAAGCTAGATTCAACCTTGTGTGCCCAGTGGGATCAGTCTGACTCAGCAAATGCACTGGTACTACTTGCAGGTCACTGTATTTCATGGTTGAGTGAATTTGTTAAGTTTGTCAGGCTCTTCTGACTAGGCTCGAGATAGGAGCATCATGCAGTGTACCTAAAAATCTACTGTATTAATCCTATTAAACGCCCCATTGGGCATTACATTTCGCGAAAAGGGGGCGTTATTTAGAGCCTTAAACATAGTAAATCAGCCACTGCCAAACTATCTCTAATAAACAATATAAAGGTGGTGGGTATACTTTCAGAGGAAGCAACTCTACTATTTTTGTTTCCCTAGCTTTCAGTAGGGGTCAACTGACTAGGAGAACCGAGGCGTAGCACCGTAGCAGCAACTCTAATGTTGAGGCAAACTTGGGCCTGGAACTTGCAGACCGCTGGGCGGGAGTGGTCACTGTTGATAAGACCCACCTCCACCAAGGAGTCGACAGAGGTCGACCTTCACCTTCCAGCTTCGTGTCCTTATGAGACCTGTTTTGTTCCAAGTTGCATTGGCACTGCTCTGCTCGTTTAGTTGTCCATGCCGAGTTTTGGGCATCTTCCAGCATGCAACAGTGGCATGAACATTCATTAAACTCACTGAAAAATGACGTGTCCACAGAGCTTCCACTCAGGGCCGCCGCCTCTCGCCCAGAGAGTAAGATGCCACCATTACATGAGTTCTGATGCTGGTTCTCGTCAACCAAACGAGGAAGAGCATAACCCCTGCAGCTGGGAGCCAAACTGGCCGCATGCAGACTGTAAGCTTGAAGGATCCAGCCTTCCTTAATCTTCCCCCCGGCTTCGGTAAATGCTGCCTCCACATCCCACTCTTCCCTTTCTTCGACTTGCGCAGGTTGTAGTAGAATTTGTCCGTCTGCCTGTATTACTCCTGTACTCTTTGCTCTAACTCGTCGAATTTTGTAGATGCTTATAACTTCATTCTCTTTGTTCAATCCTTTGACTTTGCAACTCAGGGTTCTTCCTATCGTTTCTGAAAAAAAGCACAACGGAGCCGTCTTCTTGTCAGACAGAAGTGATGCCTCTCGAGATATCCATCTCCAAGCGAATCAAAAAGATTGCAGTAACAGCGTTTTGGTGCCGTAAATATATAGCGTCAAAGCCGATTTGAGTAAAAGCATCCAGTCGACGCTACGTTGAAACTAAATTTTGACGTCCAGTTTGTGTTTCTTTTCTGTTATTTCCATTGCTGCAACGCTCGTATTGGTGGTTTGCGTACGAATGTGGGGTTTCCAAAATACAAAGTCACAACTACTGAGTACGTCTGAGGTAGTGTTGTTGAAATCTTATCTATAATGTCGCCACAAAATTCGTCTTTTCGACTTTTCGCATGGCGTCTTTTCGCGTGGCGTCTTTTCGCCGCGAAAAGACGAAATGGCACAAACCAAACACGTTTATGTTTTTTTTATTATTAATAATATTTCTATTTATTTATATATTTACTTATTTATTTATTTTGCGCCTTTGACTTGAAGGAAACATCCTAGAGTTTTACATGAACTAAAATGGCAATTAAAATAACCCATTTTCGAGATCTTAATATTAGTGGTAAAATTGCCTAAACACGAATCATTATGAAAAGCGGTTCAACCTTCACAACTGGCGATACTAATATAATGTCAGATAACCGGCAAAAAGTACTGAGAACATGATTTTGAAAAATGTCAAATCGCTCGATAAGACGTTTTTTTTTTTTTTTTTTTTTTTTGTTACTATTATTATTTTATTCACAGTTTCTCGTCGAGCAAGAAATATAAACAAAGGCAAGACAATGAATGGGCCCATGCTTGTACGTTGTATTTTTACCATTTTATTCCGCTATTGAAACTGAAAGTAGTTTATTTTAGTATGGCACCTTGTATGACCCAAATATTTTTTCAAACTTTTTTTCTGTTCAGCTCAAAGATGTTTTTATTAGTTTTAAGTGTGTAAGCACGGTCATCTGCAATGACGAAACTAAGGTGAGAAGCTTGCATCAATTCCTTGCCATATTATATATGCCGACAGAGCAATGGGACTTTTAAACATGAATTAAATGGTAAAAATACAATGTACAGACATGAACTCCATTCTCAATCGGAGCACGCTCGGCCAATTCCGTGAATCAGACCTCGGGCGAAACAAAATCGTAGCTCTCTATGTCCACGAATGATAATTAATTCTCGACCTGCGACCTTTTTCAGCTGTTTCATGGACATTCACTTAATGCTTTGCTGTTGTCAAAACAAAATAGTCAGTTATTGATTCCCAGACAGAAAATACATTTGTTTCTTTTCATTTTATTATTTCATATTTATATAACAGTCAAACTGAAATCATGTTGCAAGCTCAGACAATCTAAGCGAGAAAACTATGGAGTGACTTTCATCTCAGTACCAGCCATTGGATATTTAGGGATAAAGGAGTCTGGAGGATGGAAAGGATGACGTTTTTGTTTGGTGAGAGTTTTCTTCTCATAGTCTATAGCACCCAGAGTGACACCGGAAATAAGAATCCTGGAAGTAGTAATGAAAAGGGGACCGAGGACGGAAAAAGGCGAGTGGAGAACACCTCCAAGTGGCGCTGAGCATCATGACTGCCGATGAGCCAGAAAGTTATGATGACGATGGGGTTAGTCTATATGGCATAATTAGCCTAGGCCGCGGACAGATTTTTGAAGATCAGTCTTAACATCCTTTACGTCGCATGCAAAAGGGCCTACAGCCATGGTACGAAAAGTATCTGCACAGACCGGTACGAGTCACAACTTTTCACTCCGATTTTGTGAAAAGGAAACGCTCTGGTGCACAGGCAAAGGCCTATCGCCTATCCCGTATTGGTAAGGCACATTTGCAAGCAATGCAAATCATGTATGTTTTTCAGAAAGTCCATTTGTAAAGCAAGTCTGCAATAAAGACCTTGATCAGACTGCACAGACGGCATATGTTTTAAGCGTGTCATGGTTTATTCAGAAATAGGCCTAGGTGCCACCCCTGCTCATTGGTCTAGGTGCCACCTCGTTTACCATAAAAATAACACAAAATGACAAAGTTGCTTCCTATCAAAGTTTACCCATTGGCTTTGAATCGAACAAAACAACCCACCAACTGTAAAGTCACTTGTAATGCAGTTTTATCTGCTGCAACACAAATAAATAAGGGTATTTTGTAGCGTTGTGTCGTTCGATTATTTACTGAAAGTATTCAGTGATATTTTGACTATTCTGTTGAGGGCCCAGTTAATCTATCAGCATGAATAATTCACCATAATTTTGTCACTGCAAATGACCGCGAACAGCCAACTTTAAACAAACAAGATACAGGGAATCCAACGTATGTCACATCAGGTTGTTATAAGCAGAGGCGTAGCTAGAATGAGGCCTGGTGGGGCAGGCTTCAACATTTTTCCCTCTTTAAAGTAAAAAGATATACTTTCGAGTGAAGCACCTCTGAGTTTTGCCTCCCAACTCTATGAGGGACTATTCCCAAAAGAGAGAATCTGCTCCTCCAAGAGCAAATTCTTCCCTCTGAGAACAGATCCTCCAAAAAAGGGACTTCTGAACCAAACAAAACATTCTAAAATAAGTTCGATATCAAAAACTTGAAAATGGTAAAACAACGTACAGGTTTCGGGCCAAATTCAGTGTCTTCCTATTGTTTGTATTCCATTGCTTGATGGGGAACTAGAGAAGAAAAACTGTGCTGTATATTCCCACCTACACTTCGCCAGTTATTTAAGAAATAGATTCTTGCTTACAGTGATTTGTTGCCCAATATATCACTGGTTGGAGGTCAGTCGTAAAGTGGTATGGCACGAACGTGAAGCGCGAGTGATATAGTCACTGACTACTGACCGATTTGTCACGCAATATATCACTAGATTTTAGCATTGGCTATATAGGCGACCAGTGTTAGAATTATTCTTATACAGTGCGGCCAAAGAAGCAATGTTTTATTCTTCAACATTTCACTGTTACGGAGCGCGTGAGTCTTACTGCTGACGTCACTGAAATTTACTGACGTATTTTGAGACGTTTATGGACTTAAAGGCCCCATTGCTCTATCATCATGAAAATTTTGTTGTGAGGTATCGCTGCCCGTTTCTCATCATAGTTTCGTCGTGGTAAATGACCGGGATTTGCCAATTTAAACAAATAAAACTTCCTTAAGTTTCACATAAAAAGGTTTGAAAAATCATCTAGATCATTTTACCTACTTTTGATTTCATTAGATTAAATAAAATGGTAAAAATACAATGTACAAGCGTGGGGCTCAATCACTATCCCGTTTTTGTTTATATTGCATCGCTCAACGGGGAACCAGAAAATGAAAATTATATTTTATGGCGATATTTGTCGTTTTCAAAAATCATAATCGTGAAAAGTTACTTGCACCAAAAGCACAAACAGTGATAGCGATCGGTATGGCATGGTTAATTTTATGGCATGCAGTTTTTCTTAATTTCAACTAGCGATAGTTTTCTTTTTTCAGTTCAAACCAGCTCTGAAGGCACCCTTTTTGTCAGTTCGACGACCTATTGTTAAACACGGGGTGACACACATATATAAATCCCCCATTTTTTTAAACACGGGGTGGCACACATATACCAGTTTCATATAAAAGTGCCCCCTCCAAACCCCTTCTCCCGCCCTTCCCAGGAGTGGCGTAGAATAGTGGATAACACGCCTGGACTATACCAATCCAGGGGTCGCAAGATCGACCCCCTGCTTCTCCGGTCTTTCGGATTAGACTTTAAACCGATGTCCTGTCTCCGTATGACTTGTAGTTATTGGTGGGACGTTAAATCCGAGTTCACTCACTCCAGTCACACCATCACACACAAAGTGCCCCGAGTTCACTCACTCCAGTCACACCATCACACACAAACACAAGGGATAGTGGTAGATCCTGGCAACTATCTACTGTAAAACACTTATATTTAGCGGTTACTGAATTTTGGCTATATTGGCAGCTAAGACAAAGGACGCTAAAATATAAGTCCGCCAATATAACATAGATTTAAAACATTATACATATGCACACCATAACAGAGGTTCTGGTGAAAACGAAAATTTGATGAGTATTTAAGATTTGAAATACCTTTCCATTAAACTATACATTGTGGCATCCCATTAGAATCGCCTCATCGAGGAGGCGATTCTAATGGATGCCACAATGTTTAGTTAAATAGAAAAGTAGGAAAAAATTCCTCAAAGTTTCATTTTTCTTTATTATCTAGAGCCATGGTATAGCATGACCGCCAAAATTAACAAGCGCCAATATGTCATTTTCTTCAACCCGCGAAATTTTGATACAGCAGATATTAAGTGTTTTACAGGACTATCAGTTTTACCTGTTGGCTTTTTCACAGTATTCAGCATGGAATAAAAGTTTTGCAAGCTCAAGGTGAATGGGTACACCTCACTGTTTTCTGCCATATTTTCAAAAGGGAGGGAAGAACTTTTTTCAATCATATCAGATTACATCTTGGTGAGGAAGCGCTTCCGATCAGGAGTTAACATTCATAGGAGAAGAAGCTTTCCTGGAGCAGACTTAGGAAGTGACCATGGCCTAGTGATGATGACCTTCCGAGTTCGTCTGAAAAAGGCTAGAAAGCCTACCCGGCCAAGACTGAAGTTGATCTTGAGACGCTAAGGGACCCAGATGTGGCATGCATTTGGTTGCTTGGTTGATTTGATGCTTAACGTCCACGGTAAACAACTAGGGTCATGTCGGGACGGTCAGTTAACCTAACCACACTATTCCTGGGCAGGCTTAGACCTCCTAAGCGGTTAACCAGTTCTAAGTGCACATAATTTCGCCAGTAACTGACAATTGCCCTTCTTGAATCAGCGGAAGGAGAAACGAAAGTATGTGGCCAGACCGGGATTCGAACCCAGGACCTCTGACTTACGAGTCAGGTGCCCTACCGATTGCGCTACCCGGCCCGGCCTGTGGCATGCACTTTTCAAGCATCAATAGGTGGGAAAGGGGAGGTGCCTATAAGGCCCTTTTTCTGCCCAAGAGCAAAATGTTTTATTTTCAGCTGATGATTAGACAATAGTGTCCGCTATACTGAATCAATAGTGGTTAAGCTCCGTAAGCCCTACTTTTGGAATAATAGGGTTATTAAAGTGGGTGGGGTAAATCAGCATGAACCAGGGGTGTCATATTATAAGCTATATTTCTCCTTCAAATTTAATGGCATTCATAAATACCTTCCTTTATAAGTTGAAGTAATGTCTTTGGTGACATCTTTTCTCAAATTCTATCTTTTAAAATAAAATCTTATGTCTGCAGAATTTCTTTTAGAGACACTGTCAATTTTCATTAATTTTGGTACTTTGAATTCAATATATTCTACCATATCTCTAGAACCAACGGATGACTTCTTACCAAACTAATATGGGTTCACCCTTGGGAGAGTGCAAACTGTTGATTAAATTTTGGTGACCATGACCTTTGTTTCAAGGTCACAGTAAGACTTATAATGTTAATTTTAAGTCAAGTTTTGGCCATTGTCTACACAGTAGCTCCTAAACTGACATGAAATCATGACCAAAGAGGCCTAAATTAAACATTATGAGGAGTTAGAGCACTAGTTATGATCAAGATCTTCAAGGTCAAGGTCAAGGTTAGACTAGACAGAGTTTGACCAAAGATCTTACACAGCTAGAAAGCAGAAATTTAACAAATATGTATGTTTCTATTTGTAATTCAATGCTTAATATGCATATAATGACCTTGACCTTGATCTGAAGGTCACCAATACATTCAGAAGTTCATTATTTTACAATAAACTTTTCTATAACCTTTAAGTTTAACGCAATTTTGTTTCATCATGTTTGGCTAATACTGACCTTCAGACCAAGGTCAAGGTCATTCTGTGCACATTAAACATTGATTTTCAAAAGAAAACACTCAGATTTGGTACATTTCTGCCACCTGATAGATGAAATCTATGATTAAACTCTGTTTAGTCTAGCCATGACCTTGACCTTGAAGATGATGTCATGGCCATTTAATCATGATGTCATGGCCATTTTAATCATAACCAGTGCTCTAACTCCTCATAATGTTTAATTTAGGCCACTTTGGGAACAATTCCACATCAATTCAGGAGCTGCTGTGTAGACAATGACCAAAACTTGACTGAAAATTAACATTATAAGTCTTACTGTGACCTTGAAACAAAGGTCAAGGTCACCAAAATTTGATCAATAGTTTGCACTCTCCCAACGGCGAGCCCATGTTAGTTTGGTAAGAAGTCATCCATTGGTTCTAGAAATATGGTAGAATATATTGAATTCAGAGTACCAAAATTAATGAAAATTGATAGTGTCTGTAAATGAAATCTGCAGACATAAGATTTTATTTTAAAAGATAGAATTTGAGAAAAGATGTCACCAAAGACATTACTTCAACTTATAAAGGAAGGTATTTATGAATGCCATTAAATTTGAAGGAGAAATATAGCTTAAAATATGACACCCCTGGTTCATGTTGATTTACCCCACCCACTTTAATAACCCCATTATTCAAAAAGTAGGGCTTACGGAGCTTAACCACTATTGATTCAGTATAGGGGACACTATAGTCTAATCATCAGCTGAAAATAAAACATTTTGCTTTTGCTCTTGGGCAGAAAAAGGGCCTTATAGCCCCCCCCCCCCCTTTGCACCACTCATCGGTCTGAGGGGTTATTACATGGAAATATATAGATACCATAATTATCACCTACAATACAGTAGTGACTGATGCAGTCACTGAGATACTTGGGGAGGAACGTCGCAGAAAAAAAGCCCTGGGTCACCAGAGATATTCTCGACCTCTGTAATGAGAGCAGAAATTTGAAGAAGAAGCAATATGAAGCAGGAGGAGCAAAAGAATACAGGGAAGCAAACAAGAGGATTCAGAAGGCAGTGAAGAAAGCTAAGGAGGACTGGAACAGTATTCAGTGTGAGGAGATCGAAACTTTCCTGAACAAAGAAAAAAAAAGAGCATACCAGCTGATGAAGGACCTAACTTCAGAGAAACAGGGTAGATCCACAACTATCCAGGACAGGTCTGGGCAATGCCTTTCAGAGGAACAAGAGATTCTCAGCAAATGGACAGAATATTGCTCAGAACTTTACAACCATGTGACTCACGATGACAATGCCGTTCTGGACTGCAATCAGTCCCCAGAAGAAGATCAACAACCGATCCTTCGTGAGGAAGTTGAGATTGCAGTAGCAGCACTAAAGAAGGGGAAGTCTGCAGGAGTTGATAATATACCAGCAGAACTTGTTCAAGCTAGCGGGGAGACTATGATTAATGTTTTTTCACATATATCTGTAACAGGATCTACCTCATGGACTCTGTCGCTGATTATTTCACTCCCTAAAAAGGGCAACCTACAGCTCGGCCAGAACTACAGAATCATCAGCCTTATCAGCCATTCAAGCAAAGTCATGCTGAAAGTCATCTTGAACAGGCTTAAACCACAAGCTGAAGAGAAAGTCGCTGAAGAACAGGCTGGGTTCCGAGCCGGAAGGAGCTACACAGAACAGATCTTCAACCTTAGAATCCTGTGTGAAAAGTATCTGCAACATCAGCAGAATCTGTACCATGTCTTCATTGATTTCAAAAAAGCCTTTGACAGGGTATGGCATGCAGCCTTATGGGCCACCATGCGGAAGTACAATATCAGTGCAAGTCTAGTTCGCACCATTGAGCAGCTATACGACAAGGCTACAAGTGCAGTCCTGGTGAATGGCAGCACAGGAGAATGGTTCAGTTGGAGTAAGACAAGGATGTCTTTTGTTACTCACCTCTTCAACATTTTTCTCAAACGGATCATGTCTGATGCTCTGGAAGAACATGACGGAAAGGTAAGCATAGGCGGCAGAAACATTACCGATCTGCGGTTTGCCAATGGCATATATGCTCTATGTGTGGATGAGCATGAACTAAAAGCCCTAGATGAGAATCTCGACCAAACCTGCACAAGGTATAAGATGGAGATAGTGCTGAGAAGTACAAACCGATGAAAAATAGTGCAGATGGCATCCAGAGGGAGCTCAAGGTAAAAGGGCAGAAACTGGGTACTGTAACAAGCTTCAAATAAATTTACTGTTACAATGTCTGTGGGAAACTCTCGAACGTAGGCGTTATAATCACAAAATAACCTTATTTTACAAAATGCTAAATAACATTACACCTCTATACTTCTCTTCTTTAGTACCGCAGTTTATGAGTAACATCATGATACAACCTCCGAAATTCAAATGACTTACAAACTATTGATGCTGGAACTAACCAGTATTTTAATTCCTTTTTACCGTCGAGTGTCAGAGCATGGAATAATTAACCTGTTGACGCGAAGCAATGTGAATATCTAAACTTTTTCAAATGCTTTCTTCAATGAGATAAAAAAAAACAGTTCCCAAGCATTATTATGTAGGCTAGAGAAAAGGACAAATATTATTAACCTGTCTACGAACAAACTGTAGTTCGCTAAATTTTGATCTCTTTGTTAAAAATTTATCAGATTCTCCTGTTTGTCATTGTGGAACTGTTGAGAATGCCCAACACTTTTTCTTTCATTGCACGTCTTATCAAATGCAGCGCGACGAATTAATAAACGCAGTGTCTCCATATCAGCATCATTTTCTTAACCTATTTTTTGTATGGCGACGTGTCCTTGTCTTATGAAACTAATAGTTTGATATTTGAAAACGTTTACAATTACATTATAGCAACAAAACGCTTCTAAACGCACAACACTCCTGTTATGCAGGCAGACTAAAGCTAATAATGTTGAGCGTAAATGCTGCTGAGACCCGTTCCCGCTCTCTCAACCCTGTTTAGTATTTGCATATGTCAAGGATTATTTCTTATTGGCCTAGTTCCCTCTTCTCATGATACCACCGGTAGCTCGCTACCTTTCTCTGTCAAAATTTTCACTACAATCCCTTTTCTCCTATTGCTTTTTCTCTTTACTTTGTTATATGTTGTGGCAAAGAGCTTATTATACATATTATTTTTCTCAGCAAGTAGGCTTTGCTTGTTTATTTCAAACACTGGCTGCTGCTTTGATTTTGGTTTAACATTGTGCCCTATATTCTATGATATTTAGAGATCCGCCATAATTTGTACAAATGTTTCATAATAGGGAGAAGAACTCTATAAGCTTTCAGCTTCCGTTCTAATCCCATAGCTTGTACTGATATGTTATTTGTACATGTATGATGCATTTCAATGGAAAAGCGAAATTTCTATTCTATTCTGTCCCATAACCTTACCAGGTCGTTGGGGCACCACAGATGACTTCGAAACAATCCCTTTCAACCTTATCCTGTCTTCAGCTGCCCTAGTTGAGCTGGCAAAATCCATTTCTGTCCACTCCTTGATATTGTCTTCCCACCTCTTCTTCTGTCTACCTCTTCTTCTTTTTCCTTTCACTGTAAATTTAATTAATTATTTTTCCTTTCACTGTGGAAAAGCGAAATAAATATGTTTAAACCATATGAGCCGCGACACGACAAAACCAACAATGTGGTTGTGCGCCCAGCGCAGACTCAGATCAGCCTGGGCTTCCGCCCAGTCTGATCAGTCTTCGCTGTCCGCATGATAGTAGCTTAGACCCTTAGCTACCGTTTAAGTGTTTAGCGAAGACTCTGATCAGACAAGGCGGCTGCCCAGGCTAATTTGAGTTTTTAGTGGGAGCACAACCACTTTGTTGGTTTTCTCGTGTCGCGGCTCAATATAATGCTAATAACGGTAAATAGGTTGTGTTCCAAAATACATGTAATAATAATAATCTTAGACCAGTTAAGAAAATATTTTATATCACAGGTTTTATCAGGCCGATTTCAAAGCCGTAAAAAAGTAATCCCTAATTATGTCAGTTGTCCGAAGCAGCTGCCATTGGTTTATGAGATGAAGCCATTTTCGTGAAACGATAGCATTTGAGCCGCGAGGTGACAAAACCAACAATGTGGTCGTGCGTCCAGCGCAGACTCAGATCAGCCTGGGCATCCGCCCAGTCTGATCAGAGTCTTCGCTTTCCGCATGAAGGTAGCTTATTCCCTTAGCTTCCCTTTAAGCGCCTAGGGAAGACTCTGGTCAGACTGGGTGGATGCCCAGGCTGATCTGAGTCTGCGCTGGTCGCACAACCACATTGTTGGTTTTGTCGTGTCGCGGCTCATTTGATAAAGACAAAGATCGTTACTGCGGGGTAACTACCCTTTTCGACATGAAAAGTGAACTTTAAAGACCTGAGATATAGCTCATTTTCTTATTTGGTTTCAGATTTAATATTTTCCTTTGAAACAAGGCTATTTTACCATTATAATCATGTGACCATGACCTAGGTTGTCCAACCTGTTTGTGGGGAATAAACACGATATGTGAGAAAATCAAATTAAGGTTATGGCAGCCCCGGATCCAGGGAGTGGGCTTTTGGGGCTTCAGTCCTGCAATCTAGGCCTTTTTCTGTTATGTATACTTTGTAAGCCTCCAGATAATAATGAGTATCTGATGACAGTTTGAGATCATTTATCCATGGGGTTAAATTAAATAAAATTGACACACCGGTCGCTAACAACCACTTCCCACAACATATGAAATTTCAGATTATTGAAATTTTAGCATCAGACCTTGACGGTGAAAAAAGCACTGCCGCGCGTCGGACAAAGGAGCCACCACTGGGTCAATCAGATCCACACACTATGTCCGATCAGGATCAACGTTCAAGGGTAAAGCCGGAGTTTTCCAGTCACTCTGAATTTTTCTAAATTAAAATATATGTTGTGACATCTCATTAGAATCGCCTCCGCGTATATGTCAAGGAAAAACGCTAAATATGTCATGTACCCCCCCCCCCCCCCACACACACACACACAAACACACAACTCGGCACCTACTAGCCCCACCATGTATCCAGAGCCCTTACAGCATATGGTAGTCTGGATCCGGGCCTGTTATGGCATGAGGTAACCATACGCTCTGCTTTGCTGCTGCGAGAACAATCTTGCGAATAATACTAAAACTGAAAAATGGCGAGGGCAACATCTTTTCTCTGCAAAGCGGCATTCGGATAAAACAAATATGAACAACGAAAAGATATCTATTCTGTGATGAGGGCTAGCAACTAAACATAAGGGTTTCTTTCTGGATTATTTGGTGGCCCCACAGGGCCTTTTGTTGACTGAATGTCAACTTTTTTCCAGTTTTATATTTTTTTTAACAATTTATTAATTTTATGATTTTTTTTGTTGATTTTTTTTTTTATTTCCATTTCACAACGTTTAAAGTTCTACTCTAACATGGCCTGACCATGAAATAGAGGCTGACACCATCGTCGTCATCATCTTCGGGGTAAGACGGCAAAGTTTTCTCGTCACTTTGTGAATTCTGCTGCTGCAGTTTGGCGTACAGCCTTGCCTGGAGCCGTTTTCGTCTAAGTCTTCTTTTCTGGGACTGTGACAACTTTTTCGCAGGTTCTTCACCGGTCGATACTTCTTGGACGTTCTCTTCATCTATCTCTTTTCTCATGGTCTCTTCCTTTTTTCTAATGGTCTCTTCCTCTTTTTTCAAGTTCTCTTCCTCTTTTCTATAAGTCTCTTCCTTTTTTCTCAAAATATCTTCTTCTTTTCTCCCAGCTTCTATCTGTTTTCGACCACCACGAGAAATGTTGATCAATATGTACGTTAGTTCATCACTCATCTCTCCTTCTTTTTGCTTGCCATCACCACCTCCTACAGCCTTGTTTTCTTCTGCGGGTGTCAAAGGCTGTAACGAGACAAAACTGCCGCCATAGTTTTCCCGACCAGAGAACCGTCTCCCGTTGCTGCCTCTAGACTTCTTTTGCTTAGTCTCGGTCATGGCTGAGAGCAATATATAGCTCCCTCCATAACCCTCCCTCCCAGATGCTCTGAATTTTCTTAAATTAGCTCTAGACATGTTGTCACTTTGACTGCTAGGTCAAGTTATGATATGGCAGCACGGTTGCTACGTATTTATTGAACAATTGACCAATCGTTGTTGACGTTGCTTAGCGGCCAATCAGCGTCGTTCTATGACGCCGCCATAAAATTAACAACCGATCGCTAATGGCGCCAGTTTGTGCTTTTGGTTCAAGAAACTTTTCACGATTACGGTCCCGTCAACCGAGTTTCTACACGAATATTTTTGTAACTGTATCGAGACAGGCCACACCTATCTTAAGAAACAACTTCAGAGAACGTTTCATCCTTTTGTGTTAAGTAATTTACTAGTTTTGTACAGCAAGTAGGGCAAAGCAACATGCAGGCATTAGTTTAAAGCCATTTAAACAGAATTCACATTGGAATTGCTAACATCATAACGTGTTGATTGACAGATTGATTTATATGAAGCATTTAAACAAAGTATTAAAAGCGTTATATGATGAGCCGCGACACGACAAAACCAAAAATGTGGTTGTGCACCCAACGCAGACTCAGTGCAGCCTGGGCATCCGCCCAGATTGATCAGAGTCTTCGCTGTTCGCATGGAGGTAGCCTAGATCCTTAGCTACCCTTTAAGCACTTAACGAAGGGTCTGATCAAACTGGGCGGATGCCCAGGCTGATCCGAGTCTGCGCTGGGCGCATAACCACATTGTTGGTTTTGTCGTGTCGCGGCTCAATTATCATCAATATTTCCTGACGGCATTTCCAGAAGAAGGACATGGTGAATAAGAAGCAATTTCATTTTCAGTTTTGCCTCTCATTGAAAGGAATCAACTCTTTAAGGAAAGAATTTGCTCCTCTTATTCTTGGACACATTTCTGGAAGAGTTTCAGTGTGTACAGAGAAGCAGAAAAGAAGTAACTAAAGTTGTTTCTCTTTATAAACTGATGAAAAAAAATGGACACACAGATACAAGTCACCGTTGGAGTACACGGAAATACTGTAGGATAAAACCTATATCGAGATGTTCTGATAAATAGATGATTTGAGATTAGGCACTGGAGTCTTCAGACTTGCCTATTACGTATTCAGTGCTAAATCATAATTATCCTTATCATCAGGCATGCTGACTCTACAAACATAGAGTTTGGCGCTGTTTGAAAAAAATGCAATTTTTGGTCTGAATTGCAAGTTAACTTCTTGACATTGGAGCTCCGAGCATTCCCAGCAAGGCACACAATGTTAAATCAACATTTAATCAACGTTGATTCAACGCTTAACGTTGAATCAACGCTGGATCAATGTTAGTTCAGCGTAATGTGCTCAATGGGACAGTGCAATAGTCGGACATGGTCAGATCTTCAGAACTTTACTTTGTAAGCGGATATGAAGCTTTTTAGATCTACGATTTTTGGTAATGTTTTTTCCGTTATTAAGATCCCTGTGCTTGCTCGTTATCTAACCAGGAGCCCCGGTAGCTTAGTAGGTTAAGCGCTGGCTTACTGATCTAGCGACCCGGGTTCGAGATCCGCTGAAGGCGGGTATCTTTTCAATCGTAAACGGAGTTCTATTGCACGTATTCCTTCTCCATCTCTTTGTGGAAAGAATGGCTTCTTTAGGAGCAGGGACCGTATTTATAAAACGACTTATTTAAGTCGTTGCTATGCTGTTGCTAAGGCTAAATTCTTTGAAGGAGATTCCCTACAACCATGAAAAGTGCTCTGGAGGAACAGTCTGAAAAAAACCCTGATCGTCCAGAGCAAATTTCATGGTTGTAGGGAATCTCCTTCATAGAAATTTAGCCTTAGCAACAGTATAGCAACCACTTAAGTCGTTTTATAAACACGGCCCCTGATTCCTTCCTTTTGGAAAAAATCTTTCGAAAGGGTTTCGTTGTCCAGGGAACTTGAGCAAACAGGAAATCAAAAAAAAAGGTTGTTCTATCTATTCTATTCTATGCCATGATCTTACTAGGTCGTTGGGGCACCACAGATGACTTCAAAACAATCCCTTTCCATTTTGTCCTGTTTTCAGCTGCCCTAGTTGAGCTGGCAAAATCCACCCCTGTCCACTCTTTACTGTTATCTTCCCACCTCTTCTCCTGTCTACCTCTGCTTCTTTTTCCTTTCACTGTGCCCTGTAGAATCGTCTTTCCTAAACCAGAAGACCTTGAGACGTTGCCAAACCACCTTAGTTTCCGTTTCTTGACCAGCATCCGGAGTTCATCATAGTTTTCAATGGCTGCTTGGATCTTCCTGCGAACCTCCTCATTGGTTATATGGTCCTTGTACGAAATGTTCAGTAACCTTCGGTAGCATATCATCTCAAAGGCCTGCGTTCTTTTCTCTAACTCTGCTGTCAAGGTCCACGATTCACAGGCATACATAATTATGGAAATGACTATTTCTATTCTATCCCATAACCTTACTAGGTCCTTGGCGGCACCACAGATGACTTCCAAACAATCCCTTTCCACCTTGTCATGTCTTCAGCTGCCCTAGTTGGGCTGGCAAAATCCATTCCTGTCCACTCCTTGATATTGTCTTCCCACCTCTTCTTCTGTCTACCTCTTCTTTTTCCTTTCACTGTGCCCTGTAGAATCGTCTTTCCTAAACCAGAAGACCTTGAGACGTGGCCATACCACCTTAGTTTCCGTCTCTTGACCAGGGTCAGGAGTTCATCACATTCTCCAATGGCTGCTTGGATCTTTCTGCGAACCTCCTCATTGGTTAAATGGTCCTCGTACAAAATGTTCAGTAACCTTCGGTAGCATCTCACCTCAAAGGCCTATGTTCATTTCTCTAACTCTGCTGTCGAGGTCCAGGATCCACTGGCATACAGAAATGACAAAGGGGGCGAACGAGTCTCACCTTTGAGCCAAGACATATGTCGTTATCTCTCCAAATTGGTTTCAGCTTTGTAAGAGCTGAAGTGGCTTGTGCAGTCCTTGAGAGAACCTCCTGTGTTCAGCTTCTGCCCTTTTACCTTGATCTCTCTCTCTCCCTCTGAATGCCATTTGCGCTGTTTGTTATCAGTTTGGTCTTCTCAGCACTGATCATCATCTTATACCTTGTGTAGGTTTTGTAGAGACTTTCAACTAGAGCTTCTAGTTCCTGCTCTTCCTCAGCTAGAGCATCTGTATCATATGCAATCCGCAGATTGGTAATATTTCTACCACCTATGCTAACCTTTCCATCATGTTCTTCCAGAGCATCTGACATGATCCGTTCGACAAAAATTCTTGAAGAGGGTGGGTGGCAGAAGACATCCTTTCTTTACCCCAAATCTTGTTCTGAACCATTCTCCTGTGCTGCCATTCATCAGGACTGCACTTGTATAGCCTTGTCGTATAGCTGCTCAATAGTGCGAACTAGATTTGCACTGACATTATACTTCCGCATGGTAGCTCATAAGGCTGCATGCTAAACACTGTCAGAGGCTTTTTTTAAATCAGTGGAGACATGGTACAGATTCTGGTGATGTTGGAGCTGCTTTTCACACAGGATTCTGAGGCTGAAGATCTGTTCCATGGTGCTCGTTCCGGCTCTGAACCCAGCCTATTCTTCAGCGATTATCTCTTCGGCTTGGGGTATAAGCCTGTTCAAAATGACATTTAGCATGACTTTGCATTCTTAGATTTTATAAACTAGGCAAGATTTCAATACCACCTGCTAGAAGACGTAACAGTGACAGACCTGTATTTTGTACTCCCAGTATGAAAATGAGCCGCGATATGAGAAAACCAACAAAGTGGCTGTGCGCCCACCGCAGACTCAGATCACCCTGGGCATCCACCCAGTCTGATCAGAGTCTTCGATTTGTGCTTAAAGGATAGATAAGGGTCTCAGCTACCTTCATGCGGACAGCGAAGACTCTAATCAGACTGGGCGGATGCCCAGGCTGATCTGATTCTGTGCGGGCCACACAACCACTTTGTTGGTTTTCTCGTGTCGCGGCTCAAATGTTGGTTGTCTGTTACAATAAGGTGCATGGGAACACATCCATGTTTATTTCTAGCTATTTTACGAAGGGAGGCAACTTTTTTGACTCCCAATATTCTTCCCTGAGCAATGAAAGCCTTCATGAATGAGTTCTACTCTTAAGGGAAATATTTTACTCCTAGGTGAGCAGATTCTTTCCTTTTGGAGTTGTCACGCTATAAATTGACATAAGTCGGATTTTGTGGTAACATTTCAGAGTTGCTCAACGCATATAGAAAATGAATTTTTTCTAGCCAGGGAAACGTCAGGGAATTTTATGGCTAGTCAGGTAAACTTGGAAAGGGCTGGAAAACTAAAGCAAATAGTCAAGGAATTCGAAATCCAGTGACTATGGCATACTAATAATATAATATTGTGCTCATGAAAAAATTATTTACTGTCAGGAAAGAGTATAAATGCACAAAAGTGATTCTCTCTCTCTCTCTCTCTCTCTCTCTCTCTCTCTCTCTCTCTCTCTCTCTCTCTCTGTTTAAGTGTTTGGGGGGGGGGGGGGGGGGGGAGGCTCTGTGCCAATGTGTGTGTGCCAGTGTGTGTGCGTGTGTGTGTGAAGGGCTATTCTTAAAACAAAGAATATGCTAACGGGAACAAATTCTTTCATTTAAGGAATGAATTTCATTTTTCTGAGGTTTATCGAAGTGTAAACTACATTGGGTCACGTGCAAAGTGAATGAACCCCGGAGGGGTTCATGTAAACTTTGCTAGTGACCCAATGTAGTTTACATTTCGATAAACATCAGAAAAATTAAGTTCATTGCTTATATTTACATTCATTTCAATTAAATCTTTCATGAAAAATTTTATATAAGCGCTAAAATTGAAGCAGTAAAACATGTAAACGCAAGTTTTCTGCTAACAGCAGAACGGCATGCATGACGTCATGACGTTGCTGACGTCCAATCAGGTTGTACAATGCCATTGTTTATTTTACGTCACTGACGTCGCGTGTCTCAATGTAATTATTGGAATGTAAACTACATTACGTTCCAACGGTTTACTATAGGGCTTTTCAGTAAATACACCAAGAATGTAAATATTTAAGAATAGCCTCTAATTTTCAAGTGATACCTTTAACAAGTATAGCCAACTTTTGGACCCAGAAAGGGGTATGGAAAATCGGAAATTTTTAAGAAAAAGTCAGGGAATTTTAAAGCAGGGACGGCTGCAACCCTGGATGTTTACAAGAGACCAAAATGAGTGTTGCCAAGGATCCAGACAATTAACAATCAATAAGACATTTTCCTTGACACTGCAGCAACTAATGTACGAAGCCTTTATGACCATGGTTGTCGTACTTATCCAAAATATCCCGAAAATGCAAATGTTTAGTAATGGACTTTTCCGGCGATTCCCATTTATTTTTTAGGCGATGTTCTATGACTTGAAGGTGTATGGGTACATCTCAATATTTGTTTTTGCGTAGGAAAACAACTTTCAGAATATGTGATGCGACACGGCAAACCAACAAAGTGGCATGTACGCTACGCGAAGACTAAGATCAGCCAGGGCATCCGCTCAGTTACATTTTGACTGGCGATCTTGGCATTCTTAAGAATAACAACTCAAGGGAGTTACTCTCCATAGGCCCTCAATATAGGGAGCCTAATTTAAAGAGTAACTACACTTCAGGAACTGACTGAATCAGATCCCAAACCCTATCCCCAACATCAAAGGGAAAGATTGACAAAGACATCCCAACAAACAATAAATTACAAGTGATAAGCCGAGTCAGCAGCTCTTTCCCAAATAGATGGCAACTCAGCTATCTTTATTGAACTAAATAATTTAGACCAACAGACGGGTTACAACGGACTAAGCAAATTATATGAAAAACATTTAACAATTATTTTTACCTATTTTCCATTTTTATGATAGAAGGATTAAACTGAGAACACAATAAATTAAACAGCACCGAACATAAAACAAATGCAACCGCAACAAAAGTACCGCCTTGGGACGGTCAGTAATAACTACTGGGGGGTTTAAACCGGTTTTACTGGGCCCAAACCTTCACCCTCACCCTCCGCTGCGGTGCACACAATTAGTTGGTAGTTCGGTTCGTATGGAGGTCCCCTAACTCATCAGAGAGTCATCACGGTCAACAATTAAGATCAAGAAAAGACCGTGATGAAGCAAGGATGAGGACTCGACAGCCAAAACGTGTTGAGACACCCGGAGATCCCTGGGGCGTCAGCAACACCACTGGAGTACTGGAGCAAAAGAAGACCACCAGTTGAACCCCGGTGGGCCAAGAAACAGACAAACATCTTTTAGTTTGAAACAGAATTCAACATTAATTATGGATTCTGTCAAAGACTATGCCAGACGCTTGGCTAAGCAGGAGGAAGCTGAAGTTGACACACTATCTGAGTGAGTCAAATCGATAGCGTCTTTGGTAAACAGACGCATTTCTATTTTAAGCGCGACCATGGTTCGAGGTTATAAAACTTGAGAATAATCTCAAACTCAAAAAAGCACACTGATTGGCTACTTCCGAGCATGTGCTCGGAAGTAGCCAATCAGTGTGCTTTATTTTGAGTTTGAGAATCTACTCAAGTTTTATAACCAAAGTTTTATAACTCCCGACTTTCCACAGCAGAGGAGGATCTTGGCCTTCAAAAACTGTATTGGATCCCTAAGTTACATAAAGATCCATATAAGCAACGATCTATAGGGGAGAGGGAAAACGACAACAGGCCGCGCATGATCTGGCAGTGCGCATGCTCAACTATATACTATTAATAGTTCGTTTAAATATAGCACATATCGACCGATCTATTTTTAAGTCGCTGCATCCAATAGACAATAATTATGACTGTGTGTGGATCACGCAAAAATTATCGTTGAAGAATTTGAATACGAAACATGTTCATCTTTTTTCGAAGTTCGATCAACAAAAATGTTGGCCTGTTTGATATATTTACCTGTAGATCTAATAAACAAAAACAATTGACATTGTTTAATATGTTTCAGTGGCCCTTTTACTGTATGCAAGTATTAGGGACGAGTCATTTATTATCAGGGTGGGGGCCGGGTACATTCAGGAGGGTATGTGTGTGTGTTTGTGAGGGGGGGGGGGGGGGGTTATTGGTTATCTACTGGAAGGGGAGGGGTGGAGTGTGTGGAGGGATAGGGGGATAGGTGGGGGGGGGAGCCTTGCATAATTTCTTTTTTAAATAAAGACAAATGGAAAAAAAATCCATTTGTCTTAATTTAAAAAAAATGTTAAACACTCCCCATTACACCTACACTTTCAAATTAATTCTATTCTTTCAAATTTAAGATTTAAAAACGCTTACAAAGAAGAAAATACTAGAGTCGCTCTATTCCCCCTTTCCCACTCCCCCCGCCCCCTCCACCCCCCCCCCCCCCAAAAAAAATGATGTATCAGTAGGAAAATATACAATGAGTGGTCTTAAAAACATGTCGATCAGAGGATATGTTCTCAAGTAAATTTAACGCCTGCGTTTGTGACGGTTCCTTGTCATCAGTAAAAAACTGCTCTGGAATCTGGGGACTGCGCCCAACAACACCCTTAATGTTATTATCAGCTTTATAGAGCATTCAGCATCAGTTTCTTGGTGGACATTTGCAGAAAAAAATAACGAACTATTATTAACCTGTAACAATGAGAGAAATTTCTTTGTATTTTGTGCCCAAAAGTTTGATTGAGGTCTGTATATTATTAAGGTTCTTGAGGTCTTTCTTACATTAGGGTTGTGGGGGTTTATTGGGGGGGGAGGGGGTAGGATGGTTCATAAACTTTTTTGTCACCTATCTGGAGGGGGGGGGGTAAAAACCAAATTAAATGAAACTGGTAGGTGGCATGATTTCCTATATGACAAAAAAGGACCGTGATGCAGCTGTTGTTATAATTTCATGATTACAGCTGGAGCACGATCTCCTTTAGCCTAAAAACAGCTACAGCTTGGTCTCTGTTAGTGTTAACTACAGCACAGCTGCAGCACGCTCTCTATTTGTCATATTGGAAACCATAACAGCAGCTGGAGCATGGTCTCTGTTAAGTTTATAGGAAATCATGCTCCACCTGTTGTCATGAGAATATAACAACAGCTGGAGCATGGTCTCTGTCAAGTATATAGGAAATCATGCGCCACCTGTTGTCATGAGAGTATATCAACAGCTGGAGCATGGTCTTTATTACGAATATAGGAAATCATGCTCCACCTGTTGTCATGAGAGTTTAACAACAGCTGGAGCATGGTCACTGTTAAGTGAATAGGAAATCATGCGCCACCTGTTGTCATGAGAGTATAACAACAGCTGGAGCATGGTCTTTGTTAAGTATATAGAAAATCCTGCTCCACCTGTTGTCATGAGAGTATAGCAACAGCTGGAGCATGGTCCCTGTTAAGGGAATAGGAAATCATGCGCCACCTGTTGTCATGAGAGTATAACAACATCTGGACTATGGTCTCTGTTAAGTGAATAGGAAATCATGCGCCACCTATTGTCATGAGAGTATAACAACAGATGGAGAATGGTCTTTGTTAATTATAAAGAAAATCCTTCTCCACCTGTTGTCATGAGAGTATAACAACAGCTGGAGTATGGTCTCTCTTATGTATATAGAAAATCCTGCTCCACCTGTTGTCATGAGAGTATAACAACAGCTGGAGCATGGTCCTTGTTAAGTGAATAGGAAATCATGCGCCACCTGTTGTCATTAGAGTATAACAACAGCTGGAGCATGGTCTCTGTTAAGTGAATAGGAAATCATGCGCCACCTGTTGTCCCGAGAGTATAACAACAGCTGGAGCATGGTCTTTGTTAAGTATATAGAAAATCCTGCTCCACCTGTTGTCATGAGAGTATAGCAACAGCTGGAGTATGGTCTCTCTTATGTATATAGGAAATCATGCTCCAACTGTTGTCATGAGAGTATAACAACAGCGGTAGCATGGTCCCTGTTAAGTGAATAGGAAATCATGCGCCACCTGTTGTCATGAGAGTATAACAACAGCTGGAGCATGGTCTCTGTGAAGTGAATGGGAAATCATGCGCCACCTGTTGTCATGAGAGTAAAACAACATCTGGAGCATGATCTCTGTTAAGTATATAGGTAATCATGCTCCACCTGTTGTCATGAGAGTATAACATCATCTGGAGCATGGACTTTGTTAATTAAATAGGAAATCATGCGCCACCTGTTGTCATGAGAGTATAACAACAGCTGGAGCATGGTTTCTGTTATGTTAATAGAAAATCATGCTCCACCTGTTGTCATGAGAGTATAACAACAGCTGGAGCATGGTCTCTGTTTAGTGAATAGGAAATCATACGCCACCTGTTGGCATGAGAGTATAACAAAAGGTGGAGCATGGTCTTTGTTAAGAATATAGGAAATCATGCTCCACCTGTTGTCATGAGAGTATAACAACAGCTGGAGCATGGTCTATGTTAAGTGAATAGGAAATCATGCGCCACCTGTTGTCATGAGAGTATAACAACAGCTGAACAATGGTCTTTGTTAAGTATATAGAAAATCCTGCTCCACCTGTTGTCCTGAGAATATAGCAACAGCCTGAATATGGTCTCTCTTATGTATATAGGAAATCATGCTCCACCTGTTGTCATGAGAGTATAACAACAGCTGGAGCATGGTCTCTGTTAAGTGAATAGGAAATCATGCGCCACCTGTTGTCATGAGAGTATAACAACAGCTGGAGCATGGTCTTTGTTAAGTATATAGAAAATCCTGCTCCACCTGTTGTCCTGAGAATATAGCAACAGCCTGAATATGGTCTCTCTTATGTATATAGGAAATCATGCTCCACCTGTTGTCATGAGAGTATAACAACAGCTGGAGCATGGTCTCTGTTTAGTAAACAGGAAATCCTGCTCCACCTGTTGTAATGAGAGTAAAACAACAGCTGGAGCGTGGTCTCTGTTAAGTATATAGGAAATTATGCTCCTTCTGTTGTCATGAGAGTATAACAACACCTGGAGCATGGTCTTTGTTAAATATATAGAAAATCCAGCTCCCCCTGTTGTCATGACAAAATAAGAATAACTGGAGCATGGTCTCCGTTAAGTATATAGGAAATCCTGCTCCACCTGTTATCATGTGTGTACACCAACAGCTGGAGCATGGTCCCTGTAAAGTATATGCGAGTTGTCATGAGAATATAACAACAGCTGGAGCTTGGTCTTTGTTTAGTATATAGGAAATCCAGCTCCGCTTGTTGTCATGAGAGTATAACAACACCTGGAGCATGGTCTCTGTTTTTATATAGGAAATCCTGCTACACCTGTTGTCATCAGAGTATAGCAACAGCTGGAGCATGGCCTCTGTTCAGTATATAGGAAATCATGCTCCACCTGTTGCCCTGAGAATATAAAAACAGCTTGAGCATTGTCTCTGTTAAGTATATAGGAAACCATGCTCCACCTGTTGTTATCAGATTGTAACAACAAATGGAGCATGGTCTCTGTTGATACCATGGAAAACCATGCTTCTCCTATTGTCATCAGATAATAACAGCTTGAGCATTGTCTCGGATAGTAATATAAGAAATCATGCTCCTTCTGTTGTCATCACAATATAACAACAGCTGGAGCGTGGTCTCTATTAGAACTATAGGGAAAGCATGCTCCTCCTCTTGTCATCAGATGATACCATCAGCTGTAGCATGGTCTCTGTAAGTACTTTAAGAAACCATGCTTCTCTGGTTATCATCAGATTATAACAACACATGCAGCGTGGTCTGTGTACGTGTTATATGAAACCATGCTCGTCCTGTTGTCATCAGATTTTAACAACAGCTGAAGCGTGGTCTGTGTAAGTACAATAGGAAACCATGCTCCCCCTGTTGCCATCAGACTATAACAACAGCTGCAGCATGGTCTCTGTTAGTACTGTACGAAACAAATCTCCCCCGATGTCATCAGATTATAACAATAGCTGGAGCATGGTCTCAAATAAATCTAGAATTAACCTCATTTCTCCTGTTGTCATCAGGTTATTACATCAGCAGGAGCACGGTCTCTGTTGGTACTGTAGGAAACTATGCTCCTTCTGTTGTCATCAGATTATAACAACAGCTGGAGCATTACCTCTGCAAGTACTGTAGGTATACATGCTCCACCTGTTGTCATCAGATTATAACAATAAGTGGAGCATGGTCTCTGTTAGCACTACAGAAAACCATGCTTCTCCTGTTGTCATCAGATTGTAATAACAGCTGGAGCATGGGATCTGATAGTACTATAAGAAATCATGTTCCTCCTGTTATCATCACAATATGATAACAGCTGGAGCATGGTCTCTGAAAGTACTATAGGATACCATTCTCCTCCTGTTGTCATCAGATGATACCATCAGCTGTAGCATGGTCTACGTAAGTACTTTAAGAAACCATGCTTCTCCTGTTGTCATCAGAGTATTACAACAGTCTGTAAGTATTATAAGAAACCATGCTCTTTCTGTTTTCATCAGATTATAACAATAGCTGGAGCGTGCTCTCGATTAGTACCATAAAGTTCAGAAATAAGACAAAACACAGGTTTTCACGTTCGACTTTCGTCTTCTTCAGAAACTAGACTGTATTTGTAAAACAATTAACGTCACGTCCGTTAGTACCATAGGAAACGATGCTCCTCCTGTTGTCATCATATTAAAACATCAGCTGAAGAAGGTCTCTGTTAGTACTATAGGAAAGTAAAAAGATAGGCAATGATCAGAAATTAATACAATCAAATCCCACATTCCGCTTTCAAAACCAATAGGGAAAGAAGCACATACACACACAGATTGTCACAAGTTTACCAAAGACATGCACAGTTAACCGAAGCAGCTCTGATAGAACTAAAGGAAATCATGCTCCTCCTGTTGTCATCAGGTTATAACAGAAGCTGGAGCATGGTCTATGTTAGTACTTCAGGAAGCCATTCTCCTTCTGTTATCATCAGATTATTACAACGGCTGGAGCGTGGTCTCTATAAGTACCATACCTGATGTTATCAGATGATAACAAAAGCTGAAATCACGGTCTTTGTTAGAACTATAGGAAACCATGCTCCTCCTATTGTCATCAGATTATAACATGGTCTTTGATAGTACTGTAGGAAACCATGATCCTCTTGTTGTCCTCAGATTATAACAACAGCTTGAGTATGGTCTCTGTTAGTACGATAGGTAACTATGCTCCACCTGCTGTCATCAGATTATAACAACAGATGGAGCATGGTCTCTGTACGTACTATAGGAAACCATGCTCCTCCTGTTGTCATGACATGATACATGATGTAGATACATCCGGTGAAGCTCTACAAAAAGCAGTGGTGCATATTGAGCCATGACATATAATTCACGGATCATTGAAAAGAGGCAAAATATTCACTTGTGTCGTTTAGCTCAGTTTCTAAGTAATAAAAAGGGACTGAGTCTTTAAACTTGCTCCATTGGTACATCTTGAGAAGATCTACTGAATGCAGTGATGCATAATGGGCCATGACGTATATTTTACAGATCATTGAACATAGAATAAAATATTCACCTGTTGCGTTTAGCTCAGTTTTTAAGTAACCAAAAGGAGTAGAGTCTCATACTTGCTCCATAAGTAGATCCGATAAAGATCTACTGCATGCAGTGACGCCTATCGGGCCATGACCTATATTTCATGTATCATTGAACATAGAAAAATATTCACCTTTTGCATGTAGCTCACGTTCATACTTGCTATATATAAACATCTACTGAAAGCAGTGACTTTATTTCATGGCCCAGTTATTGAAACTGTTTGATGTATGAACATTTATGCTAGTAATAAGTCAGTATGATCCGTTGTTTGACCACAAACAAAATGTAGGCCATAGTGACCCATATTTCAAGGTTCTGTTATTTGCCTTATATCTTGAAGTTTATGTATGAAGATGATTGCTTTGAATAATTACTCAGTATGACCCGATGTTTGACATCAGAATGAAGGTATGTCACAGTGACCTATATTTATGGTCCAGTGAGTTGGCCGCATATTTCTAACACTATTTCATGGATTTACCTTTTACTTGGGCTAGTGGTTTGGGCTTAACACTGTGAGTGACCTCATACAATATGTTGGTCAGTGTGACCTATATTTCATGGGACAGTAATTTTGCCTCATATTTCTATCACTATTTTATCAGTTTCCATCATACTTGAGGTAAACGGTTTGGGTTGACACTGTGAGCGACCTCATATTAAATGTAGGTCAGTGTGACCTATATTTCATGATCGAGTGAGTTTACTTCATATTTCTAATACTATTTCTTAATTAAATGGTTTGGGCTACTGTGAGTGACCTTATACTAATTGTAGGCCATAGTCCAGTGAATTTGTCTCACATTTTTAACGCTATTATATGGATTTGCATTTCACTTGGGTTAATGGTTTGGGCTGACACTATGAGTTACCTCATACTAATTATAGATCTGTGTGAACTATATTTCATGGGCCAGTGATTTTAGCCAACATCTAAAAAAACACTATTTCATGAATTGCATTAAGTTAGGGTTAATGGTTTGGGCCGATTTTGTGAGTTACCTCATACTAACTGTAGGTCAGTGGGGTCTATATTTCATGACCCAGTTATTTTAGTCAATATCTCGAACATTATTTTATGGATTTACACCATACCGGCGCAGAACATTTGAGCGGATTGACAGGGCATTTTAGTGGAAAAAATGGACGTTTGAGCGGCAAAAAAGTGGATATTTGAGCAAACGGAAAATAACCCTTTTGAGCTGATTACCTGAATTACTCTGACGCTTTGTCTTGTGCCCTTTCCGTTAGCCAGTCAGAAAATGTCCTTTTAAGTATTCAAGTTAACCTAAGCCTATCGAAAGTCTTAGGCTTATATCTTCTGCCGCATTTTCTGTTGGCGACGTGGTCATCTTGGTCATGAGAATGTTCGTGTTCAGGGGAAAATGACTGTGGTACATGTGCTATCTGTGCTCATGCGAGCCTTACATTTCTCTTTAGTGCAGCGCCATGAAAGATAACCACTTTTTAAGGAACTATCTAGTCTGTATCTCAATCACTTTTAAAGGAACTATCTAGACTGTATCTCAATCAATCACAGATCACGATTTGTATCTACAACAATAATATCCATCATCGAACTCCTACAAAAAAAACAACAACCCTGGCTGCATGGGTAAAATATTCATTTCCATTGAAAATCAAACTAACTAAACATTTAAACGGAAAAGGTTTGCATGTGAATACCGTTCACCTGCAAAACTTACGTGTAAATTCAAATGGATTTCGCTAAACTGTCCATCTTAAATCCGCTCAAATGTCTAAAGTAGGGTTCTGATTTTCAGCTCAAATAACCGTCGCATCATACTTTGATTAATAATTTTGGCTGACACTGTGAGTTATTCGTAATAATTGTGCATCGGTGTTACCTATATTTTATGGTTTAGCGATTTAGCCATTTCGCTGTCAAGCCATTTTTCAGTTGTCTGCCAAATTTTCATCTCGTCGAGCTCGTTGATAATCATTGGTTACTCTGTCTGATGTTAATAGTACGGTGCAACTTATGTGGTCGAGTGGCCAGAGCGACTCGGTTTTAGTGCAGAAAGTCGCATGAAGATCGTGAGTTCGAACCCGAGCTTGGCCATCCGACAACTCGAAAACTGTCTCGGTCAATCCAGCAGAAAATGAAGCGGGAGATATTTCAACAGAAAACTATTATTCTAAATATAAAAATATCTTACATCACAGTCCCCAAATACCCCGATTTTAGCAAGAAATACTTTTTTAAGAACTAGACCTACACTGATGCCTGTAGTATAAAGGGGACCCGATAGCTCAGAAGGTTAAGCGATGACCTGCTGATCCAGCGGTCCCGGGTTCGAGTCCCGCTGGAGGAGGGAATCGTTTCAATCGTAAACGGGGCGACAAAAATTGCTGTTAGCCATATAAGATTGTAATTGCTATTGTCAGTTGACTATTAACAGCCATTTACACGTAAAATTACATTTACCAGTTAAATGGTAACAGCGTTTTAGACCAAAAGTAGCTATTGCCAGTCAACTGGTAAAAACATAAACAACCTTTAGACTAAACGTTATTGCCAGTTAGGTTTAAGTTGTCACCGAAGGGTAAAATTCTGCTTATGATTTTGTCACCCCATTTTCACGTACAAGCATAGCTCCTTCAACAATTTAATGCGTTTTAAGCCCTTTAGCTTCTGTTACATTCACAAATATTTTATCGGCACACTGCTGCTGTTGGTTTAAAAAATATTTTATTTGAAACTGAGATACATAAAGTAAATACAGATACAAGTACATGTAAATGAAATCAGTACAGATAGAATTCAGAAGAAAGTCATACGACTTATATGAAGCTGTATCCTATGTTCTAATTGATCGTATAACAAGTATATAGTCATTTAAACTTTGAGGCTTGCTAAAACTGACATAAGATCAGGTCTAAACAAAGATGTCTGGAATAGTAATGTAACATATGATCAGGTATTTAGAGAGTAAGATACTTTAGAGAGATGGCAGTAAAGTTATACAAAAATATACAACATAGTAGCAGGTAAGTGATAGGTAGGAGGGCTCCACGGGGAGTGGAATATGAGGCTTGCTATCAATTAGCATTTTTATAAATACATGTATAAAGGTACATGTTTGTGTACAGCAGTCGAGGCACAGTGGTTTTAAAGACCTTTACTGAAAGCCAGCATGCTTTGTAGTAAATAGGTGTTAATAATATCGCCATACAATCCATAATGACCATGATTTGCACCTTATCAGTTGTACAGCTGGACACTCAGTAGGCTGACCAGATGTGTTTCTGACTATCATTTCCTTCAACAAGTAAGTTCCTTTAGGGGATCAGGACAGTTACATATTATAATTTAGGCTGTAGTTTGTACTGAATGATGACACGGAAGAAAGAAGAAAACAAAAAGAAACTATGTGCAGAAACAAACTTTGTGTCGACTGTAGACTGTACAGCCAAAAAAACATTTTCCAATCAAGCAAATTCATACTTTAGTCAGATTTCAGCATCTAAATTCCATCAGCAATTATGTAAACCAACATTTGACAAAATTTGACTCTGAGTTGATCTGTTTACATAACTTTGCAGTCAGGATTTATACCAGGAGATTCTACCATCAACCAGCTTGTCGACATATATAATACTTTCTATAAGGCCCTTGACGAAGGGAAAGAAGTTCGCGCTGTCTTTTGTGATGTAAGCAAAGCCTTTGATAGGGTCTGGCACAAAGGCCTTCTTTTCAAACTTCAAAATGTTGGGATTTCTGGTTCTCTCCTATCATGGTTCAAGGATTATCTAGACAACAGAAAACAGAGAGTAGTATTACCCGGTGCTGTCTCATCCTGGACAACTCTGAAAGCAGGTGTCCCGCAGGGCTCTATCTTAGGACCGCTTCTGTTCCTTGTGTATATTAATGACATTGTTGAAGATATACACTCTATTATAGGGCTCTTTGCTGATGATACAAGTCTTTATATAATTGTTGAAGATCCCTTGCAAGCAGCCGACCAATTAAACACTGATCTAGCCAAGATACACTCATGGGCAACTAAATGGCTCGTCTCATTTAATCCCTCTAAGTCGGAATCAATAATATTCTCTAGAAAACAGGCAAAACCTTACCATCCTCCTATTCATATGAATCAACAACAAATCAATGAAACATTTAGGCCTTATTTTTTCGAATGATTGCACCTGGCATGAACACCTAGATTACATTAAAAATAAAGCATGGCTTCGGATTAATATTATGCGCAATCTTAAGTTCACACTAGACAGAAAATCTCTTCAAACAATTTACATTTCATTTATTAGGCACTTCTAGAGTATGCCGATGTTGTCTGGGACAATTGTACCCAATATGACGCAAACGAGTTAGAAAAAATCCAAAATGAGGCAGCGCGCATTGTTACAGGAGCAACCAAATTAGTCTCTATCCATTCCCTTCTTTCGGAAACTGGTTGGGAATCTCTAGCATCCCGAAGAGATAAGCTAAGCACAAGCTTATACTGTATTATAAGATGCAAAACGACCTTACGCCATACTTTTTGCCTTCCCTTGTTCCACCTACTGTTGGTAGTACAACAACATATAACTTGCGTAATTTCTCGAACCTACAGACCATTCATGCCAGCTCACAGTTATATTACAAGTCTTTTCTACCGTCAGTTACGCGTAGCTGGAATGAACTGTCTGAAGATAAAAGAAATGCAACTTCAGTAGCAGCTTTCAAAAATGAACTTCAGTCCAATGTCAGACCCCCGCCATCCTTTTTCTTTGATGGCATAAGAACGGGACATATACATCACGCACGACTGAGATTGAATTGCAGTTCATTAAGGCAGCATCTTTTCTCAAAAAATATTGTAGACAGTCCTCTATGCGAATGTGGAGCTGTCGAAGATAATAAACATTTCTTTCTGGACTGCCACCGATATAGGTACCTGCGAGCTGAACTTATCAACACTATCTCATTGATTTGTCCCCCAACACTAAATATCCTTCTTCAAGGTAGTTCCGAATTAACAGACTCTGATAATAAGAAAATATTCTTAGCGGTGCATGACTTCATAATTAAATCTAAAAGATTTTGAGTTGAATATCTAAAACATCACTTCTGATATAAATTTGAATATGATTTAGTTAGAAGACCCGCCTGAGGTTAATGTAAGCAACAGTGACCATGACTCATCTACATATTTATATAGGGCAACTTGAATACTTAAATACCCATTTACTTGAATACTTAAAACTCCTTAGTCCGTACATAACCAACGAGATATACTGAACTCCATTCCCCGTGGAGCTCTATTTGGACTCATTGTAAAACACTGGTATCATTCTTTCTTTCTTTCTTTTTCATCTATTATAGCAAAAACCAAAATGTGTGTATCCACATGCGGGAGCATCAATACACTTTGTGGTGCCCCCGCTTGTGGGTATGCACACATAAACATAGATACCGAGACAATATATATGTTAAAATAGACGAGTAGATTCAGTCGACAAACACGATAGATAGTATATATTCTGTGTTATTGTATAATTGAGGGATACAGATTCAAATAAGTCTCTTGACTTCCTTCTGGATCCCTTTTGTATAATATATGTATTTATTTCATAATGTCCATTGAATGTGTGTTTGTTATACGAAAGAAATAAAGTTTAAACCAAAAAAACATTTTCCAATCAAGCAAATTCATACTTGAGTCAGATTTCAGCATCTAAATTCCATCAGCAATTATGTAAACCAACATTTGACAAAATTTGACTCTGAGTTGATCTGTTTACATAACATCGAAATGCTAGGGACCTAAGGAAAAGTGAAAAGTGTATAAAATTATGGACAAAATCTAAAAAAAATCCTATAAGTTATTTCTAGTATTTCCCCGTGACAACTGTCAGAAGCAAGTAGCATATTGATATTATATTATGAATGAAAATGTTTGGATGTGTTACATACTGGTACAAAGAACTTTCATAAGTTCTTTGTACCAGTATGTAAGTGTTACATTCTGGTACAAAGAACTTTCACAAATAAACTGCTACTAGTACTGTAGTAGGAATTAATTAAAACAGTTCTTCTCTCATGTCAAGCATCACCCAGATGAAAATACCATACAAATTCTTGAAACTTGGACACAAGTTCTAAAGGTTTGGACACCGTTAATTACCGTAATTGTCCTAATATGGAACAGAATGGCTTTACAATTCAACGATGCGTCTGAATGGCAAACAGTGTATGCCCTGATCAGGAGCAGTCTGTACCGGTCTGCACTGTTTGCTCAGACCAATCTGTCCCAATACTTAGACTTTTTACGGTAACATACCAAATTATGGAATGGTCCTTACAGCCACTGGGCATGACCAGTTTTAAACCAAACATGAAATCTCAAATCCTGATTATTATGACCTTTGGTTTCAATTAATACATTTATGTAAATTTTAATTGTTTCTGTATCAGCTACCTGGAGCCCACTTCACATATGGCACAGTTTATGAATATGTTCTTGACATGTACATTGCACATTCGAAACTTATTAGCTCATAATTGCAACTGGCTTACCAGTGACTTGAATCTCTGATTTTAATAAAAAGTCATTCTGGTGATCAACATCCTGCTGTAGACATTATGATTTAAAACTGTAGCATATTTCCCACCCAGGGTGGGTATGGTTAGTGCCATTACAAGAACAATTGAAAAATCTCTGGCCAACAAAATGACCTGTGCGCGCAGCGTAGACTCAGACTAGCCTGCACATTCGCAAGAGTCTTCACTGTCAACATGATGAAGAATTGGCTTTTCTGCTATCCATAAAGCAGACAGGAAACTCTGAGCAGACTTCGCTGAGGTGTATGCAGAGTCTTTATTATCTCAGACCAACATAAGTGAAATAGTTTTGAAAGGCCGAGAAAATAGCAACCACGATTTATCTGACCTAGCCTTTCCTCCACCCCAACTGGAAGGTTAAGAAACTTTTTTATGCCTTAGTAGACTGGGATTGAATATTTAGAGAGCAAGTAACAAAAGTGATTTAAATCTTTAAAATGGATATTTTTTAAACACATCTTGCTACAAACAGATGGTGTTTTATTGAATATCAGTGCTACTGTCTGGTCTATACATGATGTAGGAAGTCTCTCTGATGTTAAGAACTACCTTCTTAACTAATTATAGGTAAGGATCACAGTGGCATGACCACTTCACACCTATTAGCTAGAAAGTTTGGTGGAACAACTGACCACTTTCAGCAAGGGCCTTTAAATTAAGCCAAAGGTTCGTTTACATAAACAGCTCAGTGGAATAAGATTCTACACATTTGACAACTGTATACTAATACAATTAAAGAATGAAACTTTATATTCTATCTTGACTGTTTTTCAAAGCGTTTTGTTTTCATTATAAAATTCTGAACAGCTACGAAAAAATTCTTTTTGTTCGGCATGTCAGCTCAGGGTTACCCCACAAAAGTTTGTTAATAGTTGATGGACATAATGCAGATACTGTTGCTGTTGAGACACATAAACAATACTAGTAGTTTAATCGGGTTGTTTTGGATTAAATCCATTGCATCTCACCAACACCCACGGGCATTGTTCTGCGTGTAGGCCTATATGCGAATTCCATTTCATTGCAGTATATTATATCTGTGATGCAGTTTTTTGCGATTCAAAACAAAAATATAAAATAAAGCCCGATCGGCCCGACCTCCTCTCTGTCTGTCTTTCTGTCTGTCTGCCTCTCTATCTCTCTCTCTCTCTTTCTCTATCTCTAAGGGAGCCATCAAGTGTTTATCTTTGTACGATGCGATGGCTTATTACATGTCTGTTCTTGTATCTGCAACGAGCCTGGAGTTGTACATAGTTTTCAACTAGCTTTCTTCTACTTAAAACAGCACCTATTGCGTCTGTTGGAGGGAATGATATGCACGCTGATACCAGACTCAGTCCGCATTTTAAAATGCTGCCAGCGCTTCAAGTGGCCAATACAATGGGTTTGTTTATCACAGAAGCATATGGTTGCAGGTATAGAGTCGGGTCGCCTAAACTCGCACACCTCACGCTGAGTTGCCGTTTTCTGCGTTTGAAGAGGTATTTCATCACAAATTATGAGGAACATCTCTTCTTTTTGATACTACAGCCAAATCCACTTTTTAATGTTTTACGTCAAAGAAGTCTGCATGTCTGAGCTTTAAAAATGGCGAAAATACATAAATGTGCCTCCATACGCATTAATGTGACTGTGTAAACTTCCAGGGAAAACTACGCTGCCATTATTTATTTTTGCCCCCCCCCCCCCTTTCTCATTTGGAGTCAACTTTTCATGCAAAGAATTTGCTTCTTAAGAAGCAAATTATTTTCTTTGAGGTAAACCTTATTAGGAAGGGCTTAGTCACACATGTCAGCAAACTGGAAGTCACAAAATTTGTTCCCTTTTTTTTAAAGGCAGAAAACCATTACGGTGTACCTATGCACCCTAAACCCATCCAGACAAAACGTCGTACCAACATTGCACCGACGTCATATCGACGTTTTACTTATACGAAAAATCTCAATAGATTTTCTTACTACAGAGCATCTGCCCAACACATACATGTATCATTGGTCCAAGGCATATACGAGTAAAGGATGTGATATGGGTGGACCTAACAACACTATTTCAGTCATATCGACCCGACGGGAATGTAATAATATGAATGGCTGTGTGCAATGGAATCCCGTTTACGATTAAAAATAATGCCGCCTCAGTGGGATTCGAACTCCGAGAGCCAGTTTAACAGGCCAGCGCTTAACCTTCTGACCTAGAACTTCAGTTCTACTATGATGTGATATGAAAGTACCCATATTGTATTCTAGTGATTATATCTATTTTCTTCTACACCGTCTTTCATATGAACCCCCATAACTTCAATGGCCATGGCCGTGACACATGTATGTCTTTTCTCAGAAGGATCTGAATCTTAACAGAAATGGGTACACGTTCACAGGAATCTAATCTGCAACTGTAATTGAGGTAAAACATTGAAGATAAGAAGTTGCTCCCCTAGAAGCATTTTTTGCATGTGTAGATTTTATATTTGACGAGATCTAGGGTACTAGGAGATACCGTGTTTCAGCTATTGTTATTCTCTCGAGACAACAGGTGGAGCATGGTTTCCGTTTGTTACAGAAGAGAACATGCTCCAGTTATAGTTCTACTTTCATGACAACAGGCGGAGCATGTTTTCCTATAGTTGTAGCAGAGACCATGCTCCGGCTGTTGTTCTACTTTCATGACAACAGTTGGAGCATGGTTTCCTATAGTACTTGCAGATACCTTGCTCCAGCTGTTGTTATTCTCTCGTGACAACAGGCAGAACATGGTTTCCTATAGTTATAGCAGAGACCATGCTTCAGTTGTAGTTCTACTTTCATGACAACAGGTGGAGCATGAATTCCTATATAAATAGCAGATTTCTTGCGCCAGCTGATGTTATTATCTCACGACAATAGGCGAAGCCTATCTTCGCCTATCTTCTACAGTTATAGCAGAGAACATGCACCAGCTGTTGTTCTACTTTCATGACAACAGGTGGAGCATGATTTCCTATATACATAAGAGAGACCATGCTCCAGCTGTTACTATACTCTCATGACAACAGATGGAGCATGGTTTCCTATATACTTAACAGAGATCATGCTCCAGTTGTTGGTATACTCTCATGACAACAGGTGGCGCATGATTTCCTATTCAATTAGCAGAGACCATGTTCCAACTGTTGTTATACTCTCATGACAACAGGTGGAGCATGATTTCCTATATACATAAGAGAGACCATGCTCTACCTGTTGCTAAACTCTCATTACAAAAGGTGGAGCATGATTACCAATTACTTAACAGAGATCATGCTCCAGATGTTGTTATACTCTTATGACAACAGGTGGCGCATGATTTCCTATTTACTTAACAGAGACCATGCTCCATCAGTTGTTATACTCTCATGACAACAGGTGGAGCAGGATTTCCTATAAACATAAGAGAGACCATGCTCCAGCTGTTGTTATACTTTCATGACAACAGGTGGAGCAGGGTTTCCATTATACTTAACAAAGGCCATGCTGCAGCTGTTGTTATACTTTCATGACAACAAGTGGCGCATGATTTCCTTTCCATTTAACAGAGACGATGCTCCAGCTGTTGTTATACCTTCATGACAACAGGTGGCGCATGGTTTCCTATATTCTTAACAAAGACCATGCTCCATCTGTTGTTATATTCTCATGACAACAAGTGGCGCATGTTTTCCTATCCACTTAACAGGGACCATGCTCCTGCTGTTCTTATACTCTCTTGACAACAGATGGAGCATGATTTCCTATATTCTTTACAAAGACCGTGCTCCAACTGTTGTTATACTCTCATGACAACAGGTGTAGCATGATTTCCAATATACTTAATAGAGACCATGCTCCAGCTGTTGTTATACTCTCATGACAACAAGTGGAGCAAGATTTTCTATATAATTAACAGAGACCATGCTCCAGCTGTTGTCATATTCTCATGACAACAGGTGGAGCATGGTTTCCTATATACTTAACAGAGATCAGGCTCCAGTTGTTGTATACTCTCATGACAACAGGTGGAGCATGGTTTCCTATATATTTAACAGAGATCATGCTCCAGTTGTTGGTATACTCTCATGACAACAGGTGGAGCAGGATTTCCTATTTACTTAACAGAGACCATGCTCTAGCTGTTGTTATATACTCATGAACAACAGATGAAGTAGGATTTCCTATATTCCTAACAGAGACCATGCTCCAGATGTTGTTATACCCTTATGAAACGATTTTGAGCATTATTTCCTCTATACTTAACAGAAACCATGCTCAAACTGTTATTTTTACTCTCGTGACAAGAGGCGGAGCATGATTTCGTATAAACTAAAAGGAGAACATGCTCCAGCTGTTGTTATACTCTCATGACAACAGGTGGAGCAGGATTTCCTATATACACGTACTTACCAGATAACATGCTCCAGCTGTTGTTATATTCTCATGACAACAGGTGGACCAGGATTTCCTATATACTTAAAAGAGACAATGCTCCAGCTGTTATCATACTCACATGACAACAGGTGGAGCAGGATTTCCTATATACTTAACAGAGACCATGCTCCAGCTGCTGCTATACTCGCATGACAGCAGGTGGAGCATGATTTCCTGTATACTTAACAGAGGCCATGCTCCAGCTGTTGTTATATTCTCATGACAATAGGTGGAGCATAATTTCCTATATTCTTAACAAAGACATTGCTCCAGCTGTTGTTATACTCTCATGACAACAGGTGGAGCATGATTTCCAATATACTTAACAGAGACCATGCTCCGGCTGTTGTTATACTCTCATGACAACAGGTGGAGCAAGATTTCCTATATACTTAACGAAGACCATGCTCCAGCTGTTGTCATATTTACATGAAAACAGGTGGAGCAGGACTTCCTACATACTTAACAGAGACCATGCTCCAGATGTTCTTATACTCTCATGACAACAGGTGGGGAATGGTTTCCTATATACTTTAACAGAGATCATGCTCCAGTTGTTGGAATACTCTCATGACAACAGGTGGAGCATGATTTCCTATATACTTAACAGAGACCATGCTCCAGCTGATGTTATATTCTAATGGACAAACAGTGGAGCAGGATTTCCTATATTCTTAACACAGACCATGCTCCAGATGTTGTTATACTCTCATGACAACAGGTGGAGCATGATTTCCTATATACTTAACAGAAACCATGCTCCAGCTGTTATTAAATTATCGTGACAACAGGAGGAGCATGATTTCGTATAAACTAAACAGAGAACATGCTCCAGCTGTTGTTATACTCTCATGTAAACAGGTAGAGTAGGATTTCCTATATACTAACCACAGACCATACTCCAGCTGTTGCTATACTCTCATGACAACAGGTTGAGCAGGATTTTCTATATACTAAACAGAGACCATGCTCCAGCTGTTGTTTTATTCTCATGACAACAGAAGGAGCATGATTTCCTATATACTTAACAGAGACCATGCTGCAGATGTTGTTATACTCTCATGACAACAGGTGGCGCATGCTTTCCTATTTACTTAACAGAGACCATGCTCCAGCTGTTGTAATACTCTCGTGACAACTGGTGGAGCATGATTTCCTATATACATAAGAGAGACCATGCTCCAGCTGTTACTATACTCTCATGACAACAGATGGAGCAGAATTTTCTATATACTTAACAGAATCCATGCTCCAGATGTTGTTATACGTCCATAATAACAGGTGGAGCATGATTACCTATATACTAAACAGAGGCAATGCTCCTGATGTTGTTATACTCTCATGACAACAGGTGGCGCATGATTTCCTATTCAATTAGCGGAGACCATGTTCCAACTGGTGTTATACTCTCATGACAACAGGTGGAGCATGATTTCCTATATACATTAGAGAGACCATGCTCCAGCTGTTGCTATACTCTCATAACAACAGATGGAGCAGATTACCAATATTCTTAACAGAGATCATGCTCCAGATGTTGTTATACTCTCATGACAACAGGTGGCGCATGATTTCCTATTTACTTAACAGAAACCATAATCCAGCTGTTGTTATACTCTCATGACAGCAGGTGGAGCAGGATTTCCTATATACATAAGAGAGACCATGCTCCTGCTGTTGTCACTCTCTTGACAACAGGTGGAGAAGGGTTTTCTATATACTTAACATAGACCATGGTCCAGCTGTTGTTATACTTTCATGACAACAAGTGGCGCATGATTTCCTTTTCATTTAACAGAGACGATGCTTCAGCTGTTGTTATACTCTCATGACAACAGGTGGAGCATGATTTCCTATATTCTTAACAAAGACCATGCTCGAGCAGTTGTTATACTCTCATGACAACAGGTGGAGCATGATTTCCTATATACTTAACAGAGACCATGCTCCAGCTGTTGTTATACTCTCATGACAACAGGTGGAGCATGATTTCCTATAAACTTAACGGAGACCATGCTCCAGCTGTTGTTATGGTTGCCTATATGACAAATAGAGAGCGTGCTGCAGCTGTGCTGTAGTTAACACAAAAAAAAGCGTGCCTTTTCATTTAACAGAGACGATGCTTCAGCTGTTGTTATATTCTTATGACAACAGGTGGAGGCTGATTTCCAATCTTCTTCACAAGGACCATACTCCTGCTGTTGTTATACTCTCATGACAACAGGTGGAGCAGGATTTCCAATATACTTAACAGAAACCATACTCCAGCTGTTGTTATACTCTCATGACAACAGGTGGAGCAAGATTTCCTATATACTTAACCGAGACTATGCTCCAGCTGTTGTCATATTCTCATGACAACAGGCGGAGCAGGATTTCCTATATACTTAACAGAGACCAGGATCCAGATGTTGGTATACTCTCATGACAACAGGTGGAGCATGGTTTCCTATATACTTAACAGAGATCATGCTCCAGTTGTTGGTATACTCTCATGACAACAGGCGGAGCAGGATTTCCTATATACTTAACAGAGACCATGCTCCAGCTGTTGTTATATTCTCAAGGACAACAGGTGGAGCAGGATTTCCTATATTCCTAACAGAGACCATGCTCCAGATGTTGTTATACCCTTATGACAACATTTTGAGCATGACTTCCTATATACTTAACACAAACCATGCTCAAACTGTTATTATACTCTCGTGACAACAGGAGGAGCATGATTTTGTTTAAACTAAACAGAGAACATGCTCCAGCTGTTGTTATACTCTCATGACAACAGGTAGAGTAGGATTTCCTATATACTTAACAGAGACCATGCTCCAGCTGTTGCTATACTCTCATGACAACAGGTGGAGCAGGATTTCCTATATACTTAACAGAGACCATGCTGCAGCTGTTGTTATATTTTCATGACAACAGGAGGATCAAGGTTTCCTATATATTTAACAGAGACCATGCTCCAGCTGTTGTTACACTCTCATGACAACAGGAGGAGCCGGATTTCCTATATACTTAACAAAGACCATGCTCCAGCTGTTGTTATACTCTCGGGACAACAGGTGGAGCATGATTTCCTATATACTTAACAGAGACCATGCTCCAGCTGTTGTTTAACAGGTGGAGCATGATTACCTATATTCTAAACCGAGACCATGCTCCAGCTGTTGTTATACTCTCATGACAACAGGTGGAGCATGATTCCCTATATACATAAGAGAGACCATGCTCCAGTTGTTGGTATACTCTCATGACAACAGGTGGAGTAGGATTTCCTATATACTTAACAAAGACCATGCTCCAGCTGTTGTTATACTTTCATGACAACAAGTAGCGCATGGTTTCCTATTCACTTAACAGAGACGATGATCCAGCTGTTGTTATACTATCATGACAACAGGTAGAGCATGATTACCTATATTCTTAACAAAGACCATGCTCCAGCAGTTGTTATACTCTCATGACAACAGGTGGAGCATGATTTCCTATATACTTAACAGAGACCATGCTCCAGCTGTTGTTATACTCTCATGACAACAGGTGGAGCATGATTTCCTATAAACTTAACGGAGACCATGCTCCAGCTGTTGTTATGGTTGCCTATATGACAAATAGAGAGCGTGCTGCAGCTGTGCTGTAGTTAACACAAAAAAAAAGCGTGCCTTTTCATTTAACAGAGACGATGCTTCAGCTGTTGTTATATTCTTATGACAACAGGTGGAGGCTGATTTTCAATCTTCTTCACAAGGACCATACTCCTGCTGTTGTTATACTCTCATGACAACAGGTGGAGCATGATTTCCTATATACTTAACAGAGACCATGCTCCAGCTGTTGTTATACTCTCATGACAACAGGTGGAGCATGATTTCCTATAAACTTAACAGAGACCATGCTCCAGCTGTTGTTATGGTTGCCTATATGACAAATAGAGAGCGTGCTGCAGCTGTGCTGTAGTTAACACTAACAGGGACCAACCTGTAGCTGTTGTCAGGCTAAAGAAGATCGTGCTCCAGCTGTAATCATGAAATTATAACAACGGCTGCATCACGGTCCCTATTTGTCATACAGGAAATCATGCTACCTACCAGTTTCATTAAATTTGGTTTTCACCCCCCCCCCCTTCAGATAGGTGACAAAAAAGTTTATAACCCATCCATCCCCCCCTCCTCTCGCCCCAAACCCCCACAACCATAATGTAAGACAGACCTCAAGAACCGTTATAATAGACAGACCTCAATCAAACTTATGGGCACAAAATACAAAGAAATTTCTCTCATTGATACAGGTTAATTATATATACCGATTAATAGTTCGTTATTTTTTCTGCAAATATCCACCAAGAAACTGATGCTGAATGCTCTATAAAGCTGATAATAACATTAAGGGTGTTGTTGGGCCCAGTCACCAGATTCCAGAGCAGTTTTTTTTACTGATGACAAGGAACCGTCACAAACGCAGGCGTTAAATTTACTTGAGAACATATCCTCTGATCGACATGTTTTAAGACCATTCATTGTATATTTTCCTACTGATGCATCAATGATTTTTTTTCGAGGGGAAGGGGGGGGGTAGAGTGGGGGAGGGGGAATAGAGCGACCCTAGTATTTTCTTCTTTGTAAACGTTTTGACATCTTAAATTTGAAAGAATATAATTAATTTGAAAGTGAAGATGTAATAGGGAGTCTTGAACATTTTTTTTAAATTAAGACAAATGGATTTTTTTTCCATTTGTCTTTATTTAAAATAGAAAGTATGTAAGGCCCCCCCATATCCCTCCACGCACTCCCAGTAGATCACCAATAAGCCCCCCCCCCCCCAAACACACACACACATACCCTCCTGAATGTACCCGGCCCCGACCTGATAATAAATGACTCGTCCCTAATACTTGCATACAGTAAAAGGGGCAATGAAACATATTAAACAATGTCAATTGTTTTTATTAGATCTACAGGTAAATATATCAAATTGGCCAACATTTTTGTTGATACGAAGGGTTCTTAAATTCCATCGCCCCTACAGCAAACCCTTACGATAGTAGAACATTATATCGTCGTGCCCAGTGAGTTTTGCTCATTTTGCTCATTTTTAATCTAATTAGGGAAAAAGGAAGAATTAAAAATAAATAAATAAATAAAAATGAATAAATAAATATATAAATAAATGATAAATAAATAAATCTACTGAAATAGTGTTTGCAGAGAGCTTTAACATGCTAGATAAGCCATTGTTTTAAGTGCAGCGCTATACAATTATTATTGGATTTTCCGAACGCTATTTATAACTAAAAATGGATTAACCAATGTGTATTAAAAGTAACTGACCGACGCATGCGCAATTAAAAATCATGCGCGGCCTGTTGTCGTTTTCCCCTTCCCGATCTATAGGCTAAGGTGAATCTGCTGTTCAAGGGTGGTTCGAGAGATGAAGTAAACAACTATCGACCGATTTTCCATATTGCCAACATTATCAAAATTGCTTGAGAAATTCATTTCAAAAAACTTAATTGATTATGTAAATGAGTATAACGTATTGCACCAGTCTCAAAGTGGTTTTCGTTCCGGTCATTCCACGGAAACAGCTTTGACGCTCATGACTGAACGCTGGCTTAAGGCAATAAATGACGGTAATATTGTTGGCACTATCATGGCCGATTTTCGCAAAGCATTTGACTTAGTCGATCATCCTTTACTTCTAAAGAAGCTCAACTTTTACAAATGTAGAGATCCTTTTATAAAGTTCATGGCGTCTTATTTAGGGCAACGGACTCAAATTTTATCTGTAGATGGTAAAATGTCCAGTATTTCCGATATTAAGTGTGGTGTCCCACAGAGATCAGTGTTAGGACCTTTGATATTTTTGATTTTCATCAATGATTTGCCATTGGTTTTATCTGACAAAGCTATACGCAGATGATGCAACTATATCTGACATGCAACTTCATTTGGAAACACTAGAATTTAATTTGCAACATTCTCTTGTTTAACTGCAAATATGGTGTAAACAAAATGGTATGCTTCTGAACGCTGATAAAACGAAAATAATGTAAATTACAACTAGGCAGAAGCGAGTTAGGCTAGATGAAAAACTATTCACTTTAACATATAATGATATCAATTTGCAACTGACAGTAAGTGAGAAATTACTTGGTGTAAATGTAGGTAAAAATTTGCAATGGACTAATCACTTACAATATGTATGTAAAAATAGTTTCTTCGTATGTTTGGCTTCTATCTGAAATACACTCATATTTAATAGTAGAACACATGTCGATCTTTTATAATGTTTATATTCAGCCGCGTCTAAATTATTGCAATATCGTAAGGGGAAATTCTTCTAATCAAAATGTGTCAAGAATAACAAAACTTCAAAGGCGGGCTTGTAAAATTATATAAGGGAATGAATATTCAGACCTTAAAACGCGAGGAGACGATTAGATATCTTATCTATTGACAAGAATGTACTTGTAAACAAAGCGATAACTATCAGAGCTCCAGATAAGAAGGGGTATTGAAGATAATTCAAAGATAATTTTTCTTATTTCTCGAAGAAAACATATGTTGTGACCCCTCATTGGAACCGTCTCGACGAGACGGTTCTAATGAGGGGTCACAAAATATGTTTTTGTGGAGAAATAATGATGATTATCCCTAAATTATCTCTGTTACCCCTTCTTATCTGGAGCACTGAAGTCTATGTATAAAGTTGTACATGGTTCCACAATACATTAAGGAACTTTTTCAGTTTCGAGCTGATACTTTGCCTGATACCTCATTACGGTCTATTTCAAACCAGAATTTTACCATCCCTAAATCAAACATTAGTTTATATAAAACAGTTTGTCATATTCTGAGCCGGTCATATGGAATGCTACTCCATCGGATATTAAGAACTTGTCAGCACTTAATAGTTTTACAAAGAGTGTAGATGACTGGATTATAAACGAATAAGTTAAACTTGTTTTCCACCCCAACTCTGCATTGTATATATCATTTTCATATGTATCAGATTTTCACCATATATTACACTTATTCGTATTTCAATATGTATAGCCGGGCCGGGTAGCGCAATCGGTAGGGCACCTGACCCGTAAGTCAGAGGTCCTGGGTTCGAATCCCGGTCTGGCCACATACTTTCGTTTCTCCTTCCGCTGATTCAAGAAGGGCAGTTGTCAGTTACTGGCGAAAGTATGTGCACTTAGTACTGGTTAACCGCTTAGGAGGTCTAGGCCTGCCCAGGAATAGTGTGGTTAGGTTAACTGACCGTCCCGACATGACCTTAGTTGTTTACCGTGGACGTTAAGCATCAAATCAACCAACAAAAAAAATCAATATATATACTGTCATGTTTTTGTGTAAATAATATGTTTATTATGTAAATAATGATTTGAAAGAGGGCCCCATGGAAGATTGGTTATACCAAACGGGTTACCCTCTCTAAATAAAGAATTTACTTACTTACTTGATAAATTGCGGGTTCGGCTAAGTGCTCAACCGAATCTCTCTCAGATTCTTACAAGAATTCTTACGGCAGTTAAGGATGGTCTCTAGAAATATTGTGATTTATCTTACGCGAGAAGTGGCGTAAATCAGATGTGGATCCTAAAAAAACTCTACAGAACAATTGAAAAGTTTAAAAGCCCAAGCACTATTTGAAGTAGATAGCATAAAAACCTTCGATTTCTCTACGCTTTATACGTCAATTCCACATGACAAATTAAAGTCTAAATTAAAAGAAATTGTAAACAATTGTTTCTTTCACAAAAACGGAAATCGTCGGTACAAATGCTTTGTTCTTGGGTATCCGGACACATATTTTGTTAAGGGCCACTCTGATGTTCATACAAAATGTTCTGAGGATGATGTCATTAAAATGCTGGAATTTCTTATCGACAATAAGCGGACAGATTTTATCGAACCCAGGATACCCGGTCTGGCCACATACTTTCGTTTCTCCTTCCGCTGATTCAAGAAGGGCAGTTGTCAGTTACTGGCGAAAGTATGTGTACTTAGTACTGATTAACCGCTTAGGAGGAAAAGCGAGAGTCGTGAAGTAATGTCAATTCTGCACCTTCCTTTCTTAGCCAATGGTTATGGATACAAAAGTCACAGAAAGGGAAGCAACTCTACCATTTACATTTTGCCTCTCTTCTCAATGAGGTCAACTTCTTAAGGAAAGAATTTGCTCCTCAAGGAGCAAATTCTTTCTTTTATCAGTGGATTTCTTTTTTGAAGGGTTTCATTGCCCAGGGAAGCAAATAGGAAGTCACAAAAGTTGTTCCCCTTTGTGAAAATAGCCACAATATCACGGAAGTGTACCCATACACCTGAATTTGACCTATAGCAAAGATTTAATTACTGAGCGTATCCAAAACAGGTCTGCCTGCTGTTACATGGAACCAGTAATAAATACGACGTTGTTTCCATATTTTTTGTGTGCTGAAATGAAGCTTTAGGGACTATCTGATAATGCAACACAGTTTTCGCTCAAAAAAATAAAAGGGATCGTTTATCAATATGAAATCAATCTTTTTGAGAAAGCACAAATCTGCGTTGCCGTCCATGATTTTTTTTCAATCCCGTGACGTCGCGTTTAAGGTGAGGTGGGAGTAATTGACAAAACACATGATTTTATTCATACTTCCTTATTTTGTACATTTTCAGTCCCTCTTTCAGAAAATGTAATAAAAAAGGGGGGTCGCCGATATCGTTTTCAAGATATCTGACCTCGAAAATGTCATTTTTTTCACTTTTTCGACCCGACGTTATAATGGCGTTCTATGGAAAATGCACTTTTTTGCTCGTAACTCTTGGACAAAAACCTTCATTCTGAGAAAACAAAACACATTTTTTTCTTCAAAAACTAACACAGTATGGCTCAATGATAGAAGTTTACATTAAAGCAATAAAAATAGTAGGTCGCCGACTTAACTTCTGAGTTAAAGTGCATTAAATGCCCGGCCTGCCGTCTCTTTAGACTGAAATGTTGACGTTGCGCATGGTGACGTTAACGTTACTTAACTTTTCGCGCCACATATCAACTGACGCTTTTTGTAGGCTACCGGCAAAATTTGTCTGGGACTTTCATCACTTATGATTGTTAAGTCTGGAAAGTGCAGGATGAAGGCAGATGTAATATGTTTCTCTCAATCTCTGCATAAGCCGTCTTAACTAAGTATTTTTAATTAAAAAAATCGAAAGCATTTGCTATTATGCCCTCCCATACAGTTGACGGGCACCCGAGTTGCGGCGGGCTTCCACGTATTATGACATTTGAACAATTCCCTTGTCCAATTGGCTTTTGTACAGTGTAATTGAGTTGAGTTTTCCAGTTCATGACCCGACCCAAGAAAGTACCTATGATATTCTGCACTATAACCTAGCGTTCCAACGAATAGACTTGGCTTTTGTGCAGTGTAATTGAGTCGAGTTTTCCAGTTCATGACCCGACCCAAGAAAGTACCTATGATATTCTGCACTATAACCTAGCGTTCCAACGAACAGACTTGGGCGACTCTCTCTCTCTCTCTCTCTCTCTCTGTAAAAATGATAGACAGCTTGTATTCACTTTAGCGTCCAGGAGATACTTTGATATACACTTGAAACAGAAATAAGAAATGAAAAACAGAACAGTGAAAGTAAGGCAAGGAAAAAGAGACGCCACATTGTTTTTAGCTTATTGACAGAACAGATCGTTGAATTAGCGTATCATCGTCGATAAAAGACTCTGCCGACATTGCGTCGACGTTGATAAGGCTGCCTGTCGTTGTTCAAATGCTAGGGACAGTCTAAGAATTTTTTATATAGCTGAAATTTGGTATAGTTTTTGCTGATTATTATTTTAAGTGTGGCTGGTATGATAACCACTGTCTATGGCTGCTATCATGTTAACTGTTAAGTACGTGGTGGAAGTATAGACAGCGATCTGACTATTCATTGTACGATTCTGGATTCAATTTCACGAGGCTTTGTTATTGCAACTCAACAGCTGCGAAATCCGTCTAACAAGCTGTCAGAGAACAGCTTTCTACCCACGGAAACCTAGCGATTTTTTTTTCAGTTTCTTCTCTACGGCACTTTCTTTTTCCTTTTCTTGTCGAATGAAATTTGTAATAATATTATTGCAACTCAATAGCTGCGAACTCCGCCTAATAAACTGTTCAGAAACTGTCAGCTATCCCACAAGTAGTCTTCCGCACGGAAAGCTATCTTCTTTTTTCAGTTTCTCCTCTACGGCATTTTCTACTTCCTTTAAATATCGCCCAGCTCTCGGCCTCCTTGTATTTTGTGAGCAGACTATGAAGTGATCAAAGAAGCGGCTAACGTTGACGCCATCTTGTTTTTATCAAACGGAACGTTCGACGTCATTTCGTAGCGTAGTGACAGAAACTGCCGCACGGCGGCGCTGAATTACTCCCACCTCACCTTAATTGGCTGATAAAACGACGTTGACAACGCTGACGCTATAAATACGCAGCAACGGAGTCGCTTGTCAGAACTTGTTCTGCTCCTTGAAGAATCAAGATGTATAGGAAGTATCGTGCGGAGAGAAGAATTTTGGCAGAGGCGGGCGAAGAAGTGAAGGTGGGCGAGCCGAGGTGTGAAGTTAGACATGGTGAAGCACCAAAGGCGGACGAGCTGATGCGGGGTACAAGACTAGAAGCGGGCGAGCCGAGATGTGGCAATCAGCTACATTTACAGAACCCGATGGCAAAGATTTCAAGAGTAATGTTTCATATGGCTGAAGTACTGGAGTCTAGGAGTGAAAATTTAGTCACTAGCAGTGAGGATAAAAATGAAGATGTTGCTGTTACTATTACTGCTGATACTGAAGAAGAAGAGTATGATGACGAAGAAACCAGCCTGTATGGAATGATTAGGCCTTTCTGAGGCCTTATCTTTGGAAATATATATATAAAAACAAATAAAAATAACAAAATACAGAAATAGTAAAAAGAAAACCTCAGCTAATCAAGAGGCCCCTTGTCGGGCCACCAAATAGTCCAGAAAGAAACCTTTATGAGTTGCTTTCCTTTTTGAACTCAAGATTATCAAAGCTTTTGCTGTATATAAAATGTTCCGCTACTAAAATCTAAGCATTTGTAAACCATCACGCAAACTTCAGCGAAAATATTGACCTATGTATCGACGGACGGACGGACGAACGGATACACCGACCAACAGTCCTACATGTATAGGCGAAATCTATATACCCTCGATACTTCATATCCCGGGTTACAAAAGTCTTTTCTCAGAGAGTAGCTCCCTTTTAGTGAGAGGCAAAACCCTCAGTTTCTCAGTTATCTTCCATAGAGGTGTATCCGTACGCCTTAAGATAAATATGTATGTTATCAGGGGAAGCAACTTTGCCACTTTCATGTTTACCTCCCTTGTAAACGGTGTCAACTCTGAACTGAAAAGCAAATTCTTTCCTTTAAGAGTAGACCCCTTCTCAAAAGGGTGTCAGCAATCCTCAAGTGGTGATGTATAAATATTTTCTTGACGCATATGCCCACTTGCCCCGCCTCCCTCCCGTCCGATTCCCCAAACACCCATTCGTTGTTCCCAATATGAATAGCTAAGTTTGGCTTTGGCTGTTTAAGGCTTCTCTCCAGTATGCTAGGCAAGAAAGTCTGTGACTGGAGGAACGTCATAGTAAAAGGTAAAGGTTTCCCATAGCCTAATAGCCGTAGGGGCAGTGGGGGTTAGAGACCCACTGTATCTTGGGCACAGCAGATGAAAGACGGAGCCCATCCCTCTTTTTTCGCTGCTTTATCCGTTCCTGTTTCGAAAAAGGTACCCATTTACTACTGGGTTGACCGAGAGAGTTTTCGATTTAAGCTTTCTGACAACACATACAATCATGGCGACTTTAATTTTGAGTTTTTGCTGTATGATATCTTTCACGGCAAAGCTGGGATCGACTTCAAGGGCTGTATCATAAAGAACTTTGAAATGAAATTTAGGGGAAGTGACGTTTACCTGTGAAGTGCAAAAATCGTCACGCACGACATAAATTCGTGCATTTTTTTAAATTTGATTAGTGTTACTTTCTAAAAAATACTAGTCATCTTTAATAACTTGAAATGTGCAATTACTTAAATACATCACAATGTGGGATGAGGCCTTTTTAAAGTCATTGAGTATATACATGTATGATGGCTGTTTGAGATGTTACCTCTTTTAAGCAGTCTGCCATACTGTTTTGGTCTGAGTGTTAGATAACCATGCATCTGTTAAACAGATTATGTCAATCAGAAGTCTAACAGAATGACAATATATTACTTATATGTGTTTTGCAGTGCACCCTGTTCACTACTTACAATGTGTTATTGCGGTATTCTGTATGCGTATGTTAACGTTATGGTTTTTGCCGGTTTTACAAAGAATTGTGGGAGAGCGTCATCAGAAAATGTGTAAACAAATTCTAAAACTGGAGTAAAATTTGATAATTAAGGTATATATGCCTTTATTCATAGGAAAGTTTGCCTGTAATAAGTTTTACCATGACAATGTGTATATTCCGGGCCGATGAGTGCTTTATTCTTCCTTAAATCAGCTTTTATAGAGAAGAAAGTAAAAGTAGACATTTTATCATATATTTGTAGATTGTAATCCATAGTCGGGTGCTTAAACATAATAATGCTGTCCACCAACCTTAGACCTCTTTCCGGAAAGTCACTTTTGTAATGTAATTTGCCTTTTTCATCATTTTTTGTTATAGTATTCGGCGGATGAGACAATCGTTGAATTTGAGTTTAGTTTGCGAATAGGGACCTCAGCATTAAAAACAAGTTAATAGTTTATATGCATGCACCGAAAAAGTCTAAGATCAGCCAGTCTTTCTATGATGTTTAACAATCATCGAACTTATATAAAAGTTGTGATCACTAAGGGTCTTATGATATTCTCGGAGATCTTGGGTTCTTATTTCGATCAGGACAGGTGGTTCTTAAAGCATTTGCTAAAATCGCCTTACACACATACGAGGGATGCTTCAGAAGTTCGTGGACACCTTGAATAACAAAGACCCATCGATGAAATATAACATGCACATTGCCACACCATTGGTTGGTTGGTTGGTTGATTTGATGCTTAACGTCCACGGTAAACAACTAAGGTCATGTCGGGACGGTCAGTTAACCTAACCACACTATTCCTGGGCAGGCTTAGACCTCCTAAGCGGTTAACCAGTACTAAGTGCACATACTTTCGCCAGTAACTGACAACTGCCCTTCTTGAATCAGCGGAAGGAGAAACGAAAGTATGTGGCCAGACCGGGATTCGAACCCAGGACCTCTGACTTACGAGTCAGGTGCCCTACCGATTGCGCTACCCGGCCCGGCAACCACACCATTGGTAAACACACATGTAAAATTTGAATCAGATATCTCAAACGGTTCATATATAACAATGCATTTTGTTCAGTTACCCTAGGTTGCGCGGCGCACGCCACAACGTCACGTTGACGTCTGGTATATGATAGTGCTCAAAATGCGAAGCTGATAAGATCCACCAAAGAAATCATGACACTAAAATCACAGCTTCAGCATTTATATAATGCGAGGAATAGAGCAATAAGACAATCACAAGTTTTCCATCAGGTTTTATGAAGCACAACTTCTGATATCGCGTAAACATGTCTTGGGCTCAGTTGTGAGGTGTATAATCTATTATTTCATCGAATAAGTGCATCACTGCCATCCTGAGGTCCGAACATATGGCTAGACTTTTTTTCAGCACTCTTTTACACAGTATTTTCAAACGAGTATATCTCATAATGCTTCGTGTAAAATATGGTTTGTTTCCACTGGTTTTATGTCTTTTATGTTGACCTTTAGACAAACTGCTTGCATGCAGACGTTCAAGAAAACGTCATTTTCTTCTTTCATGTCAGAGGGTGGTGGTCTTTTTTGTTTGTGCAAAATATCATGTAAAATGCCAATAATAAATATTCACATCGTTTGAAAGTGGGAAATGCTACTTTAGTTCTTGACTGCAATTTTATATCGAAATTTTAAGGATAAAAAGTATATCTGATTATTTTAAAAGGAACATTTTGTATTTTCCTGCAAAAACTCTGGAGTGCGCCGCACAGACAATATAGTGAGAAATTATTCAGCCATTTATAGAGAAGCATTGGTTAAGATTTGAAAGAAATAACTTATTGCAGTTGCATTTTATGGACTGTGTCCACGAATTTCTGGATCATCTCTCGTAGGTGTACCATCTCTATTTTACTATTTTGCTTTTCATGTCACAATATCCACCGTAGGAAACATAAACGTCTACCGTAGAATACGTTAGCATAACATTCGAAAACCAATACATAAGGCTTGGATTAGCCGTAGAAAACTATAAAACCTTTTTTCTAAAATTCACGTGTGTTCATACATTCGTGCATGCTGCAGTAAATATAGGTGTACATTTACAATTTAGTGCAATATTCCTCTGCATGGACAAACACAGGAGTAAATAGAGCCAGTAAAAACCTACTTATGACGACTGGGATTCTCGCTAAGACTTTTTAGATAAACTGCCAAAAAGACGAAAATTTTTACGTGCAAAGGGATAACAGTATGAGTTGGAGTTCTTCGGCACAGCATAAAAGGCTAGATTTGCATTAAAATATGAAAATTAATATTTATTTTGTTAAAATCGTCTGCTAAACGGCCGTTAACATTAGAAATCTTCATCAAAAGCCGTAGAAAATCGTAACGTTAACAGTAGCATGCAGAATCCTGAAATAACACATTGTAGGTAGTGCTGTTTACAAAGGCGCATGGGGGATTTGCCATCTCCTCTGAGGGCTATTTTTTCTTTACTTTGTTTGATAGTTCGTTCCTATTAGGTAAGAGAGTTGGTGCTAGGTCAGATGGCATGTCCATATAAGTGCAGCAGCTGCAAAGTATCCGTGCAGCCTTCTGTGTTCCTGACATTTATTCATGATCCGGTGACTTTGCCTCATATCCCCAGCACTGATAAATGGATCAACATCATACTTGGGATAATTGATCAGCCTGACACTGCATAATATGACCTCAAAATATTTGTACATTCTCATAATATCTGGGATAATGATTCAGTTTGACTTAGCAGATGACTTGTAGGTTACTTCGAAATTTGTTTGGTGGTCTGTGATTTTGCCCTATATCTCCAGCACTATTCAATGGATTTGCATTATTCTTAGGCTGTTAGATTCCAGCAGGCACACAGGGTTAAATTAACATTGAATCAATTTTGAAATTAAGGTTGAGTCAAACTTGATTCAACTTAACTCAACCTTGATTCAATGTTGTGACACTGAATCAATGTTGATTCAAGCTAGATTTAACCTTGTGTGCCCAGTGGGATCAGTCTGACTCAGCAAATGCATTGGTACTGCTTGCAGGTCATTGTGTTTTATTTCATGGTTGAATGAATTTGTTAAGTTTGTCAGGCTCTTCTGACTGGGCCCGATATCATGGAGATAGGAGCATCATGCAGTGCGCCCCGTGGGCATTACATTTGGCGAACAGGGGGCGTTATTTAGAGCCTTAAACATAGTAAATCAGCCACTGCCGAAATATCTCTAATAAACAATATAAAGGTGATCGGTATACTTTCAGAGGAAGCAACTCTACTATTTTTGCCTCCCTTTCTGTAGGAGTCAACTGACTAGGAGAACCGAGGCGTAGCACCGTAGCAGCAACTCTAATATTGAGGCAAACTTGGGCCTGGAACTGACTGACGGTTGGGCGGGAGTGGTCACTGTTGATAAGACCCACCTCCACCAAGGAGTCGACAGAGGTCGACCTTCACCTGCCAGTTTCGTGTCCTTATGAGACCTGTTTTGTTCCAAGTTGCATTGGCACTGCTCTCGTCCATGCCGAGTTTTGAGCATCGTCCAGCATGCAACAGTGGCATGAGCATTCATCAAACTCACTGAACGATTAAGTGTCCACATGTACAGAGCTTCCGCTCAGGGCCGCCGCCTCTCGCCCAGAGAGTAAGATGCCACCTTTACATGAGTTCTGATGCTGGTTCTCGTCAACCAAACGAGGAAGAGCATAACCCCTGCAGCTGGGAGCCAAACTGGCCGCATGCAGACTGTAAGCTGGAAGGATCCAGCCTTCTTCAATCTCTCCCCCCACCCCACCCCCGGCTTCGGTGAATGCTGTCTCGACATCCCACTCTTCCCTTTCTTCGACTTGCGCAGGTTGTAGTAGAATTTGTCCGTCTGCCTGGATTACTCCGGTACTCTTTGCTCTAACTCGTCGAATTTTGTAGATGCTTATTACTTCATCCTTTGACTTTGCAACTCAGGGTTCTTCCTATCGTTTCTGAAAAAAAGCACAACGGAGCCGTCTTCTTGTAAGACAGAAGTGATGCCTCTTGAAATGTTCATTTCGAAGCGAATCAAAAAGATTGCAGTAACAGCGTTTTGGTGCCGTATATATAGCGTCAAAGCCGATATGAGTGAAAGCATCCAGTCGACGCTACGTTGAAACTAAATTTTGACGTCCAGTTTGTGTTTTTTTTCTGTTATTTCCATTGCTGTAACGCTCGTATTGGTGGTTTGCGTACGAATGTGGGGTTACCAAAATACAAAGTCACAACTACTGGGTACGTCTGAGGTAGTGTTGAAATCTTATCTATAATGTCGCCACAAAATTCGTCTTTTCGACTTTTCGCATGGCGTCTTTTCGCGTGGCGTCTTTTCGCCGTGAAAAGACGAAATGGGACAAACCAAACACGTTTATATTTTCATTATTATTATTAATATTTTTATTTATTAACTTATTTATTTATTTTCCGCCTTTGACTTGAAGGAAACATCCTAGAGTTTTACATGAACTAAAATGGCAATTAAAATGACCCATTTTCGAGATCTTGATATTAGTGGTAATTTATTCACAGTTTCCCGTCGAGCAAGAAATATAAACAAAGGCAAGACAATGAATGGGTCCATGCTTGTACGTTGTATTTTTACCATTTTATTCCGCTATTGAAACTGAAAGTAGTTTATTTTAGTTGCCAACGTGTATGACCCAAATATTTTTTCAAACTTTTTTTCTGTTCATCTCAAAGATGTTTTAAGTGTGTAATCACGGTCATCTGCAATGACGAAACTAAAGTGAGAAGCTTGCAGCGATTCCTTGTCATAATATATATGCCGACAGAGCAATGGGACTTTTAAACTTGAATTAAATGGTAAAAATACAATGTACAGACGTAAACGGAGCACGTTCGGCCAATTCCGTGAATCAGACCTCGGGCGAAACAAAATCCAACATTTTGTATACGCCGAAGGCGTAGCTCTCTTTGTCCACGAATGATAATTAATTCTCTACCTTCGACCTTTTTCAGCTGTTTCATGGACATTCACTTAATGCTTTGCGGTTGTCAAATTAAAATAGTCAATTATTGTTGCCCAGACAAAAAATACATTTGTTTCTTTTCATTTTATTATTTCATATTTATATAGGCCTAACAGTCAAACTGAAATCATGTTGCAAAGTCGGACAATCTAAGCGACAAAACTATGGAGTACCAGCCATTGGATATTTAGAGATAAAGGAGAGTTTTCTTCTCGTAGTCTATAGCACCCAGAGTGAAACCGAAAATAAGAATCTTGGACGTAGTAATGAAAAGGGGACCGAAGACGGAAAAAGGCGAGTGGAAAACACCTCCAAGTGGCGCCGAGCATCATGACTGCCGATGTTGAAAAAGAGATAGAGATCAAAAGAATACCGACACCGCCAAAGAAGTACTGACCGGTGAGACTGAAGAACCAGGGAAAAAGTTGTCTCGGTCCCAGAAGAAAAGACTGAGACGCAAAAGGCTCCAAGTAAGGTTGCTTCAGATCTTCAGCAGCACAATATAAAAAGTGGTGAGAAGGCATTGACATCTGACCCAGAAGATGATGATGGCGATGGTGTCAGCCTCTCATGATCAGGCCATGTTAATGAATACAAGATGAACAGACTGTTGGAAAAGAGGAACAGACCCTGGGGGAAAAGAGGAAGAGACTGTGATAAAGAGACCATAAGAAAAGAGATAGATGTAGAGAATGCTGCTGAGATTCAGAGAAACTCCAAAAAGTATTAACTGATGAGACTGAAGAACCAGTGAGAAAGTTGTCTGTCACAGAAGAAAATGCTGAGACGTAAGCGACTCCAGGCGAGGCTGTTTGCCAAACTTCAGTAGCAGAATATGGAGCAGGTGGGGAAGAATATGATGTCGAACCGCCTAGTAATGAGAAGACCTTGGCAGCTGAGCCAGAAAGTTATGATGACGATGGGGTTAGTCTTTACGGCATAATTAGCCCAGGCCGCGGAAGATTTTTGAAGATCAGTCTTAACATCCTTTACGTCGCATGCGAAAGGGCCTACAGCCATGGTACGAACAGCATCTGCACAAACTGGCGCGAGTCACAACTTTTCACTCCGATTTTGTGAAAAGGAAACGCTCTGGTGCACAGGCAAAGGCCTATCGCCTATCCCGTATTGGTAAGGCACATTTGCAAGCAATGCAAATCATGTATGTTTTTCAGAAAGTCATTTGTAAAGCAAGTCTGCAATAAAGACCTTGATCAGACTGCACAGACGGCATATGTTTTAAGCGTGTCATGGTTTGTTCAGAAATAGGCATAGGTGCCACCCCTGCTCATTGGTCTAGGTGCCACCTCGTTTACCATAAAAATAACACAAAATGACAAAGTTGCTTCCTATCAAAGTTTACCAATTAAAACAACCCACCAACTGTAAAGTCACTTTTAATGCAGTTTTATCTGATGCAACACAAATAAATAAGGGAACAATGACTTTTGCCTTTGTGTATTTTGTAGCGTTGTGTTTGTTCGATTATTTACTGAAAGTATTCAGTGATATTTTGACTATTCTGTTGAGGGCCCAGTTAATCTATCAGCATGAATAATTCATCATAATTTTGTTACTGTAAATGACCGCGAAATGCCAACTTTAAACAAACAAAACATCCTAAAATAAGTTCGATATCGAAAACTTGAAAATGGTAAAAATACAACGTACAGGTTTCGGGCCAAATTCACTGTCTTCCTATTGTTTGTATTCCATTGCTTGATGGGGAACTAGAGAAGAAAAACTGTGCTGTATATTCCCACCTACACTTCGCCAGTTATTTAAGAAATAGATTCTTGCTTACAGTGATTTGTTGCCCAATATATCACTGGTTGGAGGTCAGTCGTAAAGTGGTATGTCACGAGCGTGAAGCGCGAGTGATATAGTCACTGACGACTGACCGATTTGTCACACAATATCACTAGATTTTAGCATTGGCTATATAGGCAACCAGTGTTAGAATTATTCTTATACAGTGCGGCCAACGAAGCAATGTTTTATTCTTCAGCATTTCACTGTTACGGAGCGCGTGAGTCTTACTGCTGACGTCACTGAAATTTACCGACGTATTTTGTGACGTTTATGGACTTAAAGGCCCCATTGCTCTATCATCATGAAAATTTTGTCGTGAGGTATCGCTGCCCGTTTCTCATCATAGTTTCGTCATGGTAAATGGCCGGGATTTGCCAACTTTAAACAAATAAAACATTCTTGAGTTTCACATAAAAAGGTTTGAAAAAGCATCTGGATCATTTTTAAATTAAATAAAATGGTAAAAATACAATGTACAAGCGTGGTGCTCAATCACTGTCCCGTTTTTGTTAATATTGCATCGCTCAACGGGGAACCAGAAAATAAAAATTATATTTTATGGCGATAAAATCATAATCGTGAAAAGTTACTTGCACCAAAAGTACAAACTGGCGCCATTAGCGATCGGTTGTAAATTTTATGGCATGCAGTTTTTCTTCCTTTCAACCAGCGATAGTTTTCTTTTTTTTCAGTTCGAACCAGCTCTGAAGGCACCCTTTTTGTCAGTTCGACGACCTATTGTTAAAAACGAGGTGACACATATATATAAATCCCCCTTTTTTAAAACACGGGGTGGCACACATATACCAGTTTCATATAAAAGTACCCCCTCCCTCCCCCTTCTCCCGCCCTTCCCAGGAGCGGCGGTAGTACAGTGGATAACACGCCTTGACTATACCAATCCAGGGGTCGCAAGATCGACCCCCTGCTTCTCCGGTCATTCGGATTAGACTTTAAACCGATGTCCTGTCTCCGTATGACTTGTAGTTGTCGGTGGGACGTTAAACCCGAGTTCACTCACTCCAGTCACACCATCACACACAAAGTGCCCCGAGCTCACTCACTCCAGTCACACCATCACACACAAACACAAGGGATAGTGGTAGATCCTGGCAACTATCTACTGTAAAACACTTATATTTAGCGGTTACTGAATTTTGGCTATATTGGCAGCTAAGACAAAGGACGCTAAAATATAAGTCCGCCAATATTACATAGATTTAGAACATTATACATATGCACAGTGACACCATAACAGAGGTTCTGGTGAAAACGAAATTTTGATGAGTATTTAAGATTTGTAATACCTTTCCATTAAACTATACATTGTGGCATCCCATTAGAATCGCCTCAATGAGGCGATTCTAATAGATGCCACATTGTATAGTTAAATAGAAAAGTAGGAATACTGCCTCTAAGTTTCAATTTATTTTATTATCTAGAGCCATGGTATATATAGCATGACCGCCAAAATTAACAAGCGCCAATATGTCATTTTCTTCAACCCGCGAAATTTTGATACAGCAGATATTAAGTGTTTTACAGGACTATCAGTTTTACCTGTTGGCTTTTTCACAGTATTCAGCATGGAAAAGAATTTTTCCTAGCTCAAGGTGAATGGGTACACCTCACTGTTTTCTGCCATATTTTCAAAAGGGAACAAATCAGATTACATCTTGGTGAAGAAGTGCTTACGATCAGGAGTTAACGTACATAGGAGAAGGAGCTTTCCTGGAGCAGACATAGGAAGTGACCATGACCTAGTGATGATGACCTTCCGAGTTCGTCTGAAGAAGGCTAGAAAGCCTACCCAGCCAAGACTGAAGTTTGAGACTGAAGCTAATGGACCAAGATGTGGCATGCACTTTTCAAGCAACAATAGGTGGGAAATTTGCACCACTCATCGGTCTGAGGGGTTATTACACACGCCTACCAATCGCTCTCATGCGAAACCACGGTTCAGAACGTCAATCCATGAGAGGAGTTTCCGGTTTTGCAGTAGGAGAGCCAAAATCGTAAACAAATTTGACATCAGCACAAGGTTTGAGGTATTTATTTTCTCTCAAAACGATTTATGCAAAATATAAGAATGCTATTTTGTCACATATAGATTGTTTCTTCGGCACAAGAAAGGATTAGGCACATTGTCTTGCATTTTTTCAGATATGCATTAAGTACGGCGGAAAATGTGTTCAAGGTCAATCTCGGCGATATATACATGTAGGGAAAAGTCTCATTCTCTTGCTTGATTTTGAGTCTCTGACCTTGTCAGTCGCAAAGAAGTGAACAGAACAACTGTATGCGCGAATCCAAACGTTGGAAGTAAGCTTTCCGCGATGGACAGTTTAGCATTTAGAAAATATACGCAAAAACTTGGCATCGTCAGCCCGGTTCCGCATGAGATAATAGAAACTAAAAGAATTTATTTTATGAGAAACAAAAACAGTTTCTGAACAATATATGAATCAAAACTAACATGAACTCTGTGATAAATCATTATTTTATACATTGCAGGTGACTATTTTTACGCTTTTATTAATTATTCCCCGTTTGTCTTTTTTATGCCTTTTGCAAACTCTCTTTCAAACCCTCTTGCATGCCTCAAAAACAGACAAACAGGGATTAAAACAGCCAGAAGGTCATTTGCTATGTATAAATAATGATATATTACAGAGTTCATGTTAGTTTTGATCCCGTTATTGTTAAGAAGCTGTTTCTGTGTTTGATAGAAATTCCTTGTACTTTCTATCATCTCATGCGGAACCGGGCTGACGACCCCAAGTTTTTGCGTATATTTTCTAAAATCTAGACTGTCTAACGCAAAAAGCTTACTTTAAACGTTTGGATTCACGCATACAGTAGTTCTGGTCACTTTTTTGATACTGACAACGTCACAAGGTCAGAGTCTCAAAATCAAGCAAGAGAATGAGACTTTTCCCTACATGTACATACCGCCGAGATTGACCTTGAACACATGCTCCGCCGTACTAAATGCATATCTGGAAAAATGCAAGACCATGTGTCTAATCCTTTCTTGTGCCGAAGAAACAATCTTTATGTGACAAAATAGCATTCTTATAGTTTGCATAAATAGTTTTCAGAGAAAATAAATACCTCAAACTTTGTGCTGATGTCAAATTTGTTTACGATTTTGGCTCCCCTACTGCAAAACCGGAAACTCCTCTCATGGATTGACGTTCTGGACCGTGGTTTCGCATGAGAGCGATTGGTAGGCGTGTTACATGGACATATATAGATACCATGATTATCACCTACAATACAGTAGTGACTGATGCAGTCAGTGAGATACTTGGGAAGGAACGTCGCAGAAAAAAGCCCTGGGTCACCAGAGATATTCTCGACCTCTGTAATGAGAGGAGAAAGGATTTCTGACGGTTGTAATGTTAATTTGCCTATAAAAATAGTCAAAATTAAATTATTGATATACCCAAGAATTTCTCTTGAAATTTGTTGCTCTCAACTTCCCCTAACTGGCTATGAAATTAATTTCTGATTTCTTTGCACACAGACTTCAATTTTTGGTGGAAAAAGCCAAATTTTGTGATAAAACGTAATGGAAACAGGAAAAGTTTTTTAAAGATACCCCCCCCCCACCAGTGCCTCAGCTAGCCACTTTGCATGCATGTGTGTACTATCATAATACACATTATATATGAGTGGCTTGCTGAGGCACGGGGGGGGGGGAGATAGTCTACAGCTGAAAAACTGAAAAAGTGGGTGGGGTACTTACACCCTTTATATCTAAAAATAGGCTAAAGTCCTTAGTACTGAAAAAATATTGCATAATATCAGTAACAGTAGTATGTACGTCAGTTTTAGCATAGTTATCAATTAAGATTTCGATATGTTAGAAAACCAAATAAATGGACTTATTTTCAGAGACTGCAAAATTCACATTACCCCTCTTGAAACAATTGGTCTAAGTTAGTCTAGAGGCATGATCATTTTTCAAAATCACTGTTAAAATGTCTTTATAGTACACAAGGCTACATATTAAAGCCAAATATTTCAACTTTTGCTGCCCGAGAAAGGTGCAGTGATTTGTCGAAAAATGGGCAAATATGCATTGATACTGTCAGAGGTCCTTTGAAGAAGAAGCAATATGAGGCAGGGGAGCAGAAGAATACAGGGAAGCAAACAAGAGGATTCAGAAGGCAGTGAAGAAAGCTAAGGGGGACTGGATAGGTATTCAGTGTGAGGAGATCGAAATTTTCCTGAACAAAAAAAAGAGCATACCAGTTGGTGAAGGACCTAACTTCAGAGAAACAGGGTAGATCCACAACTATCCAGGACAGGTCTGGGAAATGCCTTTTAGAGGAACAAGAAATTCTCAGCAGATGGACAGAATATTGCTCAGAACTATACAACCATGAGACTCACGATGACAATGCGGTTCTGGACTGCAATCAGCCCCCAGAAGAAGATCAACAACCGATCCTTCGTGAGGAAGTTGAGATCGCAGTAGCAGCACTAAAGAAGGGGAAGTCTGCAGGAGTTGATAATATACCAGCAGAACTTGTTCAAGCTAGCGGGAAGACTATGATTAATGTTTTAACAGATATCTGTAACAGGATCTGGAGAGCGGGAGAATGGCCTACCCAATGGACTCTGTCGCTGATTATTTCACTCCCTAAAAAGAGCAACCTACAGCTCGGCCAGAACTACAGAACCATCAGGCTTATCAGCCATTCAAGCAAAGTCATGCTGAAAGTCATCTCGAACAGGCTTAAACCACAAGCTGAAGAGATAATCGCTGAAGATCAGGCTGGGTTCCGAGCCGGAAGGAGCTACACAGAACAGATCTTCAACCTTAGAATCCTGTGTGAAAAGTATCTCCAACATCAGCAGAATCTGTACCACGACTTCATTGATTTCAAAGAAGCCTTCGACAAGGTATGGCATGCAACCTTATGGGCCACCACGCGGAAGTACAATATCAGTGCAAATCTAGTTCGCACCATTGAGCAGCTATACGACAAGGCTACAAGTGCAGTCCTGATGAATGGCAGCACAGGAGAATGGTTCAGTTGGAGAAAGACAAGGATGTCTTTTGTCACCAACCCTCTTCAACATTTTTCTCGAACGGATCATGTCTGATGCTCTGGAAGAACATGACGGAAAGGTAAGCATAGGTGGCAGAAACATTACCAATTTGCGGTTTGCCGATGACATATATGCTCTAGGTGAGGAAGAGCATGAATTAAAAGCCCTAGTTGAAAATCTCGACCAAATCTGCACAAGGTATAGGATGGAGATAGTGCTGAGAAGAACAAACCGATGAAAAACAGTGCAGATGGCATCCAGAGGGAGATCAAGGTAAAAGGGCAGAAGCTGGGTACTGAAACAAACTTCAAATAAATTCACTGTACAATGAAACCTGTTGGGAAACTCTCGAACGTAGGCGTTATAATCACAAAGTAACCTTATTTTACAAAATGTTAAGTAACATTACACCTGTATACCTCTCTTCTTTAGTACCGCAGTTTATGAGTAACTTATCATGATACAACCTCCGAAATTCAAATGACTTACAAACTATTGATGCTAGAACTAACCAGTATTTTAATTCCTTTTTACCGTCGAGTGTCAGAGCATGGAATAATTAACCTGTTGACGCGAAGCAATGTGAATCTCTAAACTTTTTCAAATGCTTTCTTCAATGAGATAAAAAAAAAATCAGTTCCCAAGCATTATTATGTAGGTTGCAGAAAAAGACAAATATTATTTACTCGTCTTTGTTAAAAATATATCAGATTCTCCTGCTTGTCATTGTGGAACTGTTGAGAAAACCCAACACTTTTTCTTTCATTGTACATCTTATCAAATGCAGCGCGACGAATTAATAAACGCAGTGTCTCCATATTAGCATCCTTTCCTTAACCTATTTTTTGCATGATGATGTGTCCTTAACTTATGAAACTAACAGTTTAATATTTGAAAACGTTTACAAATACATTATAGCAACAAAATGCTTCTAAACGCACAACACTGTTGTTAAGCAGGCAGACTAAAGCTAATAATGTTGAGCGTAAATGCTGTGACTGCTGCTGAGACCTGTTCCCGCTCTCTCAACCCTTTTTAGTATTTGCATGTGTCAAGGATTATTTCTTATTGGCCTAGTTCCCTCTTCTCATGATAGCTCGCTACCTCTCTCTGTCAAAAATTTCACTAACATCCCTTTTTTCCTATTATTGTTTTGGAATTGCATTGCTTTTCTCTTTACTTTGTTATATATTGGTTTAAACATATTTTATTTCGAACAATGCAAATAATAGGATTGGAACGAAAGCACAAGTACTTATGAAGTTCCTCTCCTTAACTATAACTAACATGTAAGCATCATGGCGATAGCTTGAATATATAAACAGTTTCCATGTAAATACATATGTTAAATCGTTTTCGAACACTATTGATAGAAATGAAAATAAATAATAGAGAAAAGTGTCCAGACAAGAAAAGAATTTTAAAAAAATTGTAGAAAAGTAGCAAAAAGAAAGAGGAGATACACATTTGCAAACAAAACAACGGAGGATGAGAGAGGGAGACGCAGGTTCGCAGCGGTAGCCTCATCGAACACTCTGGCTACCATTAATAACAAAATTACCAACCGCTTGCATTTGTTAAGTAATTAAGCTACGCAGAAACGTTTCGAATCCAAAATAAATTTATGTACCTTTTCAAATATAACCGTATTTATATCGAGTGAAAGAGAATCGCTACCATATAATAGGAGAGATAACGAGGGAATCTGATATTGCGATACTGCATTTATGAGTTCGGTTCGCTGGACTTGATAGTATCTACAGTGAAAGAAGTAATGCTGGGCGTTCTCCATGCTACCACACTGGCATATAGGGGAATCGGAAATTTTCCTTATGAAAAGATCTAAGTTAAGCGAGCTACAGTTGGTCCTTAATCCAGTATCTAGAGGTTTTTATACGTATTATTTTTCTCAGCAACTAGGCCTTGTTTGTTTATTTCTTCTTTCAAACACTGATTGCTGCTTTAATTTTGGTTTAACTCTATGATATATAGAGATCCGCCATCATTTGTACAAATGGTTCATAATAGTAAGAAGAACTCTATAAGCTTACAGCTTCCGTTCTAATCCCATAGCTTGTACTGGTATGTTATTTGTACATGTATGTATCTATGTATTTCAATGGAAAAGCGAAATTTCTATTCTTTTCTATTCTATCCCATAACCTTACCAGGTCGTTGGGACACCACAGATGACTTCAAATAAGAAAATAATTTATAACACAGGTCTTATCAGGCCGATTTCAAAGCCGTAAAAAAAGTTATTCCGTACTTATGTCAGTTGTCCGAAGCAGCTGGCATTGGTTTATGAGATGAAGCCATTTTCGTGAAACGATAGCATTTGAGCCGCGAGGTGACAAAACCAACAATGTGGTCGTGCGTCCAGCGCAGACTCAGATCAGCCTGGGCATCCGCCCAGTCTGATCAGAGTCTTCGCTTTCCGCATGAAGGTAGCTTAGTCCCTTAGCTTCTCTTTAAGCGCTTAGGGAAGACTCTGGTCAGACTGGGTGGATGCCCAGGCTGATCTGAGTCTGCGCTGGTCGCACAACCACATTGTTGGTTTTGTCGTGTCGCGGCTCATTTGATAAAGACAATGCTCGTTACTGCGGGGTAACTACCCTTTACGACATGAAAAGTGAACTTTTAAGACCTGAGATATAGCTCATTTTCTTATTTGGTTTCAGATTTAATATTTTCCTTTGAAACAAGGCTATTTTACCATTATAATCATGTGACCATGACGTAGGTTGTCCAACCTGTTTGTGGGGGAAAAACACGATATGTGAGAAAATCAAATTAAGGTTATGGCAGCCCCGGATCCAGGGAGTGGGCTTTGGGGCATCAGCCCCGCAATCTGGGTCTTTTTGTGTTATGTATACTATGTAAGCCTCCAGATATACTAAAAAAAAACATTAAAGGGTCAAACTTTTACCCTGCGATTTCTGGAACATTTCAAACATTTGGTAAAATAAATCATTTCTACCTTCCATTTTATTCATTTTACAAGTTTTGTACACTTGAAGCTTGAACCTATAGCCTTTGTCTTGACCAAGGTCAAGCTTTAAGTCAAACTACCCCTAAAATGGAAGTTGTTTGAATTCCCATAGAGAATTGATAGTGTGTCAGTTTGGTTGGGAATAACTTTTAAAATTGCTATGAGTTTTAAACTTCTTATAGCTGGCTGACCTTAAAAATGATTAAACTTGATGACTATCGAGCAATTTTTCAAAAAATTTATGAATTGGCGAAATCGAAAATTTTGGTGAATTTGTTCCCTATGGACTTCAAACAAATCTGATTTTGAGGGTAGTGTGAATCGAAGTCTGGACTTGGTCAAGATATAGGCTATATTTTCAAACTTCATGCGTACAAAACTTGTAAAATGGATGAAATGGAAGATGGAAATGATTTATTCTACCAAATGTTTGAAATGTTCCAGAAATCGCGGGGTAAAAGTTTGACCCTTTAATATTTTTTTCGAGTATAATAATGAGTATCTGATGACAGTTTGAGATCATTTATCCATGGGGTTAAATTAAATCAAAGGGACACACCGGTCGCTAACAACCACTCCCCAAAACATATGAAATTTCAGATTATTGAAATTTTAGCATCAGACCCTGACAGTGAAAAAAGCACTGCCGTCCGTCTGAGAAAGGAGCTCCACTGGGTCAATCAGCTTCACTCACTATGTCCGATCAGGATCAATGTTCAAGGGTAAAGCCGGAGTTTTCCAGTCACTCTGAATTTTTCTAAATTAAAATATATGTTGTGACATCTCATTAGAATCGCCTCCGCGTATATGCCAAGGAAAAACGCTAAATATGTCATGTACCCCCACCCCCCCCCCCCCTTAAACTGAAAAATGGCGAGGACTACATCTTTTCTCTGCAAAGCGGCATTCGGATAAAACAATATGAACAACGAAAAGATAGCTATTTTAAGATGAGGGGTAGCAACTAAACATAAGGGTTTCTTTCTGGATTATTTGGTGGCCCCACAGGGCCTTTTGTTGACTTAATGTCAACTTTTTTCCAGTTTTATATTTTTTTTTAACAATTTATTAATTTTATGATTTTTTTTTTTTTTTTTTTGTGATTTTTTTTATTCCCATTTCACAACGTTGAAAGTTCTACTCTAACATGGCCTGACCATGAAATAGAGGCTGACACCATCGTCGTCATCATCTTCGGGGTAAGACGGCAGAGTGTTCTCGTCACTTTGAGAATTCGGCTGCTGCAGTTTGGCGTAAAGCCTTGCCTGGAGCCGTTTTCGTCTAAGTCTTCTTTTCTGGGACTGTGACAACTTTTTCGCAGGTTCTTCACCGGTCGGTACTTCTTGGACGTTCTCTTCATCTATCTCTTTTCTCATGGTCTCTTCCTTTTTTCTAATGGTCTCTTCCTCTTTTTTCAAGTTCTCTTCCTCTTTTCTATAAGTCTCTTCCGTTTTTCTCAAAGTCTCTTCTTCTTTTTTCCCAGCTTCTATCTGTTTTCGACCACCACGAGAAATGTTGATCAATATGTCCTTTAGTTCATCACTCATCTGTCCTTTTTGCTTGTCATCACCACCTCCTACAGCCTTGTTTTCTTCTGCGGGTGTCAAAGGCTGTAACGGAATAAAACTGCCGCCATAATTTTCCCGACCAGAGAACCGTCTCCCGTTGCTGCCTCTAGACTTCTTTTTTTGCTTAGTCTCTGTCATGGCTGAGAGCAATACATAGCTCCCTCCACAACCCTCCCTCCTAGATGCTCTGAATTTTCTTAAATTAGCTTTGGACATGTTGTCACTTAGACTGCTAGGTCAAGTTATGATATGGCAGCACGGTTGCTACGTATTTATTGAACAATTGACCAATCGTTGTTGACGTTGCTTAGCGGCCAATCAGCGTCGTTCTATGACGCCGCCATAAAATTAACAACCGATTGTTAATGGCGCCAGTTTGTGCTTTTGGTGCAAGTAACTTTTCACGACTACGGTCTCTTCAACCGAGTTTTCACACAATTATTTTTGTAACTGTATCGAGACAGACCACACCTATCTTAAGAAACAACTTTAGTGAACGTTTCATCCTTTTGTGTTAAGTAATTTACTAGTTTTATACAGCAAGTAGGGCAAAACAACATGCAGGCATTAGTTTAAAGTCATTTAAACAGAATTCCCATTGGAATTGCTAATATGATAACGTGTTGATTGACAGATTGATTTATATGAAGCATTTAAACAAAGTATTAAAAGCGTTATATGATGAGCCGCGACACGACAAAACCAAAAGTGTGGTTGTGCTCCCAACGCAGACTCAGATCAGCTGGGCATCCGCCCATATTGATCAGAGTCTTCGCTGTCCGCATGGAGGTAGCCTAGACACTTAGCTACCCTTTAAGCACTTAACGACTAGGGTCTGATCAAACTGGGCGGATGCCCAGGCTGATCCGAGTCTGCGCTGGGCGCATAACCACGTTGTTGGTTTTGTCGTGTCGCGGCTCAATTATCATCAATATTTCCTGACGGCATTTCCAGAAGAAGGACATGGTGAATAAGAAGCCATTTCATTTTCAGTTTTGCCACTCTCATTCAAAGGAATCAACTCTTAAAGGAAAGAATTTGCTCCTCTTATTCTTTTCTTCAGTCGACACATTTTTGGAAGAGTTTCAGTGTGTACAGAGGAGCAGAAAAGAAGTAACTAAAGTTGTTTCTGAAAAAAAAATGGACACACAGGTACAAGTCACCGTTGGAGTACACGGAAATACTGTAGGATCAAACCTATATCGAGATGATCTGATAAATAGATAATTAGAGATTAGGCACTGGAGTCTTCAGAATTCAGTGCTAAATCATAATTTTCCTAATCATCAGGCATGCTGACTCTACAAACATAGAGTTTGTCGCTGTTTGAAAAGAAAATGCAATTTTTGGTCGGAATTGCAAGTTAACTTCTTGACATTGGAGCTCCGAGCATTCCCAGCAAGGCACACAAGGTTGAATCAACATTTAATCAACGTTGATTCGATGCTTAACGTGGAATCAACGTTGGATCAATGTTAATTCAGCGTAATGTGCTCAATTGGACTGTGCAATAGTCGGAAATGGTCAGATCTTCAGAACTTTACGTTGTAAGCGGATATGCTGTAACTTAAAATACGTTTAAACTAAGCTTTTTAGATCTACGATTTTGGTAATGTTTTACCGTTATCAAAATCCCTGTGTTTGCTCGCTATCTAACCAGGAGCCCCGGTAATTTAGTAGGTTAAGCGCTGGCTTACTGATCTAGCGGCCCGGGTTCGAGATCCGCTGAACCAACCTTCCCTTACCTTACCTTTCCTTACCTTACCATATCTTACCTACCAAACCTCCCTTACGGTCTTTTGCCTTACCTTACCCTATCTTACCTTACCGTACATTACCTAACACCTTACCTTACATTACCTAACCTACCTACCCTCCCTTACATTCCCTTGCCTTATCCGCACATTGAGGCATCACCCAGAAATAAAAACAGCTCTCACACCTGAGATAGAGTACAAACTAACTCCCACTGCCTTCCCCGGCGGCCAGTTTTTTCTGAAATTACACGGCATGGACAACCTTGGCTGACGATTAGCCAAGACTGCTACCTGCCAAAGCATTTTAATATCAGGCTACTGATATAAACAAATTCTATTCTGTTTTGTTCTATCTATTCAAACCGACGTCAGCTGTAGATAAGTGACGTTGCCAACGATTTGTTAAAAAAAACATGCATAGCAACCCCGGAGGGGCAAACCCTTATAAGGCCAGAACGCGTACGTGTCGCTCTAAAAGACCCTTTTTCGACGTCCTGTCTGGCTCATAAAGACTTCCTTTTTTTTAAATTATCAGCTCCAAAAGGCATCTGTTTGTACAGAAATGTCGCTTTGTGCTATTTTCAGTGCCGCTCTGAAGTCCCACTTCATTCAACCTGAACAGCTCGAAAAGGGGCCGTATTCATAAAACAACTTAAGTGGTTGCTATGCTGTTGCTAAGGCTAAATTTCTTTGAAGGAGATTCCCTACAGCTATGAAATTTGCTCTGAAGGAACAGTCTTACAAAGACTGTTCCTCCAGACCAAATTTCATAGTTTTAGGGAATCTCCTTTATAGATATTTAGCCTTAGCAACCGCATAGCAACGACTTAAGTGGCTTTATGAATACGGTCCCTGATGCTCCGGGTTTCTTTGCATCCGTTTCCGTTACTCTTTTATTTAATAAAGTGCTGTTTGATCAAATGCTGCTTGATTTAAAATTTCTCAAAAATTGATTAACTTCTAGAACGAAATCATGCAGTACTAAATATCATCCCTTTTTAGTTTTGAAAGATTGATTCACTTTGGCCAGCTTGTGAAAGCATCCATGTTTTATCTGTTGCCTGCTTTTAAGGCATGCAGTTTTTCTGCATTTCAAACCAGCCCTGAAAGCATCCTTTTTGTCACTTCGACCAGCTCTGAAAGCCCCCATTGTTAAACACGGGGTTGCACATATCTAGAAAGCCCCCTATTTTTAAACACGGGGAGGCACATATATCCAAGTTTCATAAACGAGTAACTACCCTCTCTCCCTCCCCCCTAATCCATCTCCCCACCATACACTCACACAAGGGATAGCGGTATACAGATCCCGGCAACTATTTGAAATATTTAAGTGTTCTGCTATCAGTTCTACCCAGTATTTAGCCGGGAACAGCATTCTTTCTAACTGAAGGTGAATTGATACATCTCCGTGTTTTCTGCAATTTTCGTGAAGCGGAATAAATTTTGTGACTTCCTGTTTGCTTCCCTGAACAACAAAACGGTTTCAAAAAGATCTACCATTAAAGGATGAAATCTGCTCCCAGGGAAGCCATTCTTTCCACTAAGAGATGATCCCAGAGCTCTAGATAAGAGGGAGTATTTGGTGATAATTAGAGATAATTTTTGTTAATTCTGCACAAAAACATATGTTGTGACCCCTCATCTGAACCGTCTCGACGAGACGGTTCAGATGAGTGGTCACAACATATGGTTTCGATGAGAAATAAGAAAAATTATCCTTAATTATCATCAACTACTCCCTCCCCACTGAGAAGGGATGAAAACAACCTTGTGTACCTTGCTGGGAATGCTCGAAGCGCCAATGTTCGCCTGGAATCAAGAAGTTAACTTGCAAACTTAGACCAAAAAATTCTTTCCTTTGAAGAGTTGATGATTCTTGTGAATGAGGGAAGCAAAACTGAAAATGAAATTGCTTCTTATTCACCATGTGCTTCTTCTGGAAATGCCGTCAAAACATTGATGATAATGCTTTTAATAGTTCGTTTAAATGCTTCATATAAAATTAATCTGACCATCTACAAGCTATGATATTAGTATTCCAAAGGCGAATTACTAACGCATGCATGTTGTGGTGCTGTACTTGTAGTCCAAAATTAGTAAATAACTTAACACAAAAGGATAAAATGTTCTCTGAAGTTGTTTCTTAATATAGGTGTGGACATTCTCGATACAGTTACAAAAATATCCGTGTGGAAACACGGTCGACGAGACCGTAATCGTGAAAAGTTACTGTAACATAGCAGCCGTGTCGCCATATTGTTGTTGTTGTGTCAATATTCTGCCCGTCTCGGCACACCTCCAGTTGGAGTAAAACAGTACTCAATGATAAAATGGTTGAATCCTCCACCACTCTATTTTACAATTTTAAGTAGTCTCTATTTACAGTCTAAACTCGATTTTAAAATTCTTGGTAAAAACCGGCTAATGTGTGCCACAGACTATCCCAGCACCTGTTTTTTTTTCACTGTTTTTGTTCTCCGGCGTCTTGGAACCAATGCTAAGAGTTTATATCTCTCACAGTGAAGAGCATGACACAGCCTCCGACAATGAAATTCTATACTCTGCAACTGTTCAGGACTAGGGTTATTCAAACTCAAAACTTGACCTAGCAGTCAAAGTGACAACATGTCAAAAGCTAACTTAAAAACATTCAGAGCGTCTAGGAGAGAGGGCTATGGAGGGAGCTATATATTGCTCTCAGCCATGGCAGAGACTATGCAAAAGGGAATAAAGAAGTCTAGAGGCGGCTACGGGAGACGTTTCTCTGGTCGGGAAAACTATGGCGGCAGTTTTATCCCGTTACAGCCTTTGACACTCGCAGAAGAAATAAAGACTTTATAGATGAGTTAGGAAACTTTCATGTGGACCAAACAGCTAACTTAATGTTTCAAACCACTGCAGAAGCAGAGGGCGAGGTTTGGGCCCAGTAAAACATGTTTAAGCCCCCCCCCCCCCCCAGTAATCGTTTGCTGACCGTTCCAAGGCGGTACTTCTGTTGCGGTTCCTTGATGTTATATTGTGCTGTGTCCGCTTGTCTATGGTCTCTGGCGGTTTGATCACCCGTATTGCTGCCCAATCTGCCTTCTGTTTTGTTTTGTTTTGTAACTAAAATGAAAAAAATAAGTAAAAATAGATGTTGATGCTGTTATTGGGGTAGCTGAATGACCATCTATTTGGGAAAGAGCTGCTCATTCGGTTTACTGTGCGTGTCTTTCGTAAACTTGTGTCCCTTTCTGTGTGTATGTGCTTCTTTCCCTATTGGTTTTGAGAGCGGAATGTGGGATTTGATTGTATTAATTCCTGATCATTACCCATCTTGTTACTTGTTACTGTTTACTGGTGATGAGAAGCAAATAGAAGGACAGATAAGTGATAAACTAAAAGACGTACTGATCTGCATTTCTCTTGGTGGTCGATACAGACGGAAGCTGGGAGAAGAGAAGATTTTGAGAAAAGATGAAGAAACTTATAAAACAGAGGAAGAGAATTTTAAAAAAGAGGAAGAGACCATTAGAATAGAGGATGAGACCATGAGAAAAGAGGCAGATGTAGAGAACGTCCAAGAAGTACTGACAGGTGAAGAACCATTGAAAAAGTTGTCACGGTCCCAGAAGAGAAGACTCAGACAAAAAAGGCTCCAGCCAAGGCTGTGTGCAAAACTGCAGCAGCAAAATATACAAAGTGATGAGAAGACATTGCCGTCCGACGCTGACTCAGAAGATGATGACGACGATGGTGTCAGCCTCTATTTTATGATCAGGAATAGAACTTTATACGTGGTGAAATGGAAATAGAAACAAATCATAAAACAATAAATTGTTTAAAAAAATTAATATAAAACAAAAAAAAAACAAAAAAATCGACGTACAGTCAACAAAAGGCCCTGTAGGGCCACCGAATAATCCAGAAAGAAACCTTTATGTTTAGTTGCTATCCCTCATCACAAATTAGCTATCTTTTCATTTTTGTTGTTGTTCATATTTTTTTACCCGAATCCCGCGCTGCAGAGAAAGAATGCAATCTTCGTCATTTTTCGGGGGGGGGGGTGTTGTTGTTGTTGTTGTTGTTGTTTTGTTGTTGTTTTTTTTCAGTATTATTCGCAAGATTTTTCTCCCAGCAGCAAAGCAGAGCGTTTCGTGCGTACAATTACCTCATGCCATAACTATAATTTGATTTTCTCACATCCCCCCTGGGCACACGAAGTTGAATAAACGATGAATTAACGCTGACTCAACGTTGATTCAGTGTTGATTCAATGTTGTGCCTCTGGGTTCGTGTTTTTCCACAAACAAGTTGGACAACTTACGTCACGATCACGTGATTATAACTCGTGTTTCAAAGGAACATAATCTGGAACAAAATAAGAAAATCAGCAATATCTCAGGTCTTAAAAGTCCACTTTTTATGTCGTAAAGCGTAGTTACCCCGCACTAACGTACTTTCTCTTTATCAAATGTTATCGTTTTATGAAACGAAAGCCATTTACCAGGACACGTCGGGAAACTGACCTTATTTACCAGGACACTTCGGGAAACTGACCTAATTCCCGAAGTGTCCTGGTAAATGGCTTCAATGGTTTCACTTCATAAACCAATGGCAGTTGCTGCAAACATCTGACAATAGAACGGAGTTATAGCTCTTCTACGAATTTTAAAAACTGTTTACACTTTCTAGTTCAGTGGAGGTAAGGGACGAGTCATTTATTGTCAGGTGGGGGGGTCGGGTACATTTAGGGGGGGTCGGAATTTTTTTTGGTGATGCACTGGGGGGTCGGAAATAAAAAAGCCATGGAGCAGGGGGGGTCATATATTTCATTCGGCATATTGGGGGGTCAGAATTCTTCCATCAGTCTTCTTTTTTTAAAAATGCCTCAGCTTCTGGGGGGCTACGCCCCCCAGACCCCCTTACTTATATTCTTGTTAACTTAAACTCAAGCTGAGAAACACTTATAGAACTGACACACAAAACTTGACCACTTCATATCAAAAAAAGATATTTTTCATAAATTTGCTAGTAAGACGGTATGCAATTGTCTATAAAATCATGTAGACCAGATGATTTTGTTCTGGATTATTTAATGCCTGCATTTGTGATATCAGCTTTCCAATTGCCTTGTCATATCAGCAAAGCTATTGTGGCTTCTGGGGGCTGTGCCCACAGACCCCCCTTCATTACTATTATTAACAGTTTTATTGGACATTCAGCAACAGATAGTGTATGGCCATATGCAGGAAGAAACGGTGAGAAATATCAAAATATGCTGACAAAAATTAAAGACCATTAATGTACATGATTTATCAACCTGTCAAAGTAAGAAAATGTTCTTTGTGTTTCATACAGGTTGGATTAAGGTCAGTCTGACTTAAAAAAAAAAAAGGTAATGCAGTATGTGGGTGAAAGGTAGCTGGGGAGTTGGGATGGTGGGGGGGGGTCATAAACTTTTTTGTCACCTATCTGGGGGGGTCGGAAAAAAAATTCTGGTGAGACTGGGGGGGTCGGAAAAATTTTGGGGACTCGTATGAAAATGTACCCGACCCCCCCCCCACCCCCCACCCACCTGATAATAAATGACTCGTCCCTAAGGTTTATTCATTGAATAAGGGATGTCACACCTGTAGGATTTAGCATACTTTGCATGTGCAATCAGTGCACTGTTCAAAATCTCTTACCTGGCTAGTTGTGCGTAACCACATGCTTAGAAGCCATCCTATGACTCCTTAAAATGAAAGCATGGAAAAGTATGGTGGCTGGTTTGTGCCATTTCGTCTTTTCGTCTTTTCGCCGCGAAAAGACGCCACGCAAAAAGACGAAAAGACGAAAAGACGCCATGCGAAAAGACGAAAAGACGAAATAACGCCACGCGAAAAGACGAAATAACGCCAGGCGAAAAGACGAAAAGACGAAACCCGCCACGCGAAAAGACGAAATTGCAGCGCGAAAAGACGAAAAAACGCCATGCGAAAAGACGCCATTTGAAACTCTTAAATTGTCGTCTTTTCGTCTTTTCGTCTTTTCGCCTGGCGTCTTTTCGTCTTTTCGCATGGCGTTATTTCGTCTTTTCGCATGGCGTTATTTCGTCTTTTCGTCTTTTCGCGTGGCGTTATTTCGTCTTTTCGTCTTTTCGCGTGGCGTTATTTCGTCTTTTCGTCTTTTCGCATGGCGTCTTTTCGTCTTTTCGGCGCGAAAAGACGAAAAGACGCCATGCGAAAAGACGAAAAGACGAAATAACGCCACGCGAAAAGACGAAATAACGCCATGCGAAAAGACGAAAAGACGCCAGGCGAAAAGACGAAAAGACGACACACAAATACCCTTTCATTGATAACTGTATTGATTCCTATTACTAAGACAGATTTGTCTGAGTAAACAATATAGACTCATATCAGACTACTGCAAACGCAGCTACAGAAGCAGTCTGATCACAGAATTTGCCACTGAAATGTTTTTTTTATATATCTTTTTGACAGCTAAAAATTGTAAGGATAGACTATAAAATTAACGTGGGGTCGGCAACATTTTGGGTCACTATGGTACCGTTTAGATTGAATAACAAATTTGTGCCTTGTTGAATGAGATCAAACACAGATTTAATCAAGATAATCAGTATCTAGCAGCAGTCTTATGAAAATTAGGATGGATTTATTTTATCCGACAGAAAAATAAAAGTTGTTAGAAATGAAAAGGATAGCTAAAAGTATTAGTATGGGGTCGGCAATAATTACAGTTATTGATTAAAATAATCTGGGCCATGTTGACTTAAAAATTAGCAGACGCAAATTTACTCATTCAGGAGCGTAGGCAGACCTATTACGTTGTTGTAGCAAGCATTTTTGAGAAATACAGTCAAACCTGTCTTAAGGGGTCACCCAAGGGAAGGACAAAAAGTGGCTACTTAAGACAGATGACCCCATAATACATTTCATTTACACTGTATTTTGGTTCAAAGGACCAAGGTGGCTGCTCAAGACAGGTGATCCCTTAATAGAGGTGACCACATAAGCAGGTTTGACTGTATAGCTGAATGTATACACCTCCAAGAAAGATCTCTCCAATACTGAACATTCTGTCCCCTTCTGTCATATTTACAAAGGGGGTCAACTTTTGTGACATTCTATTTGCTTTCCAAGATAGGGAAGTGAAGCAAACAGAAAAAATAGATTCTTAAATAGGTCTACTTTTAAAGGAAAGAATTTGCTCCTAGAGGACCAAATTCTACTTTTAAGAGCTGACCCTCCTTAAGAAAGGATGCAAAAATGCGAAATTGCTTCCCCTGAGAGTGGTCCCGTTCACCTTAAGCACAGATGCAAATATGTTGAAACCTGTGTCTCCATGCATCCTACGTAAAAATAACCGTTTTTTTTTTATTAAGTTTGAACAAGTAGATTTTCATATCTCGAGCTGTATCATAACATACGCAGAATGGTTACCAATGCAGAGCCTGACCAGACCACTCTTTTCCCAGGACACATATGTCCTAGGATTTAGGATCATAATGGTAACATGGTCCAAATTTATTACTAATCTACTATTTGCTTGTAATGTATTTTTTTTTAGTAAACTGTGTTACAATATTATTGTTCAAACTGAGAGATCGAGAGAATTGGGCAAAACGTCCCACCAATGCTAAGGTCATATGAAGACAGGACCACGCGGTTTAGAGTCACATCTGAAGGACCACTGAGGCGAGGGTGTGTGTGTGTGTGGAGGGGTGGGGGGGGGGGGGGGGGCAGTCGAACTGACTGCAACCGCTGGTCTAGTCTGGCCTATCCCATAATCTTGTGCGGTCGTTGGGGCACCACAGATGACTCTAAAACACTCCTTTTCCACCTAGTCCTGTGTTCAGCTGCCCTATTTGAGCTAGCAAAATCCATCCCTGCCGTTTAAAGAAGACTTGAAGAGGAAGTAACAGTAGTTGTGCCCCTTTGTAAAAAAGGCGGAAGGAGGCACATTCTCAATTTAAAATGGATCTCTCACAGAGGTGCATTCAGATTAAAAATACTTCCTATAAGAAAGTGTTATAGCTTGAGCTGCAGCTAAATGACACCATAATATTCTTAAATATTGGGACACATAAGCCAAAGAGAAGTCTAATCAGGCTCTGCTCTGTCTGCGATTGGCACGTCTTTAGAAAACTATAAACTTGTCCAAATTTTGGGTTAGCTGCAGTTAAATGTATGTCAAATTAGGGAAAATACCGTATCATTATTTTTTCATACAGCGAAGTACAACAATGTTTCAATGTTTGTATTCCATAGTTTGAGAGAGATTACATGGTCAACAAGTGGTTAATCTTTTAGGCAGTTTAAGATCAAAATTAAGATAGGATGAAATTTGTTTGGAGTGTTTTACTCCAAAACATTAGGACGGCTCATTTTCTTTTCTGTCCGTTCAGTAGAAATACCATAATGACTTCTTTCCTCATATTTACGGTAATGTTTTTAAAAGAACAGTTTAGCGGCAAAAGCTGCAAACCGTCATTAGTACACTTCTTTACAGATTGCATTCTGATCAGGGTCTACACAGTTTAAAAAAGAAACACCTGTCTAAGTATTCAGAGTATTAACTGCATTTAGAATAGGATATATTGATATATCTTAATGCAAAACACGTGATGCGAAAAGACGAAAAGACGAAATAACGCCACGCGAAAAGACGAAAAGACGAAATAACGCCACGCGAAAAGACGAAAAGACGAAATAACGCCACGCGAAAAGACGAAAAGACGCCAGGCGAAAAGACGAAAAGACGCCACGCGAAAAGACGACAATTTAAGAGTTTCAAATGGCGTCTTTTCGCATGGCGTTTTTTCGTCTTTTCGCGCTGCAATTTCGTCTTTTCGCGTGGCGGGTTTCGTCTTTTCGTCTTTTCGCCTGGCGTTATTTCGTCTTTTCGTCTTTTCGCCTGGCGTTTTTTCGTCTTTTCGCATGGCGTCTTTTCGTCTTTTCGCGTGGCGTCTTTTCGCGGCGAAAAGACGAAAAGACGAAATGGCACAAACCAGCCACCATAGAAAAGGCCAAATTCTGAACTTCATGATTAGAATGCTAATACTCCGCTATTGAAATATTTGAACTGGTTTCTAAACTAATTTAAAACTAGATATTTGTGGATACTGGACCTAAAAACAGCTATTCAGAAGACCTTGAATAAAGGGCATATATGCAATACTGAAGGTCTTGAGAAACAGTTTTCAAACTATACAAACTTGTTGACTGGCTTTCGTCATGGCAGTTTAGGCTTTACCGTGATGATTCATTGACGAGTTAGAGGGTTATCATGCGAACCGAACAACTAAATGTTTTGTACCACTTCAGAAACTGAGGGTGAGGTTGGGCCTGTAAAATCGATTTTTTAAAAGCCCCCCAGTAATTCATTACTGACCGTTCCAAGGCGGTAGTTCTGTTGTGGTTCTCTGTTGCCTGTTTTTGGTGTCAGAGTTTCTGTGATGTTTTACCTTATGTATGTTCTTATTATTTTTGGTTCGGTTTGGGTTGCTGAGTGGCCACCTTTTGGGAACAAGCTGCTCACTCGGTTGGCCATATGTTCTCTGTATCTTGATTATTTGTAATCTTAGTTGTTTCCAACTATGGTTTGAGGGCTGGATTTGGATTTTGATTGTTTCAGTTCCTGGTCTTTGCATACTTTTTACTTTTTTTCCAGAACTGATGCATATTAGTATATCTCTTTGCATAGACATATCTTTCCCACTTCGTCTTATTCATTTTACTGTTTACCATGTACATGCATATACTTGGATTTTCACTCAAAGTGATATATAAACACAGGTATGAATGTGGTCTTACAGGCAAATAAATGTTCCAAAATGATCTGTAAAACTTGCACCACCTCACTAAATATTGGGACAGGAATGCCTGGGCAAACACTGTAGACCAAGGTCAGACTGTTCAGGGACTGCAGTAGTATAATATTTCCCATTCTGCCAGCACTTTTGTGCCAAATTGATGACAGTCAAATCAGTGAGGGTAAAATCAACTTAATTAAGGTTTACAATGGCATCTGCTGCAGCGAAGGCTTCTGTCAATATTAAAGCTGCCATGATAAGATGTTATGTTAGTAAGCAGTCAGTTGTAGCAGAATAGGTTTAAATTGTGCTAAAATGGGCAGTCACCCTTAGCAAAAAGTGGAATTGCCGGTTACGCATCAGACCTGTTCTTAAAATTTGTATAAGACCTATAACTGTTTTTACAACACTGAAATTGGCCTTATAAGAGTTGTGATTATTTTCTTTTTTACCGATATCACAGGGTATAATCGATTCCGCTAATTTTCGCTTCATCATATTTGCTTCCGCCGAGACTGTCCGCGATCTCTTGCTCCCTGCCGAGACTTCTGTACATGATAAATGACTTCCTGCAGAGACTGGTCAAAAACGGTCAGAAGCCAGTAGTCCCTGCAGGAAGCAAGCGTTCGCGGACAGCCTCGGCGGAAGCCAAATATGATGTACAGTCTCTGCAGGAAGCGAAAATTAGCGGAATCGATTATACCCTGTGGATATTAGCACGTGATCGCGACGTATTTTGTCCACCTTGACAATGTCTGTTAAGGCGACCCCATTTTACACTGTTACACAAAAAAAAACATCGTGAAATGCACATAGTTAAAGGTGAATGGGCACACTTTCAGGGCGAGCAACTCTGCTATTCTCATATTTGCCTCCCTTCTTAATGAGGTTGAATTTTAAAGGAAACAAGTTGCTCCCTTTCCTGTAAGAATAGACCCAATTTTGAAAGGGCTTCGTCGCCAAGGGAAGCAAACAGGAAGTTGCAAAAGTTGTTCCCCTTTGTGAAACTGATAGAAAATATGGAAGTGTAGCCGTGCACCTTAAATACCATGAGGGGAACAGATTTAAAAAAGTCACTGACTAATTCTGTATCTCTTTCAAATATCTGCTATATATATTTGTGTATGTAAATTGTCTATGTAAATTATTATGTATCAGTATTTTAAAAAAAAATATAAAATATTGTTTACACTAAATGATAAGAACCACGCATTTAAATTCATGAATACGTGTGTATCCTTAAACGGTAATTTTATGATAACAGTATAAAAAAAATATTCTCAAATTTCGCCGTATTGACCCTTTTCAGACTGGAAACCCGTTTTGAGCCTGTTCAGACGCCACAGAACGCGGCGTCTGATCAGCGTAAACACTGTTCGCTTAAAGGAATTCATATGCAAAGTACAATATAAGTGAAAGCATTCACCAGAAACCCCTAAAAACTAGAAAGGGACTCATCCAAATACAAAGGATGAACAAGTCCACTGGTCAAAAACGGGTTAAGATATATTTCCTGGAAAGAAGTCAACACTCTGAGTGAGTATAGTTTACCTGAGAATGAGTAATTAGAAGCAAGGTATACGTATCAAATTTTAAATAACCGTATTTACCCTTAAATAAGACTTATCAGTATTTACCAATTATTGTATTTGTGGTACCGTTTAAACATGACGATGTTACTGTCTGGCGATATCTGAAAAACAAAATGTCGGAAACTTTTAGGCTGACAGGATGGACCCTGAACAATTTAACAGGAACCCTCTGACTTGGATCCAAACTCTTAGGTCAGACGTTTCCTGTCCCGGCATTTAGAGGTATAACGATTAGTATCATTGTTTCATTTGTATGGGTTCATCTCCATGTTTAATCGTCATTTTCTTGGAAATGTATGTTCACCTGAAGTTTAATTGTGTTTGTATCGAATAAAGCATTCTTTTACCCAAATTTTGTTAACAGTGAAATCAGCGTGATGGAGCTTTACCCTGACGGCAGTAAGAATTTGCTTTTACTTCTATGTGATGCGATCGATTAAAGGTAGGTTCCTGTACTAGCGATAACAATTTTGTTGACAAAATAATTTCGTCTTTTTCTGAGCAGTATTGAATTCTCTTATTTTTCTGAATTTATTGCGACTGAGAAACTCGTCAGATCTTGAAGAAAATAGTCGTTTTCTCTTTTGGTTTATTTTCTTTCTTTGGAATTCCAGTTCTAAAAATAACTATGTTTATTATGTATATAAGTGCGCGATTTCTGATGCCATTCTCCAACGGTCAATTTTCCCTTGTCGTGAGCTCTCCTAGAGATCCTGGCATGGTGGATGGGTTAAAACTATCCCAAAATGCAATGCAACATGACCTCAGCTGCGTTATCTATTTTTGGCGCGAACTAAAAATAGCGCTAACTGGTGTGCGAAGCAGAGTTAGGAAATCCCTTGCGAAACAACTTTTCTAATATTATTTTGATTTACACTTTTTGGTGAAACTTATTCATTCCCTTTTATAAGTGCTTTCCAACATCTTGGATGAAAGATCATCAAAATTATGATGCATTCCAAAGTACAGGAACCTACCTTTAAGTGGGTAATACTCCGTCGGCTGTTTGCTTTAATGTTCTATGACCTTTTTATGAAAACCCGAGAAAATGGGGTTCGAAGTTCGCAGCCCTTCATTTAGTTTGAAAAAAACCCATATAGATACCAGAGGATGCTACATACCAAGCAACAAGGGCAGTGGGCCTTTGGTCCTGGAGGAGAAAATTTTTGAAGGGTTTTTACCGTATATGGGCATGGTGGCCATCTTGGTCATGTGGTCAAGACCATCTGAGTAAACTTTGGTTCCTTTGACGCAGTAAGGGACGAGTCATTTATTATCAGGTGTGTGTGGGGAGGGGCCGGGTACATTTTCATTAAAAATTTTCCGACCCCCCTCCCCCTCCCCAGTCTCACCAGATTTTTTTTCGACCCCCTCCCCCGACTGGTGACAAAAAAGTTTATGACCCCCACCCCCAGCTACCCTTCACACACACCATATTACCTATTTTTATTTTTTTTTTTTTTAATTAGTTTTTTTTGTCAGACTGATCTCAATCAAAACCTGTATGAAATACAAAGAACATTTTCTTATTCTGACATGTTAATTAATCAAATGAATGGCTATTTTTTAAAATTTTGTCTGGAATTATGGCCATCTTGAAATCGGTTGTCAAATACTCAATAAAACTGTTAATGATATTAATGGGAGTTTGGGGGCCCAGCCCCCAGAAGACACAGTAGCTTTGCTGATGACAAGGCACCTGGAGAGCTGATATCACAAACGCAGGCATTAAATTTCATTGAGAACAAAATGATTTTTATAGACAATTGTACACTGTTGTACCAGCAATTTAATGAAAAGATCTGTTTTGTTGATAGAAGGTGCCCAAGTTTTGTGTGTCATTTCCATAAGTACGAATATTTAAGTTTTTGAATTTGAAGGAATAGTCTGAAATTTTAGGAGTAATTGGGGGTCTGGGGGCGAAGCCCCACCCCCAGAAGCTGAGACATTTTTTAAGAATGACGACTGATGAAAGAATTCTGACCCCCCCCCCCATATGCCTAATAAAATATATGACCCCCCTGCTCCAAAGCTTCTTGTTTTCCGCCCCCCAGTAGATCACCAAAAAAAATTCCGCCCCCCCCCCCCTAAATGTACCCCCCCCCCAACCCAACCACCACCTGATAATAAATGACTCGTCCCTTAAACTCCAATGGCTTTAGACGAGAAGATGTTTGAAAATGTTGATGGGTGACAGAATCGCATAAATTAGGTCAAGGTCAATGCATGGTCATGATTTAAGCTGAGAAGCTGACTGTAAGCATCGAGCATTGGCCGGAAACTCAAAATATTGTATTTTGCTCAAAATTTCGTGGTTTAAAGCTCTCGACGAAAGATGGTGATTGGTGAAATAAATAGTGAAATATGCCAAACGGTTCTCGGGATATCTACGATTGGTGTTGCCATAGCAACCATTTTTATGTCAGTCAAATTTTACACATTTCCATGAATTTTGAAGTGAAAATGTATCTCGCTTGAAGCAAGTATCAAATACTTGACTAGTATGGTGCTTAGGACTTAATGTAATTGTCCTTCTCTGCACCTTCAAAGCATCGGCCACTGCAAGTTGTTGAAACCATGGCAACTCACATATAGTCGGAGAAAAAAACAGAATTTGTGAAAAAAGCTCTTTTCGAAAATCAAGGTTATTGAAAATGGCAGGCAGACCTAAATCAACCGTTTGCATGCCTTCAAACATTAACATAAGTACGGTACATAACAAAAACAATTAGTTGTAAACTTGCACTAACTAATGAATAATGCACGTGCAAATGGTTTCCCCCTCGCAATTTCAAACAGTTTTCTAGATTTTTTGGCTTAATTACCACATTATCAGTTTGATTTTGCTACAAAAAAACAAATAATGAGTCGCATTTCATCCCATTTACGCAAATAAAGTGCAGAAATGTATTGTTTGATGTTGTTTCTATGGTTACAAGGCATTAAAACGTGTTAAATCAGTTCGAAACGACCCTAAACCCAGGTTTCTTAATTGACCTTACGCGAAATGCACTATCGCTCCGCCCCTCCAAAAATCCAGGACAAACAAACACACGTGTGTGATGCATTTCGTACGGGATCCAAAGCACGTGTGTTTGTTTGTCCAAGGTATGTTTTACCGTTATGTCATTTTCACTAGTCAGTCACAGTTGTCAATCAATTTTCGCGTCAGGTCAATTTGCATTAGAATCGATATAGTTTTAAAGTGGTTCAGTACTTGGTTTCTGTATCTCTAATTGTTTTCAAGTTTTGTTTGTTGTTGTTCCCCCCCCCCCCCCCCCCTTAAAAAAAGATTAGATACCCCTTCCACTATATATTATGTATTAGCGATATCACCATTATGGTTTGAACATATTTATTTCGCTTTTTCCGTTGACATACATATGACCATACATATACAAATAACGAATTTGTAGCCGGGCCGGGCAGCGCAATCGGTAGGGCACCTGACTCGTAAGTCAGAGGTCCTGGGTTCGAATCCCGGTCTGGCCACATACTTTCGTTTCTCCTTCCGCTGATTCAAGAAGGTCAGTTGTCAGTTACTGGCGAAAGCATGTGCACTTAGTACTGGTTAACCGCTTTGGAGGTCTGAGCCTGCCCAGGAATAGTGTGGTTAGGTTAACTGACCGTCCCGACATGACCTTAGTTGTTTACCGTGGACGTTAAGCATCAAATCAACCAACCAACAACAACGAATTTGTACAAACGGAAGCTGTATTCTTATAGAGTTCTTCTCCCTATCATGAAACATCTGTACAAATTATGGCGGATCTCTTAATATCATAGTATATAGGTTACAATATTAAACCAAAATTAAAACTGCAATCAGTGTTTGAAAAAAGAAATAAACAAACAAGACCTACTTGATGAGAAAAATAAACCGTATGATAACCTTTTTGCCACAACATATAACAAAAGAAGAGAAAAAGCAATGTTATTCCAAAACAATATCACCCTTGTGGAAAGAGAAAGTATGTACAAATGTGAAAGAATATGTGATGTAGTACTACAGTTAAGAAATATTTTCCTAACCAGTTAAGAAAAGCTGACTGTGAGCGCCGAGCCGCGTAGCGCAATCGGTAGGGCGCCTGACTTATAAGCCAGAGGTCCTGGGTTCGATACCCAGTCCGGCCACTTACTTTCAGTTCTCCTTCCGCTGATTCAAGAAGGGCAGTTGTCAGTTACTGGTGAAAGTAAGTGCACTTAGTACTGGTTAACCGCTTATGAGGTCTTTAGAAGCCTGCCCAGGGAGAGTGTGGATAGGTTTAACTGACTGTCCCGACATGACCTTAGCTGTTTACCCTGGACGTTCAACAATAACACAACAACCACAACTGACTCTGAGCCTCGAGCATCATTTTGCTCAAATTTTCATGGTTCAAAAAATCACATTCCCGATCAAGAATAATTTCATCCTAAAATGGACATAAATTTGTTATGGCACCACAAATTAACATTTAGATGACAGACTGGAAAACGAAGAGAGCTAATGGCAAGTCCTTTCAACAGTACTTTAGTCATGGGGCAAGTCTGGATGACTTTGAAAGACTGTGTGCAATGGCACCCCGTTTACGATTTATAAGAATTCTACCTTCAGGAATTGAGATTCGAACAAGGACTGCTAGCTAAGCAGGCCAGCGCTTCACTCGCTAAGCTACAGAAAAGTGAATGAAAGTAGGGAAGCGAATAGGATGGATAAATCTCTCGTGTGTACACGTATACTGTAGATGGCACCCCTATCAGGATTACTTTCATTACAAGACTTCAAGGCCTTGGCTGCTCCAGGGGTATGGCGGCCCATTTGGTTTTATACCCATTCAATACAGATATGTACATTTAAAACGCAGATATCTGCATTTAAGTACAGAAATCTGAATTTTATTATCTGTATTTCAAGTACAGATATCTGTATTTGAAATGCAAATATCTCTATTTGGTTATTAAATAGAGGTATCTGAATATGAAATAGAGATATCTGCATTTCAAAGGCAGATATCTGTATTTAAATCAAAGATGTCAGTACTTTTAGAAGCTCAGACGTATATATTTGAAAAACAGATATCTCTAATTGAAATGAAGATATCTATATTTAAAATACAGATATCTATAATGATTATTTGAATGAAGATATCTGCTATTCGAATGGAAATATCTGTATTTCTAATGCAGATATCTGTATTTCAAATACAAATACATATATTTATATTTATAGAAAATACAGATATCTCTAATTTAAATACAGACACCTGTATTTTGAAATGCAGATATCTCTATTTATGAACCTGATTATTTTCAACTTTTATCTTCAACAAAGAATCATTACTCCCTTGCTCAAGGTTTTTGTTATACTTGATGTTGCCTGACTGGAGCGGAATCGAACCAGCTTTTCCTGATCTACAGTCGAATGCGCATCAGATTAAGCTATCGGGACCAGTTGGTTTGCTGTATAAGTGTTTAACGTCCCAGTAAAACAGCTATGGTCAAAACCATCATGACAACCAAACCACACTGTTCCTGGCCTGGGCAGGCTTAGGCCTTCTAAGTGGATAACCAGAACTTAGTACCCATCCTTCCGCCAGTCACTGACACCTGCCCTACGTGAGTCAGAAACAGGGAGAAACTTTCATACAGAAGGATGTTGCCGGACCGGAGTGGCATCGAACCAGAGTCCTCATCGCTAGTCGAACATATACATCCGACTGAGCTACCGGGTTCAACCTATAGGCACGGCTTTCTAAACAGAACCGGACTGGATAGGATCATTTTAGTATCGGTTTCAGTAGGCATACTATGGCGTCCTTCAGCACAGAAGAAAGCAGGATAGCTCAGTGGCCTCAAGTGCTATGGTACCGAGTTGGATCCCTAGCGTAGGCGAGAAAACAAATTGAAATCCGAACACGTTTTCCTTTGTCATTTTGTCATCTATTTGCATAACAGAACAGAACAGAACAGAACTTTATTCAATGCAGTGATGACAACAGTGTGTCGTCATTCAAATCGGAATATTAACTGGATCCCCCCACCCCCGCCCCCCTCGGTGATCTGAGCACTGGTATAGGCTTTCATTCTAGAATCCAGGTATATCTGCCTATAATGACTGAAAAAGGCGTATGGTTGAATGTATAGATAGATAAAAGATTCAACGACTGGTGTGTACCGAAAAAGGGTCAAATCCATAAAAGATCTGTCTAGAATATGAACCTAAACCAATCATTAATTCCGATTTCTCAGAATGTATCTGTTAAAGGATCAAAAGTAGAATATAAACCGCACCATTGTTAATGTAGGGGAGACGTTTTACAGCCGCAACACGGCAAAATACCTGCTGCAGCGATTAGAAATAAAATTCATAAATGAGTTCCTATTAGAGCAAAGACAGCATTCATTAGAAAAATAAGATGTGTTCAACTATATAGGTAGTTTCGGTTAATAAAGCCTTTGTAGTGACTCTGTAATGGTTTGACAACGAAAGCTGAAGGAAATCATACTGTAATTTTGTACGTGAGTTTCCATTAAAACTATATATGCAAATGTTAATCATCAAAGCTGCCTATTCACGATGTTCTTCTATCAAGAATCCCGTCAAAATTCATGAATTCTTATTAATTAATCCGGCGCGACAGATGTTAGAACGCGCGATCCCCATATATACAGGGGACAACGGGCAACTAGGTGGGCTAGCTCAAAAAGTAAATGAAGAATCTGGTCATATGTTTAGTTCCATGCAGAACGTTTTAGTAGTTGTGTGAAAAGGTACCTGACCATTTTAGAATTGCAAATATTAAAAAAAGGTTCTGCGTATCAGTTCACTTTTCACGTTTAAGATGCTCCAGGATTCATACATTGTATAAGTGAGAAGGAAAGTGTCCAATCAGATTGCACGGATGCGCAGGCTGATTTGGAATATTTCTGTTCGCACATGCCGTTAGATACATTTCATGCGATATTTTTTGCATTTGGTCTTGACATCCGACTTGTTTTACTCATAATTATTAAATCACTAAATCATGATAATCAGGCGCGAAAGGGTATCTTTATTAACACCCGACTACGGCTTCCATAGACATTACTTACTTTCTTATTTACATTTGACTTACCTACTTACCTAACTACCTACCAGCGGCGTAGGAAGAGGGGGCCAGGGGGCAGCCCCCCCCCCAATAATTCTGCAGGGGGGGGGGGGCAAAGACTGTTTTGCCCCCCCCCCCCCAATATTTGAACAATTTTCCCCTTTCTTCTTCACAAAAAATGTCCCATATAGTACTGCCCCCCCCCCCACCCCAATATTTCAAACCTTCCTACGCCTATGCCTACTTACAACCTTCCTCACTTACTTACCTACCTACCCACCTACTTTCTAACTTACTTACCTACCTATCTATCTGCCTGCTTGCCTGTAGACATATCCACCTACCTTACCTTACCTTACCTTTCCTAACCTTACTCTACCCTACCCTACCCTATTTATCTATACCTATACCTAAGTTTCCATTGTTTACAGCCTTTCATAGTCCCCCTCTCATTGTCCTCATATGACTGAGGTAGAAAAATCACAAGTCATCCATCCATCAAAGGGGCTGGCCGTGGTCGGGCGACGGTGCTGGACAGCTTTCAGTGCCAGGGATTCCTACGAATTTGGATAATAGTAGGGTAAGGGCCCACTGTGGTTGCAGTACTTAGGTGCAGGTTTTTTTTTTTTTTTTTTAACCTCTCTTCACTCCTGTATCATATCTCTTTTCTCTGACCCCCCCCCCCCTCCCCGCTCTGTCCCTAGGAGACGACTTAATAGACTAAAATACTAACTCAAAGAGTCGTATAAGTACAGCAATGCATAAAATTTCCGAAACATACCGGAATACACACACACAGAAAAAAATATTATTGCCAAAATACACTGTGAATTATGCTCTGTGTACTGTAAGAACATCATTTGTCCGATCTGGTCCGGTAACTTCAGGCTCGGTTAAATAAACTTTTACCTTAAGAAACTTTGGGGTCGCTAGAACTTCCCACAGAGAGAATATATATCAAAAATACACGTCAAAAGAAGCAAATTGCATTTATGCTCAATGTAAGGACAGCATGTTGAGACCAGTGAATGTCTTGTAAATAAAAGATCTGCACTTGTAAATACGAGCTCACAACCTCTTGAAAATAACGATAAAAGTACATTCCTTATAACTCGTCTCGGACGGTGCTCCGAAAAGTCAGCGGAGGGACTCTAAGAAGACAACACCAACAACAATAGGCTGTGTTCCGATTCCGTTCATTCCGACTTTTCCATTCCGATTTGGTCCAATTATGAAAACGAAAGTAGATATATGTTGCAGCAGATCTTGGTCAGTATAGATCTTTGTTATATTTTGCAGTGTTTTGTAAGTTATAAAGACTCTGATTGTAGTATGAGCGTGTCTTATGTCACAAGCTGATGTTATGAAGGTATCTTTTGCTGTTTTATGCATTGTTCAGGTTGAAAAGGCGTGAGTTGTAGGAAAAGGTTAGACAGATCTACTCGTATCCGAGTAGTTCTCGTCAGCTAGTAGTTCTCGTCATTCCGCTTCAAACGAGTTCTATGCGTAATTTTTCTAAGCTTCAACTGCCTAAAATCTGAGTTTATGGTATATTTGATCTAACTAGTGCAAAAACGCATAAAAAAATCGAGCGGTGATTATATAAATGCCGTTTTTCCTATTTTGGATTCGCAAAGTCGCGTGTTTACATCAGGGGCATTCACGTGAGCACGTTCAAGCCACGTGTTGACCTCTCTTAATTGGGTTAGGTTCGTTCATAATTGTTTCTACTTTGCAAAGAAATTCCGAAGGTAAGTCAACAGTGTAGGAAAAACATAAGAATATTAAAAAAGCAAACCTGACCTAGTCATCATATATCGTTTTCAGCAGCCTCGTGAACAAGGCAAACTTTTCGGCTCAGTTTTGTGTTTGTTTTCGTCAGCTGTGACCTCACAACAACAATAGAGCGCATTCGGCATACGCGCCCAAGTAACTTGCCTCGGGTAGAACCATGAGTATAGATTTGCCTGTTCGCAATGATTGGCTAAATGGTGCAATGCTTATGCAATCCTGTCCGACAGTCCTCTTCACAGCATAGAGGAAGCATCCATTAAATAATAGAAACTCCACTCTGAGAACAGTTTAACTGTGGTCAGCTCGAGTAGGTATCCCCGACCTAGAGCTCAGGCAACTCGTGAAATAATGCCGAACGTGTCCAGTCAGTGCTGGTGTACTCTTAAGGGATTCGTTATTTTTTTCATGAAACTATTTTCTGGAAAGAGTGCATCTTCAATTAATTCTCGCAAACTGTAAATGGAGACAGATCTATTTTGGCATCTGCTCTTACGATAGTTTTAATGTCATAAGCATTTATTTTGATAACTAATTTCTTTTTGGTGCTTTTTAGCGCTGTTAGTCATGAAAAAAGAAAAGAAAGACAAAAAAAGAAGAGTCCGTGACGGCTGAGGTATATGTAGCTTCAAAAGGGAGTTTTCTCAAAGTGGCCAAAGTGTAACTCCTGAAATTTTCAGAACATTTGTTCGATATATTGTACAACAAAGTTTTGTTCAAAGTTTCATTTTTTTTTTGTTAGAAACTTTATTCTTTCATCTCAGTGCAAGGTTTTACGGACACCTGATCTTGTACAAGCCCGACAGTGTTTGTTTGTTTTATATATAAACATGTATGTTTAAATCACATTAGTTTGGGGTTTTGAATAAATTTTGACTTTGGCCGACTTCGAAGAGAGAGAGAGATTTACATTTTTAGAGCTCTTGAGTCTTATAGCAAGATTTGAGGGCACAAGTTTGTTGATTTGTATTTAAAACACAATGCTTTGGCGGTGTTTTCGGTTCCTTTTTCTTTTTCTCTTCTCTCCTTTTTCTATTTATCCACCGTAAACTCTGAACTATGTTAGGTATAAATGCCGCTTGCTAAGACCATGATCAACATAAGAACAGTACTCTTCTCTAAGTATACACGAGATTGTTGCGCTTGTAAGTAGCAACTTATGTTCTTATTATCTGTGGATGCGCATTCTGATATGGCTCCTGTCATAAGACACAATACATATTGCTCAGCAACATAACTCACTGAGAATTTAGATTTTACGACAGAGTAGTCAATATTTTTTTCTATTTTCATGTTAGGGGATAGATGGATGACTTGCAGTTACAAGTACGTCCTTACCAACAATATTTCAGTTATATCGGGACAATGAAAGGGTGATAATGGAAGGTTAATTGTGCAATGGCACCCCGGTTACGCTTGAAAAGATTTCCGCCTTCGGGAATCGCACTAAGGATCGGTAGATGCTTAACCCACTGAGCTACCGGTGCTCTTAATGTTACGGGAATATGGTTGTGTCTGTGTGTGTGTTGGTGGGGGTGGGTGAGGGGGGGGGGCGGAGGAGAGAATATGGTCTACCCGGAATAACACAAAAAATTAAATTCCGAAATGGTACAATATCAAATCAAGTGTGTATGGGGGAGGCGGGGTTGGTGGGGGAGGGGCACATGCCACACGCAAGGACAAACATTGTGTGTTTAAAGCAGATGGTTGAGGCCCTGGCCACACGCTGCCGATCTGCAACATCTGATCGTCCCTCTTCTGCAGCGTTTAGTCTGGGTCTATATTGTTTGTCAAGATTATTTTCTTTGTGGCCGAGTGGTTAAAAGCGCTCGGCTTTGGTGCTGAAGGTAACTGGATATCTAATAGGCCAGCTAGTGACGTCAACCCAGCACTAAGTGGGTATGTTTTTTCGACCCAGGAAAGGAGAGGCATAGACACCGTTTTCATCAAGAAACGAAGCAGTTCGGCCTCTTTATATGAGTTTGCAAATTGCCGCGTACAAACATTTTTTAAAAATGATATACACCTTTACGTCACATTTTCGCTGAGATTGGGACATCAGCAGTACGATCGTTGAATGATTGCGCAGAATGTGAAACACAAAATAATTGTATTTTGCTCAAGCTTACTACACTGTAAAAAATCCGTAGATTTTACGGTAGAATAACTGGCAACCAGCTGCCAGTCCATTTCCCGTAATTTTTACGGGCGTTTGCCTGTAGATCATTGTTTGAAATCACGATATGGTAGTGTTCTTTTAACTGGCCGTACTCGAAAATACCTTCGTAGTGTTAAAGGTACTTTGCTTAATGATTCCTACAATTTTACGGGCGACCGTACAAATGACGGGAAATGTTAATTTACCATAAAATCTACGGAATGTTTTTACAGTGTATGATTGCGGCATTTATTTGGTCTCACTGCACGAACAGCTTTCCTGGCAGTCCGCTTCAATTTACAGTCATGTTGCTTAAATTTCATCAGCATTGTCCATATATGACGAAGAAGCTTAACTGTGACAAGAATTATATATAAAAGAAAACTACGAGAACTTGTTTGTGTGCATATGCCTGCATGTGCATGAGTCATTAAATATCTTATTTGAGATGTCTTGGTAACGTACATTTTTGTACCATCCCCAAAATTCTAAACGGGATTTCCCAGCTGTTGTCTACGGAGTTTAGAGCCTATGGATCTAGTCACAGGCATGTATATTCATACAATTGGACTGGTAATATTTTGAGATTATTCTAGTTGCTGAAAATGAGGCTGGCTTTGCCATTGAGGAAATTGAAGGCAGATGGCTGTGGAAAACGTTTGGCGGCGACATCCTGCAACATTAAATGATTTTGTGAAATGGATGAACACAGTTTGAAATAAAAATAGTTCCACTTAAAAGACTCTTTTATATGCGTGACACTGTGTAACATGATACCTTAAGCTTATATACATGTACAACATGAAAAACCCAGTTCAGCCTGCACGTCCGTAGCCTGTGATCAGGTCCTTGAACAGATGATGTCCTGTTTCACCCTCCCCCGGGAGAGTCTGTTTGGCGTGAAGCGAAAACTCGACTCACTCAGTCTGTGCACGGATTTTTGTGTACTTTCTGTACACACATGGGTATGGTCCCTTTCAGTGTGACGCTGCATTGTATGTGCCGCCGATGATTTAAAAATGTGGAAATGGGGTGGGCTAAGGGAACAGCCTCTTACTGAAAATAGGAAGCTTTTGGAATGGTCCCGTACAAAAAGACAGAAGGAGACTTTGTAAACCAAATCGGCACAGAAACGTATTTCATGCAATAAAAGATCTTTGGACGCGGACCGCACCCAAAAACTGGGATCTTATAAGCGGCCATAGTATGGCCGGTACGTACCCATAGTATCCTAATATAGAAGCACCCCCCCCCCCTACCCCACCTCCCCCCCCCCCCCCCCCTACACAATGGGATTATTCCTCGTCATGATAAAGTAGAGTTTTCGTTTGTTGGAGTTATGAAGCAGGAAACCGAGATCTCTGTCCGAAGCTCGAATCAGCTTTATGGAGAGTGTGCAGACTCCACCCTTGTAAAAATTCCTCTCAATACCTTCCATGCTGGCTTCCTTAGGTCACAACTCAGGCGCGGTCGAGGCCACGGCAAGGTATGATAGGGTTGAAGTTTTATACATGGTGTAAGAATAAAAGCGTAGAACTTTGCATAAAAAAATACACAATACACAACTACGGCAAACTGAAAGAAAACGTGCTTGTTTTGGAGAAAACAGAAAATTGTTAGAAAAAAGTGACGAGAACTGCTCGGATACGAGTAGGTCTTTGAGGCTTATGCACCAGTCGTTTGCAACCACGGCCTCCCTGGGGCCAGGGAATAGTGGGGATTTTGACTTTTCACTCTGCAAAGCCCTGGTATATGCCCTGCACTGTGGGGACATTTTTATGTCAAATCCCTGGTAAAGGTCTCCACCCCCAGGGGATCAAACAAGAGTTGTCAGAAGACAACAAAGTGGGCCTCATGGGAGCCTGATTCTAAGAATCACTGAACCATAAAATGTTGGTCACAGTGATCTATAAATAGTATGATGTCATTTGCAATGTCAGACTGATCCATTATGTCAGGTATCAAGTTAATCCATCAATAAGTGTTGGAAATTTAAGGCAAAATCACTGGATCATCTATAAAGGTCAAGGGCACAGGAGTCAGCTGCTGCAATTATAGGACTGTGCTATTTAACCCAAGTATCAACTCTCTCGTCTCCAAGGGATTGAAGACACGGTGAAACTTCAGGAGGATATAGATCATTTAGGTTGTTGGGCAAGGAGTTGGGGCATGAGATTTCAACAGGTCTGTTAAATGCAATATAATGCAAATTACAAGGAAACGGATCAAGAAGATCAATGCTTCCTATACCTTAGAGGGAACGGTCCTCAGTAATGTAGAATCTATCAAGTATCTCGGCATAACCATTGCCAACGATTTGAAATGGAACACACATGTCAGTAATATTTGCACAAAGGCTAATAGGACCCTCGGCTTCCTCAGACGTAACTTGGCAGCATGTCCACAAGATGTTAAGGAGGCAGCATACGAAGGACTGGTGCATCCTGTCCTGGAGTATGGCAGTTCTGTTTGGGACCCTCAAAGTATACTTCTTCAAGATGAACTTGAGAAGGTGCAGAAAAGGGCAGCTAGATTTGTAATGAGAAATTACACATATGAAACTGAGAGTATGACTTGCATTCTGGAGAAACTTAAGTGGGAATCCCTAACAAAGAAAAGGAAAGATAGTAGACTCATAAAGCTCATAAAGGTCTGAGGGATGCAGCCAGTATACCCATAAATGACCTTGTTCCCCCAAATAGGCGTACCAGGAATCCTCATTCCCTGACATTTCAAACCCCATTGGCTGGGACTGACATTTACAAGTCCAGTTTCTTCCCCCAGACTATTAGAGATTGGAATTCCCTGGAAGATTCACTTATTTCTGCTGCTGAGGGTGCAGAGGATTCAGTTACTAAGTTTACTTCTCTTATAAGGGCTAGGGACTAGCTTCCCTGATTCACAGGTCCTGGTGAATGATTGTCCTTAGACGTATCACCAGTAAACAATTCTGATTCTGATTCTGATTCAAAACTAAAAATTTTGCCTTAAAAACAGTGCCAAACAGCAAAGTCAGTCAATCGTGACATTATATAGATCAAGGACATTCGATTTTTGATGCAGCTGCTGCAGTCATATGGATGTATTTACATGTATTAGGTATGGTGATCATAGCTGCTGTAGTTTGTAAGATACAGATCTAGTTGAACATCTAGTTGAACATAGAGTTAAGCGCAATTCTTAACATTGGTTAGCCTGATCACAGACCCCAACAAGGACGCTAAAGCAAACACTAACGCGTACTTGGACTACGACGCCCAGGGTATAGCATAAGCTCTCCTTTGCATTCGCAAAGGCACTCTATAAATCCATATTCTGACAATGTGTCCCGGTAAATTTGGTCAAAAACACTCCACTATTTTCTCCACTGTTTTGGGGGGAATCAAAAGCCCGGCGTATTCACGGCACTGCAGGGACACATCTTAGGTAAAACATGGTACTTTGGCCCCGCTATTCCCCGGCTATCCCTGGCCCCATGGGGGCGGTGGTTGCAAATGTCTGTTGCATTACAGTAAGTTGAACTGTATGACCATAAAAGCCAATTCCCTTCTGAGAGAATGTGAGGATCTTTAAGTGATTCTTGGCCTGATCTGAATAAAAATCAGTGTAAAGAATCCAACCAACTAAGAGTAAAAAGATGTTCCTTGGAATCAAAGAGTGAAACTAATCTTACAATTTAATACTAAGAGAGGGAGGATTGTAAGTCAGAGGGATATCAGTAATGAATCTGCATTATCCATATTAGAGCGGCAGCAGTTTAAATGTAGTTTGTGCTGATTTTAGTCAGTTTTTGGGCAATGTCACCATTGACATCAATGGAAAGTTTATGCTTCTGAATTTTTAGCTTTGGATAAACTGTTTTCTTGCACAAAATAAAGGCTCAAAGCTAATGAGTGTTTTTATCCTCTGCCAAAGGCGGTGGGATATAGTTTTCTCCATGTCCGTTCATTCTTCCGTCTGTCTGTCTGTCCATCCTTCCATCTGTCCATCCTTCCGTCTGTCCGGAGCCATAAGTATGTAACCAATATGTAACCACTGAGTGGAATTTCATGAAACTTAAACTGAATATAAATCACTATAATAGGCAGATGCATGTGAAGTTTCTTCAGACTGGCTTTAGTAGTGCATGAGTTATCACCTTTTAATTGTCTTACAATCAATAAAATGAGCCATAACTAAGTCAATAATTATCAAAACTGCATGAAACATAAACTAAGTATGTATCACTATCACGCAGATATGCACATAAAGTTTCATCAGAATGGCACCAGTCTTGCATGAGTTATTGGCTTATTGCCCTTTAATCAGTTTAAGATTGCCACATTCAGCCATTACTAAGTTATCAATGAATAGAATTCTGTGAAACTTACAGTCTATATGTATCATCATAACTCATTGGTGCGTCTTATGTTTTGTCAGAATGGCTTCAGTAAGCATTGAGTTATTGCCCTTAAATTGATTAAAAATCAACAAAATGAGTCACAACTAAGTAACCAATGAATAGAATTTCTGCATAATTCATGTGAACTTTGCATACTCTCTGATGAGTGCTGACAATGATCTGGTAATTTAATTGTATCAGCCTTAACCATTTATTGTACAGTCTATCACTCATTCTCCCCAGATTTGCCTCCAAATTGTGGAAGTAATTATGTGTATATGATATGTGTACTTATCAGATTTTAACAGCTGTTTGCTGGGAAAAGTGAAGTACTGTGTAAATGTGTTCGTGCTGATTAAATTTTTCTTTTGTCATTGAACCCAGAAGTCCGAAAGTAATATATAAATGTCACAGTAAATTAGGCCAAAAAAAATCTCTTGTTTCCGGTTACCCTACCGACCCTATGTTTTTGGGTCCTACTCAAACTTTTTTATTGCCTTAAAGGATTTTAAAGTCTATTTTTAGGCTATTTTAAAGGATTTTTAGCGCGTCTTTGCAAAGCAAAGGAGAGCTTGTGCATACCCCCGGCGTCGTAGTCCGAGTATGCGTTAGCGTCAGCGTTAGCGTACCCGTCAGCGTCCTCGTCGGCGTCCGTGATCAGGTTAACCAATGTTAACAATTGCTTTTAGCTCCATGTTCAACTCTGTATCTTAGAAACTACAGCAGCTACAATCACCATACTTGGTACATATATACATCCATATGACTGCAGCAGCTGCATGACACAAATGTATGTCCTTGACCTATATGTTACGGTTGACTGACTTTGCCGTTTGGCACTGTTTTTAAGGCAAAATTTTTAGTTTTGATGAAACCTTTGACAGAAGAGACTTAATACTTGGTCAAATAGCATATCCCTATAATTGCAGCAGCTGCAGAGCTACCATGCTGACACCTGTGCCCTTGACCTTTGTTCATGGTCCAGTGATTTTGTCTTTTATTTCAAGCACTGTTTGATAGATTAACATCACATCTGGCATACTAATAAGTGCATCGGTCTGACATCCCGAATGACCTCATATTATTTATAGATCACTGTGACCTATATTTCATGGTTCAGTGATTTTGCCTTGTGTCTCCAAAGCTGTTTATAGATTAGCATTATATTTGGGAATTTGAGGTCACTCTAACATAAATTTTATCATTCAGTGATTTGCTTCATATTTTAGGTGTATTTAGTATGTATTCATCATATACCTGGGATAATGGCTCAGTCTGACACTGCAGATGACCTGATATATTTGTAGGTCTTGGTGACTGTGAGAATCAGGCACCCATAAGGCGCGCTTTGTTGTCTTCTGACAACTCTTGTTATACATTTTGCATACAAAAAAAGTTTTTATAAAAAAAAGTTTGCCTACCTACCGCCCCTAAAAATTTTGGAGACATAACCGGAAACAAGACCTTTTTTTCTTTTGGCCTTGTAAATAGGTACATGTACAGAAGTAAAGCTCAGTAGAAGTTTTAAGGGCACTACACACAGTCTTAGTGTTCTGAGGTTTACTTTGTGTGCTTATTTTTCTTATTAGAATAAATTAGAACTAACATTTTTAGCTCACCTGAGCCAGCGGCTCCGGGGGAGCTTATAGGATGGTAAGGCTCCGTCGTCGTCCGTCGTCCGTCCGTCCACAATTTCAAACGACTTCTCCTCTGCAACCGCAGGGCCAATTGTAACCAAATTTCATATATGGCCTCCAGAGGAAGGGGGAACGAAAAGTTGTTCAAACCGTCCTGGTCACATGACCAACATGGCCGCCATGCCCATATATGGTAAAAACCTAAAAAAATCTTCTTCTCCAGAACCAATAGGCCGATGGCCTTGAAACTTGGTATGTAGCATCGGGTACATGAGTACTACCAAGATTGTTCAAATTATGACCTTGGGTTGACCTTGACCTTTTTTACGGCAAGGTCAAATTTGCTTCCTTGTGCTTTTATATGGGAAAATGCTAGAACATAAGATATCTTGAAAACTGTTGAAGATTTTGGGCTAAAAATCAATATCTACAGTCATCTAAATGAGTACATGAAGATTTATGAGTACAAGAGGTCAAGGTCATTCTTTGACCTTTGACCCAGAACTCTCATATTTTGACAATTTCAAACAATCTCCTCAACAGCCACTGGGCCAATTGAAACCAAATTTCATATAGAGCCTCCAGGGGATGAGGGAATGAAAATTTATTCAAACGGTTCAGGTCACATGACCAACATGGCCGTCAATGCCCATATATGGTAAAAACCTTGAAAAATCTTCTTCTCCAGAACCAATTGACCGATGGCCTTGAAACTCGGTATGTAGCATTGGGTACTCGAGTACTATCAAGATTGTTCAAATGATGACCTTGGGTTGACCTTGACCTTTTTACGGCAAGGTCAAATATGGGAAAATGCTAGAACTTAAGATATCAGGGAAAGTTTTGAAGATTAAGGTCTAAAAGTTGGTATATGCAGTCATCTTTAATGAGTACAATGAAGATTTGTGAGTACAAGAGGTCAAGGTCATTCTTTGACTTTTGACCCTGAGCTCTCATATTTTGACAATTTCAAACAATCTTCTCAAAAACCACTCGGCCTATTGATACCAAATTTCATATAGAACCTTCAGGGGATGAGGGAATGAAAATTTGTTCAAACGGTTCAGGTCACATGACCAACATGGCCGCCATGCCCATATATGGTAAAAACTTTAAAAAATCTTCTTCTCCAGAACCAATTGACCGATGGCCTTGAAACTTGGTATGTAGCATTGGGTACTCCAGTACTATCAAGAGTGTTCAAAATGATGACCTTGGGGTGACCTTGGCCATTTTGCAGCAAGGTCAAATATGGGAAAATGCTAGAACATAAGATTTCATGGAAAGTTTTGAAGATTTAGGCCTAAAAATTGGTAAATACAGTCATCTTAATGTGTACATCAAGATTCATGACTACAAGAGGTCAAGGTCGTTCTTTGACCTTTGACCCTGAATTCTCAGAATAGTTTGACAATTTCAAACTTCTCCATAAAAGCCAATGTGGCAATTGTAACCAAATATTATATAGAGCCTTCAGGGGTCGAGGAAATGAAAATTTCTTCAAATGGTCTGGGTTACATGACCAACATGGCCACCATGACCATATATGGTAAAAACCTTTCAAAATCTTTTTCTCCAGAACCAATTGATCAGTGGCCTTGAAACTTGGTATGTAGCATTGGGTACTCCAGTACTATCAAGATTGTTCAAATTATGACCTTGGTTGACCTTGACCTTTTTTACAGCAAGGTCAAATATGGGAAAATGCTAGAACATAAGATTTCATGGGAAGTTTTTGGCCTAAAAATTGTTATATACAGTCGTCTTAATGAGGTCATGAAGAATTATGAGTACAAGAGGTCAAGGTATTTCTTTGACCTTTGACCCAGATCTCTCATATTTTGACATTTTCAAACATTTTCTCAAAAGGCAAAGGGCCAATTGTAATCACATTTCATATAGAGCCTCCAGGGGTTGATTGAACGAAAATTTGTTCAAACGGTCCAGGTCACATGACCAACATGGCCACCATACCCATTTATGGTATAAACCTTAAATATTTTTTCTTCTCCAGAACCAATACACCAATGGCCCTGAAACTTGGTAAGTAGCATGGAGTACTAGAGTACTACCAAGACTGTTCAAATGATGACCTCGGTTTTTCCTTAACTTTTTTTTGCGGCATGGTCAAATATGGGAAAATGCTAGAACATAAGATTTCATGGAAAGTTTCGCCTAAAAAATGGTATATATGGTTGCCTTAATGAGTACATGAAGATTTATGAGTACAATAGGTCATGGTCATTCTTTGACTTTTGACCCAAGACTCATATTTTGACAATTTCAAAACATAAGAAAAAGCCTGTTTGCCAATTGTTCAGGTGAGCGATTCAGGGCCTCATGGCCCTCTTGTTTTTCAAGAACTTGGAGATGTGCTAGTTAAGGACATTTTGATAAATAGTACTGTGTTAAGTGGGGCCATGCTTAAAAAATATTTGGTTTGCCCCTTCCCACTGGGAGGTTTTAGAGTTGGGTAGGTAGGTAGCATATTTTTTTTTTTTTTTTTTTTTTTGGCAAATGCATAACGCTAATGAACCAGTTGTATTGGATACCCAGATTACAAGTTTTTTTCTAATAGTCTTTAGTCAAATAGTGTCAGAAAAAGATGCAGAAATCATCATTTATTCAAGAGTTGGAGATGAAACAAAAATATAGGCATTTTGCTCAGTAGGCAGAAATGAAGAGCAAAAAAAAAAAAAACTAATTCTGAGGCCATAAAACTTTTGGGGTAGGAGGTTAAATTGCTGGGTAGGTAGGAAACGGCAACAAACAATTTTTTAATTTAGGCCTTCCAATGAACAATATTATTTAGGAAATTATATTTGGTGACTGACTTGTGCATATAAGATTTTAGATAAAGTGGAGATCTGAAGTAAGAAGGAAATTAATTTCCTAAAGTGGTGTTTTGATTTTAGGACTCCGAAATTAGAAGGACATTTAAATTTGAGTTTTCCATATTTCTTGGGTTATAAGATGGAGGTGTTCTCTTCCAAAACAATCCCAAAAATCTAGATCCATCCTATAAGGTGGATCTAGACTTTTTGGGATTGTTTTTGAGGAGAAAACTCCATCTTATAGGAGAGTTAAGCAAGACTGATTTACATATTTTAGAATAGAAATCCTTCATCCTATAGTCAAATAAATGTTGTATTATTTAAGGAGTATCAAATCAGGAAAAATAAGTCCGTATCAGCCGTGGTTGTATTACGAGCACTACACCTTTACACTTGAATGGTACTTAAAATTATTAACTAAAATTGACAAGCTTGAATTTTTTTTAAAATTGGAAAATGCTTGTGTTGGAGCTCTGGACATAGTGTTTTAGGGGCAGACATTAAGTCTGCTGTGAGCTTTGTGACTTGGCCAATAAAAGTGGAAATAGTAAACTGGGTTTTGTATGCAACCACAGCTTGAGCGGAATTAATCTTGTGTCTACTATTCTTTTGCAGATCATAACCAGGTACCCATTTGGAATATCTTGATGAAACTTTATAGAAATCTGTATGAGACAAGGCCGTCGCAGGCGATTTTTCGACAAGCATAATTTGGATCTTACTTTTTTCTCATTTTTAGCTCACCTGAGCCGAAGGCTCAGAGGTGAGCTTATAGGATGGGAGTCGAGCCGTCGTCCGTCCGTGCGTGCGTGCGTGCGTGGGTGCGTGGGTGCGTCAACACTGTCAAACATTAATATCTCAGAAACCAGTGGGCTGACTGCAATCAAATTTTATCTGAAGCATCATTGGGGTGGGGGAAAGGCTGCATTAGGTTTTGGTGCAGATCAGCTCAGAACTCTGGTTTCCATGGCAACAGATAGCCCCCATAGGGTTATAATGGGGAAAACGGCGTCATCACGTTTTCTCGACTGTTTTTGATTAGATCCTTATCATACTTGCAGGTAATGATAACATACACAAGAGCTTGGATGAGTTCGAAATTTGGCCGGATTCGAGCACAGACTACGGAGTTAGCTGCCCTTGAGCGTTTGAAAAAAATCCCATAGGGTTATAATGGGGAAAATGGCGTCATCACGTTTTCTCAACTGTTTTTGCTTAGATCCTTATCATACTTGCAGGTAATGATGACATACATAAGAGCTTGGATGAGTTCGAAATTTGGCCGGATTCGAGCACAGACTACGGAGTTAGCTGCCCTTGAGCGTTTGAAAAAAATCCCATAGTGTTATAATGGAGAAAACAATGTCATCACATATTTTTAGAAAAACTTTGTCATCACTCTTTTGCCTACATTTCTCAACGGATTTTAAAATAACTTCACACAAATGTAGGGCATGACAATATCTCAAGCAAGTTTGAATTTTAGGATGCTGCGCCCAAGGTCAAGGTCACTGTGGCTATTTTTAGAAAAACTTTGTCAGCGCTCTAGCACCTACATTTCTCAGCAGATTTTAAAATAACTTCACACAAATGTAGGGCATGACAATATCTTGAGCAAGTTCGACTTTCGGGATGCTGCACCCAAGGTCAAGGTCACTGTGGCTATTTTTAGAAAAACTTTATCAGAGCTCTAGCACCTACATTTCTCAGCAGATTTTAAAAAAACTTCACACAAATGTAGGGCATGACAATATCTCGAGCAAGTTTGACTTTCAGGGTGCTGCACCCAAGGTCAAGGTCACTGTGGCTATTTTTAGAAAAACCTGGTCATCGCCCCAGCACCTACATTTCTCAAGGGATTTTAAATCAACTTCACACAAATGTAGGGCATGACAATATCTCAAACAAGTTTGACTTCCAGGGTGCTGCGCCCAAGGTCAAGGTCACAGTGGCTATTTTTAGAAAAACTTTGTCAGCGCTCTAGCACCTACATTTCTCAATGGATTTTAAAATAAATTCACACAAATGTAGGGCATGACAATATCTCGAGCATGTTCGACTTTCAGGGTGCTGTGCCCAAGGTCAAGGTCACTGTGGCTATTTTTAGAAAAACTTTGTCATCGCCCTAGCACCTTCATTTCTCCATGGATTTTGAAATAACTTGACACACTTGTAGGGTATGACAATATCTCAAGCAAGTTCGACTTTCAGGATGCTGTGCCCAAGGTCAAGGTCACTGTGGCTATTTTTAGAAAAACTTTGTCATCGCTCTAGCACCTACATTTCTCAATGGATTCTAAAATAAATTCACACAAATGTAGGGCATGACAATATCTCGAGCATGTTCGACTTTCAGGGTGCTGCAATCAAGGTTTTTGATTAGATCCTTATCATACTTGCAGGTAATGATGACATACATAAGAGCTTTGATGAGTTCGAAATTTGGCCGGATTCGAGCACAGACTATGGAGTTAGCTGCCCTTGAGTGTTTGAAAAAAATCCCATAGTCTTATAACGGAGAAAACAACGTCATCACATTTTCATTTTTCATCGAATCCTCTTCATACTTGCAGATAATGAGGATATGCATAAAAGCTTGGATTAGTTAGCATTTCGGCTAGATCCCACCACTGACTATGGAGTACCTGCCCTGAGTAGGGGGTTCAGGTGCTTTTTAAGAATGCAAATATACTTATTTTTACCTATTTTATGAGAAAGCATATCCCATTTCCTCTAAATTGATACGTACATTATTAGGATAGGGTGCTTGGTTCAAAAGTTATGACATGTTTTCGACAAGCCATTGCGACCAATTTTGTAATCATGCTCCAATGTATTCAGTATACGGGCTGATGGCACCGAATTTCTCATTCATTTAAGCATAAATTGCGGCAGGGATTTAAGTCTTCTACTTTTAGTCTAATTCATATACACTGTAAAATGCAGAAATATGGGCGGCACCTTCAGCAAATATTTTTGAGTGGTTCGCTGGTTTCCATGGTAACCAGGCTGCCATTTTCTGGTTCAAAATGGCAGCGAAATCAGAGTTTTATATGAAAAGAATAATGACAAAACGACAGAATATGATAAAGAACACCAATAAATGATACAATGTATGAAGCAATTATAAAAGCTGCACCAGATGCTAGCATTTTTTATTTGTGAGTTTGTTTCCATGGTAATATGGCGGCCATTTTCTTGTTCAAAATGGCCGCTAACACAGAGTATCCATGATAAAAAGACATCAAATGCAAAATAAAAAAAGATTAGAAACAGTCACAAATCCTAAAGGTACTTAAACGCAATTCAGTTATACAAGTTTTACAATTTGCAAGCATTATTTAGTGGTTCAGCTGTTTCCATGGTAACCAGGATGCCATTTACTTGCCCAAAATGGCCACGAAAACAGTGTTTGCCGGCCAAACTGAAAGAGATAATATTACGAGAGAAGGGGATAAAGCAAATTCACAAATGATCTAGTGTGTGCCTCAATACCTAGTTAAAGCTGGAACGTTTGCGCGCATTTTTAAGTGGTTCACTTGTTTCCAAGGTAACTTTGTGGCTTTTTTGTTGGTCAAACTTTCTGTAAAATCTGCATTTCCATGAAAAAAGAAGGTAAAGCCCGAAATGCACGTCTCGCTTACCACTTCTCGCAACAGATACGAGTAACTATCTCATTCATCTGTAAGATATGCATATATTGCAAAATATGCACATCTGGTTAGTAAAATAACATATTCTTGTAAAATAAATAGCTCATCCAAGCGTGTCTATTTGTTGTCATACATGAGTAAAGAACATATGTTCTTTGATCATTTGGGACCATAATAAATAGCAGATAACATTTATTTCATCAGTCTCCCCGTACTTGGTTAATTGGTTGGTAGTATGGGGTTTAAAAACTCTTTGAAACAGTATTTCAGTTTGTGTCGAGCTGTCTCCCAGAGAGGGAGAGAAATAAGAGATATGACAGGCGAGAGAAGAAATATCCAAATTACCCCACCCACAACTACTGCAAACATAGTAGACCCTTACTCTTCTATTATCCATATAAATTAGTTGGACGCCTCGGCACTGAAATTTACCAGGCACCATCGCCCGGACGCAACCATGACTGCATCCCCCTCAACCTCCTTCCCACAACCACCGTACTTAGAAACGTATCCCCGGGTTTATTATAATAATGCAGATTATATTTTTACCATTCCTTTAGGGTGTTCATTTGACAGTTAGAAAACAGTTAAATTGAAGTCGGTTCAATGTAACTAATGTTAAGTGTAATGTGGCAGCCATATAAAAAGTGTTCCCATACTTCACCATAGTGAATATTACATAATAGGCCCATTGGGCTCATTCTGAGTCAGTTCGAAAATAGTTCCGCCGAAGCCGGGGTGCTGGGGGACATTGGCAGTGTTGCAACACTAAATTACTGCACTTGAACTGGCTCAATGAAACCAAGACTCTTGTACCTGTTTCTTTAATGTCTGCCTTGCTTCCAGAAGATATTTCAAAATTTATTCTTAGTAAAAAAGACCTGATACAAATCCTTGAAATATTTTCACTGACCATAGAACGTTCCTTTCATGATTTATTTTGGCTGAACAGTTGACAATGTTTGTCAGCTGATCAGTAAGTAACTTAAAGACCCTTTATTTGTATAATCTTATATTTTGAGCTATCTTCTTACTAAAGATTCATTATTGTAAATGACCCTGATATAGTTAAAACAAATAGAACATCGTTAAGTTTCACTTAAAACCGTTCGGGTACTATAAATTGGCAACTAAAATGAGCTTCTTCCAATAAACGGTAAAAATACAGCGTACAAACCTGGCGCGCTTTTTCATAATATTGCATAGTTCGACGGGGAACCAGGAAAGGAACTAGTACTTTGTGGAGCTATTTTCCCATCATTTTTATTATTATTATTTCAGCCTTTATGAGGATTAGAGACATTGAAAAAGTTGAATATGGAAATCCGCATCTGTAGCACTAAATTTGGTTATCCAAACACATTGTTTCCCCTACTCTTTGCAACAGTTATGTAATTCAATATATATGCTCATTAACCCACATTCTCATTTAGGTTGATTTAGACGTTCTATCACTGTGAGTAGAAAGTACTATGGAGACTTTAAGGTGCATAGTCCAACATCAGCAGCGGCCGCAGCAGACTAGTGCGATAACAGAAATTGATGGTACCAAAATATACATCGTCCTAAAATAAACATACAAATTTAAATAACAACTTCATTCAGGACTGACAAAAGAAAAAAAAAACTCCAAGTTGATATTCATCTTGGCTTTGCACTGTTTGACCAACACAAAGGCACTCTGATGTGGGCATTCTTTGATATTTCTGTGGTGTTTTATGATATGGGAGGGGGCAGACGAAATAGATGAAATGACGCATTTTACGACCTTTTCAAGAGCATTTGGTCATATGAGGACGACGAGAGAAAAATGAAAGGATGTGTGCAATGGAACCCTATTTACGGGAGAAAAGAGTTTTGCCTACAGCGAGAATTGAACCGCTAGCTCAGTGCTAAATCCATTGAGCTACGAGTACTCCTTAAATGTATGCTGATCTTTAATTGTCGACTGCGATACTTGGAATAAAATCTTTTGAATTGTGACAGAAAGTGATTTGAGAATATGAGTTTTATGACAATTGAATTTATGTTTATATGTATGTGTTTTCATAATTTTCATGCGGGGAGAATGCCAAATAATTCTGATTAATGCCGACCAAAGTTAATTTACGGTAAATAATAAATGTTCAAGGTACTTTCACTTTCGCTTTTCTTTGCTTTGTATATTAAAAAAATATATATGGAAAATAGCAAAACAAAATAATTTAAATCAAAACTGACTCGATTAAAGTTGCTTAACACAATAAAATAAGACTGCATAATCGTAGTTTCGGGGGAGCCCTCGATCAAGTGATGAAAAATCCTGACGTCAAATTTAGCGTAACGGCGGGTGGAGAAACGTCATTAATATCGCCGATACCATCTCTCCAATCAATGATTTCCGCGGCATATAAAATAGCTCATGGCACAGAGGTGGAATGTTTTTTGTGGATTATAGGTCATAGAATTCAAATATGAGTGCCTCAGTTTTGTAAACCAGTTATTTACCTGTTAAAATTCGGCTTATTTCAGTCAAATTGCTCTAGTTTTCTTGTTAACGATCGGATTTTACCGAGGCAATCAACATCGTAAAGGTCACTATCTCAGAATTTATTTGATTGGTCAGTCTGACTAATCAAGCTTACACGTTGCCACGGAAACCGTTTCAAGGCACCCCACTATGTTGTAAACTATCGGAAAAATGCGGCCACGTCATAATGACGTTAAAGGAAATCGACGGTGGTCAGTGGTTATCAAACGTTATTTTACGTGTAAAATAGAATTTTTGGCACTAAAAATGCCCTATAATTAAAAAAGAAGGGTGTTTTCATTATTCTTCAGAAAAATCATTACAAAATTCTTTTAAACTATAGCAATACAACATGGTAAAAAGGGGGTATTTTTAGCGCGCAACAAGCAAATTACGCGATGACGTAACGTCATCTGAACCCCCTACCCTGAGCATCCAAAAAATCAATGTCGCCACTTTTTCTTGGTTTCTTCTGATCCGATCCTTTTCAAACTTGCAGGTAATGAGGAAATGCATAATATCTTAAACAAGTTCAAATTTTGGCCAGATCAGGCCAACCACTACGAAGTTAGCTGCCCTTGACAGCTCTGTCTATTGTGCTCTTGATCGGATACTTTTTAAACTTGCATATATTAAATGAGGGCATACATAATGTTTTGGATGAGTTTAATTTTCAGCCTGATTGGACCACTGACTGTGGAGTTAGCTGCCCTTGAGCATCTTAAATATCCCTATAGGTTTACAATGTCTCTCAGGTGAGCAATTGTTGCCCTTTGGGCTACTTGTTTCTCTTTCTCTCTTGCCTCAACTAAGAGTATTCGTCGATGATCTGAAGACGTGGGTAATGCAACACTGTCATCAATGGGCTAGTCTAAGGGTGTGAAGTGAGGTATCGCTCACACTTTTTGTACAAACATTGCGATCGTAAAACAGATACATGTTTGATCGAATTAACTCTGTCAATTGCTTTTAATCCACGGTCCAATGCTTTTACTGTGGACGAAAGGTGCCCCATACTGCGGCCAAGGATACATTCTGCTGAGGTGTGGGGGAACATCGTTACGAGAATTGAAATGCACGAGATATGTTTTTATACCACATATGGCTGCTCCGAGCATGCGTTAAATGCCCAATTATGGTCACTCCGAGTATGCTCGCTATTGACAAAAATTGGATTTTAGAGCAAGAGTTCCTGTATATACAGTCAAACCTGTCTTAAGGGGTCACCCCAGGGGACCCACAAAAACTGGCTGCTTAAGACAGGTGACCCCTTAATACAGGTTCATTTACACTGTGTTTTGGTTTAAGGGACCCACAAAAAGTGGCTGCTAAAGACAGGTGACCCCTTAATACAGTGACCCCTTAAGACAGATTCGACTGTAGTCAACACCTTTAGTCTAGTAGTATATAATCTGTGACACTAAGTTTAAGTATTCTTATATTGCATTTGGGGAAGCCCAACACACATGCCCAATCCTAGTTTTTGAGCAGTGGTTGCTTCGCGCACCATTTTGTTTTTTTGCGAGCACGAGCATACTTTATCTATCTTCTTTCCAATTTATGTGGTTCCCGAGCATGATTTAGAAAAACGCTCGGAGCACCCTGGAGGATGGAGCATGCTCTAGGTGACCAAAACTGGATTGTTAACGCATGCTCGGAGCAGGCAAATGTGGGAAGAAAACATACCTGAATGCACACACACTTTTACTGTAAACAGCACTGCAAGACACCGGCTACTGAAACTCGCAGAGGAGCCAAAATAGTTATTGTAATTTTATTTTGGTTGTCTGAAACAAACACGTTCTGAGATAATGAAACTGTTAAATTTATTTTGAAAAAAAAAAGATAAGTTTAACTAAACAGGAATCTGAAATTGAGAAACTATATGCTTATTCTTGAGAAAATGACTGATTATTTAACAGAAAAGTACCCTAAGGATGCAATCAGAAAGCATAGATCTACAGCCGTTCTGAATCTGAAAATTTTTCGCAGGGGAGATCCCCCAAGCCTAATTATGAAAGGGGACAATCCCCATCTCGAGCTCTTTCCCTCTCGTGCCTTTGGCACTCTCCTTCGGAATGGCTGGACCACTTGTACATTTGGTTGAGATGGCATTTACATATAAAAATGATTGCTTCCTCATAGATCTATTTAGTTTTGGAAGTTACAGCCCTTTGATATTTTTATACCCTGCCACACGTTAGTGGCGGGGTATTATGTTTTCACGTTGGCCATCAGTGTGTCCGCCCATCTGTCCGTCCATAGTATGTACATACATACGTCCATCCGCACTTCATTTCCGTTCGATAACTTAGGTATTTATGAATGGATTTTTTTTCAAATTTTGCATATATGCATTTGTATCAAGGATGTTTCACTTGGGCAAATTTTGATCGTTTCTGCCAGAGTTATGCAGAGCTCTAGATATGCATAAGAGGGAGTATTTGGTGATAATTAGGGATAATTTTTGTTAATTCTGGATAAAAACATATGTTGTGACCCCTAAGCTGAACCGTCTCGACAAGACCATCCAGATGAGGGGTCACAACATATGGTTTTGATGAGAAATAAAGAAAATTACCCCTCAATTATCACCAAATATCCCTCTTATCTATAGCTCTGGTTATGGCACTTGTCAATCAATGTACTAAAAAAAAGGGTTTTGGCCTCTTTTTCCATTACTGTTTGGAATATCATGGTGAAACTTCACAAAAATGATCAAAGCAACAACAGCTTTGTGTTACCATAGAAATTTTGTCCTCAGGAGTTACCTGCCCCTGCCCTAGAGGTTCTATACATGTGTAAAATCATGAAAAAAATCAATATAAAATCAGAATTTGAAGTGTTTTTCTGAAAGTCACAGCAAATGATCACAGTAAAGAAACATACTGTGACACTCAAAATTTACCCCATCTGGGTTATCTGCCCCTGTTCTCAGGCTATATACCTTCATAAAATGATGATAAAATCTGTATAAAATCATAATTTAGATAGATTTTTCTGAAACTTGTAGCTAATGATAGGAGTTGTGAAAGCTTCTTGTGATGGTCAAAATTTGATAATAAGGGGGTTATCTGCCCCTGCAGTGTGGCCTCATACATTTATAAAATCACTAAATGTATGTGTTCATAGCGGACAGGGATTTTCCAGAAGCTTACATCAAGTGATCAGAGAAATGAAAGTGTCTGCTTATGACAAAAATTTTGTTTCATGGGGTTGGCTGCTCCTGCCATAAAATAAATCAGCAAAAAGTCAAGGAGAAACTTTAAAGCGAGGAGTATTAGGTTGAGACTGTGTGTGTCACTTATAAGAAAAGTTGTTACCCTCGACTTAGTTTTGGTATTACATTCTCTTAATTAGTGCTTCTAGGCTAGTCTTATGGGCGTCAGATAACTGAAATATCTTGATGAAACTTTATAGCAACATCTTTGAGGTTTAGATGGTGTGAGGAGCCCCAGAAGCTCAGTAAAAAAAAGGGCTGGTTTGTGATTTAGTGGCTTATTTTCGATTCCGGCTGGTAACGGAAATCTTTTCAAGTGTAGGCAAGGTTCCATTGCAAACAGCCTTTCATTATCACCTTCTCATCATCCTGATATGACTGAAATACTGTTAAAAAGGATGTAAAATTGCAATTAATTTATTCATCCATCAAGATGATGTGTCACATGTAAGAATGGTTGCTAGCCCTTAAGTTTGGAGTTATGCTCCTTTGATTAGGTATTTTTATCCCCCGCCAAAGGCGGAGGGATATAGTTTTGTCCATGTCCATCCATCCTTCCATTCATCTGTCTGTCTGTCCATCCGTCCGAAGTCATTACTAAGTAACCATTGAAAGGAATTTCATAAAACTTAAAATAATTGTATATCACTATAAGGTGCTGATGCAGGCGAAGTTTTGTCACACTGGCTTCAGTAGTGCATGAGTTATAGCCCTTGAATTGTTTTCAAAACAATCAAATGAGCCATAACTAAGTAACCAATTATTAGAATTTATGAAACTTAAATGTGAATCACCATAAGACAGTTGTGCGCATAAAGTTTTGTCAGAGTGACATCAGTAGTGCATGAGTTATTGCCCTTGAATCAATTTAAAATCTACAAATTTAGCCATTACTTAGATCAATTAATGGAATTCTATGAAACTTATACTAAATATGTTTTATTATAACAGGGTGGTGCATGTTACGTTTTGTTGGACTTGCTTCCGTAATGCATGAGTTAATGCCCTTGAATTGCTTAATTAGACAAATTGAGTCATAACTATATAACCAATGAACGGAATTTCACGAAACTTAAAACAATTATATATCCTCATAAAATTGCAGTGCACATCAAGTTTTGTCATGATGGCATTAATAATGCATGAGTTACTGCCCATAATTTGATTTAAAATACCCAAATTAGCCATAAATAAGTTGCCATTGAACAAAATTTCTTGAAACTATTTTAAAGCAATTCAAGGGCATTAACTCATAAAAAGATATCATCACATTGTGATGATGCTGAGGCAAGTTGTTTAGAATGGCCTCACTTATACTTGGGTTATTGCCCCCTTGATTTAAAAGTCCACAGCTTCAGTTATACACAATTTTATCAAACTGAAAATAAGCCATAAACATAGCCATTTTGGTGGGGGATATAAATTCAATGAATTTACTTGTGTTTTTTTTGTTTTGTTTTTTCAGACTGGTCTTGTGCTCACCATAATTTGGTAACTGTTTGGAATATCCTGACACTTTATAAAGAAGTGTATTAAGTTGAGACAGAGGGTTTCGATATGAATGGTTGCTCCTCCTTACTTTTTTTTGCTTTTGCTTGCCTACATTCCAGTGATTATTCTTGTTTTAGACAATCCTTGTGCAGGCTATAACAAGGTATATTTACTTGGGTGGACTTGTTCACATTATGTATTTTTCATATTTATCTGGACACCTGTCAGAGTCTTTACAAATTTCAGTTATGGGCTTTACTGGAATTAAGGCTGATTAGCTTGCTTTGCCTAATCTCCTTAATAATGGGACACCTAAAACTATTTATTTTCCTTTTCTGACAACTAAAAATAAATGGTTTCGGATGTCCCTACACTTAAGCACTTCAGAGAAATACAAAACATGGCTGGACGTCAAACAGTCCAGACAGGTTCAAACTGCTCCTTAGTGTGACCTGGGTCTACACAGTTTGTTCTGGTATTTATATGTTACTTAAACCCTGCTAATACAGGGGCATGTTTACTGGTGTGGCGGGTATGGCTTTGGTCATACCAGTTATTTGCCAATTAACGGATTGGCTCTGGCTAAAAGTAACTAAATCTGCCCTGGCCTAAAGTGGTCCCTAGACCCCTTGCATTTTGTCATAATGCAAAATCCAAAAAACCTAGCTAAGCCCCTGTATTATATGTCTGTCTCGATAGGGGGTGTTACATACACATTATTATGATAGTAACTTGATCTTAATGTATCGCGTCGAGTGGATGCGCTCATACCTTCGGTTCACCCGAGACGCTTGCGTCGAGGGTGATCCGAAGGTATGAGCTCATCCACGAGACAAGATACAGTACGCCAGATCAAGTTACTATTATAATAATTTGTTAGCTCACCTGAGCCGAAGGCTCATAGGTGAGCTTATAGTATAGGCAGGCATCCGTCGTCCGTCCGCGGTCGTCCGTCGTCAACATTTTCAAACGACTTCTCCTCTGAAGCCATGGGGCCGATTCTTTCCATATTTCACATATAGCATCTATAGGTGGGGGGAACGAATAATTGTTTTTTTTTGTTCCATTGGCATAAGAACTCTGGTTGCTATGGCAACTTATATTTTCCATTGACTTATAATGGGAAAAGTGGAAATTGGCAATTTTTTCTGTCTCACTGCAGTTATTTTGAATTTTTTTCTACAGAAATGTTTCTTGAGCAGTCCTCTACGATTCGTAAGAATTTTGTTCAAATCGCTGAATTTGATTGGTTGCCATGGCAAAATAAAGGGTAAATTTTCAAAAAAATATAAAAAAATCTTCTCCTCAGAAGTCATAAGAGGGATGAAGCTGATCCTTTGCATATATGTTAATGACATTAGCCTCTACATAAATTGTGTTTTTTGTTCCAATCCCATAAGAACTCTGGTTGCTATGGCAACTTATAGTTTCCATTGACTTAAAATGGGAAAAGTGGAAATTGGCAATTTTTGCTGTCTCACTGCAGTTGTTTAGATTTTTTTTCTGCAGAAATGTTTCTTGAGTATTCCTCTACGATTCATATGAATTTTGTTCAAATCGCTGACTTTGATTGGTTGCCATGGCAAAATAAAGGGTAAATTTTCGAAAAAATCTAAAAAAATCTTCTTCTCAAAAGCCATAAGAGGACTGAAGCTGATACTTTGCATATATGTTAATGACATTAGCCTCTACATAAACTGTGTTTTTTTTCCATTGGCATAAGAACTCTGGTTGCTATGGCAACTTATAGTTTCCATTGACTTATAATGGGAAAAATGGAAATTGGCAATTTTTGCTGTCTCACTGCAGTTATTTAGAATTTGTTTCTATAGAAATGTTTCTTGAGTAGTCCTTTATGATTCCTATGAATTTTGTCCAAATCGCTAAATTTGATTGGTTGCCATGGCAAAATAAAGGGTAAATTTTTGAAAAACTTTTCAAAATCTTCTCCTCAGAAGCCATAATAGGGATGAAGCTGATACTTTGCATACATATTAATGACATTAGCCTGTACCTAAATTATGTTTTATATTATCGTTGCCCATGTGAATTCATTGCTATGGAAACTTAAATTTTCCATAGCCTTATGATGGGGAAAGTGGAAATTTGGCATTTATTTCTGTGATACTGCAGATATTTTGACATAAACTTTACAGAAATGTTCCTGGAGTAGTCCTACCAGCAATATGAATTTTGCCCAAATCCCTGATTTTGGTTGGTTGCCATCTCAACCGAAAGGCTAAATTTTCGATTTTTTTTTTGTTTGTTGCCAAAAATCCTCTCAGAAGCCATAAAGGGAGATAAAGCTGAATCTTTTTAGCATAAATGTTTGTGATATTATCCTCTACATAAATGGGTGTTTCATTGCTGTTGTGCATGTTGTTTTGTTGCTGTGGCAACTTAAAGTTTTTTCAGCATAACCTCAGTGCTCAGGTGAGCTACAGGACCAATGGTCCTCTGGTTTATTACATACCTTAGGGAACAGCCAACCTTTCATACTTGCCAGCGCTAATGCATTTACCCGGATTCGAACCTGTACCACAGAGGTATGTAGCTAGTCATGAGACAAACGCTACCAACTGAACTATCGTTGCGCGCCTTTCGACATGTTTGTTGACGTTACGTCACTAGTCCACACTTCTCTGGTTTTCGTTTCTACGATGTACGTTAAAATGACGCGCCTGAAGCTAGACCTCAGACATAGCCTTGTTTTAAGGGATAGTGATACGGATTCAGAAAACCGGCTGTCTGTATCAGATTGTCAGAAAAGAGGCAGTTCAAAAGGTGTATCATTGATAGGTATATAATAAAGAATACTAAAAATACTCTACACCTAATATTCTCAAACAATCTCATTCATTATCTCAACTAGGAAGTATTAAGCACACCGTTAAACTTCAAAGAATCATGACAGACATACCGGAGCAACCAGTGTACAGATCAGACTGCTCCTGTGGACTGTTTGCTTTCAGCCAGTGTTCTTTAACAATATACACTGACAGGACAAACAGCTAGACTAATTCCTAGAATCAAAATAAGGAATAATGTGTTACAGTGCATTACAGAAATAGAAGGGTAATAGTTAACATGTCCCATTATATAGAGTTCAACTGGTAAATCTTTTTAAAATAGATTTTAATCAGATATGTAACTGCCAATAAATTACATCTAAAATGGGAAATTCGGGAGCAAAAGAACTAAAAGAAGGTAAAAAATGGTCAAATATTATTGAAATTAGCAATATTTTGGTTAATGTAACATTTTATGAACAGAGAACAAATCATAATGTTGTATGCAAACTTTTAGGCCCACTTGAAGCTTGTGAAATATAATATTCTAGATTTTTTTTTTGAAAACGAAAGTACCAATTAATTTCTTTTTCTACCATCCATAGTCCATAGATCAAGAGGTTTGGAGTTTCTGCAGCCCTCAGTATTTTGATGACATGACTTAACTGTGTAGACCCTGGCCAGACTGCATCTCAAGAAGTAATGTGAGTATACCCCTTCAAACTTTGTGATGGGGTATACTGTTTTCACATTGTCTTTCCATCAGTTTTTGACACTTAGGTATTTTCCCTAATATCTTGAAAACACAGTGATGGATTTTCATCAATTTCTGCAGACACATTGATATCAACCCAGTGGGCATATGACGTCAAAATGACGTCGTACTAACGTCGATGGGACGTCATTACGTCGCATCGACGTCAGTACAATGTCATTTCAACGTCATGTGCCTGCTGGGAATAAGGTGTACCTACATAAGAACAAGCAAATTCGGTGAATTTATATCCCCGCCAAATGGCCCTGATTTATTTATGGTTTATTTTAAGTTACATAAAATGTCGTTCACTGGTTACTTAGTTATCGCTGAACTTGTGGATTGTAAATAAAATCAAGGGCAATAACTCTGGGATAAGTGAGGCATAAGCTGAAGCTGTTCTTAAACCCTTGTCTCAGCATCACTGCACTATGATGATTTATTTTTACTTAAGTTTTAAGAAATTTTGCTCACCGATACCTCAGTTATGGCTAATTTGTGGATTTTAAATCAATTCAAGGGCATTAAATCATTCACTACTGGAGCGATTATGACAAAACTTAATGTGCTCTGCTGTGTCATGACAATACATAATTATATTTTCATAAACTTCCATTCATTGATTACTTAGTTATGACTCAATTTGTTGATTTTAAACCAATTCAAGGGCAATAACTCATTGTTTACAGAAGCAATTCCGACAAAACATAAGATACACCAATGTGATATCGTAATACATATTTAGTATAAGTTTCATAGAATTCTATTTATTGATTACTTAGTTATGGCTGAATGTGTCAACCTTAAACTGATTCAAGGGCAATAACTCATGCACTACTGATGCCCTTCTGACGAAACTGTATGTGCATAACCACGTTATGGTGATACATATTCAGTTAAAGTTTCATTTAGTTTCGATAATTGGTTACTTAGTTATGACGTATTTTATTAACTTTAAGTCCATTAAAGGGCAATAACTCATGCACTACTAAAGCCAGTCTGACGAAACTTCACTTGCATATGCGCATTATAGTGATACATATTCAGTTTACGTTTCATGAAGTTTTGATAATTGGTTACTTAGTTATGACTCATTTTATTAATTTTAAGTCCATTGAGGCCAATAACTCATGCACTACTGAAGCCAGTCTCGTCAAATTCATGTGCATCAGCGCGTTATAGTGATATATATTTATTTTAAGTTTCATCAAATTCCGTCCAGTGGTTACTTAGTTATGGCTCCGGATGGACGGAATGACGGACGGATGGAAGGACGGACGGACGGACATGGATAAAACTATTTCCCTCCGCCTTCGGCGGGGGATAAAAATAAAGGTCTAGGGGTCGATTCTCTTATAATAATAGCCCTTTGTAAAATTTCTTGAGGTGGTAAAAGTTTGTGTGCACACTATCTCTTTAACCAGTGGCTGGAATTTGACCAAACTAGAACAGATACATCATTTGGACGAGGGAAAGAAGTGATTAGATTTTGGTGACATTGATCTTATTTTCAATGTCACTATATTAAAAAGAATATAAAAATGAGCTTTGGGTGCATTTTACCTCATGATTCAGTAGATGGAATTCACACATACATCACTGAGACTAGGGAAAGAAGTGATTACATTTTGGTCTCATTTTAAAGGTCACACCAGCATCTTGAAACACAAATTTTGCTAGAAAAAAAAAAACTTGTATGCACAGTATCTTGAACCAATTGGTACATTAATGTCTTATTTTTTACCAACCTACCACAGATGCATCATTAGGACACTGGAAACAAGTGATTAGATTTTGTTGATCTTGACCTTATTTTCGAGGTCACTACATTATAAAGAATCTAAAAATGAGCCTTGTGTGAACTCTGTCTCAGAATCAAATGATGGAATTTGACCATACTAGCACAGATACTTCATTGGGACTGGGGAAAAAGTGATTAGATTTGGTGACTGTAACTTCATTTTCCAAAGGCTTGAGAGGGAACAGTATAGATCCAGATGAGGTGGCTCATGATGAACCCCCTGAGCTGGATCTACACTGCTTACCCTCTAGGCTTTGAATTATCCATATGATATAGCTTGAACTAATCATTTTTTGAAATTTCGCAGATATAAATTTTGTTGTCTGCTGTTTTGGTGCTTTAATGATTGCAATTCTACTGTGATAATGATTATTTATACCGGTATTACATTTTCAGAAAGCCTAGCAGAGAAACTTCCAAAGCCCTTAAGAATACCATTGAGAGAGGAAAGGCAAGAGCAAGCTCCTCAGAAACCTAGATATCGCCATAAAAACATCATGGCCTCCAACAGGAAGTGGGTGGAGCTAGGGAGTGGGCCAATCAGAGTCTGTGTAATAAAGGGTGACCTAACAACAGAAAAGGTAATTCATTGGCTCAATTTATTGCTGGCCAGTGCAACAAACACCTTTAGAAAACATATTTTTGCTTATGGACTACTCATTAAATAAACCTAATGAACCTCTTCAAATCAGACAGGCCAAACAACCATGCAGGCCATGCCATGTGTACATATACGCTAGCGCATTTTGCAAAAAAATTTAATTTTCAAGCCGTCATTCTAAAAATTCAACAAAAATAGATGTTGGCATGTTTATGCTCATTTGAGCCTTACTGATTAGGCTTTGTCATATTAAAATATCCATTCAAAATTGTGGGCATATTTCTGCTTTACTAAGATGTGTGGATACACTCCCATGTTTTTTTTATGCCCCCGAAGGAACTTCGGGTGGCATATTAAAATCGCACTGTCCGTCCGTCCGACTGTCGGTCCGTCAGTCTGTCCGTCCGTTACAAATCGTGTCTCAGCGATAACTTTAAAACTACTGAAGCAAATTTGATGAAACTTCACAGAAAGATAAAGCATAATGAGAAGGTGTGTCGCACGCAAGACTTAGGTACCTATGCCCAAGGTCATGGCCACAACTGGGTCAAAGGTCAAATTGTGTCTCAAAATTGTGTCTCAGCGAAAACTTTAAAACTACTGAAGCAAATTTGATGAAACTTCACAGAAAGATAAAGCATAATGAGAAGGTGTGTCATGCACAAGACTTAGGTCCCTACGTCCAAGATCAAGGCCACAGTTGGGTCAAAAGTCAAATTGTGTCTCAAAATTGGGTCTCAGCGATTACTTATAAACTACTGAAACAAATTTAATGAAACTTCACAGAAAGATGATTCATACTGAGAAGATGTGTTGCACATAAAATTTGGTTTGCCAGGTTCAAGGTCAAGGTCATAATTATGGGTCAAAGGTCAAATCTTGCCTCTGTAATAACTTAAAACCTGCAGAAGCTAATGTCATCAAACTTCACAGAAAGGTAAACCATAATGAGAAGGTATGTTACACACAATATTTATGATCCCAAATCCAAGGTCAAGGTCACAGTCTGGGGTCAGAGGTCAAATCATGTCTTGGCAGTTACTCAGAAAAGTACCAAAGCAAACTTTAAAGAAAGATAAATACTAATGTGAAGATTTGCCATGCACAAGACATAGGTTCTCAAACCCAAGGTCAAGGTCATAGCCAGAGGTCTAAGGTCAAGTCATTTATCCTCAATTACCTAAAAACTACTGAACCAAACTTCATTGAACTTCATGAAAAGGTATAAAACAATGAGTGAACATGTCACAAACAAATAATGGTTCTGTTGCTCAAAGTCAGGATCACAGTCATGGCTCAGAGGTCAAATCATGCCTCTGAACTGACTCAAAACTGCTGAAGCGAATTTCATCAAGTTTCACTGAAAGGTACAGCGTGATAAAATGGTAACCTGAAGAAAAGTAAAGTATAATGATAAGTTGTGTAAGGTGTGACATTTTGGTTCCCACACCCAATGTCAAGGACACAATTATACAGGTTGGTTAGTGGTTGAATTAAGTCCCCATGAATCCTCTTAAACTTCCAAAGTGCATTTAAAGGTTACAGAAAAGTAAAACGAAATGAGAATGTATATCATGTGCAAGACTCCGGCTCTATGCCCAAGGTCAATGTCACAACTAGGGCTCAAAAGTCAGTTTAAGGGGCCTTCGCGGGCATTTGTTACACACTGTAACATTTCTTGTTTTTATGCCCCTGAAGGCATATTAAAATCGCACCGTCCGTCCGTCAGTCCGTCCGTAACAAATCGTGTCTCAGCAATAACTTAAAAACTACTGAAGCAAATTTGATGAAACTTCACAGAAAGATAGAGCATAATGAGAAGGTGTGTTGCGCACAAGATTTGGGTTCCCACGCCCAAGGTCAAGGTCACAATTGGGTCAAAGCTCAAATCATATCTTAAATCATGTCTCAGCTATAACTTATAAACTACTGAAGCAAATTTGATGAAACTTCACAGAAAGATAGAGCATAATGATAAGGTGTGTCGCGCACAAGACTTTGGTTCCCACCCCCAAGGTCAAGGTCACAATTGGGTCAAAGGTCAAATCATATCTTAAATTATGTCTCAGCTATAACTTATAAACTACTGAGAAGCAAATTTGATGAAACCTCACAGAAAGATAGAGCATAATGAGAAGGTGTGTCATGCACAAAACTTTGGTTCCCACGCCCAAGGTCAAGGTCACAATTGGGTCAAAGGTCAAATCATATCTAAAATCGTGTCTCAGCTATAACTTATAAACTACTGAAGAAAATTTGATGAAACTTCACAGAAAGATAGAGCATAATGAGAAGGTGTGTCGCATACAAGATTTAGGTTCCCATGTCCAAGGTCAAGGTCACTGTTGAGGGTTAAAGGTCAAATATTGTCTCTGTCATTACTTTCAAACTACACAACTGAATTTCATCAAATTTTACAGAAATATAAAGCCTAATGAGAAGGTTTGTCACATATAATATTTTTATTCCCAAACCTAAGGTCAAGGTCACTGTCAGGGGTTAGAGGTGACTGCTGAAGTAGATTTCATAAAACTTCATAGGAAGGTAAAGCATGATAAAAGGCATCTCACTTGCAAGATTTGGGATTCCTTGCTCAAGAACAAGGTCCCAATTGGGGTCAAAGGTCAGTTTAAGGTGCCTTCGGGGGCATTTGTTACATACTGTAACATTTCTTGTTTTTGTTTGTTGTTGTTGGTTTTCTTTGACCTTGTTTTACAAAGGGAAATAACTTTTATGACTGTCTACATGCTTTCACATGAAACCTTCCGAAAATGGCGTCTACTATAAGAATTTGCTCCTAGAGAATCTTTCTTTTAAGAGTTGAACCCCTTTGAGAAGGAATACAAAACAGAAAATGGTCAAGTTACTTCCCTGAAAGTGTAACGTACCCGCACACCTTAAAACTATATCCTCAATCACCTTTTCCAGGCTGATGTCATAATTTGTGCTGCTAGTAGAAACCTTGACCTCAGCAAAGGTCGAATGTCAAAGAGCATGCTGGAGGCAGCGGGTCAGGAAATACAGGTAAGCTTATTTATATTAATACCTCCTGTCCAAGGTTTAAATAGAGAAAAAGTGGCCATTTAAAAAGCATTTTGCTTCTTCAAGGTGTTCAGTGGCCATATCATATAGCTGTAAATGATTGATATCCTGTAAGATGGAACCAAAAACTACAGGTAAATATTGTAAAATATTTAAATCAATCTGTGTATCAGCTCAGAGTGATGAGGGCCTTCACTTTGCACCTTTTTAGATTTCTTAAGATGCACATACAATGCAAGAATCTCGAGGAAATTCAAATGAAGGCTCTGATTAGTCTTTTGAGTCTGGGAAGACTTTGATCAGACTGTGGATGCACAGGATGATCTAGTTGTCACTACTTGCACATGCTGTAAGATAGCTTTTCACACAGCACCAATCAAATACTTTTTATTAAATTTAAAGGAAGGAGGAGGGTAAGCATGCTGGTATTTTGCAATTACCGTATTCTACCTATTTAGCGCACATGCCTCTATAAGCGCACGCCGTGGCAATTTGTGAGGCATAGGACTATTAATGCATATATTTTTACTGGTTTATCCCTTTGCTTTCTCGTTTACAAGAGCTGAAAATGCAATAGAATATTTAAGTTTTTACTTCTAAATCTTCTCTATCCTTCTACATGTATATCCATATGAATTTAAAAGTTAAGCATCAGAGAAAAGCTGAATTGTTTACTGTTTACACTTCCTGTTCACTTAAACGAAAATCAACAATCGTTACATTATATAATAAGGATGTCTGTCACGATATTAACTTGACGTCAAATTTTGGTTGACATTATTTCACAGACTATGCGACAGTAAGATGCTACGTCATAAATTATGCAACATAAATAATGTGTACCTAGTAATCAGACTCTGAGCCAACGAAATGATTTTTATTTAAAGATTTTGTAAAAAAATTTGATATTAGAATGTTATCGTTGTTGGATGCAATTACAACAGGTAAATGTTGGACTGTTAGTCATGTGACATTGAACAAATGCACAGAAAGAAAATTACTAGTATTGCACTAGAGCAAATAAGATATCTCATTTTGCACCATTATTATTTCATTATTCCAATAGAGGCTCTTACAGGAGTGGACATTTCATATGAAATTATGAAAGGAGCCTTCGGCGAGTTTCATAAATTTCATATGAAATGACCAGGATGGTAAGATTCTGTTTATCATATGATCCTTTAAAATGGGATTTTAACGCCTTTAATCTGAGCATTATTTCAAAAAGAAAAGGCATTGTTGTCATGGATGTTGTCAATGACGTTACGTGTACACATCAAAGTGTTATTAGATGTGTGGTCATATGATTTTTATGACACAAAAACGTTATGCACTGAATAAGAGTGACATTATTTGCAAAGAAATGTATGCATAACATTTGAAATCCAACAAAAATAAAAAAAAATAAAACGTTATACTTTATAGCTATATACTAAAAGGATTGCTGATTGATACTGCATACCTGTCAACACTCCCCCGTAAATAGGGAGTCTCCAGATTTTGAGAGGCACTCCCACTCTCCCTCCCTCCTTTGCCAAGAAAGGCCAAATCTCACTATTTTAAGAATGTCTCCTTATTTTTTGTTTAAGAAATAGATCAGCTCTAGCAGTGAATTGTTGAGTAATAATTCACTGTTTGGAGGTCAGTTGTAAAGTAGATCATATCACGAGCGCGGGGCGCGAGTGATATATCTACTTACAACTGACTGACAAACAGTGAATTATTACTCAACAATTCAATGCTAGAGCTGAACTATTTTGATTCTAACACTCAAAAACGCCGAAAAACTATTCTTTTCATTCAAACTCTCCCAACATTCCTTCCAGCGCGTTCATGCTCCCGCCAATATTCTTAACTGTATCTAAGACCAATATACGTTTTAATGGCGATTTTAGAAAGAAAAAGAGATGTTACACCGTCTAACGTCTCAAAACGTCGGAAAATTATGTCATTAGTTGCAGTGACGTCAGCAATTAGACTCGCGCGCTTTGAAACAGTGAATTGTTGCAGAATAAAACACAGTAATTTTCCATTGCTTCTATAGGCGCACTGTGTTAGAATTGAATTTTAAGATATTTTCTTTAAATAGTATTAAATTTCCAAATATCTCCCCCATGAAAATTGTCATGACTTTTGGAGCTTGTGCAGTTTTGCTGAAAATTTCTATTGAATTGGTCATTTGCACGCTTTCTCCCCCATGAGATTTTCTAAAAGTTGACAGGTATGATACTGGGGAATATTATTCCTCATGAATATATCATAGCAGAGCTCTAGATAAGAGGGGTATTTGATGATAATTGAGGGATAATTTTTCTTATTTCTCATTGAAACCATATGTTGTGACCCCTCATCTGAACCATTTTGACGAGACGGTTCAGATGAGGGGTTACAACATATGTTTGTATGTAGAAATAACAAAACTTATCCTTAATTATCACCAAATACTCCTTATCTAGGGCTCTGATCATAGGACATTTTGCAAGCTCGTAGCTGGTGTCCTTTGATATCCCACCTAGGAACTGAATTGCACAGCATCAGCCCAAACAGTTACTCTGTATTAGCATTAGGCAGTATCATCAGTATGAATAGAATAGGAGAAATATTTTTCTTTAACCCATTGCAATCTGGGTATTTTTTGTCGTCTGCTGAAATTGTCGTCTGCATCAAAAATCAAGGATATTTTGACAATATTGGTCTAACCAACTCTTGTAGAAATGATGTCTAGGCAGCAAACAGTTTGGATCTCAGGCCCCAAGTTTGTGGGGCCTGATCCGGATCCAAACTGTTTGCCAAGAAACCCCTAAAGGGGTATCCCAAATGGAATGGGTTAAATGAGGGTACTTGAGGTCATTGAAATGTTAGTAATTGATTATTAAGTAAAAATATGTGATCTGTAATTCAACAACCTTGTGGGGGCAGCTTAATGAGGAATACAATATATCTTCAATATGTATGGGTACACTATCGTGTTCGTTTGCCATTTTTAGCGCGCCTTTGCGAAGCAAAGGAGAGCTTATGCTATACCCCCAGCATCGTAGTCCGAGTATGCGTTAGCGTTAGCGTCAGCGTCCTCGTCGGCATCCGTGATCAGGTTAAACAATGTTAACAATTGCGTTTAGCTCCATGTTCAACTCTGTATCTTAGAAAATACAGCAGCTACAATCATCATACTTGGTACATATATACTTCCATATGACTGCAGCAGCTGCATGACATAATTGTATGTCCTTGACCTATATGTTATGGTTGACTGACTTTGCCGTTTGGCACTGTTTTAAGTGTTTTTAAGGCAAAATTTTTAGTTTTGATGAAACCTTTGACAGAAGAGACTTGATACTTGGTCAAATAGCATATCCCTATAATTGCAGCAGCTGCAGAGCTACCATGCTGACACCTGTGCCCTTGACCTTTGTTCATGGTCCAGTGATTTTGTCTTATATTTCAAGCACTGTTTGATAGATTAACATCACATCTGGCATAGTGGATCGGTCTGACGTTCCGAATGACCTCATATTATTTATAGATCACTGTGACTTATATTTCATGGTTCAGTGATTTTGCCTTGTGTCTCCAAAGCTGTTTGTAGATTAACATCATATTTGGGAATTTGAGGTCACTCTAACATAAATTTTATCATTCAGTGATTTGCTTCATATTTTAGGTGTATTTAGTATGTAGTCATCATATACCTGGGATAATGGCTCAGTCTGACACTGCAGATGACCTGATGTATTTGTAGGTCTTGGTGACTGTGAGAATCAGGCACCCATAAGGCGCGCTTTGTTGTCTTCTGACAACTCTTGTTTCTTTCTATTTGCTCCACTGAATAATGAAAAGTAAAAGAGTAACTACACTTCAGGAACTGACTGAATCAGATCCCAAACCCTATCCCCAACATCAAACGGAAAGATTGACAAAGACATTGAAGCCCTTTCAAAAGGGGTCTACTCTTAAAGGAAAGAATTGCTCCTAATGGAGCAAATTCTTTCTATTAAGAGTTGATCCCCATTGAAAAGGGAGGTAGAAAAGAAAATGGTAGAGTTGGTTCCCCTAAAAGTTTACTCATTCACCTTAATGGAAAATTAATTTAATTTATCAAACGTCAAACCCACGCTGTATCTATTGTTGTTGTTGTGTTGTTGTTTTACTTCCACGGTACACAGCTATGGTCATGTAGGGACGGTCAGTTAACCTAAGCACACTCTTCCTGGGCAGGTTTAGACCTCCTTAGCCATTAACCAGTACTAAGTGCACTTACTTTTATCACTAACTGACAGCTGCCCTTCTTGAGTCAGTGGAAGGGGAAAAATCTCCATATAAAGCTTATGTATGTTCTAACTTTTTCTCTGTTTCAGAATGAGTGTAAGTCAAAGTATCCTGATGGAGTAGGGCATGATGAGATTGCTGATGTTAAAGCTGGAAAGATGAAGTGTAAAAGGATCTATTTTGTTGCTCTACCAGTGTATGGAAGCAAGGGATCAGAAGAAGAGGTGTGTATGAATACCTGTATATATACTGGGTAGTGAGAGGTAGAGGAAAAGCAGAGCACATTTAATGAATTAAGTGTTCACTTTTCACACAGGAGGTCATGGGTTCAATTTCCATGGTCATCACAAGTCCAATCAATGTTTGTCGCACCTGCTTTAGCAAGGTGCGATATAGGAGTTCACTTTTCTGTCCGTTAGTCATTCCATCCATATGTCAGTCTGTCCGTCCATCCACAATTACCTCGACCCCAGTGTTTGAGTCCATTTCTCTCAAACTATGATACCTACAATCATCAAACTTGGTATAAAGTTTCTTCTTAGAATGTTCTATAGGCATGTTGCACATTTTTCTACCCTTGACCCATATTTCACGCTCTGCTGACTTTGTAAAATTTCACATCCAAAATTATATTGACCCTAGCATGTAGCTCCATTTCTCTCAAACTATGATACCATTTTTAGCTCGCCTGAGCACGAAGTGCTCAGGGTGAGCTTTTGGGATACCCTGATGTCCGTCGTCCGTCGTACGTCCGGACGTCCGGACGTCCGTCCGTCAACTTTTGCTTGTGTACACTCTAGCGGGCACAGTTTTGATCCAATCTTTCTGAAACTTTGTCAGAATGTTTATCTCCATAAAATCTAGGCCAAGTTCGAAACTGGGTCATGTCGGGTCAAAAACTAGGTCACTAGGTCAAATCTTAGAAAAACCTTGTGTACACTCTAGAAGGCACAGTTTTCATCCAAAGTTCATGAAACTTTGTCAGAATGTTTATCTTTATAATATCTAGGACAAGTTCGAAACTGGGTCACGTCGGGTCAAAAACTAGGTCACTAGGTCAAATCTTAGAAAAACCTTGTGTACACTCTAGAAGGCACAGTTTTCATCCAAAGTTCATGAAACTTTGTCAGAATGTTTATCTTTATAATATCTAGGACAAGTTTGAAACTGGGTCACGTTGGGTCAAAAACTAGGTCACTAGGTCAAATCTTAGAAAAACCTTGTGTACGCTCTAGAAGGCACAGTTTTCAACCAAAGTTCATGAAACTTAGTCAGAATGTTTATCTTTATAATATCTAGGCCAAGTTTGAAACTGGGTCACGTCGGGTCAAAAACTAGGTCACTAGGTCAAATCATAGAAAAACCTTGTGTACGCTCTAGAGGACACAGTTTTGATCCAATCTATATGAAACATTGTCAGAATATATATCTCCATAAACTCTAGGCCAAGTTTGAAACTGGGTCATGTAGGGTCAAAAACTAGGTCACTAGGTCAAATCTTAGAAAAACCTTGTGTACACTCTAGAAGGCACAGTTTTCATCCAAAGTTCATGAAACTTTGTCAGAATGTTTATCTTTATAATATCTAGGACAAGTACGAAACTGGGTCATGTTATGTCAAAAACTAGGTCACTAGGTCAAATCATAGAAAAACATTGTGTACGCACTAGAGGACACAGTTTTGATCCAATCTTTATAAAACATTGTCAGAATATTTATCTCCATAAACTCTAGGCCAAGTTCGAAATTGTGTCATGTGGGGTCAAAAACTAGGTCACTAGGTCAAATCTTAGAAAAACCTTGTGTACGCTGTAGAAGGCACAGTTTTGATCCAAAGTTCATGAAACTTTATCAGAATGTTTATCCTCATAATATGAAGGACAAATTTGAAACTGGGTCATGTAGGGTCAAAAACTAGGTCACTTGGTCAAATCATAGAAAGACCGTGTGTATGCTCTAGAGGACACAGTTTTGATCCAATCTTTATGAAACTTTGTCAGAATGTTTATCTCCATAAACTCTAGGCCAAGTTTGAAAGTAGGTCATGTCAGGTCAAAAACTAGGTCACTAGGTCAAATCTTAGAAAAACCTCGTGTACGCACTAGAAGGAACAGTTTTGATCCAATCTTCATGAAACTATGTCAAAATGTTTATTGTCCATATATATATGCCCCTTATGAAACTGAGTCACGTCAGATCAGAAACTAGGTCACTAGGTCAAATCTAAGAAAAACTTTGTGTACACCCTAGAGGGCACAGTTTTGATCCAATCTTCATGAAACTCTGTCAGAATGTTTACCTTTATGAAATCTAGGTAAGTTTGAAACTGGTTTGTGTTGGATAAAAAACTAGGTCACTAGGTCAAATATAAGAACGACCTTGTATACGCTCCAGAGGGCACAGTTTTGATCCAATCTCAATGAAACTTTGTCAGAATGTTTATTCTTACAATATCCGGTTTGAAACTGGGTCATGTTGGGTCAAAAGCTAGGTCACTAGGTCAAATCTAAATTAAGTTATGTTGCAAGAATAAGAACTAACATTGCAATGATGCTAGCCACAAACTCCTTGGAATACATTAGTTTCACCACAGTGAGATAATGATGCTACCATTCTATCATCTGTGTTTGCCTAGTTAAGTCTAGTTCAAATCCATCAAAGGAACTCAACATGAACGGGAACTTTTCGGAGAAGCGACTCTGCCATTTTCAGCTCACCTGATCGAGCCTTACAGTATTGGTGTTAGCTGCCTCTTTCATCCATCCATAAACATTTTCAAACATCTCTGAAACCACTGGGCAGATCAAATTTCATATGGAGCCTGCACATGGGTCAAAGGATTGAAAGTTCTTCAAATGATCTTGGTCACATGACCAAGGTGGCCGCCATTCCCATGTATGGTAAAAACTCTTATAAATCTTCACCAGAGCCAGTGAACTGATTAATGCTCAGGTGAGCGATTCAGGGCCACCATGGCCCTCTTGTTCTTTGAACACAATGTGTATAATCATCAAACCTGGGATGAAGCTTCTACTTAGAATGGCCTTCTGGGATACGGCTATTATTTTTATGCTTGACCTGTTGGCATTGGAAATTTTTACCTAAACATGGCATCCACATTTGCATTTACTCTAGCTTATAAGTACATTTGTCAGTAAGTAACGCACTTACAATCAACAGGCATTGCATAAAATGTTTTCTTAAGCTGGCCTATTGGATTGTTTAAGTACTTTATACTTTAAACCATTATTTCATACTCTGTTGACTGTTGAATTTTACATCCAAAATTACATCCTTCTAAACTTGCAAGTCCAATTTGCTCAAATCTTTTTTACATAAATTCATCAAACCTAATCTAACCATGATCTGCTGTGAATTGTTGTTTCAATCCAGCAGAGAATAGCACATTCTTGTTTCAGTTACCTGTGACTGGTGCCTTTATGAGGGAAAATACTTAGAATGTTTTCTGTTTGATTACAGGCACTAGGTAACATCCTGACAACCTGCTTAGAGACTGCTCACCAGAGTAAGTTCACATCCATAGCTCTGCCTGCCCTGGGAACAGGCTTTCTCAAGTACCCAGCTGATGTGGTGTCCAGGGTTACGCTTGAGAGTTTGGAGGAGTTTAATGATAATAATTCTGGGACAAAGTTACGAGATGTGTCAGTGATTGTGTATTACAAAGACACAGACTCTTATCAGGTATGGCAATAATATGAGCCGCGACACGACAAAACCAACAATGTGGTTGTGCGCCCAGCGCAGACTCAGATCAGCCTGGACATCCGCCCAGTGCGATCAGACTTTTCGCTACACGCTTCAAGGGTAGCTAAGGGTCTAACCTACCTCCATGCGGACAGCGAAGACTCTGATCAGTCTGGGCGGATGCCCAGGCTAATCTGAGTCTGCTCTGGGCGCACAACCACATTGTTGGTTTTGTCGTGTCGCGGCTCATATGAATAATGATTTTTGTGATAAGCGTATGACAATTAAACACTCATACTTAAATGTATGCAAAGTTTTTAGAGAAGTAACATACAAATTGACTGTCTTTGGGATGTGGGTAGGCTTTTCACACCTTTTCCCTAGCCTTATTACCAGCTAGAATTGTGCCAATATGGTTTAAAACTTTGTGACACAGGATGTGTTTTTAATAGCTCACCTGAGCACGAAGTGCTCAGGGTGAGCTTTTGGGATACCGTGATGTCCGTCGTCCGTCGTACGTGTGGACGGACGTCCGTCCGGACGTCCGGACGTCCGTCAACTTTTGCTTGTGTACACTCTAGCGGGCACAGTTTTGATCCAATCTTTCTGAAACTTTGTCAGAATGTTTATCTCCATAAAATCTAGGCCAAGTTCGAAACTGGGTCATGTCGGGTCAAAAACAAGGTCACTAGGTCAAATCTTAGAAAACCCTTGTGTACGCTCTAGAAGGCACAGTTTTCATCCAAAAATCATGAAACTTTGTCAGAATGTTTATCCTCATAATATTTAGGACAACTTCGAAATTGGGTCATGTGGGGTCAAAAACTAGGTCACTAGGTCAAATCTTAGAAAAACCTTGTGTACGCTCTAGAAGGCACAGTTTTCATCCAATCTTTATGAAACTTTGTCAGAATGTTAATCTCCATAAACTCTAGGCCAAGTTTGAAACTGGTTCATGTCGGGTTGAAAACTAGGTCACTAGGTCAAATCTTAGAAAAACCTTGTGTACACTCTAGAAGGCACAGTTTTCATCCAAAGTTCATGAAACTTTGTCAGAATGTTTATCCTCATTATATTTAGGACAAGTTCGAAACAGGGTCACGTCGGGTCAAAAACTAGGTCACTAGGTCAAATCATAGAAAAACTTTGTGTACACTCTAGAGGACACAGTTTTGATCCAATCTTTATGAAACTTTGTCAGAATGTTTATCTCCATAAACTCTAGGCCAAGTTTGAAACTTGGTCATGTCGGGTCAAAAACAAGGTCACTAGGTCAAATCTTGTGTACATTCTAGAAGGCACAGTTTTGATCCGAAGTTCATGAAACTATGTCAGAATGTTTATCCTTATACTATCTGGGACAAATTTGAAACTGGGTCATGTCTGGTCAAAAACTAGGTCACTAGGTCAAATCATAGAAAAACCTTGTGTACACTCTAGAGGACACAGTTTTGATCCAAGCTTTATGAAACATTGTCAGAATGTTTATCTCTATAAACTCTAGGCCAAGTTTACAACTGGGTCATGTTGGGTCAAAAACTAGGTCACTAGGTCAAATCTTAGAAAAACCTTGTGTACGCTCTAGGAGGCACAGTTTTCAACAAAAGATCATGAAAGTTTGTCAGAATGTTTATCCTTATTATATGTAGTATAAATTTGAAACTGGGTCATGTTGGGTCAAAAACTAGGTCACTAGGTCAAATCATAGAAAAACCTTGTGTACGCTCTAGAGGACACAGTTTTGATCCACACTTTATGAAACTCTGTCAGAATATTTATCTCCATAAACTCTAGGCCAAGATTGAAAGTAGGTCATGTCGGGTCGAAAACTAGGTCACTAGGTCAAATCTTAGAAAAACCTTGTTGACGCACTAGAAGGCATAGTTGTGATCCAATCTTCATGAAACTATGTCAAAATGTTTATTGTCCATATATCTAAGCCCCCTATGAAACTGAGTCAGGTCGGGTCAAAAATTAGGTCACTAGGTCAAATCTTAGAAACACTTTGTGTACACCCTAGAGGGCACAGTTTTGATCCAATCTTCATGAAACTGTGTCAGAATGTTTATCTTTATGAAATCTAGATCAAGTTTGAAACTGGGTCATGTCGAGTCAAAAACTAGGTCACCAGGTCAAATATAAGGAAAACCTTGTATACGCTCCAGAGGGCACAGTTTTGATCCAATCTCAATGAAACTTTGTCAGAATGTTTATTCTTACAATATCCAGGCCAAGTTTGAAACTGGGTCATGTCGGGTCAAAAACTAGGTCAAATATTAGGAAAACCTTGTGTACGCTCTAGAGGTCACAGTTTTGATCCAAACCTAATGAAATTTTGTCAGAATGTTTATCCTCACAATATCTAGGCCAAGTTTGAAACTGGGTCATGTCGGGTCAAAAACTAGGTCAGATCTTAGAAAAACCTTTGTTCGCTCTTTAGGACACAGTTTTGATCCAATCTTTTTAAAACTTTGTCAGAATGTTTATCGTCACAATATTTAGGCCAAGTTTGTAGGTAGATCATGTCACGTCAAAAACTACGTCACTAGGTCAGATATAAGAACGACCTTGTGTACACTCTAGAGGGCACAGTTTTGATCCAATCTTCATGAACCTTTGTCAGAATGTTTATCCTCACCATATCCAGGCCAAGTTTGAAACTGGTTCATGTCAGGTCAAAAACTAGATCACTAGGTCGTGCACACCCTAGAGGGCACAGTTTTGATCCAATCTTCATGAAACTTTGTCAGAATGTTTATCTCCATAAAATCTAGGCCAAGTTTGAAACTGGGTCATGTTGGGTCAAAAGCTAGGTCACTAGGTCAAATCTAAATTAAGTTATGCTGCAAGAATCGGAACTAACATTGCAATGATGCCAGCCACAAACTCCTTGGAATACATTAGTTTCACCACAGTGAGATAATGATGCTACCATTCTATCATCTGTCTTTGCTTAGTTCAGTCTAGTTCAAATCCATCAAAGGAACTCAACATGAACAGGAACTTTTCGGAGAAGGAACTCAACATGAACGGGAACTTTTCGGAGAAGCGACTCTGCCATTTTCAGCTCACCTGAGCCTTACAGTATTGGTGTTAGCTGCCTCTGTCATCCATCCATAAACTGTTTCAAACATCTCTGAAACCACTGGGCAGACTAACCTCAAATTTCATATGGAGCCTGCACATGGGTCAAAGGATTGAAAGTTTGTCAAATGATCTTGGTCACATGACCAAGGTGGCCGCCATTCCCATGTATGGTGAAAACTCTCATAAATCTTCACCAGAGCCAGTGAACTGATTAATGCTCAGGTGAGCGATTCAGGGCCACCATGGCCCTCTTGTCAAGATTGACACTGTTAGAAAAAAATTCTGGAAAATGATTTTTTTTCCAAATCAGGGAAAAGTCAGGGAGTTTTGTATTTGGTCAGGAAAATAGGGAAAAGACTTGAAAAGTCAGGGATAAGTCAGGGAATTTGAAAATAAATGGCTCAGGCAGTCTTAGAAAAAAATAAACTTTTTCTGTGCAAGAGGAAAGAATATACTTTCTTGAGAGATAGTCCAAGCAGATCTCCCTCCTTATTGGGCCAATGAGAGCTACTTTTGAAAGAAAAAAAATTTGCTCTCTAGGGGAGCAAATTCTTACTTTTAAGAGTAGCTCCCAAGTTTCTAGAGATATGGTTAGCAATGTTAAAGTTAAGACTTAACTTTAACTTACGGATCTGTAAAAGGGTATGGAAAAATGTAAAATGAAAGGGAAAATCAGGGAATTTTGAAGCAGAGGATAAGTGGTAACCCTGCTATATACAGCTCTCTGTTTTATCCCCTTATAATAGTGTTATATTTTTGACTCATGGAATTAGGGATTATTAGAAAGAAAATTACAGCAGCAAAAATTTTAAGAGATTTTCATCATGAGGTATTTATTCTAGCTCTTGTAAATGTATTTCCTTAGGCCTTTGTGGATGAAATCAAAATGAGAGACCCAACCCAAGCTGATTCAGATTCCAGTAGCAATAATTGTAGTGATGAGGGGTATCAAAATGACATTGGTGCAAGTGAACAAGCAATGCCAGACTTTTTGTTTGGTGATCAGGCTGAGAGGTCAGACTCAGACGAGCAGGAAGATACAAGCGACAGGAATAGGAAGTTCAAATCTTCTCTGCGGAACGAGTACAAGAGACAGATAAGAAAGATTAATGCTGACTTGTTGTTGGGAAATAGATGTTCTAATGATGATGATCTGGATGATTTTGGGCTGGACTCTATAACAGAATGTTAGTAACCTCGCATTTTAGGTGAATAGGTACACCTCTATGTTTCCTGCCATTTATACAAGGGGAGCAACTTTTGTGACTTCCTTTTGCTTCCATGGATGACAAAGTCCTTTCAAAATGTGTCTATTCTTAAAGGACAGAATTTGCTCCTAAGAGAGCATTTGTTTTCTTTTAAGAGTTGACCCTCATTGAGAAAGGAGACAAAAATAAAAATAACAGAATTGCTTCCCCTGAAAGTGTATCCATTGACCTTAATGCACAGGCTAGTCACACACAGTTAAAGAAGTTGTACAATCTGTTGTTGTGTCATATGATAGAAAAACAGAACAAACATGGAATTAAATGACTTGAGAATAATTGTTTGAAAAAATCTGAAATTTGTGTTGAAAGAATTTCAGTTTGTAATATTGAAAAATGGCGTAGCATGGCAATCACTGTATGCTTTGCTCCTATACCGATGACTCATAAATCTGTTACCACAGCAACTAAGAGCTCATTGATGTCAAAGTGACATCATTGAGAAGTCATTCTGCCAAGGCACTAAGCTGACCAGTTGGTAATTCCATATGCTTTGGTAACAGATCGATGATGTCATATCATGTATAGTTCAAGCGCAGCATGGCATACAGTGCATGCCATATTCCTCTGGTATTATAAGTGAGATGCTACCTGAAATTCATACTATGGAAAGTGTTTTTCTCAAACATAATTCCTTCTCAAATAATTTAATTCCATGTCTGCAACAAATTATCTAAACTCTTTTTTAAAAATATAAAATAAAAACAGAACAGCAGATTACCCAGACTCTTTAAAATTACAGAGACCAGTGCCTATAGTTTTTCGTTGTTGTAGATTTTCATATGGTGATGATCTGCAAAGTCTGTTGTAGAAACTTCAGTTATAGAAGAAAGGAGAGGGGGGGGGGGGTGAGAAATTTTGTATAATTTCTACTGAAGTTCTTATCAAAACTACTGATTGAGAGGAAAGAGTATGGAAAAGGAGGAATCTTTGAAGCACACAGTCTGTTGTCATGGAGCTCTGTGATGGAGACCAGAGCTAGACTAGTTGAAGTAGGAGGCATGGAGGTAAAGGTAAAGAGTATGGCTGATTTGGTTTTTACAGCCCTTTCATGCAGAAGATATATGTAGCCTTAGCTTGGAGAGAGAACTACTGTTCATTCATCATGAAAATATAGAGATCCATAATGTGGACACATTCATTGAAAACTACTCTGAAAACTGCAGTTACATGTAAACCTGATATTTCATTTCTTTCTTTGGTTTCAGTGAATCCCACAATAACAGCCAATTCCATAGGCAACATCTCTGTCCATATTGTTGTGGGGAAACTAGCAGAGTTCCATGTAAGTATTAATGCTGTCTGTCATCTCCCCAGCAACATCTTTTTGCCTTAAAACAGTGTAATGAATTGAATCTAAATATGGAAAAGAAAGCAACCAGTGTTGACCAAGTTCTGACTGTTCCTGATTCTTATATTTCACCAGCGAAATTTTGGGCACTGCCAGTAGCTATATGAGCTTGTTCGAGCTTTAGAATCATTACAACATCTCACCCAAAGAATTTTTGTATTCACAATGAGAAAATTTCCTGTTTCACTTGATACTGCTTGAACAGTTAAAATACTGCTCTACAGACTCTGCTAGAGAATTTTTTCAGTTCATAAACTAACCACCTGGTGAAAAAATCTGTCTAAAAACACATGCCCAGATCAGCCTCCCCATATGTGCTGTCACTAGTCAGGAGAAGCACACTTCATTTAGAAAACTACAAGGTCTGTTGTATTTTGAATGAACTGCACATGACACACATTGACCAGACTGCATATGGATATTCTTGAAGACACCACAGCAGGTGAGGCAGAGATGCTGAACAACATTTAAGGTGAAGGGATACTCTTCAGGGAAGCAACCATTTTTCTTTTGCCTCCCTTCTAATAGGGTTCAGCTCTTAAAGTAATCAGGCCCAGAGGTTATAAAACTTGAGTACATTCTCAAACTCAAAATAAAAAACACTGATTGGCTGCTTCTGAGCACATGCTCGGAAGTGGCCAATCAGTGTGCTTTATTTTGAGTTTGAGATTATTCTCAAGTTTTATAACCTCGAACCCAGTTTGCTAGAGAAGTGGGAATGAATGTACAAGCTGCCAAGGTTTTGAGCACCTGAGCAGACCATTACTTTCTCTTTCAAGGCTGATGTGATAGTTAACAACACCAGTGCGGACTTGAAACTAGATAATGGTGCCCTGGCTGAGTCCCTGCTTAAAAAGGCTGGTCCTCAGCTTCAACAAGAATGTAAGAAAGAATATCCCAATGGCATCAGACCTGGGGAAGTTGCTGTTACTGGCGGCTACAGTCTCAATGCCTCAAAGGTTTATCATGGGGCCATTCCTAAATGGGAGAAAGGATACAGTTCTAAAAAGGTTAGTACATCAAAGTAAAATCAGTATAATACACAAAGGGTGCATATTAAAAATAGAAGTTCTGCAACATTCCCCAACAGTTTGATGACTTGAGAAACGTCACAGTATAAAAAAATTCAATTTCCTGGCTCACAGAAATGCAGTAAACTATACAAGGATTGTTTATACTAATAGGCACTATAATTTCATAGGGTAAAATGTTTTTTGGTTCATCAAACTAGGGTCAGTTGCTCTGAATTTAAATTATGCAGTTTTGAAAATACTTATGGGTTTGGTGTGAAGTACAGGGGCCATTCATTATATAATTCCTTTTTTCAAGTTTGGAAGAGAAGGTAGTCACTAGAAGACAGGTCTGTGGTTTGGGTGGCTGAGGCAAAACTTAGAACCAGGCGCGTTTCACTATGACAACTGCAAGTGGACAAGTATGCACTCTGAAATTGTCATGTTCAAGGAGCATGCATTTTGCAACCTTTCTGCACCTTGTTTGCAGTGACAGCAGACCGTAAACTGTCCAAGACATTGAAGTTGTATTTCACAAGCATTTTATAATTTGCCAGATATTTCTCTCGGATATTTCTTATAGTTATAGGTTATTGAATTTATATTGTGAAATATTCGGCACGAGTTCATATGGCGAAGGACACACGAGCTTGCGAGTGCATCTCCGCCATATGAACGAGTGCCGAATATTTCACAATATAAATTCAATAACCTTTTTATTATATACCTTTGATATAAATCTGCTAGTTGCATCAGTGCTCTCTGTGTACCAAATCAAAATATTATATCGGTATAGCAACAACAAGTTGTTTTGAATTTGAAATGACATTATGCCATTTCGTGTCTTCATACACGCTAAAAGCCACGTCTGATGGCGCGAAAGTAGATATGACGTTACGTTATCGGACGTGACGTCAGTAAACAAACGTTGACGTTTACAAGAACTGGGCACCATTTTTGAGTCTTACTTCTCAGCAGCTCTGACCAAAATCTCTGTTATTATCGCAGAATATTAATTAAAAGAGTGGTGGATCAAAGGTAAATTATATTTTATTGTCTTTTATTTAATTCATACACCCAAACCGACACTAGTGTCATTATTCTACTCGTTTTTGAATTGCAGTCGATGACAAAATGGCTGCCAAACTTTTTGTCTTTCAAAACAAAAGTAGTTCTTGGGAACGTGACTCCTTAACTCCGTGCAATATGCACTTGACTCCGTGCAATATGCAGAAAATATTGTACGGTTACTCTAATGTAAAGTGAATGGGGAACTTTTTAGGTATATAATAAATAAAGTTATTAAATGACAGCCCTGAATTCAACTTTTGATGAAAATTTGGAAAAATCTGCCACTGCCATGTATTCAGACCATGTGTATGTGTTAGATTGAATTGTATAATACGTGAAAAGATTGCAGCAGTCGACAGTTGGCAAATGGGCTGGCCAGTTAAATAACGAATGACCCTTGTAGCATCAAACAATGCCAGTGTACTGAGCAAACATAATCTCCTCATGAAATGAACTTTTCTGACATGGTTTTTTAAGGTGAATGGGTATGCTGTCAGGAATAGCAACTCTGCAATTTTCATTTTTGTCTCCCTTTCCAACCTTTTCAATTGGAACCAACTCTTAAATGAAAGAATTTTCTCATATAAGAGCGAGTACTATACTTTAAGCATTGCCACCCTTTTGAAAGGGTTTCATTTGCCGGGGAAGCATATAGGAAGTCACAAAAGTTGTTCCCCTTTCTAAAATGGAGATGTACCCATATACCATGACATGTGTGTATAAAAATGAGCTGTATCACAACAAAACCAACAAAGTGGCATGCATGCCCAGTGAAGGCTTGGATCAGCCTGGGCTTCCACATGGAGCTAGCTTAGACTCTTAGCTACCATTTAAGCACACAGTGAAAACTCTGATCAGACTGGGTGGCCGCCCAGGCTGATCTGAGTCTTCAGAAGGTGCACATGACACTTTGTTGGTTTGTCATGTTGCTGCTCAAATATACTGTTTTCCAGGTTTTATGTAAATTTGTTTGCTCCTGTCTGAAACAAGCCGTTGATGACCAGCTTCACCACATAGCCTTCCCTGCCCTAGGCACAGGATCACTGAAGTTTCCTCTGGATGTGACAGCCAAAGTTATGATCAAGTGTATTACGGACCACGAGACAAACTTTCATGACTCAACACTGAAAGACATTTCCATAGTTGTTTTTGATGGTGATAGAAATTGTCAAAATGTTAAATCGGTAAGTATGACTGTCAAAATGTTAATTTGGAAGGTATCACTGTCAAAATGTTAATTTGGAAGGTATCACTGTCAAAATGTTAATTCAGTAGGTATAAATGTTAAAATGTTAAATTGGTAGGTATAACTATCAAATTGTTAAATCGGTAGGTATAACTGTCAAATTGTTTGATCTATGTTGCGAAGTTTTATACTTTGTTATATTGAGGAAACTTTTCTCCAATTAAACCAGTTTTACAAAGGTATCATTCCAATAAATCAGTTGAATGATTAGTTTCTGGTGTTCTTTTGAAATATCATGGGTCTGTGTAGGTGGCTCATGTCCTAATCACCCCTATGCCATGACACAGACCACCAGTATTTCCTAAGAAAGTCAGTAATTTACCCTTTGTTTAACTATAAGAGCACAAAAAAGACAACAAAATTTTCTTCTGCAAAATTTTAAAAAAATATCATAACCATATCATATTGAAAATTTCAAATACGAGGGCAAAAATAGTGTAGATCCAGATGAGGTGGCTCGTGACAAACTTTTTCATTTTAAGTGTTCATAATGGTCATGGTTTTTGTCTTTTCCAGGCATTTGACCAAGCCCTTGCTGATGCCAAGACCCCACACTCAGGTAATTTGAAATGCTTCACTAGACACCGCCATGTAGGTATGTAAGCTGGGACTTCAATAATGCTGCTCAGTCTTGTAGTCTGATGAGATTTCACTGCTTATGTTCTGGCTTTATTTCAGTAAATAATATGCTATTTTATGGACCTGCAAATTTAACATATTGACTTCAGCTTTGGGTCTGTCAGTATGTAGTTTGCACAATGAAACTGCATACTAGTCTCAACAAAGGTCAATAACACTTGGTATCTCAAAGTCAAAGTTTAACCCAAACTACTGAATTAAATTTGAGATACCAGTAGTTTGAAATAAGTGAAATTCAAATGTAATGAAAATTAGAAAATTTTTGAAAATTAAATGCTTTGATATGAAGGCATTTTGAGACTTCAGTGTTTGAGATAATGAGAGTCAGCTGTAGATATAGATACAGTTAAAATCATCTACGGATATTTTGAAGATGATGAAAGACATCATGCGTGTTTTGATCTGAGACTGGTCTGTGTACATTTTTTTTCCTGATTCGTAGGCCAAATTCCAGGTATCAGAATCAGGGAGCTGCTTGTACTGAAATTGTATTTTCTGGGGACCAAAGTTTGCAGTGTGCAATTTTAGACATATTCACGGCTACTACAGTTTATGAATTTATGTTGTTCTGTCATTGCTTTATAAAGCCATCAAATTTACGAGTATTTTATTTCATGCATTTCAGTCGACATAAAAATTACGAATATTAATACACCGCAAACATTTGAGCCTCGACACAAGAAAACCAACATTGTGGTTGTGCGCCCAGCGCAGACTCCGATCAGCCTGGGCACTCGCCCAGTCTGATCAGAGTCTTCCCTGTCTGCATAAAGCTAGCTTAGACCCTTAGCTACCTTTTAATCCCACAGAAAAGACTTTAATCTGACTGAGTGGATACCCAGGCTGATCTGAGTCTGCGCTGGGCGCACAACCTTATTGTTGGTTTAATTACAATATTAAGGTATATATCAGCTAATTCTGTTTGCTACTCCCAGACCTCAGAGTTATGTAACTGTGATAACAAAATAGTCAATAATAACCTAGAGACTTCTTTATATCCTTTTTCATTTTTAAAGTTGTTTCTTTTTTACAGCCAGAGATTCTTCACCACTTCCGAACAATTTCAGTTTAGCCTTAAATCTTCCAGCACCTGCTTTTGACTTCAGGCTTCCACCACAATCGCGACAATCACATCAGTCAAAGACAAAACCTTCCAAACCATCGGCACAGTCTAAACGAGGCAGTACGGAATGGTTTAAATATCAGTACATGAGTGAACCAACATCACCCAGCTATTGGACGGTGTTTCACAGTAAGAAAACTCTAAAAGACTGGCATGTTGACTCTGAAGATATAAAACCATGTGCTGTGCCGGTTGACCTGAATACATTCAATGCTGTAAAACAAGTAGTTCAGGAAACTTGGAAAACAAAGTTTGTAGGCCATGGTCGTGATGCTCAGGGACTTGGAGGTTATTCAAGAATCAAAGTGAAAAAAGTTGAAAGAATTGAAAATAGTGAAATATTTGAAAAGTATTACCAGAAACGGCAAGAATATTTTCATAAGGCTGTAAAGGTAGGAACATTCAAAACTTTAGAAAATGTAAAAGATGCAAAAGGTGGTATTGAAACTGAGCCAACATTATCTGGGATCTTAACAAAGGACCTTTATCCCGAAATCAATGAACATTATTTATTCCATGGAACTCGGGATGTTAAAACAATAATAAACCAAGGGTTAGACACTCGGCTGGCAGGTTCGGGAGCAATGTTTGGTCCTGGCATCTATTTTGCAGAAAGTTCAACCAAGGCTGATCAGTATGCAGGTAAGTCAGTTCTTCATAGCATACTAGTAAGCGAAAATCATATGAGCAATGAGCCTCCACATCCACTCAGTCTGATTGCTCTAGGGCCTATAAATGCGCTAATAAAATGGCCAAAATTAGTACCATTCAAATTTTGTTGGCTCTGTCCTTCAAGCACTGCAGCAGCTGGTTTTAAATAAAACTTTTCTCTTAAAAGCTGCATAAATAGCAAAGTTGCACCCTCAAAAACATATCTCCAATAAAAACTGACCTGCAGCATATTGCATGAACTCATTTGTCTATCAGTTCCCAACCAACAGTGAGGTAAACATGGCAACTTTTATGAAGCTCAGAACCTTGAAGACTTATGACATCTTAAAAATCACAGCCATTTTTTTAATATGATCATTTCAACTAAACGTTGCTTCCAGTGTCTCTTTATCATGCACATCTTCCAGTTTTACACAAAATATTTTCTATGGAAGGAATTGCCAAAAGTTTTAGTGTAGATTCATCCTCACTATTTTTATTTGGACATGAGACATCACAGGGTATAAACCAGTCTGCCAATTTTCACTTCCTGCAGAGACTGTCCGTCACATTTGGCTTCCGCCGAGACTGTCTGCGATCTTTTGCTTCCTGCAGAGACTACCGTCCTCGAAAAATGGCTTCCTGTGGAGACTGTCCGCGTGACTCTGCTTCCTGCTGAGAGCATCGGCAGGAAGCAGAATCACACAGTCTCTGCAGGAAGCCATTTATCATGAAAGAAGTCTCAGCAGGAAGCAAAAGATCGCAGACAGTCTTGGCGGAAGCCAAATGTGACGGACAGTCTCTGCAGGAAGCAAATATTGGTAGACTGGTTAATACCCTGTGGACATGCCACTCTTGCAGCCATATTGGTAGAATCCAGGAGTAGCCATCTTGGATTTTAAAATGGTTTGGAATATAAATTTTCCAAGGTTAATAACATTCGAGAGAATTTGGTCAAAGCTGACTGCTAGTATAAGAAAAGGTAACAGAATGGAAGAAATCCAATATTGTCCAAACATTTGAATTTGTTTTTAAATTTAAAAGCCCTTGTTAATTAAGTACTTTTTTTCTCTCTACAGATACTAGGTCAACAAGATCAGATGGAGAGAAAAAGATGTTTTTAGTGCGAGTTTGTCTTGGGGAAATGTATGTTCAGCAGACGGCCAAGTCGTTTGCACGCCCTCCGTGTCGTCATTGTCAGGAGGATAAATGTTCGTGTGAAAGCAACGATTTTTATCACGCAGTCATAGGGGATGGAACATGGAACTTTCGAGAGTTTGTGGTATATGATAGGACTCAGGTTTACCCAGAGTATGTGATTACATATGTGCGCGTATGAGTGAAAAATCAAGTCTGTGATATAAGACAGAGCGCATGGAAGACATGTTATCTTGCTAATGTATATATCAGAGCTCCAGATAAGTAGGGGTAACAGGAATAATTCAGATAACTTTTCTTATTTTTCAACAAAAAACATACATTGTGACCCCTCATTAGAATGGTCTCGGTGAGACGGTTCTAATGAGGGGTCACAATTTATGTTTTAATGGAACAATAAGAAAAATTATCCCTGTTATCCGGTCTTATCTGGCGCACTGATATATACACTGTCAGGCTTTTCTGCCATTTTTTAGGAACTAAAATTTTCTTCTCTGAGATTTTCTGCATTGCTTCCTTTTATTAGTGATAGTCTCCTCTTCAAGAGAAGAATTTGCTCCCTTGGAGCAAATTCTTTCCTTTAAGAGTAGCCCTCACTTCTCACTTTGAAAGGGCTTTGTTTTCCAAGAAAGCAAACAAGAAGTCAAAAGTTGCTTACCTGAAAAATTGACAGAAAAACATGGCAGTGTATTCATACATCTTAAATGTGATTTGTTCTCATAAAACTTGTCAAGACACATGTGCCTTATGAAACATTCCGTTGTGTATATACATGTTATGTACTGTATTTACCAGAACAAGTTCAGAACAAGTCCAAACAAACAGTATAGATCATGATCAGACTGCTCATTGAGCACTGATCAGCTTCTGCACTGTTTGCTGTATTATAAACACCCCTTATTAGACAAGTGAACTTGTCTAAAGTTGGACGAGTTCACCTGTCTAATGAAAGAGGTAGGAATGTCTGATATCAATGGTAAATATAGTAGCACCTGGTTGGGTGGCTAAACTAGACTAAGTTGTTGAAGTGCCATATTTCTGTATAATATTCCTGTCAACAAGCTTCATGAATTTCTTTGTTTTAATTTAGTAATTCTTAGAACAAGTAAAAGAGTGAGGGGTGAAAATGCCGAGAATTTTGTTTGTGGCTAGGCTCCAGATATCCCAAATCTGTCTTTGAGAATTTGTTTATAGTGTGTGTGTGGCGAAATAAGAAGGGTGGTATTCTAAGCATCACTTTAGTGAGATCATCCTGACCTGGGGCCATATTTATAAAACGACTTAAGTCGTTGCTGTTCTGTTGCTACATGTAAGGCTAATTTTCTATGAAGGAGATTCCCTACAAATATGAAATTTGCTCTGGAGGAACAGTCTTTTTTAGACTGTTCCTCCAGAGCAAATTTCATAATTGTAGGGAATCTCCTTCATAGAAATTGGGCCTTAGCAACAGCATAGCAACCACTTGTCGTTTTATAAATACGGCCCCAGTTTCATTATACAGGCATACTGAGAGGTTTGCGTAATTTTGGAAAGCACAGTTCATGCTGCTTTATCAGCCATTGCATTGTGTACATTTAGCTCAACTGCACTCAATGTTGCATTGTTTAAGACTTCTTTTGCATGCTAGCATAAGCTCCTGTACTTTATACATGTATTTTGCCCACACAGCACCTTAGTTTACAACAAAATCTATTTGCTTAGGAACAAATATCATACAGTGGGGCTAGGACTTCAGTTAGTCTCATGCAAAAAGCCAACTCAAAGACTTACTTAATTTTTGTCGAGCCCGCTAGCGGTGAGCGAGACATAGTTGTTACAATTTCAGTTCAGTGTATGTCCGTGCGTTAGTGCGTGCGTGCGTCCGGATTTGTCCGGGCCATAACTTCTACATTTATGGATGGATTTCAAAATAATTTGGCCCATTTGTTCTCCTTGATGAGTAGAAGTGCCATTTGAAACATTTGATCAGGTAGGTCCAAGGTCAAGGTCACACTTGAAGGTCAAATGATAAAATGGCCATAATTTGAGCTTGTCCGAGCCATAACTTCAATATTTACAAATGGATTTCAAAATAATTTGGCACAATTGTTCTCCATGATGAGTAGAAGTATCATTTGGAACTTTTGTTCAGGTAGGTCCAAGATCAAGGTCGCACTTGATAAAATGGCCATAAATTGAGCTTGTCCGAGCCATAACTTCTACATTTACAGATGGATTTCAAAATAATTTGGCCCATTTGTTCTCCTCGATGAGTAGAAGTGCCATTTGAACTATTTGTTCTGGTAGGTCCAAGGTCAAGGTCACACTTGAAGGTCAAATAATAAAATGGCCATAAATTGAGCTTGTCCGAGCCATTACTTCTATATTTGTGGATGGATTTCAAAATAATTTGGCACAATTGTTTTCCTTGATGAGTAGAAGTGCCATTTGGAACATTTGTTCAGGTAGGTCCAAGGTCAAGGTCGCACTTGAAGGTCAAATGACAAAATGGCCATAATTTGAGCTTGTCCGAGCCATAACTTCAATATTTACAAATGGATTTCAAAATAATTTGGCACAATTGTTCTCCATGATGAGTAGAAGTACCATTTGGAACATTTGTTCAGGTACCGTATTTCTTCGGCTATAAGACGGGGATTTTTCCCGCCGAAATGACCCCCAAAATTTGCCCCCGTCTTATAACCGAGGCTTTGGACACCCTAGCTATTTTCACCAAAGTCCCTGAGCAGCTGGTCACGGTCCATGTTTGTAAATATATTAGGCGCTCCCATTTAGTTACATGTATGTCCAGGTGCATCGCAAAACCCAATAAGTGTTGAGACATAAACAATACCTCTAGTACCGATCACATGAAATGATACCATATGCAAACACTGATTGCATCTAGCAAAACCGAATTTCTCTACTGTGTGCCCTCATTAAACTCCTTTTGGATTCCAAATCCGCAAACAATGTGTAACATTATCATCTTTATTTTTTTCCTAAACATTCATATAGGTATTTTTCTGCAACCTAGATGTAAAAACGTAAGGCACTTTTACTCTTTACCTGTCGGTATTAATATCCTGACTTGACCCGAGTGACCTGTCAAAACTGAGTCGGTTATGTAATTATTTTGAGAGCAGTATTGATCGAGCTGTAGTGTGATCAAAGAAGCCGCAAAAAGTGAGCCGGTCAATGACCTTTAGGTGACACAATGTTTGTTGAACTACTGGTGTTGGATTTGGATATTGACTGTATTTATGCTAAATATTCGGCTAATGAACAAAAACAAAATCTGTTTAATATGGATTCTTCCATCTTCAAACTGGGATACAGGAATATGTTTTCTCCACTTGTGTACATGCAAAGCTAAATTTAACTTATGGAAATACGACCTTTGCTCATACTGGATAAAACAATGAGGTAATTAATCCAAGATATTTATGCACATTACGGTAACTGCATAGCGACCACTTTAAATATATGTAGACATCGGTGACCGGTGATGACCTTTGGAGAATTTAGTAGTAAATCTAGCATCTCAGCAGAATGAAGTAACGGGGCGCCAATCATCCGCCCATGTTGGGGAATTGGCAGAAAATAGGCCCGTCTTATAGGCAAGGCTAAGCTAAATACTTGCCTAAACAGTCCAAAAAACACCCCCCGTCTTATAAACGACTCGCCCTATAGCCGAAGAAATACGGTAGGTCCAAGATCAAGGTGGCACTTGAAGGTCAAATGACAAAGCAGCCATAAATTGAGCTTGTCCGAGCCATTACCTCTACATTGATGCATGGATTTCAAAATAATTTGGCACAATTGTTCTTCTTGATGAGTGGAAGTGTCAAGTGACATACATGTTTGGGTAGGTCTAAGGTCAAGGTCACACTTGAAGGTCAGATATTGTAATTGTCATAAATTGAGCTTGTCTGGGTCATCACTTCTACTTTTTTTTTCCTTTGTGAAAATTTGAAAAAAAAAGGAGAAATATGCTGGCTAAGCATGATGTTGTTTGGCTTCTTTCCAGAGTGAAAGGAGCCCCGGTAGCTCAGTGGGTTAAGCTCTGGCCTACTGATCTAGCGGACCGGGTTCGAATCCTGCTTGAGGCGAGAATCTTTCAAACCGTAAACGGGGTTCCATTGCACACAGCCTTTCATTATCATCGTCCCATCGTCCTGATATGACTGAAATACTGTTGAAAAGGACGTAAAATCGCAAGTCATCCATCCATCCATCCATCCAGAGTGAAGCAGTTACTTAGTCTTGACATACTTATAGGTCACTATAGCAAACAGTGGGCTCGACCAGTTGTCCCTGGACAACCTTCTAGTTGCACTTTATCACTTTAATGTCAAGTGTAACTAGAAATGGTTTTCAGAGAAAAACTGAGGTCCCCCCATCGCCCATTTCCCATCCCCTCTAATAAATAAAAAGCCTATACTAGTAAAATATCTAGGCAAGTTTGGAGAAAATCCGTCCACTAGTTCTAAAGATATCCTACATAGATGACTATGTCCTTGAAAAATGGGTCAAGGTCATCAAATACTAAACATGTCTTAAACCTGTCACAACGACACATTCATGCAAATTTAAAGAGTAACTACACTTCAGGAACTGACTGAATCAGATCCCAAACCCAATCCCCAACATCAAAGGGAAAGATTGACAAAGACATCCCAACAAACAATAAATTACAAGTGATAAGCCGAGTCAGCAGCTCTTTCCCAAATAGATGGCAACTCAGCTATCTTTATTGAACTAAATACCGTATTTCTTCGGCTATAGGGCGAGTCGTTTATAAGACGGGGGGTGTTTTTTGGACTGTTTGGGCAAGTATTTAGCTTAGCCTTGCCTATAAGACGGGCCTATTTTCTGCCAATTCCCCAACAGGGGCGGATGATCGGCGCCCCGTTACTTCATTCTGCTGAGATGCTAGATTTACTACTAAATTCTCCAAAGGTCATCACCGGTCACCGATGTCTACATATATTTAAAGTGGTCGCTATGCAGTTACCGTAATGTGCATAAATATCTTGGATTAATTACCTCATTGTTTTATCCAGTATGAGCAAAGGTCGTATTTCCATAAGTTAAATTTAGCTTTGCATGTACACAAGTGGAGAAAACATATTCCTGTATCCCAGTTTGAAGATGGAAGAATCCATATTAAACAGATTTTGTTTTTGTTCACTAGCCGAATATTTAGCATAAATACAGTCAATATCCAAATCCAACACCAGTAGTTCAACAAACATTGTGTCACCTAAAGGTCATTGACCGGCTCACTTTTTGCAGCTTCTTTGATCACACTACAGCTCGATCAATACTGCTCTCAAAATAATTACATAACCGACTCAGTTTTGACAGGTCACTCGGGTCAAGTCAGGATATTAATACCGACAGGTAAAGAGTAAAAGTGCCTTACGTTTTTACATCTAGGTTGCAGAAAAATACCTATATGAATGTTTAGGAAAAAAATAAAGATGATAATGTTACACATTGTTTGCGGATTTGGAATCCAAAAGGAGTTTAATGAGGGCACACAGTAGAGAAATTCGGTTTTGCTAGATGCAATCAGTGTTTGCATACGGTATCATTTCATGTGATCCGTACAAGAGGTATTGTTTATGTCTCAACACTTATTGGGTTTTGCGATGCACCTGGACATACATGTAACTAAATGGGAGCGCCTTATATATTTACAAACATGGACCGTGACCAGCTGCTCAGGGACTTTGGTGAAAATAGCTAGGGTGTCCAAAGCCTCGGTTATAAGACGGGGGCAAATTTTGGGGGTCATTTCGGCGGGAAAAATCCCCGTCTTATAGCCGAAGAAATACGGTAATTTAGACCAACAGACGGGTTACAACGGACTAAGCAAATTATATGAAAAACATTTAACAATTATTTTTACCTATTTTCTATTTTTATGATAGAAGGATTAAACTGAGAACACAATAAATTAAACAGCACCGAACATAAAACAAATGCAACCGCAACAAAAGTACCGCCTTGGGACAGTCAGTAATAACTACTGGGGGTTTAAACCGGTTTTACTGGGCCCAAACCTTCACCCTCACCCTCCGCTGCGGTGCACACAATTAGTTGGTAGTTCGGTTCGTATGGAGGTCCCCTAACTCATCAGAGAGTCATCACGGTCAACAATTAAGATGAGTCTGCAAGTCTGATGAATATCTGTCCATTGGATCAAGATATAACTAATTTTTAAGAGAAAAAAATAAGTGTTTTAAAGTTAGCTTTTGACCTTGAAAATGGGGTCAAGGTAATCAAAACACAGTAAACTCTTGAGATTGTTTGAAAGGTATATCTATGAATGTAAAGTGGAAACCAAGCCAAAGGCTAATGAGATATATCAACATCAGTAAAATGTTCACATATCTAAGTGCTCCTGTGACCTTGAAAACGACGTCAAGGTCACTAAAATCTGATTAGCTCTTAAGCTAGTCCCAGTGATGTATCCATGCAAGTTTGGTGAAATTCCATCTATTGGTTCATGAGATATTATGGGTATAAGAAGTTACCATCTAAGTCCTCCGGTGACCTTGAAAATGAAGTCAAGGTCACTAAAATCTAATCATCTCTTAAGCTAGTCCCAGTGATGTATCCAAGCAAGTTTGGTGAAATTTCATCCATTGTTTCATGAGATATTGTGGTAATAGGAAATTGTCATCTCAGTCCCCCCAGTGACCTTGAAAATGAAAGGGGAATAGTGCCACATTTTGCAGTAGGCTAAATGGGAGTAGGCAAAATCGGACAAATCATAGGCCAAAAGGGAATAGGTGAAACGAGAGTAGGGGGGAATGGGAGTAAAGCAGAACAATGTGATTCAATAAGGATTCTAATGCACTTACAAATATAACGCGACGTCTGATTGGATAACGTCAAAAATTTGCGACAGTATATTCTGCGTCATTAAGTAACGTCGCTTCTCATTGGCTGACGTTTGGTTTTACGTTGCTGACGGGGCTTGAAATTGGTGCAAAATAGTACATTATGAAAGGTGAAAATGTAGAAAAGTGCATTAGAATGGGGATAACTGTACTGAAAATTGTCATTTGGGGAGGTAAATCATCGGTTTTATGGTCGCAAATTGCGTTTTACGGCTCCGCTGGCGCGTCGCCGTAAAACGAAATTTCCGACCATAAAACCAATGATTTACCTCCCCAAATAACAATTTTCAACAGTTATCCCCTAAATTGTAACATAAACTAGAAAAACAATCACATTCATCCATTAACTAGAACAGTATTCGTGAATTCTCATGATTAGTTGTATACATAATTGTTTTTATATTTATCTGTTATATGAATGATTTTTTGAAGGAGTTTTTGAATGATTTTTAGAGTGCTTTACCTAAGTTATTAATGTTATATGAAACTGTTAATGATAATAGCCCCACATTAAATTAATGGATACCTGTTAACCCTGAAAGAGCCAAAAATGCAAAAAGATGAATTTGCAAACAGCTTTGATCCAGATGAGGCTCATGATGAGCCGCCTTGTCTAGATCTACCGTAATCGACCCATTTACCGCACCGTGCGCTTAACTTTTTCAAAATTGCAACAAAAAATTGTGGTTAAAATGAATTTCATAACGGCACACTCAGAACAATGAAATGCAGGGTGACTGGAAAGAGGCAACATGGGTAGGACTGGAAATACTTTGTGTTTATACTTTTCATGAGTTCCCTGTTAATTATTGGGTTTTGTGAGAGTTTCAAAGAAAAAGCAGTGTGCGCTTGTGGAGTTTGTCCGGAAATGGCCTTGGTGTGCGGTTATTGGGGCATGTGCGGTAAATGGGTCGATTACGGTATTATATTTGCCCTCTATTCTTTGAATTCTCAGTAGGATAGCTTGGATGAAACATTTTTTTGAAAATTTGCAGATGTAAAGTTTGTTGTCTGCTTTTTTGGCTCTTTAAGGTTATGTTAAATCTGAGCATCTCAGATGTTTAATTTCCCGGTTGTTTGGAAGCCCTTCCAAAATAAGTTTACTTTCAAAGAATTGACTAATGGACTGTGGGAGCAAATTTATTCCTTTAACTCTACAAGCCCCAGTGACGAAATTAGCAAAATTTGCAAACAGCGTAGATCCTGATGAAGCAGCTCATAATGAGCTGCCTCATCTAGATCTACACTGTTTGCCCTCTGGTCTCAATATGAATTCTCAATATGAAATGTCTGAGACAAGGCATTTTTTAATTTTGGCAGACGTAAATTTTGTCATCTGATTTTTGGTACTTAAAGAGTTGAACCCTATAGAGGCAAAAATGAAAATGACAGAATTGCTTCCCCTGAAGGTTTAGACAGAATTGCTTCCCCTGAAGGTTTATCCATTCACCTTAAGTGCAGTCAACTCTCGATATCTTGAACTCTGATATCTCCAAGTATCCTCTTATATCAAAGAATGTAGTCAACTCTGGATATCTCGAAGTTGAACTTCAGCCCAAACTACTGATACCCCAAAGTAAATTTTCTGGTACCAGAAAATTTACTTAGAGATATCAGTAGTTTGAGATAACAGGAGTTGAAATGTAGATAAAAAAAGGAAATACATTCCTTGATAAGAATATACTTTGAGATATCAGTGTTCAGGATTTCTAGAGTTGACTGTAGTTTGGAGTTTTATCATTTTTTAATTTACATTTCAACTCCTGTTACCTCAAACTACTGATATTTCAAAGTAAATTTTCTCAGACCAGAAAATTTACTTTGAGGTATCAGTAGTTTGGGCTGAAGTTCAACTTCGAGATATCCAGAGTTGACTACATTCTTTGATATAAGAGGATACTTGGAGATATCAGAGTTCAAGATATCGAGAGTTGACTGCACTTAAGGTGAATGGATAAACCTTCAGGGGAAGCAATTCTGTCTAAACCTTCAGGGGAAGCAATTCTGTCATTTTCATTTTTGCCTCTATAGGGTTCAACTCTTTAAGTACCAAAAATCAGATGACAAAATTTACGTCTGCCAAAATTAAAAAATGCCTTGTCTCAGACATTTCATATTGAGAATTCATATTGAGACCAGAGGGCAAACAGTGTAGATCTAGATGAGGCAGCTCATTATGAGCTGCTTCATCAGGATCTACGCTGTTTGCAAATTTTGCTAATTTCGTCACTGGGGCTTATAGAGTTAAAGGAATAAATTTGCTCCCACAGTCCATTAGTCAATTCTTTGAAAGTAAACTTATTTTGGAAGGGCTTCCAAACAACCGGGAAATTAAACATCTGAGATGCTCAGATTTAACATAACCTTAAAGAGCCAAAAAAGCAGACAACAAACTTTACATCTGCAAATTTTCAAAAAAATGTTTCATCCAAGCTATCCTACTGAGAATTCAAAGAATAGAGGGCAAATATAATACCGTAATCAGTAGTTTGGGCTGAAGTTCAACTTCGAGATATCTAGAGTTGACTGTACATTCTTTGATATAAGAGGATACTTGGAGATATCAGTGTTTTAGATATCGAGAGTTGACAGCACTTAAGGGACCAGAAAATTTACTTTGAGATATCAGTAGTTTGGGATCAACTTGGCCTTTGAGGTATCAAGAGTTGACTGTATTTTAATCCCTGCAACATGTATATAAGTTGGTGTGCCAAAGCAAACTACTGCAAATTCCATGCTGTATATGTGTGTAATAATTACTGCAGAAAGCTGCTAGAGTCCTTTTCTGTTTACATGTACCATAAAAATAGAAAAAAGGACACCTAGGTTACTTTTATTTGTCCTAAAAAGGGAACTTTGTTTTAAAATGCAGTGGTGCATCTCAAAGATGCAGATGGAATAGCAAACAGTGTAGTCTCTGATCAGACTGCACCTTCAGTCTGATCTGGGTTTGCACAGTTTGCTCACACCCATCTGTTTCAAAACTATGAATTTTTTATGGTAGCTTGTAAACATTATTTATCTTCATGTAATACACAATTTGCTTCAGTGTGTGATAACCAGTTTATATGATATTTGGGTGAGTTAGTGAGTGAACTTTAACGTCCCACCAATAATGAGGTCATGTGGAGACGGGACCTCAGTTTAAAGTCTCATCCGAAAGACCTGAGAAGCGGAGGATCGATCTTGCGACCCCAGGATTGTTAGTCCGGCATGTTATCCACTACACTGCCGACGCTTCTATGATTATTTGGAGAACTGCAGTTATTGCCTGTTGAAGCCTGGACCCTCATAACAGCCTCCAACTGTGAAGTGATGCTAATGAGGAGCAAGGTTTTTATGCAGATGCAGAGTGATGCTAATGAGGAGCAAGGTTTTTATGCAGATGCAGAGTGATGCTAATGAGGAGCAAGGTTTTTATGCAGATGCAGAGTGATGCTAATGAGGAGCATGGTTTTTATGCAGATGCAGAGTGATGCTAATGAGGAGCAAGGTTTTTATGCAGATGTAGAGTGATGCTAATGAGGAGCAAGGTTTTTATGCAGCTGCAGAGTGATGCTAATGAGGAGCAAGGTTTTTATGCAGATGCAGAGTGATGCTAATGAGGAGCAAGGTTTTTATGCAGATGCAGAGTGATGCTAATGAGGAGCAAGGTTTTTATGCAGATGCAGAGTGATGCTAATGAGGAGCAAGGTTTTTATGCAGATGCAGAGAATTTATGAAATCCTCTTCTCTGCAGTTTTTAACTTGGGAGCAAAGAATATAATTTGAACAAAATAATAGGCTTGCTTATATTTCATCCTCAGACTTCTCACATAAATAGATTATTAAGGAAACCTGAAGAGACTTTAGTATATTGTACCCTAATTTGCTTAAGTATTGGGACACCTAAAACCATTAATTTTCCATTTGTCCCAAATGGAAAATTAAAGTTTTTAGGTGTCCCAGTATTTAAGCACATCAGGGTAGTTTTTGCTTTTCTTTTGCTGTGTGAGGAGTATGGGTGGGGACAACAACTTGTGGCTTCCTGTATGCTTTCCTGTAACACCCAAGATAGATCCTAGTTGTAGAGGAAAGAATTTTCTCCTAGGTAAGTTTTTTTTTTTTTTTTTTTTTTCTTCTTCTTTTAAAGAGTTGACTCCAATGATAGACCACAAAAATGAAAGGCAAAAGTTGCTTCCCTTGAAACTATATCCCATTCACGATCAAATGTGGGAATATACCACCAAGGGAGATTACCTGGAGGAGAAATCATTCACCTTAATTCTGCATGACAATCTTCCAAGAAAATATAAGCTGCGACACGAAAAACCAAGAAAATGGCATGAGCACCCATCAAAGACTCGGATCAGCCTGGGCATCCACCGGCGCACTCTAGAACAGCGGCGTATTGACAGCCGACTTATCCTCATGTACAAGATCACGTATGATCTTGTTGCTATACCTGCAGCAGACTACCTAATTTTAAACACTAGGCAGTCAAGATACAATCACCAAGTAGCTTACAGGCAAATTCCCACTCTCAAAGATTATTACAAGTACACATACTTTCCCCGTACAATAGTCCATTGGAACGCCCTACCATCCTATATCCCTGTTTTACCTACTGTGGCACAATTCAGTCATGCTGTGTGCCAAGTAGTCCACGTCTCACCGTAAATATCAGATGTGCTTTTATCTTTTATCTATACTAATCTCTCTATTTCACTTGTATACTTTTTCTTAACTTTTCACCTCTTTTATCTCAACTAACCCCCTTTTGCACTTGTATACCAAACCCCGTCTGATGTCCTCCTCGGAGGTTAAGACGTAATGGAAGAAAGAAAGAAAGTCTGATCAGAGTTTTTGCTGTCTGCATGGAGCTAACATAGACCCTTAGCAAGCCCTTAAGGGCGCAGCAAAGTGTGTGATCAGACTGGGCGGATGCCCAGGCGGATCTGAGTCTTTGCTAGGCATACATGCCACTTTGTTGGTTTTGTTATGTCCCTGCTCATATATGTTGTAGACCTCAAAAGAGACACGATTCTGGTAACAAACACACAGACAGGGTAAACTCTATATGCCCTTCCACTGTTTCATGGCGGGGGAATAAAAAATAACACCTTTATTACTTTTATTTGTCCTAAAAGGGAAGTTTGTTTTAAAATGCAGTAGTGCATCTCAAAGATGCAGATGGAATAGCAAACAGTGTAGACCTTAATCAAACTGCTTCTTCAGTCTGATCTGGGTTGGCACTGCTTCTTCAGTCTGATCTTGGAGCTAGCATGGACCCTTAGCTAGCCCTTAAGGGCGCAGCAAAGTGTGTGATCTGAGTCTTTGCTAGGCACACATGCCACTTTGTTGGTTTTGTTATGTCATGGCTCATATGTGTTGTAGACCTCAATAGAGTGCCTCACTGACATTCTAATGACAGGCTGGTATGTTTTATGCAGAAATGGAAGTATTATTTCGGAAGCACGCTCCCTTTACTTGTTATGTTTACCAGTCTGTCCTGAACGTTCCAGTGAATGGTACCACAAAGCTATAACCAGCAAATTTTATTACAGTTATGATAAACTCCCAGCCTATGCCACAACAGTTCTTCGGATAAGATTATTGATTTGATGCTTAGCTTCAAATAATTAGCTTCCCTGAGACCAAATTCTTTCCTTTAAGAGTAGTTGCCAATTTGGAAGGGCTTACTTTTGCAGAAAATGCAATCAGGAAGTCATGTCAGTTGTTTCCCTTTGTATAAATAGTGGAAAAACGAAAGTCTACCCAACACCTTAAGACTCAAATAATTCTGACAGACTAGAAGACCTTTTAAGGAGAACCACAATGAAAAAAAAAATTCGGTTTGTAGTGTCATAGAAAAATTGGCGGAGCATGGCATACACCATTTTCCATGCCTTGGAATCAATGAGGTCATATATCTGTTACCATAGCAACTAAAAGTTCATATTGATGTCTACTGAAGTCATCAAGGTATCATTTAGCTAAGGTACTAAGCACAACAGTTGGTAATTCCATAGTTGCTATGGAAATCAATTGATGGCATCATCTCACTTATAATTATAAGTGAAATGCTACCAGAAATTCATAGCATAGAAAAGTGTTATTTTCTCAAACATATAATTCATTCTGAAATAGTTTAATTCTCTGTTCTGTTTTTTTATCAGATCTGTCATAACACACAGTTCACAGCACCACATCCAAAACCTCCCCTAGAAAATATCTGCAATGCCTTCTTCAAGGAATCGTTTATATATGGCCATAAATTTGGCAACAAACGCCTCAAGGTGATAAATAGCTTTCTGTCCTAGCTGGAGTCTGTGTTCATAGTAGGCGGCAGCTTGAACAACTTCCGTCTTCAATTCTCCATCACAGTTTGATATCAGGTTCATTAATAAACCCTGTCAAAAGGAAAACAACAAATCTTTACAAGCACTACTCAACAACATGATGATGATTATCTAATCTGATAAATACCTTGTTTCACTGAGAGAAAAAGTCAACCTTTCCCTTCTAAATGCCAATTCCCTTAATATTTTCAAATCTTACTGATTTTTTCAGTTCTTGGTATTTCATAAAGCATAAAAATGGCTTGGTCAGTACATGTATTCTGAGGCTGATATCATGTCTGTTGCCATAATAGTACGAGTATGTTTTATGGCTAGTCCCGACAGTTCACTAAAATTTTGGTGTATTAGCGGGACTTCAGTATGGCTATATTGTGATATATCACATGTGCTTGGAAATGGTTTAAGTTGCACAGGCTCCCCTCAATAAAGCAGTACTATGTGAACAACTTTCATTCAACTTGTGCATTTTTCCATTATGAATAAGTTTTTGGAGAAATTGATTCTTTCTTAAAAGCATTCTATATACCATTTCAGCAGATATCATATGCCTTAAACAGTATGGTAACACATACATCAAATAGCCAGGAAAATCTACCTTCATAATAACATCTGCTGGAATACAATGTGTCAGTAATTCATACAGCCTTCCTCTAACCTCTAACAATCTGAAATAAACACAGATGGCAGAATTGGAGCCACAACACGACAACACCAACAAAGTGGATGTGGGCCCAGCAAAGACTCAGATCAGCCTTGGCATCCACCCAGTCTGATCAGTCTCCGCTGTCTGCATGGAGCTAGCCTGGACCCTTAGCTACCCTTAAAGCGCACAGCAAAGACTTTGATCAGACTGCTTGGCTGCCCAGGCTGATCTGAGTCTGGCTAGGCGCAGATGCCATGTTTATGGTTGTCGTGTTGAAGCTCACGTATCTGTCCATCTTCAGTAAAAATAGCCATCAGAGAGATGGCAAATCCCCCGACCGAAGACCCCCATGGGCCTTGGTAAAAAGGGTGCACTTCAAAACACATATTAGTAATATATTGTCGTTCTTTTATGCTTCTGATTGACATTAACTGTTAACAGATGCATGAATATCTAACACTCAGACTAAAACAGTATGCTTGACTGCTAAAAAGAGGTAATATCTCAAACAGCCACCATATACACAAATGTATAGCATACGATACATTCAACTTTCAAAATGTGTGAATAACTTCTAAAGTACAAGCCCTACAAACCTAATTTTGAGCTCTCTAGTAAGTGAATTTGCACAAAGAATCCAAATCTGGATTTTTTTTTTTTTTGGGGGGGGGGGGGGGGGAGGGGGGTTGCAGGAATGTGGAGGGGTCAGAGAGAGTTAGGAACACTGATAAGATATCACAGCATGATCTACATATCTGTGAAGTACCAAAACATTCCAAAAGTTATTCAAGTTATAGAGCGGACACGAAATCACACCTAAAACCATCAAGGGGAAATAGCTCAAAAAGTAAGAAAGCAGGAGTTGTCATTCCTGTACACGAAACATTATCATGACCTGTTCTACATATCTGTGAAGTATCATGAAAATATTCCAAAAGGTATTCAAGTTATACAGCGGACACGAAATCATAACTAAAATGATCAAGGGGAAATAACTCAAAAAGTAAGAAAGCAAGAGTTGTCATTCTTGTTCGCGACACACCGTCATGACCTGTTCTACATATCTGTGAAGTATCATGAGAATATTCTAAAGGGTTTTCAAGTTATAGAGCAGGCAAGAATCTAACAAAAAATCACACCTAAAACTATCAAGGGGAAATAACTCAAAAAGTAAGAAAGCAAGAGTTGTCATTCTTGTTCGCGACACATCGTCAGGACTTGTTCTACATATCTGTGAAGTATCATGAAAATATTCCAAAGGGTATTCGAGTTACAGAGCGGACACGAGTCTGCCAAAAAATCACCAAAGGGGAGATAATTCAAGAAGTACAATAGCAAGAGTTACCACTCTTGTACGCGACACATCGTCATGACCTGTTCTACATAACAGTGAAGTATCATGAAAATATTCCAAAGGGTATTCAAGATATAGAGCGGACAAGAAAATGTTTACGGACGGACAGACGGACGGACGGACAGAAGGACGAAAGGACGGACGGACGCCAGGCTCATCGCTATATCCCCCGAACCTTTCGGTCGGGGGATAAAAAGGCTATGGACATACCGGTATAGCATGAAAAGAATGAAAGCACCAGCATGGTCCTGCATACTGGCATACTGAACATTGTCAAAAGGGTGTCCAGGTGCTGCAACCATGGACATTGGGACCTGGAGTAGTAAGCCGTGCCATCTAGTAACAGTATGTTCTGGGTGTGAAATAAGACTAGAGTGGTTGTCCAGGGACAGCTTGTTGAGCCCGCTGTTTGCTTTAGTGACCTATAAGTATGTCAAAACTAACTGCTTCAATCTAGAAAGAAGCCAAACAACATCGAGCTTAGCATATATTTAACCAGAGGGCCAATGGCCCTATATCGCTCACCTGAGCACTGAGGCATTGAGGTTACAGCAACCAAACACCATGCACAACAGCAATCAAAAACATCATTTATGTAGAGGATAATATCACAAACATTATGCAAAAAAAAATGAGCTTTATCCCCCATTAATGGCTTCTCAGAAGATCTTTGGCAAAAAAAAAAAAAGTGAAAATTTGGCCTTTCAGCTGCAATGGCAACCAATCAAAATCGGGTAATTGGGAAAAATTCATATGGCTGGTAGAGGACTACTCCAGGATTATTTCTGTGAAGTTCTGTCAAAAAATATCTGCAGTAACACAGAAATAAATAGCAAATGTCCACTTTCCTCATTATAAGTCTATGGAAACTTTAAGTTGCCGTAGCAACAAATTCACATGGGCAATGATAATATAAAACATACTTTAGGTAGAGGTTAAAATTATTAATATGTATGCTAAGTATCAGCTTCATCCCCCTCATGGCTTCACTTTTCCCATTATGAGTCAATGGAAACTATAAGTCGCCATAGCAACCAAAGTTCTTATGGGATTGGAAGAAAAAGAATAAAATTTATGTAGAAACTACTGTCATCAACATGTTTGCACAATATCAGCTTCATCCCCTATATGGCTTCTGAGCAGAAGATTTTTTTTTTTTTTTTTTTTCAAAATTTACACTATATTTTGCCATGGCAACCAATCAATTTCAGCGATTTGGAGAAAATTCATATGAATCATAGAGCACTACTCAAGAAACATTTCTGTAGAAAAAAATTTAAATAACTGCAGTTAGTTAGACAGCAAAAATTGCAAATTTCCATTTTCCTCATTATAAGTCAATGGAAACTCTTAGTTGCCATAGCAACCAAACTGCTGGAGCAATTGCCATGAAAAACAATAATTCTATAAAGGCTAGTACTAAGGTTCTTTCTGTAAAGTTTGAGCTTTATTGGGCCACACAGTTTCTGCGAAGATGATTTTTTAATATTTTTCTATTTTTAACCATTCGGTTGCAATAGCAACCAGCCAAATTGCGCAATTTGCATAAATTTAACATGGCTGGTTAAAGACTACTCAAGGTACATTTCTATGAAAGTTTTGTCAAAATATCCGCAGTGGCATAGCAATAAATGCAAATTTTCCATTTTGCCATTAGAAGTCAATGGCAACTTTCAGTTCCCATAGCAACCAAACTGCTAGAGCAATTGCCAAGAAAAACAGTACTTCTACAGAAGCTAGTACTAAGATCCTTTCTGTGAAGTTTGAGCTTTATTGGTTGCATAGTTTCTGAGGAGATGATTTTTGAATATTTTTTCTATTTTTTAACCATTCGGTTGCCATGGCAACCAGCCAAATTGTGCAATCTACATAAAGTTCATGTGGTTGATAGAGGACTACTCAAGGAACATTTCTGTAAAAGTTTTGTCAAAATATCTGCAGTGACATAGCAATAAATGCAAATTTTCCATTTTGCCATTATAAGTCAATGGCAACTTTCAGTTCCCATAGCAACCAAACTGCTAGAGCAATTGCCAAGAAAAACAGTACTTTTATAGAAGCTAGTACTAAGATCTTTTTTGTGAAGTTTGAGCTTTATTGGTTGCATAGTTTCTGAGGAGATGATTTTTGAATATTTTTTCTATTTTTTAACCATTCGGTTGTCATGGCAACCAGCCAAATTGTGCAATTTACATAAAGTTCATGTGGTTGATAGAGGAATACTCAAGGAACATTTCTGTAAAAGTTCTGTCAAAATATCTGCAGTGACATAGCAATAAATGCAAATTTTCAATTTTTCCCATACAAGTCAATGGAAACTTTAAGTTGCCATAGCAACCAAAGTTCTGAAGCGATTTGGATAAAAAACAGTATTATTGGTTCCCCCTGCCTATAGATGCTATATATGAAATTTGGTAACAATGGGCCTTGTAGTTTCAGAGGAGATGTCGTTTGAAAATATTGACGGACGGACGACAGACGACGGATGCCTGCCTATACTATAAGCTCACCTGTGAGCCTTCGGCTCAGGTGAGCTAAAAAAAGCCATCAGAGGAGATGGCAAATCCCCCGACCGAAGACCCCCATGGGCCTTGGTAAAAAGGGTGCACTTCAAAAAACATATTAGTAATATATTGTCATTCTTTTATGCTTCTGATTGACATTAACTGTTAACAGATGCATGATTATCTAACACTCAGACTAAAACAGTATGCTTGACTGCTAAAAAGAGGTAATATCTCAAACAGCCACCATATACACAAGTGTATAGCATACTATACATTCAACTTTCAAAATGTGTGAATAACTTCTAAAGTACAAGCCCTACAAACCTAATTTTGAGCTCTCTAGTAAGTGAATTTGGACAAAGAATCCAAATCTGGAATATTTTTTTTTTGGGAGGGGGCAGGATGTAGGGGGGTCAGAGAGAGTTAGGAACACTGATAAGATATCACAGCATGATCATCGATATTCTAAAAGGTACAAGGTTATTCAAATTCTGGAGCAGGCCAGGGTTATACAGATATGGAGCAGAGACTCAAACAGCAGCTCAAACTACCAAAGGGAAATAACTCACAAAGCATGAAAGCAAGAGTTATCATTCATGTATGAGACAAATTGTCATGACCTGCTCTGCATATCTGTGAAGTATCATGAAAATATTTCAAAAGGTATTCAAGCTATGGGGCAGACACCTAACATCATCAAAGGGAAATAACTCCAAAAGTAAGAAAGCAAGAGTTGTCATTCTTGTTCGCGACACATCAACATGACCTGTTCTACATATCTGTGAAGTATCATGAAAATATTCCAAAAGGTATTCAAGTTATAGAGCGGACACGAAATCACACCTAAAATGATCAAGGGGAAATAACCCAAAAAGTAAGAAAGCAAGAGTTGTCATTCTTGTTTGCGACACATCGTCATGACCTGTTCTACATATCTGTGAAGTGTCATGAGAATATTCCAAAGGGTATTCAAGTTATAGAGCGGACACGAATCTGCCAAAATATCACACCTAAAACTATCAAAGGGAAATAACTCAAAAAGTAAGAAAGCAAGAGTTGTCATTCTTATTTCTGTGAAGTATCATGAAAATATTCCAAAGGGTATTCAAGTTACAGAGCGGACACGACTCTGCCAAAAAATCACCAAAGGGAAGATAACTCAAAAAGTACAATAGCAACAGTTACAATTCTTGTTCGCAACACATCGTCATGACCTGTTCTACATAACTGTGAAGTATCATGAAAATATTCCAAAGGGTATCCAAGATATAGAGCGGACAAGAAAGTGTTTACGGACGGACGGACGGACGGACGCCAGGCTCATCGCTATATCCCCCGAACCTTTCGGTCGGGGGATAAAAAGAAGTAATGGCCTGGACAAGCTCCATTTATGACAATTTTATCATTTGACCTTTAAGTGTGACCTTGAACTTGGACCAACCTGAAAAATATTTCATATGACACTTCTGATTATCAAGAAGATCAATTGTGCCATATTATTCTGAAATCCAAGCATAAATGTAGAAGTAATGGCCTAGACTAGCTCTATTTATGACAATTTTATCACTGACCTTCAAGTTTGACCTTGACCGTCAACCTACCTGAACAAACATCTACTTATCAAGGAGAACAATTGTGCTAAATTGTTTTGAAATCCATGCATAAATGTACAAGTTAAAGCTTGTCAAAGCTCAATTTATGACCATTTTATCATTTGACCTTCAAGTGTGACCATGACCTTCAGCAGAAGTAATGGCCCGGATGAGCTCAATTAAGGAAAATTTTATCATTTGACCTTCAAGTGTGACTTTTGACCTTGAACCTACCTGAACAACTGTTTAAAATGGCACTTCTTCTCATCAAAGAGAACAATTGTGCCTAATTATTTTGAAATCCATGCATAAATGTAGAAGTAATGGCCCAGACAAGCTCAATTTATAACAATTTTATCATTTGACCTTCAAGTATGACCTTGACCTTCAACCTACCTGAGCAAATATTTCAAATGGCACATCTATTCATAAAGGAGAACAATTGATTGTGCCACATTATTTTGAAATCCATGCATAAATGTAGAAGTAATAGTCCAGACAAGCTCAATTTATGACAGTTTTATCATTTAACCTTCAAGTGTGACCTTGACCTTCAATCTACCTGTCAGAACAAATGTTTCAAATGGCACTTCTACTCATCAAGGAGAACAATTGTGCCAAATTATTTTGAAATCCATGCGTAAATGTAGAATTTATGGCCTGGACAAATTCAGACGGATGCACACATGCAGCCACTAACGCACGCACTTACGCATGCACACACATACACCGAACTGAAGTTGTAACAACTATGTCTCGCTCTCCGCAAGTGACTCGACAAAAAATTATCCCAGAAATCCTCAGAACACTACCTTTACAAAGTATCCTTTAACGATTGCCAGAGAAGCAAGACTTCGAAATTCTCTGAATTTATTTTCCTGACAAACCCCTTAGTTTTCTCTGACCAAAAGAATGCACTATGTCCACCTGTCCCTTTTATATGTACAAAATACTCTTTCATATCATGCCTGAAAGTACCAAAAGCAAAGTCTTCCTCATTTTATAATGATGCTTTAGATCACTTCCTCCATACTTGTTACTGTAAGTAATGAACAGACACTGTTGTGAAAGGAGTAAAGACGCTTGAGTGAAAGAGGTCTGAGACAAACACCCCTATAATTTAAAGCATCTTTGTATCTGAAGCCCATGACTTTGAATTCCCTGGCCCTTTAAAGTTACAGTGACATCCCTGACCCATGGTAACCCTGCCTTTATGCGTGTCACAGCAAAACCAATTGTTACCTTTTAGGACTTTGCTGCTGCACTATCATATTAGCAGTATCTCTGAGGTAGACTTCCCAGTCTGGTTCTGTTACTGTCTGGTCAGGGCTGAACGGATACCTGAAATAAATAAGATTTGGTTCTTCAGAATAACATTTAGTTAAGTACACTTCTCACACCTAGTCTTACCCAAACACAAGGCCTAAAAGCCTTAAAGCCTAACAGCCATGACACCTGGACATATCAGTATACAGGTAAATTTGAAAGCAGCAGTAGTGAAAGACTGGGTAATGACCAAGGGCAATACTGCCCTTGGTCATCTCCCAGTCTTTCATTACTGCTCCTGATGGAAAGTAACTGATTATGTGACTACAAGTTTACTGTTGACAGATAAAGGGTCATAAAGCTGGAAGAAAGCAGCTGATCATGACATGAGGTACACTTCACAAATAATTCTATGGGGAAATACTCAGTTATCCCAGACTTGTTCTCTGGTATCAGCGTCAATGGAATGGATACCTGAAGCAATATCTGGTTACACAGAATTATGTTATAATACACTTATCAGACACCAAGTCGTACCTAAAAGGCCAAAAGCCAAATATCTCCTAAACATATAAACATATGCCTGTCTGAGGTAATGTGACTTAGATAAGAGTTGTAGCTACAAGATTTGATGGTGATAAAAGGCCAAACATTCTAACAGACAGTATCTTATCAGTTATGGCCATAAGTTATGACTCAACATGACAGATACATACAGAATGATATGAAATATGCATCATAATGTACGCCTTAATGGGGAAAACAAACATTATCCCAGAATTTTCCACTGGTATTAACTTCAATTATTAAACTAATAATGTAATGCAAAAGGCTAAATCTCTATGATTAACTTACTGTTGAACTCTACATGCTTCACACATGAGCAAGGCTCTTCTGAGATTTCTGTTACTTTTCTCAGCAACTTTCTTAGCAAGATCAATTGGAAGATTGAGACCCTCTTTCTTGCAAACCATCTGTAATATATGGCTGATCTGCAATGTAGTGAAAAGGCATGACAAGGTGTCATACAAGCATGGTTAACTTGAAAATGTTAATTTCGTTTTCTTTAGAGCATTTTTTGTTTATTTCTATTTCTTTTCATTTCATATTACAGTACCACAAAGAAACTGTAATCAATATCCACTGGCAAACTTATATGTAACTACAAATGTTTTTCAGAGAAAAACTGATGTCCCCCCCACCAGCCCACTTCCCATCCCCTCTAATGAATAAAAAGCCTGTACAAATAAAATATCTATGCAAGTTTGGACAAAATCCATCCGCTGGTTCTAAAGATATCCTACATAGAAGACTATGTCCTTCAAAAATGGGCCAAGGTCACCAACTACTAAACATGTCTTTAACCTGTCACAACGATACATTCATACATTCATGCAAGTCTGATGAATATCCATCCACTGGTTCAAGATATCTCATTTTTAAGAGAGAAAAATATGCATTTTTAAGGTAGACGAATACTGAATAGAAATATTGGCCGGGCATTCAAACCATTATACCGTCTAAATAACCCAAAGAGCTATAAAACATTTGGGTAAGAAAAAAACAATTTTCACCGTTTTGTTTTCCTAAAAAACAATATTTTGTATTTCTACATACTTTTTTTACACATTTTCCATTAAAATTCATATCTCTAGCACATGAATGCACTTTCATTTCAGCAAATCATATAATCTGTAATATAGGATATTTGAAACAAACTGATAACAAAAAATTGCAGTTTTCTTGTTAATGAGTATATTTTTACATTCTTTGAAAAAATGCCAGAAAATTGAATTTCATGAAAAACGTCATGAAAAATATCATCAATCGATGGGGCATGCTTATGCATATTATTTTAGTAAAACTTACATCGTATGTTAAAGAATAAAACAAAAAAACAAACATTTCACCGTTTCGTTTCCTAGAAAAACAATGTTTAAGTTCAAAATATCCCCAAAACAGACTGCCCAAATTCTGCACCTGCTGCAAGCACAGCCGGTCTTTGCCCTATTATTTATTTTCCTGTTATTCGGTTCTACCACAGAGTAATGTCGACAAAAATGCGCAGATGGAATGGAAACTGTGAAGATCTTGATCATTCTGGTTCCTAAGGAACAGTCTGATCTCAGTTTCCACTGTTTGTACAGACCTATGTGCCCGAAAACTTAGGATCTTTACGGTAGATATTGCAAGTGTATATTATAACTGTATATACTCCACAGTCAGTTGATTTGATGATGAACAATGACTCTGTTTGTTTTTTAAACAAGCAAAACAGAGTTCTTCCGGGATCGTCCGCCTTAAGATAGCTTTTGACGTTGAAATTGGGTCAAGGTAATCAAAACACAGTACACTCTACACTGTCCAATAGGTATATCTGTGAAAGTAAAGTGGAAATGAAGCCAAAGGCTACAGAGATACATCAATTTGAGTGAAAATTTTCACATATCTAAATCTAAATGAGGTCAAGGTCACCAAAATTTTGTTCAGCTCTCTATAACTTTGTCCAAATCATGTATCCACGAAAGTTTGGCGAAATTCCATGCATTGGTTCAGGAGATATTGTGGGTACAAGAAATTGCCATGTTAGTCCTCCAGTGACCTTTAAGATAAGGTCAAGGTCACCAAAATCTAAACAGCTCATAAACTTGTCTAAATCATGTATCCAGGAAATTTGGTGAAATTCCATCCATTGGTTCAGGAGATATAGTGAGTACCAGAAATTGTCATCCAAGTCCTCCAGTGACCTTGAAAATGAGGTCAAGGTCACCAAAATCTAATCAGCTCAAAAACTTGTCCCAATAATGTATCCATGCAAGTTTTGTGAAATTCCATCCATTGGTTCAGGAGATGTAGTGGGTACAAGAAATTGTCATCTAAGTCCTCCAGTGACCTTGAAAATGAAGTCAAGGTCACTAAAATCTAATCAGCTCTTACACTTGTCCCAATGATACATCCATGAAAGTTTGGTGAAATTCCATCCATTGGTTTAAGAGATATCTTACATACAAGAAATTGGGTACAAGAAATTGTCATCTAAGTCATCCAGTGACCTTGAAAATGAGGTCAAGGTCACTAAAATCTAACCAGCTCTTACACTTGTCCCAATGATGTATCCATGCAAGTTCGGTGAAATTCCATCCATTGTTTCAAGAGATATCGCGCCTACAAGAAATTGTCATCTAAGTCCTCCTGTGACCTTGAAAATGAGGTTAAGGTCACCAAAATCTAATCAGCTCATAAGCTTGTCCCAATGATATATCCATGCAAGTTTGGTGAAATTCCATCCATTGGTTCAAGAGATATCGTGCATACAAGAATCTGTCACGCCGACGCAGACGCCGACGGGATCGGCACTGAAAACAATATGTCCCCCCTCACCTTTGGTGGGGGGACATAATTCATTTAGCCCTTACAATATACTATCCACAGAAGCCCATGAACACACAAGGATGGATAGCTGTCCACCACCATGCTGATGGTTAAAAATAATTTTATTCTGAAAACCCTTGGAAAACTCAAGAGTTAGTCCAAGTGTTACTACTATCAATACCTAGTTTATCCAATATTTTATTTTCATCCTCTCAGAATAGCTGGGCTTTCTTTATTGCAATGGCAAAACAGCAAAAAGATTATAAATAATGCCAGATTTGCATCGCAAGAAAACTGGTATACATGTGTATGGCTACAATTTCAAGGGAAACAATTCTGCTACTTTCATTTTTGCCTCCCTTCTCAGTGAGGTAAACATTAAAATCAACAAATTTCCTATAAAAAGAAAGGACATCTTTTCAGAAGTCTCTATCACCCAGGGAAGCAAACTGGAAGATATAAAAGCTGACGCCCTTTGCGTAAATGGCAGAAATTTATGGTTGTTCATCTATTCATTGTAAGGCAGTTGCAAGCTGCATGTTCAACAATTTATTGGCTGATACATTTCAGTGATTCACTTTGATTAATCAGTTACCTCATCTATGCTAGGAGCAGCCACCCTGATTCCTAGACATCTGCTCTTGATAGCTGGAATAACCTTACTGGTTGAGTTACAACACAGAATTAGTCGACATGTGGCCATAAATTTCTCCATTGTTCTACGAAGAGCATGCTGGGCATCTTTGGTGAGTCTGTCAACCTCAGTCAGAACTACCACTGTAAGAAAAGATAATAGCTTCACAATGGATGATTGATGATTTAAACATGCCTACCTTAAATCACCTTAGACAAACAACATCAAAATGCACTGACTATATACCAAGAAAGTCGCAAGCAAACTGTTTGTGTAAGGTTGTACCGTTATGCTTTACCATTCAATGCATTCAGATTGGTAACCAAAATTCTGTCAATCAGCAGCTAGGTCAATTCAGCTATTAGTCAAGGGCCATATTTATAAAACAACTTAAGTGGTTGCTATGCTGTTGCTAAGGCTAAATTTATTTGAAGGAGATCCCTACAACTATGAAATTTGCTCTTGAGGAACAGTCTTTTTCAGACTGTTCCTCCAGAGCAAAGTTCATAGTTGTAGGGAATCTCCATCATAGAAATTTAGCCTTAGCAACAGCATAGCAACCACTTAAGTCGTTTTATAAATATGACCCCTGGTTTTTCCCTCTAGAATGACTAAAATATCTAAATCAGTTGTGTGCAATTCAGCTATAAGATGGACCTTTTCCGTCCATAGATCAGTTTTATGACAGATCTAGATCTAGAGAAGTAGACATGTTTGAAAAGTAAATAAACTTGCATACTTGAGGCATGACTCACAAATCTCTAAAAAAATCACAACAGAGGCAGCCACAGTGTGTTTTGCCTAAAAGGAGCACCGAAGTCACCCTAATTTAGGGTGACCCCTATTTTTTTTTCTCTGTCTCAAAAAAATTTGATGTATGGATGAAGAAACTCACATGTCAAAATGTAAAATAAACTTGTATTATCAGTTCCTGCTACATGTACTGTCATAAAGCTGCTTACGTTGATTTTATTATTTGCTAGTAGCTTCAACACTTAACGACAAACAGACTGCCACTAAGAAGGAACCTGATATATGTCAGAACTGTTACAGTATTTTCTTTAGCTATCCTTTGGAATGATTCTAGATATATATAACAGTCTTGTGTAATTCTTCTATAAGATGGTTTTTCCTTCAAAAAGAACTCACAAATTCTAGATTAGTCTTACATGATGGATCTAGATTTTTGGCGTTCTTTGGAAGGAACAAGAGCTTCGCAAGCGGCGCATAATACGCCCGTTTCAGTGTCATGAAGGAGTTACAGAATGAACAAGATTGTTTATAGAAGGATGGACAGGCAGACAAAACAGGGGAAACAACTCTGTAATTAATGACTGCAATGTTATCAAAACAACACATCAAATACTATTAGTACACCAAAAATCAGGTTCCAGGGTGAAGCAGCTCAGAAGTTGAGAAATGCAAAAGTCAAACAAAGGAGATAATTCATAAACTCTTAGTCGCAATACTTTCCCTTGACAATATACACATCACCATAAAGTTTTGTTAAAATATTTCCAACGGTTAAGGAGATACAGAGTAAAACGGAAATTGATGCAAGGGCAGATAATTCAGGAAGTAAGCCAGAGTTGTGACTCATGCGCATCATACATTACTCCATTATTAAACACATTCCTACAAAGTTTCATTGATATATTTCAAAGGGTTAAGGAGTTATGGGGGAATGGGTTAGCCTAAATAGCTAATCAAAGGGAGGTTACTCCAAAATTAAGTAAGGGGGAACAACCATTCTTATATGTGACACAATGTCTTGTGATCATGCACATTGCTATAAAGTTTCATCAAGATATACCAAATGGTTACTTAGTTATTGAATGCACAAGATTAGTATACACAAAAATACCCTAAAAATCTAATCAAAGGGATGCAACTCCAAAACGAAGAAGGGGAGAGCAACCATTGTTATACGCGACACATCATCAGACCCTCATACACATTGCTATGAAGTTTCATAAAGATATCCCAAACAGTTATCTAGTTATGGTGCGCACAAGACTAGTAGGGTAAAAAATAATCAAAGGGGCATAACTTTGAAACTAAGAAAGGGGGAGCAACCATTACTATACGCGACACTTTGCCCCATCCTAATATATATGCCTACAAAATTTCATGAAGATATCTCAAACGGTTTCTGAGATATGGTGCGCACAAGAATGTTGACGGACGGACGGACAGACAGACAGACGGACGGACAGCGCCATGCCATAATACGTCCGTTTTTTCAAAACGGGCGTATAAAAACACTTTTATCATATCTGAATAAATACTAATATGAGCCAGCGCTCCAGATAGCGTCCGTATCTCCGTATATTACGGATCATTTTTGGCTGATACGGAGCTATTGGAAATTTCATCGGTACCCGGTATGGACGCTTTCAAGCCGTTACGGATCATTTTTTTCGGTAATCCGTACCACCTGGACGAGTTCTCATAGACACTTGCATTATAATATCATCTAGTTGATTGAGCTTCATTATGCGTCGCACTCACCGAGAAGCTGACTGATTCTAAATATTTCCTTCTGAATTAGTCTTTCTAATGCGTGAAAAATAGACGGACGGTAAACCAGTCGCTTCAAAACTGAAAGTAGGAAAGCATGGCTTCGAGCTCTCAACAGGAAAAGCAGGCCTCTATTCTGTGGTTTTTTGGGCCTACTGACAAATCAACCGAAAATCGTAGATGCGTCTATGAGATAATAAATGCTATTTTCCCTGGTGCGGTTATGACTGCATGTAGAAAAGGTTAAAACATTATGGTAGGTAGAAAATTGCAGTTCTAGTCCAATCGTGATTCGCATGAACCCAGTTCGTACTTATATTAGCATTGTAAAATTGATATCTTTTAAACGCAAACACATGAGGCATACAACCTGTTTGGAACATGTTGAAGTGTCTGCTGAGTCGGGTACCAAGCAAACTCATTCTTGATCATGTTTGGGCACACCGGTTATTACAATTTGCTTATGACCGGTAGCTCAGTGGGTTAAGTCTTGGCCTACTGATCTAGTCTACTGGGTTCGAGCCCCACTTGAGGCGATAATCTTTCCTACCATAAACAGGGTTCCATTGCACACAGCCTTTCATTAATCATTATCACCATCCTATCATCCTGATATGACTAAAATACTGTTGAAAAGGATGTTAATCAGTTTCAGTTTGATAATTTACATTTTGTGAAGCAGTCAGAAGGAGCTTTCACAAGGTTGAGTCATTTTAGAATTGTTTAATAAATCAGATTTTGATTTGGCGTTTTGGGGTATATAAAAAGAGTATATTTCCACAGACTGAAAGCAGAGGCAGTACAGCCAGGGAGTACCACTGAAATTCTGTTAAAATTAAATTCATGTTACATCTGTCGGTTCAGTGCAAATACTGAAGCCGAATCGTGGATACTGATCCAAAAAAATTTTTTACCAGTACGGTACTGATTGAAAAAAAAATTATCTGGAGCACTGTGAGCTCATTGAGTTGACAGATTGGGTCCTCATACACTTACCTTTAAAATCTCTCTGTGTAGCAGTCTCAAGCTGATTCACTTGGGCGACTGTTTTAATAAGCTCTTGAATCACCACTAGATCGCTGTTACCTACATCACTGAAAATACAGCACTTACTCCAGTAAAATAGTACTCAGCACTCAACAGCCACATCATCATTAAATAAATCACTTTTAGCTACTAGACTTTTGGTTGGGGGGTGAGAGGCAAGAAGTGTGAGTGTAAAAATAATTCTATTTTTATTAGAAACTGTCATTAAATTTCTTTGGTGGTGCTTCTAAAAAAAATTTCAGCTCCTGCCAAGGGAGGGTCTTTTACCTGGGAAAGCCCTAAACTATATCTTATAGAACGGACTAATGTTCGTCAAATCTAAATAACAATACTTAGCTTCTGAAAAGATTTTTCTTTATACGTTAATCCCCTTTTTTTTTCTCTTTTTTTTTTTTGAGTTTAACCTTATTTCATATTTTACATTTTCTCATTATTTCTCCAACAACATGGATACTTACACAAACTGTAACATGATAAACCGGCTGTATTATAGTTTTCTCCTCCCCCAAAATGACACCTTTAACAAAATCAGTCTTATAATAATTTTGCTGCAAGATAGGCATCTCATAATCAAACTATTCTAAAATACAGATCCGTCTCATCATGAAGTTATACAAAATAAAGGGTCATTTGATTTGTTGTTGCTTTACGTCCACGGTAAACAGCTATGCTCATGTCTGGACGGTCAATTAACCTAACCACATTATTCCTGCGCAGGCTTAGACCTCCTAAGCTGTTAACCAGTACTAAGTGCACATACTTTCGCCAGTAACTGACAACTGCCCTTCTTGAATCAGCGGAAGGAGAAACGAAAGTATGTGGCCAGACCGGGTATCGAACCCAAGACCTCTGACTTATAAGTCAGGTGCCCTACCGATTGCGCTACCCGGCCGGGCAAATAAAGGGTCAGTTATCTCCCAGAGACATCCTAATAACATTGTCACAACATACTGAGAAAAACAGAAAAAATTCCTAAAACAAGAATAATGTGGCAACCTGTGTCTCCCCTGTCTGCCCACTGACACAAAATAGAGCTAAACCAGAAAACAGAAATTTACACAACTTGACTCCAGAACAGTAATACCTTATCTCACTGCAGAATTCAGAGCTCCAGATAAGAGTTAACAAGGATAATTCAGATAATTTTGCTTATTTCTCAATGAAAACGAATGTTGTGACCCCGCTTCCCAGAGAGAAAACATATGTTGAGACACCTCATTAGAACTGTCTCATTGAGACAGCTCTAATGAGGGTCGAGTTTTTTATGCAGGAATATGGGACTTATCCAAAAATTATCCCTCTTATCCTTTCTTATCTGAAGCACTGCTTCTTCCAGTCAAAGGCAAGATAGTTATTACCAAATATTCCATTTATCTACAGGACTGTAGAAAAAGAACAATAAAATACCTTGGATTAACTTCAATGTGGTAATTACTGGATATTGTCGAGATCTCCAGCTTTTTCTTTGATGGTGTAGTGAAATTGTGATGCTCTATCCTTAGTTTCTCAACCCCCGAGCCATACAGCTCCTTCAAAACACACATGATCCTGGTTTTCTTCCCAGCCCCTGAGGGGCCATACACCAACAGATGTGGGAAATCACCACCCGCTACCTGCAGCATAAAACAAACTCTTATTATTGCTCCAGATATCCCAAAATACAACATAGCTTCACTATAATGCTAGGGTAAAGTCAGGTAACTTCGGACAGCGGGTAAATTCGGACATACCATTGCAAACAGTGAAAATCCAGATGCGGCAGCTCATAATGAGCTGTCCCATCAGGATTTTTACTGTTTGCCCAGTTAATTATGTTTTAATTCCAAACAACTGACATATAAAAGAAACATCACTGTCCGAATTTACCCGCTGTCCTAATTTACCCTACTTATTAACGCTATAATCATGTCATGACACCATAGGCATTACCTTTATCCAGGGAAGCAAACAGGTAATCATAAAAGTTTTCTCCTATTGTAAAAATGGCAGAAAAACGTGTATGTCTACCCAGTCACCTTTAATTCTAATTGGCCTAACATTTCTTTGTAATTCTGTCTATGGGATCTGGCCACCAATATTTGTTATTAAGGTGAATGGGTATACTTTCAAGGGGAGCTATTCTGCCAATTTCATTTTCGCCTCCAGTCAACTCTTAAAGGAAAGAATTTGCCCCTCTTAGTCTAGAAGCAAATTCTTTGCTTTAACAGTAGGCCCCAAAATTGTGGAAGTTCATTATCAAGGGAAGTAAGCAGGAAGTCACAAAAGTTGCTTCCCTTTGTAACAAGACCTGTCCCCATACAGGATAGCTCGCCTGCAGTGCCTTGCCCATCATAAAAAAACTTTAAAGTAAAACTTTTAAGTGTGATGCCCACGCCCACGTGACAACAATAGCTCTCTGTACTTTCATAAAGGCGTGCTAAAATGGCAGAAAACATGGAGATCTATCCCTACTCCTTAAAAATGTTAGAAAACACAAACTTCTTTTTGCAACTGGAATTTTTTCAACTACCTATGTGGGAAACATGATACTTTTTGAAACTGGGACTGGTGCCTCATATGGGCACCACTCATATTTGGAAAAAGAGTGCTGCGTTTAAAACCATGAATTCTCCCGATAAATTTATTACGCCATAAGACAGTGTTTTTTCACCACTAGAATGGCCCTAAATATTAAAATCAGTCTAACGAAATTCTGCTATGTGATGCCTTTTCCCTTGTAAAACAATCCCTAGATCTATGTAGAAATCTAGATCCATCTAAAATCTAGATCCATCTAAAAAGGCAGATCTAGATATTTGGATTGTTTTGGAGGAGTAAAAACCTGTCTTATAACCAGAAAAATATGGTATTATTGATTATGATGCTGTCCAGTAACATTGCACACCAACGACATTAGATGAATAAAGTAGCAGTAGCCAAGATAAGAAGCATGTTTGCGTATTTTACACAAACTAAACCAGAAAATACGCAGGTAATTGTTATGTTGACAGTCACTGTCAAGCAAGCGCTTTGATCACAATTTGACTACATGCTGACTGATTTCAGCGGAGATGTAAATCCTCATTTGAAATGACATCTGCTGGGTAAAACAGATATGTATGCATATTAAAGTCTCATGCATAGCATCACAATTACCATAATGACCCTAAAATTTTGGACACCCAAATGTCAGACAATTATTGTTTGAAAATTCTTATAAAGTGGATTTTACACACTTTAATGCATCCTATTGATGCTTAGTGACTAGCAAATGTTGTAGACCCTGATCAAACTGCTCCTTCAGGAGCAGTCTGATCTGGGTTTACAATGTTTGCTGAGACCTGTCTGTCCAAATATTTAGCATCATTACAGTACCTGCATATTAATCGATTTAGTTTGTAGCAAATACGCATCTATCTGGTCTACTGGATCATATTAGTATAAAACTTCATCTAGTGTCCGATAAGGATTAGGGGTGTAATGGTGAATCAGACTATCGATGCATCTTGACAGTTACTGTCTTGATAGTGCTATTGTGATAGACTGATAGTGTTTTCAACCATCGATAACTATTGCCGAAAGTGTCCTCAACTTTTGATAGTTTTAATAGTTTTTATTCCTGAAGAGTTTCGTCTTGTATTATGTCATTTTAGTTACATTTTCTACTAGAAGCAATGCTTATTGAGTAAAATAGTGTCCTACTTTGCAAAACTTTTAATACTTGGGTAGAGGAAAACTTTTACTGACTTTAGGTCCCATAGTTCTATAACATAAAACTTGTCACTTTCTTATTTACTACATAAAACTTGTCACTTTCTTATTTACTATTTCATTTTATTATTCCTATTTTTATTCTGACATTTTCATTTCTACTTTCATTTTCATGTACTCAATGAAAGCAAAAATGTAAATATCAGCATAAAAACATAAAAAACTAGAAAATTGTGTCTGTAAGACACTAATGATGCCCCCGTGCAGTGCCTGTCACATGATATGTATATATCCATAAAGCACCTACAAAGAATCCATTGAAAACATAACCTGCCATGAAAAAAACTGCCCAAAATGACTAAGTTAAAAAGGCTGTGATTCTGTCAAAATTGATTCTAGACCTATCAATATGCCTCATCATATCTTCAAATATGTCCACCATATGTAGACAAGGTTTGAAAAAGATCCATTGAAAACTGTGGAGCAAGTTGATAACACAAAATCCATACCCTACAATGCAAAATTTCCCTAGAATGACTAAGTTCAAAAGGCCATAATTCTGTCAAAATTAATTCTAGTGCCATCAAAAACCCACATGCACATCTTCAATACATTCACAGCATGTATGCAAAGTTTGAAAAAGATCCATTGAAAACTGTGAGATGAGTTGATTACACAAACTCTATACCCTACAATGCAAAAATTTGCCTAAAATGACTAAGTTCAAAAGGCCGTAATTCTGTCAAAATTAATTCTAGGTCCAACAAAAATCCACATGCACATCTTCAATATGTCCACATCATGTATGCAAAGTTTGAAAAAGATCCATTGAAAACTGTGGGAAGAGTTGATTACACAAACTCTATACCCTACAATGCAAAAATTTGCCTAAAATGACTAAGTTCAAAAGGCCGTAATTCTGTCAAAATTAATTTTAGGTCCAACAAAAATCCACATGCACATCTTCAATATGTTCATTACATGTATGCAAGGTTTGAAACAGATCCGTTGAAAACTGTGGGAGGAGTTGATTACACAAACTCTATACCCTACAATGCAAAAATTTGCCTAAAATGACCAAGTTCAACAGGCTGTAATTCTGTCAAAATTTATTCTAGGTCCAACAAAAATCCACATGCACATCTTCAATATGTCCCCAACATGTATGCAAAGTTTGAAACAGATCCATTGAAAACTGTGGGAGGAGTTGATTACACAAACTCTATACCATAAAGTGTGACGAACAGACAGACGGAAGGACAGACAGACGGACAGGTCCCCAACATGTATGCAAAGTTTGAAACAGATCCATTGAAAACTGTGGGAGGAGTTGATTACACAAACTCTATACCATAAAGTGTGACGAACAGACAGACGGACGGACAGACAGACGGACAGACAGACAGGGGCAAATCTTAATGCCCCCAACATGTATGCAAAGTTTGAAACAGATCCATTGAAAACTGTGGGAGGAGTTGATTACACAAACTCTATACCATAAAGTGTGACGAACAGACAGACGGAAGGACAGACAGACGGACAGGTCCCCAACATGTATGCAAAGTTTGAAACAGATCCATTGAAAACTGTGGGAGGAGTTGATTACACAAACTCTATACCATAAAGTGTGACGAACAGACAGACGGACGGACAGACAGACGGACAGACAGGGGCAAATCTTAATGCCCCCTGACTATCGTCACGGGGGCATAATTGAAACAGATCCATTGAAAACTGTGGGAGGAGTTGATTACACAAACTCTATACCATAAAGTGTGACGAACAGACAGACGGACGGACAGACAGACGGACAGACAGACAGGGGCAAATCTTAATGCCCCCTGACTATCGTCACGGGGGCATAAAAAAACAGAAGTCTGAGTACCCAATATCTCATATTATAGGAGAATCGGTCACCAAGAATACTACAGGACAACTTCTTATGCTGAAATTATCCTAATCCATTGATATTATATGACGATATGAGGTGATGATAGTATTGCGCTATCAGGCTACTAGGGTTGTAACAATACATCGGGCTATCGATATATCGCAATAGTGACACTGGCAATAGTCACTATCGATAGGGAAAGCTGCAATGTCAATACTATCGGCAATAGTGTTTCCAATATCGCAATAGTTTCAATAGTTTCTAGATATGCATCTTTTTCTTGAAGGAAGTATTTTTAACTAAAATAATAATAGGAAAGGATGTGTTTTAGCTTGTATTGGATTTCAAAGAATGGAAAATATAACATTTTCTTGTATTTTGTTGTCATGTTGTGCGCATTGTGAAATGACAGTCATTAAATAATGCTTTTTAGCCACAAACTTATGTGAACAAACAAGATTTTATACATAAAAGCAGAATTTCTGGATAAGAATGCTGTCTCCAATAGTTATTGCAATGCATTGCAATAGTAACCTGCAATAGTAATAGTATTGCAATAGGGATTCCTGCAATAGTAATAGTATTGCAATAGTCATTTTGGCCTGCAATAGTCACCCCTACAGGCTACTATCACTATGGACGGTCTAACAGCACATTGCATGACAATTTTGTCACGCAATGTGCTTTCAGACCCTCCATAGTGCCAGTAAAATACCTGTACAATGAGAATCAAGAATAAACTACCAGCCTTGATAGCTCAGTGGTACAGTGGTCACTTCAGGAACAGATGGTCCCTGAGTTTGAATTCAGGCCACGCTATACCAAAGGCGTGAAAAATTGGTACTAGGAGCTCCCTTGGCTGACGCCTATAAAGGGTAGCGGTGGCTCAGTGGTTAGTGCACTTGACTCTGAAGCCAGAGGTCGTGGGTTCGAATCCCGCCTGAGGCGAAATCTTCCTATGTCCGAACGCGTTTTTCCAGCATCATTTGCAGGGTTGATGCTAACAAGTGTGCCGTCCTTCGGATCGGAACGTTAACTGGAGGCCCCCTGTGCAGGGAGAGTCATCCCCTGTGCAGATTAAAGATCCCTACTATAGCTACATGGCTATACGTAGGCTTTCATCCTGCAACACCGGAGTGTACAAAAGTACACCGTCTGTGTCCCCTTCGGGGGTTAAGGCGTGAATGGAAGAAAGATAGTCCAGCTCCGGACCGAAATTATTTCAGAAACAAAGTTTCTAATTTAGGTCCAGCACCTGTAAGTCTTCCTCAGTGTGGGTATTTCAGATGCCGATAAAATCATTTTGGCACATTGTAAACTGTGCATTAATCGATATATTATGTTTTCTTTTTGATAAATAACAGCCTTTTTCTTCTTCTGACCTTCCCAATGTGTCTTATTTAATATTTACTGGCGATTTTTCCTTCGTAGCTGTGAGAATGTTTACGAAGACCGCCATGTTTGCTTGGGATTTTCCCAGTTACCGGATGACGTCATTGTGTGATAAAAATGGCAAGGATATAAAACCCAGTACCTTAGGAGATACGAGTGTCGCAATTACTTACATCTGTGAATATTGTTTGCAATACCTATATATGCATTTATTTTATGCCTGGTGTCCAAATTTCATTTAAGCACGCGTCTGTGTGCTTCTGTGACAAGGCTGAGCACTTTTTTAGATTTAACTAAGTACCGCAATAAAATCAACCATTATGAATATTCAATTACCATGCGGACACCGAATGTCCGAACACAATTTCACTTTTAATAAATGTTCGCGCACACAAGAAACAAAGGGAATGCTGTTTAATTAAGCTATCAATTTTATAATAGATCTAGTCCATGTCAAAACGTAACATTGGTAAAAAAAAGTAAACCTAAACACCTCACAACATATGAAACAACTTTTGTGTGTTTGAAGTCGCCGACAGACCTGTATACTTTCAACTATCATGCATGAGAGAGGACGCGATTAAAAGAAATCACGTGCTGTTATGCTTAAACACATTGCAAAAAGTCTTCAAACAAATGCTGTAATCAGACTGCAAAAGAACGATCACAATATTTTATATCCGCGCAACTTACGTAACAAGAATCTTTTAAGATCTCAAGCGTTAACAGCGATATTTTCAAACGTTTTCTTAAGATGTTGCGATCGGAGCCGTGATTATGTACAAATGCGGTACTTCTTTGAAATTCTTAAAACTATCTGTATGATTTTAAAATTAGCTGCATATAAAAATATAATATTTCTTGGGAAAATACGCATTTTCTTTGCAAAGGACAGGACCACTATAGAACCAATATTTTACTGGTCTGGGCCTGCAGTTAGACGTGTTTTGCTATGGCGCGATTTGTTCTCGTCTGCGTATATTTCACATCATTTCAACAATTGAAACTATGGAAAATAAAACTTCGCCGAAGCCACTGACTTTCTTCGAATCTGTTTCAAATACCGATGACGGACGAGGCAATACTACTGTTAGCGAGCTGGTAATAAAAATCTTATAATTTCTTGGTTCATTGAAATTAATATAAAAACATTTAATGCGTCGGAACAGTTGTGAAAGTTTGGGTAAGTAGGTATATGTGGCAGAAAATAACCTCGACATCATCACATTCTTTTGGCAACGTAAATGTTCTTGCTAGTTTTCTCTTTGATTGATACGTCGGAGCATACCATTGATCGGTAAATTTCCTATGTACTGTTATTCTACGCAAAAAACAACAACTATAAATATAGTCAGGCAGACGTAAGGTGTAACTGGGAGAGCAGAAATCAAACAACCGACCCCCCCCCCCCCCCACCCTCTCCGCCACACACCCACAAAGAAAGAAAAGAAGAAAGTACAAAATAAACAAACAAAACAAAAATCACAGTCAGGAAGGCGTAAAGCGTATCGGGGGGAGGGGGGGGGGGGGGGGGTGGAAGACAGAAAATATCTAAGAACCGCCGATTATAAGGATATGACACTTCCTAGGATATGACACTTCCTTACTTTCTTCCCGGGGGGTGGGTGGGGGGGGGGGGGGGGTGGAAGACAGAAAATATCTAAGAACCGCCGATTATAAGGATATGACACTTCCTAGGATATGACACTTCCTTACTTTCTCCCCCCCCCCCCCCCCCTCCCGTCCGATGTAATTTGTAATTAAAAAGCGTTTCTGCAGTGGAGCTATAAAATTAAGTTTTCCGACCACTCGGACAGGGGATGCTCATTTTGATACAAACAGCACTGGATACCGGAATAACAACACACGTTTCATGTTTAACAAGATTCAAAGATGTCTGTAAGGCGCAAACAGTCGTCGTATAAATATTCTGTTATCGTTTAAACCCAGAACCAGGGATACAGACTAGCGGTCGCCCACTCGCCCACTGCAAGTAAAAAAACGGGTGGGCGCCTAAAATTAAAATGATAGTCGCCCAGTTTGCGATCGTCAGCTGTCAGCGTGTGTCTGGCGTGTTTACGGCTTGGAGTAAAATCCGCCACCTCTAAGGGTATTGCTAAATTCCGCGCCAATATCGGCTATGAATATTCGGTGTTCCGTCAAACTTGTGTGTTGGATTTTACTCATTATCGAGAAACAACATGGCCGCTTCCTCGTAATGAAAGATACACGGTGCATAACCATATCGGACGCTATCTGTGAAAATCTGCGTTACTTGACTCTATCTGTGAGTGCTACGGACTCTATTTGTTACTTGCCATGAACGCTTCGGCGATTCAGTCGAAGAAAAAGGGACAAAACGTGTAAGTACTTGGTTTCATGGTTTCCACGGAACACATACCTTATCTTTCCTTATATTTCCGTTGATATTATTCAGCTAGCGATGTTCAGTGCTTGTCATAAGTGAAATCAAATGCAGCGTGATAGTGCAGGAGCGTACATGGCCCATGAAAACAAAGAAAGGCTCAGTGTTCTTATTTGGAGGTAATGAATTTTGTCCATAATTTACGAAGATAATTATGTTCTTGATAATTTACACATGTCGTTAGGTGCATAAATAAAATCTTTACGTTAATATCAATGTTTAAAGGACACCACCCATTATTTTCAATGTTCCGGATTCTATTTGTGTCTCCAAAATAATGTAATTCTGTGCCAACGGACAGATGTGGTCCTCAAGGCAACGGACTATACTTGTGAGCAGCGGACCTTACTTGTGATGTTTGTTTTCTTTTTTTCAGCCAAAAACGTCGTAAAAGATCAAACTTGTGGTTTCATCAGCCAAAACGGCGAAGGCTAAGTCCCGAATTTGAAAAAAGTCCTGCGGCGCATGCTCAATTCGTGTCCACAGTAGATTGCCAAAATGAGGCAATGTCATCCACAACGGTTCACTCAAAAGATGTAAAGGAAGTTGATAGTGCTCTCTCCATTTATGGGTTTCTTTGACCTAATATCATGCACTTAGTATAGTTACACCAACCTATAGATGTTGTTAATAATAAACCGCAACTCTAGGTGTCCACCACCGTTTGTACTTATAACTATTCTATTCATTCTATTCTATCCCATAACCTTACTAGGTCGTTGATGCACCACAGGTGACTTCGAAACAATCCCTTTCCACCTTGTCCCGTCTTCAGTTGCCCTAGCCGAGCTGGCAAAATCTATTCCTGTCCACTCCTTGATATTGTCTTCCCACCTTCTCCTCCGTCCACCCCTCCCTCCTCCCCTTTCACTGTGCCCTGAAGAATTATCTTTACTAAACCAGAAGACGTTGAGACGTGGCCAAACCACCCCAGCCCCCGCCTCCCGACCAGCGTCAGGAGCCCATCATATTCTCCAATGGCTGCTTGGAACTTCCTGCGAACCTCCTCATTGGTTATATGGTCCTTGTACGAAATGTTCAGTAACCTTGGGTAGCATCTCATTTCAAAGGCCTGCGTTCTTTTCTCTAACTCTGCTGTCAAGGCCCACGATTCACAGGCATACAGAAATATGGAAATGACAAGGGAGCGCATTTAAGTCTCACCCTTGATCCAAGAGACATGCCGCTATCTCCAAATTGGTTTCAGCTTGGTAAGAGCTGAACTGACTTGTGCAATCCTTGAGAGAACCTCCTGTTTTGAGCCATCATCTGAGACAACTGACCCAAGGCATTTGAAGCTGCTTACAGTACCCAGCTTCTGCCCTTTTACCTTGATCTCCCTCTCGATGCCACCTGCGCTGTTCGTCATCAGTTTGGTCCTCTCAGCACTGATCTTCATCTTACATCTTATGCAGGTTTGGTCCAGACTTTCAACTTGAGCCTCTAGTTCCTGCTCTTCTTCAGCTAGAGGGTCTATGTCATCGGCAAACCCGCAGATTGGCAATGTCTCTGCCGCCCATGGCAACCCCCCCTCCACCCCACATTCTTCCAGAGTATCAGACATGATCCGTTCGAGAAAAATGTTGAAGAGGGTGGGTGACAGAAGACATCCTTGTCTTACTCCAACTGTTGTTCTGAACCATTCTTCTGTGCTGCCATTGATCGGGACTGCACTTGTAGCCTTGTCGTACAGCTGCTCAATGGTGCGAACTAGACCTGCACCGACATTGCACCTCCGCACGGTGGCCCATAAGGCTGCATGCCATACCTTGCCAAAGGCTTTTTTGAAATCAATGAAGACACGGCACAGATTCTGTTGATGTTGGAGATACTTTTCACACAGGTCTATAAGGCTAAAGATCTGCTCTGTGGTGCTCCTTCCCGCTCGGAACCCAGCCTGTTCCTCAGCGATTATCTCTTCGGCTTGTGGTTTAAGCCTGTTCAAGATGACTTTCAGCATGATTTATAACTGCAACTGCAAAAAATATGTATACGCGCGTATTGAAACGTTGATTCATTTCTTCGGCTTTGAGGTGACCAAAACTCTCTGAAAAGTTCAAAAATGTGTGCAAGAAGAGGAATCAATCAATCATGAACAATATCTAAATAGAAATTTGCCTCGTGTTGATACCATTTTCGGATCACTAGACAAATGTAGGCCCATGCTTCTGAAGCACAGATAGTTTCCGATGATATTGGCAGATAGAGTCCTGTGTGAAGCACGATTAGCCGCTGATAGAGTCTTATGCCAGGCGCATATAGCATCCGGTGCCATTGTAAAAGGTAAAAACATCCGATTTTCTTCAAAAAGGAGATATTCTTTCAACTCAGAGCCTTACAAAATTTTTAAATCACTCATTAGCGTCAAACTTATCCAACCGATCTGTTTTCTTTCCATCGCGTTCGCAACTGATCGGCGTTCAAAGTGGACACACTCTTCAAAATTGTCAAATCTTGACCTTCATTCCAGCTTGTAGACTCGAAAGTAAATACGAATTAGGCATAACAGCTATAGATACTGGAAGACACAGATGTCTGATGTTCCATGCACCTTATGCCCTATAAGAAAATGTGTTGTTTACAATTATAGTTGAGTTTATTAACACCCACCCTTACCTCGTTTTCCATTTTTGGACGGATAGAATCCTAAACTAACGCAAATAGACTCCGAAATACACAGACAGAATCCAGTTTTCACAGATAGCGTCCGATATGGTTATGCACCGTGAGATAGATAGACAGACCGATTTGACAGTTAAATATCTTAACCGTTTATAATTTTTTCGCTCGTAATATGGCGGTACATCGCTGGTGTTTCACACCTGGTTGCTAAAAGGAAACTAAACCATGAAGAAAGGTCCTATGGAAACGGCGCAATTCTCGCGCAGATTGTGAATATAAGATTCCCACATTTTAAATGTGGGCCCCTAAATTTCTGGCTGGGCGACTAAGTTTCAGTTTTTAGGGGCCCAGCTTGCTCCTATGAAAAATGAGTTAGTCTGTATCCCTGAGAACTTAGTCGCTTAACTTGGGTTGTCTGGAGTACGCCTGTCTTTGCAATTCTGGTACTGGATTTTATCATTTAACAGATGGCGTCATCACGTGACCTCCACGAGCTCATTTACATATCCTGTCAACATGTCCGTTGAAACGCAATTTCTTTTCATCCCTCTTGAGGAAAATGCTTCAAGGCCAGCCCAATGTCTCTTAGAAAAGGTAAAACTGGTGGCAGTCATGATCCAAAATGGCCAAAGAACACAACCGCTAATGTTTTTTCCTAAGTGATACAAAAATAATGATTTTATCAGTGTATAGAAATTCCCCGGTAGCATTTACCGGCAAAAACCCAGCAGTAGCGGAATAGGTGAGGCCTGGGCCGTGAAAATTGAAACTTGTTTCTGGGCATTTTCCGGCCCAGAGCTGGGCTAGAAGAAAGAAAGAAAGAATATAGTTTGTCATCAGGTAGGTATAATCTGTTGCTGGATACCTTGTTTGTCACAATAAAAGCTCGAAAGAGCTTATCTTGGCTGTTTCTAATATGCGACAAAATTTTGTCTTTAATGCTGACACAGCATTTTGCCAGCCTTCTGTAGTGGCCATTAAAGGGTTTAACTAGCACAAGGCACAGTAAAAAACATATAGCTCTGAAGCTGTAATCATCTTCTGGACACAATTCATTAGGCTATGCCTAATGTATTTCATTAACACCCGAATCATGAAATGTAATGTATATTGTAATGTATATTATTACATTGGGTACGTCCGAATATAGGACCTATTCAACACACTCCTTACCAGCTTTTTTAAATGTTGTGCTTGGTCTTTGTGATAATCAAGTTTATTGAGAGAGTTTGGTCTGTGCTTGTCCACCCATAAACTCATTTTTCTGCTCTGATTTTACTGCTAATGTTTGTTGATTCGCGAAATAACTGGCTGTTGATTTTAGCGGGTCTTTGTCGTTATTTACTCTAACACCGGAGATGGCGCAGTACAATTCGGAGACGCGTTTGATACTTCTCACCAATTTTATCCTAGCCCCGCTGGTGCATAGGAACACCGCAACTTTCCGAATATTCTTTGTTGGTGGGAGGGGGGGGGGGGGGGGGGGGGGCGAACGGAGCGAGGAGAACTAATAGCAGATTTATCTCTTGGCTTACCAAGAAGGTTAATTTGGAGATGAAATACTCAGAAGCTTCAGCAGAGGAAATGAGTGAAGAAGTGTGTTCCAATCCCTATTCTATTGTGCTTGGGATGAAGCTGTACTAAATAGTGTCAGTCCTAGAATATTGGTACTTGGAATGCTAAAGAGTGGTGAGTTCCATTTTCGGGGTTATGATGTCATTTGTAGGTAAAGCGTTTGATTTATGAGCTCATGTCAAGTAATTGAATCAGGCCCACCTGAGTATCTTCTTTTTAAGATGTCACGCAAATTAAGAACCCTTTCAGTGAGTTGTTAGCGTTGTCAGCGTTGTTAAAAGGAAATTGTGCAACAGATGTCATTTGAAAAATAAACCAAACATATTTACAGCCATTCCCACTCACTTTAAATTATAGTTAACTTTGTAGCTTAGAGACACTGAAATGGCTGACACTGTGGTTCTCGAGTTATTGGTATTCTTGATTTCTTCCTTTCGTTTTTTTCTTTCTTCGTCTCTGTCATTTATTTTTTATCTTGTTTAGGTGCAGTTACTGTCATGGTCCTAAACATTGAGACAAAGTGGCTGCTGTGCGGGACGGTGTGGGCTTGGGTCAGACCGCTGCAAATGGAGCGGTCTGATCTGAGTCCACACGGTTTTCCGCATAATGTACATCAAACCGGGTATACTGAAAGTATAAAGTGTCCCATTGCTTGGAATTATGACGGTGACTGAATTGTTAGTTTTAGCCATGTTGCTGTTGTATTGTATATTGTAGGGGGGTGGGGGGGGGGGGCTGTAACTAATGTTGGAGAACTTGTAGCCCGACCCCATTGCTACTATTTGAGCAATAAAATATGTTTAAATTACACTGAAACACGCTTTTCAAGTCTTTACAGACTTGGGATACAGACTTGAATCTGGGATACAGACTTGAATAAGTCAGCTGACTTTCTTCTGAATCCCGTTTTGTATAACATATGATATATTTTGTGAATGAATGTACTGTTTCATATGTTGGTTATACAAAGAAAATAAAGTTTAAACCAAGTCTTTACAATGTCCATCAAGAGAAAGTAGGCTTCACCAAGTGTGACCATATTTTCCATGAAATCTTACGACTTGTCATTTTTACTCTTGCATAACCAACTTGCAAAAGTATACGAGAGAGAGAGAGAGAGCTCTCTGTTCAAAGCCTCAAACTTTCCACTATAAACGCATGATGAAAAAAAAAGTCCCACTCCCTGACAGCCATAATCTGTCTTTCTTTCAGTAACTCTATCTTTCTTCTTTTTAAGAGAATTTTTAGATAGCTGGTTTTAGGCAACGTATCTGTAACCGATTTCATCTTAATAGTTTCGACAGAATATCTCTAAAAGGATCATTACTATAAAGTTTCGTTCCCTTTGGTTCAGATCAATAAAGTGTGGATGGATAGACGGCGGATAGTAGACCACAAACCATACCAACCATTCATGAGCACTTTGGTTGTGGGCTAAACTCGTGAATATTTGCTACAGAATAAATTATTTACTCCATACTGGTTAAGGTGAACATATGGACATTTGCTACAGATTAAACTGAATTAATAGTTGTTGTTGTTAAATTATGAGCAAATCATACTGCATGTTACGCCTGACTGGACCGCACCGCTAGGTGGTATAAATACCTTTGCTGCCTCTCTATTAGGCACTTCTCTAAGATACTTCACCAATGCTATACTGTGTAATTGTGAATTGAGACAGTCATTAAAATTAGTTAGAACACTCAGTCGTTCTTTATTGTGTTATCACTTATTAACATAATAAGTCGATACTATTACAGTTGTTGTATTTCAATTCTAATAACGACGTTCCCGCGCCTCAGCGGAACGTATCCATGGCCGCAGTACGGGAACTGAATTTGATATAAATTCAGGAATTTATTTATTTACTTTATTATTTTTATTCATTTATTTTGAGGATTCTCATTAGATTGATAATGATGATATCCACCTCTTCTATGGACTCGGAAGCTCTTATATTTCTTCAGTAGCCTATGTGTATGTGATCTTCATGCTGCTTTATTTTACGGTTAATGCAGGGAGAAAGGTATAATCTTTCAAGGGAAGCAACTACTATTTTAAGTTTTGCCTCCCTTCTCAGTAGGGACCGACTCTAAAAGGAAAGAAATTATTCCTCTTGGAACAAATTCTTCCCTTTAAGATTAGATCCCATTTTGGAAAGTCTTTATCATTTTGGGAAGCGAACAGGAAGTCACAAGACTTGTTCTGTACCCCAGCCCCGGATCCAGGGGTCCAGGGGAGGGGGGGGGGGGGGGCTTTGGGGCTTCAGCCCCGCCATCTGGGCCTCTGTGTTATTTATAATATGTAGGCCCATATATAATAAGGAGTATCGGATAACAGTTTGAGATGATTTATCCATGTAGTAAGGTTAAATATATGTTGTGACATCTCATTAGAATCGCCTCGTTGGTTTAAACTTTATTTTCTTTGTATAACCAACATATGAAACAGTACATTCATTCACAAAATATATCATATGTTATACAAAACGGGATTCAGAAGAAAGTCAGCTGACCTCGTTGAGGCGATTCTAATGAGATATCACAACAAATATTTCAAGGCAAAAATACATTATCAAAAATATTCATCAAATTGACCCCTAATTATGTCACATTTTCAAGCACCCCTCCCCACTCCCTCAAATACATCTCGGCACCTCCCAGCCCCACCAGTTATAGAGAGCCCCACCTGTACGCGGTGGTCTGGGTTCGGGCCTGTACCCCTTGGCGGACAAAAAACATAGAGGTTTACCCATGTACCCTACGTGGTCTATTTACTTGTATTCTGTTAGTTTGAAAGTATAAAGTTTGTCATGTTCATACGGTTCATACTGTATTAAATTGAGAAAATGTTCATTCTTGTTCGGTCGTGTTTTATTGTTCATGTGAGGCATAAAAGGTGTTTATGTCTGAAAAATAAAGAACCAGACCAACCTGCGCATCTCACCTACGGCCAAGAATAAATCCTTCGGGATTCTCTGATCAGATAGCGCAGATACCATAAGGCGACGCAAGCTGTGAGAGCATTTTTTGTTCATCGCTCAGCATAGGAGAAAAACACACAGATAGCTATATCAGCTATATATACTGAACATCAAAAGAAACGCATACAATGTATACGCCCAATTTATTTGACGGTATAGTTATATGCTCTTATTTAGACATTTTAAGTTACTTTGTTTATGATATTCCGACAGAATGAGCACCTTAACGCATCGATATTCCATAAACTTTAGAGACCAGAACGCTTGCTTTTGTGATGGGGGTTAAGCTTAAAGTCACCATACTTTCAGAAGCTGAATTTTTAATTCCATAAAATGCTCAGCCAATTATTTTCTCCAGACATAATGTCCGCAGCAAGGATAAGAAACAACGAAAAAGTCAAAGCAATCGAGCCTTGCGGTTTAGAGAAACAATCAGGTGAAAGTTGGCAGTAGAAACAGTAACACTGGCTCACCATTGGATTTCCCATAGACCTTTTAACACCCTGTATTTCTTGAAAAGAATAGAAACCATTCATACGAAGCGGTTAAATGAATTTACAAGAGTAAAATAAAAAGATTTGCAAAGAAATTTTTCGTAGAACTGCAGAGCTTTTGATGTTATTGGACTTCCCAATTTGCTATTTGTTTAATTGCAAGGGAGATAATTTGACAAGTGTTAAACTTCAAACTGCTGTCATGTTCCTAAGAAGAATACCATGGTAATAAAACCGACGTTTTTTTCATAACCACACATTAGAGCCGCGTTTTGGAAACAATTTATTATACTGCCAAAAGAAAGACAACTCATACAACAACTTTTAATGTTTCACAATAAATTGAGATAACTCTTTAATCAAGGTTTAATTTTGCAAGAGGCTAAGTTCATAATGTTGGCAGACGTCAGTAGTATTTTCTGCTGTATGTGAATTAAAGCCATACATCAGCTGACAGAAGAAAACTGAACCTAAACTTGTATGCGTTTCTTTTGATGTTCAGTATATATCCCTTTAACATGAAAATGAAAATGATTAACACTCTGAGCATCGTGGAAATCATCAAAAGAAACATCCACAAAACATCCATATTGTGACTGAAGCCCTCTCCAACTAGAGATTGGATCCCACCTCAGCTACAAATCCTACGTCAGGCATACTTCTATAAACCCGCTATTCTGGAGCGAAAACTTAACCCCGATACTCACGAGGCACTGCGGGATCGATGCTATGGTAACAGCCCCTTATTTTCTCCCGACTATATCTTAACCTGGTCCGTGCTGGAATGTATGCATAAAGCTTACGTTGAGAAATTACGCGTTACACCATCTGGTTTTGAATAGAAAAATGTCACTTGTTCTTTTATGCTTGAACAAAATTTTGTTTACTAAACTTGTAGAAGAAGCTTTTTAGTTTGTTCTGATATTAAATTTAAGAAACTTCCTTGTGTATTTCATTTGAAAATCTGTATCTAAACATTGAATTTGTTGTCAAGATTACAAGGCACAAGAGGAAAATCAAATATTTTGGAGGAACAAGTGACGGAAATCGACAATAATGTATTTTGTCACTATTGTCAGCTTTCAGACTGAAGAATTGTAAAGCAAAGTTGCGGAAAAGTCACGCAATAAGAGCTGACAAGAGATAAATACTACTGTAGGTAACACAATCAGCGCCATTTACAAGACGCCATTTTGGCCGTAACGTGCCGTCAGTCGCGTGCTTTCAGTCACGTCCGCGCTGACGCTATAAATACTGGAACGTTAACGCCGAACGTATTCTTATCAGATTTCTGATTTAGGATACATAGAGTATATGCCCTGTGGTTGGATGGCGAAGTCACGGTCTAGGTCCCGGTCCGGTTCCCGGTCCCGGAGCAGGAGCAAGTCTCCTAAAAAATCACCCTCTCCTAAGAGAGCTCATTCCCCTGCGAAGAAGGGAATGAAAAGGAAGAGAAGCAAGTCTGTTAAGAGGAAGAGCAAGTCTAGGTCTAAATCGAAGAAGAGGAGTAGGTCGAAGAAGAGGAAGAGCAGGTCCAAGTCCAAGAAAAGGTCTAAGTCCAAGAAAAGGAGTAAGTCTAAGAAAAGGAAAAGCAGGTCCAAATCTAAGAAAAGGAGCAAATCTCCAAAGAAGAAGAGTCGCTCCAAGTCTAAGAAAAGGAAGAGCCGCTCCAAGTCTAAGAAAAGGAAGAGCCGCTCCAAGTCTAAGAAAAGGAAGAGCCGCTCCAAGTCTAAGAAAAGGAGCAAGTCTAAGAAACGCAGCAAGTCTAAGAAAAGGAAGAGTCGCTCTAAGTCCAAGAAAAGGAAGAGCAGGTCTAAGTCAAAGAAAAGGAGCAAATCCAAGAAAAGGAGTAAGTCTCCTAAGAAAAGAAGCAAGTCTCGTAAAAGGAAGAGCAGATCCAAATCTAAAAAACGCAGCAAGTCAAAGAAACGCAGCAAGTCTAGAAAGCGTAGCAAGTCTAAGAAACGCAGCAAGTCTAGGAAACGCAGCAAATCTAAGAAACGCAGCAAGTCAAAGAAGCGAAGCAAGTCTAGGAAGCGCAGCAAATCCAAGAAACGTAGCAAGTCTAAGAAAAGGAGAAGCAAGTCTAAGAAACGCAGCAAGAGAAGGAAGTCTAAGCGAAGGAAGAGCAAGAAGAGGAGCAAGTCAAAGAAGAGGAGAAGCAAGTCAGTTAAGGCCAAGAGTACTCTTGGGCATGTCATGAAAGCCATTGTTGCCTTGCACCAGAAGACCGGCTCATCTGCCAAGGCCATCAGGAAGTATGTTGGCGCCCACAGCAAGCTAAGCGGCGCCATGCTGAGCTTCAGAATCCGCAAGGCACTTACTCATGGCATTAAGGCAGGCGTTCTCAAGCACCCCAAGGGAAAGAAAGGGGTCTACCGCTTCCAGGTTGCCTATAAGAAGAAGGGAAAAAGGAGGAAGAAGTCTGCTCACAAGAAGAAGAGGAAGAGCAGGAAAAGGAGGAAGAGCAAGAGGAGGGGGCACCCAATGAAGCGCAGAGCTCTCAAATCACCCAAACTGCGCAAAAGCTCCAGAAAACGTGCGAGGAAAGCACGCCATTAAGCTACACATAGCTTAACAAACAAAACCGGCCCTCTTTAGGGCCACCAAATATCTAGAAAGAATGCTGTTATATTGTTGCTATACAAATACTAGATCCCTGCAAGCACGCCCATTCTTAGTTATTTCCTGAACATGCCCGCTTTTACACATGTTGCAAATATAAAATTTGAATTTCTACTTCATTTTTCCTATCGTGTTATTATATTTATGAACCGCTTTACTCAAAAGTGCTATCAGAAGTCCTATCGTGCTATCATATTTATGAACCGCTTTACTCAAAAGGGCTTAATGTGCAGTCTAGCTAGAGTCTTGCCTGTAGATAACTCAGGACCCATGCATTGTTTGTGCGAACAGCAAATGCTCAGGTCAGCCTGCGCGAATGCGCAGACTGATCTGAGACTTTGCTGTTCGCTTATGCATTCAACTCAAAGAGCATGTCGCGGATAATATAATTTTGTCTGAGCAGTAAAGATTCTGATCAGGCTTCTCAATCTGATTTTTGCTCTGGCATCATTGCACATTCCTTATTATAGTAAAATATATTAGTTCTTGTTGTTTACTGAAACAAGAAAGCTGTTGACTTCAGTTACCCAGCGCATCCCGAAAGAAAAGAAGTTTTATGGAGTATGGCTACGAATCCGTGTTTTGAGCCATTTTAACCAGGTGGAAGAGGGGGAGGGGCAACTTTTCTAACCTCCCGTTTTATTTTTTGGGTGACGAATCGGGAATTTGCTCAAAAAATGTAGGGGAGCAAATTTTTGCCTTTAAGAGCTGACACCTATTGAGAAGACAAGCGAAACAGGAGAACGGAAAATAAGAGTGTACCCAATTACCTTAAGCTGTAGATTACATACCAAGAGAGATTACCCTGAACTAAAAGTATATGCCCCCTTTCTACAAAGTAATCATAATCTCTGAAACAACTACCGTTCAAATACCTTTTCAGGGGAAGCAATAAAGCAACTTCCATATTTGCATCCCTTAAAAAATGGGGTCAACTCTTAAAGCGAAGAGTTCGCTACTTTGTGAGCAAATTCTTTGCTTTAAGAGTTGACACGTTTTTGGAAGGATTTCGTCCTCCAGAGAAACAAACAGTAAATCAGGAATGTTGTCTCCCTTTGTAAAATAGCGAAAAATGGAGGTGTACCTATTCACCTTAAACACACGGCAAACCTTGAAACATATTATGAGTCACGACACGAGAAAACCAAAACTGTGATTGTGCGCCCAGCGCAGACTCAGAATGTGTGTGTGTGTGTGTGTGTGTGTGTGTGTGTGTGTGTGTGTCCATAGCATCAATCGTTCCATTTGTACTATCCTTGGTGTACAACAGCTACAGCGTAGTTTAGGGTCAATTAAGGTAAACCCGGACAGAAGGAAAACCCGGACACTCACTGGTTTTTCACTAGTAAAGAGCGTAATTTACATGTTTTCAGTGATTTCTTTCTCTATCCAGTTTTCCCCTTTACTTCTCAACTAAATGTTTTTATCGTTATATTATACGAACACTTATTATTTTTTCTACAGCCTCAGAATCTAGTCCTTTGCAAGTCTGTGTAAGTTTTCAGGGCAACAAATTCAAAATTAGCCGCGAGCGATGGTGAACCAGGTCCCTCCATAATTCATGGTAAACGTAAAGGTTACTTTAAATTATATAGAGTTTTGTTTCTAACTAATGCAGGTATAATATAAGTTTCATGATCTATGTTTATTTATTGAATAAGATAAATATTGGACAATATTTTATCAAAAATGTAACATGTCCGGGTTTACCTTATGCCAAAATGCCGTGTAAGGTAAACCCGGACATCAACTATTTTGGGGCACTAGATGATTAAAAGAAATTAAATATAAAATGTTTTTAATGGTTTGAAATTAGAAATACAATATTTGTGCATTCTACTTTGCAGTTAAAATATGACACTTAGTTATACAACAATAATAAGTTTTATGTAGTATACTTTAAATGGTGACCCGTAGTAGACTGAATGAAGTTACCACCCATAACTTTTTAATTGACGATTTAACATTAATAAATGGAAGTTATGTCTTATACTATATTAGTCCTACCATGAAATATGTTAACAATTACTAAATTTAGTGTATCTGCGTCCTAAAGATCTACATAGATCATATATTTAACAAAGAATCAGCTGTCCGGGTTTACCTTCTCCATGTCCGGGTTTGCCTTACTCAACGGTTTGGCTCTTTAAATGACTGTTTTGTCATTAAAAATGCTAGTAACCAATCAAAAGATGACAGAAAATAGCTCAAATGAGATGCCTCTGGCCTTACGGAACACCGAAACAGTGTTTCAGGGTCAAATAAAGGACTGGCAATACGAATCGTGGCGACCCTGCAAAAACTGTCCGGGTTTACCTTAATTGACCCTATATTAGGCTTGATAATTCTGAAAGCAGTGCACATGTCCAGTCGGTGCTGGAGCCCCGGTAGCTCTGTATGCTAAACGCTGGCATGCTGATCTAGCGGTCCCGAGTTCGATCCCCGCTTGAGGCGAGAATCTTTTCAAACGTAAACGGGGTTCCATTGCACACAGCCTTTCATCATCGTCCTCAAACGTCCTGATATGACTGAAATACTGTTGAAAAGGACGCAAAATCGCAAGTCATCCATCCATCCAGTCAGTACTTCTTTTGAGGGTCTGTACAGCTTTGTATACAGCACTGCAAAACTTTAACAGAAAATGTTCTGAAAAGTCAGATCTTTTGAAAGCAAGGAAAACACCATGGAAAGGAAAATAGCATACTCGGTTTAACTGCGGCTGCTCATGACCAGTCATGAAATGTGCAACTCCGGCCATGCTCCTAGCAGCGGCTACTATATTATTAAAATGAAATGAAATAAGTGGTTCCAAAGGACCAGAACTTATACAATCTACACTATGAATGAATACCTAGGGACGATTAAGGGCCGTTACATGTTACCTAACACCAGTTTCAGTGAAGTTTCAATAAAATGCGCAAACCCAGCCATTCCCCCCTAGCAGCAGCTGGGCTACTCTATTTCTGTTTTCAGAATGACTCGAAATGAAATCATTGATTCCAAAGGACTAGAAATTTTATAATCTGCGCTATGATGGAGTACGGGGAGACTTAACGGCCGCCGCACAACACCTTCAGCATCCTGTGAAGATAATTAAGATTTGAAATGTTAGAGTTTTTGGAAGCAGGAAATGGTCAGAAAGAATTAAAAAAAAAGAAAAGAAAAAAGACTCTGCTTATTGAGTCTGCATTTGAAAAGAGGACTCAAGCAAACAAAGACTTCTGATGTTATATCTTTTACGTATTCTTTGCTTCTAAAGGGTCCATATTTTTGATTTCATCATCATGATAAGGCATACATGACAGAAATGCTGTTGATGTTCATTCGGTGAAGTAAAATTAGTTCCCCCCACTGAAAAAAATCTAATTGTTGTTACTATGCTGCTAGTTGTAGACTCTGAAATGCAGTATAAGTGGTAGTAAAAAATCCGGGACACTGTAGGAAAAATACGGGACACTAAAGCCGTTGTAGGAAAAAATCCTTGACATTTGCAGTAATTTTTGTCCTTGGTTTGCCGAGGCTATTTCACAAAGAAAAATATGACAAACGACAAAATACATTAATAGAATGCTCAGATAAACAGCCTGGTTGCGAAAGATTCCAAGAAAGTATTGAAAATAAGTTTGTTTACTTACCTTATTGCTCCGTCTACCTGGGCGTCCTACTGATTTGGTTGATAGTAGGGCAAGGGCCTACTGTGCTTGCAGTAGGTGCGGGTGGGGGTTGTATGGACATTTTTTTTCTCTCGTCTATCATTTCTCTCTTCTTTCTCCCTCTCTTTGGGAGACGGCCCGATATAGACTGAAATACTGTTTCAAAGGGCCGTTAAACCCAAAACAACCAACCAACTATTGCTCCGTCACGCTTATGAGACATAAATTGTCAGAAAAAATCGTTGACGATTGTCAGCAAAAATCACCGCATACCGGTGTCATATTATATTTTGACCCGCCTAAAAAGTGACCCGCGGGTCATTATATTATGACCCGCGGGTCAAAATATTATTATAATATTTTGACCCCCCCTATAATAGTTTGACCCGCCTCCATGAAAAAAATGAAAATTGAGGAAAGTATATGTAACACCTACAGTAACCAAGCAAATATCAAATACAATATTAATTCGCTGCTCCTCCTCATTTTGAAAAATCTGTAGGGAGGGGAGGTCAAAATATTATAGCTATAATATAATGACCCTCCCCACTTGAAATTAAAAGTTTTAATGGTTTCGTGGTACTATTCATTTGTTAATATCTGTAATGATAAAATTAAAATTCAAACACCATCAGATTTTCCGTTTCATAATTAGAATACTAAAAATACTGACGATGGGCGTGAGTGGGGGGGTCAAAATATTACAGCTATAATATTTTGACCCGCCCCCATGAATTAAATGGAGATTCAGGACAGTATACGTAAGACTACCATAATCAAGCATGAAATACAATTACAGTTTACAGCTCCTCCTCATTTAAAATTAAAAAAATTAATAGTTGTTTGGTTGGCTGGGAGTAGGGGGGGTGGAGGGGGGGGTCAAAATATTATAGCTATAATAATTTGACCCGCCCCACATGAGAGTTAAATAGGTCTTTTGTCGTTGTTTCACTGGTTTGTTAATAACTATTCTGCTTGAATTAAAAATTTAAATATCATCTGATTGTCTTTCCTATAAGTCTAAGTACTTCATAGGCTAAAGGGGGTGGGGGGGGGGGGGGTCAAAATATTATAGCTATAATATTTCGACCCACCCCCTCCTAGTCTCATCCTTTGCATATGAAGGCTTATAGCTCTGGAAATGACAATCACATAGTGTTGTTAATTTAGATTCTGTCACAACAGATATAAACAAACCAATAGAAGTATGGTAAATGGTCTATTTAACTTTCAAGAGGAGCAGGTCAAAATATTTTAGCTATAATATTTTGACCCACCCTCTCTCAGATCCATCTTTAGCCTATGAAGTACTTACACTTATAGGAAAGGCAATCAGATGATATTGAAATTTTTAATTCTAGTAGAACAGTGATAAACAAACTAGTGAAATAACGACAAAAGACCTAATAAACTCTCGTGAGGGGCGGATCAAAATATTATAGCTATAATATTTTGACCCACCCTCTCTCAGATCCATCTTTAGCCTATGAAGTACTTATACTTATAGGAAAGACAATCAGATGATATTAAAATTTTTAATTCTAGTAGAACAGTGATAAACAAACTAGTGAAATGACAACAAAAGACCTAATAAACTCTTGTGAGGGGCGGATCAAAATATTATAGCTATAATATTTCGACCCCCTTCCCCCCAAACCCCTGACCCATCATTGCATATGAAGTCTTATAACATTGGGACTAACAATCAGATAGTATTTTTGATTTAAATGTTATAACAGCTGATCTCAAGACACCAGTGGAACTATAGCTGATGACGTATGTAACTCTGAAGAGGGGCGGGTCAAAATATTATAGCTATTATATTTCGACCGCTCTGTCTCAGAGCCATCTTTACTATGTGAAGTACTAATAACAATAGGAAATGAAATCAGATGGTATCTAAATCTCAAATTCTATCACAATAGATATAAACAAACCAATGCCAATATGGTAGAAGACATATTTTACTCTGAGGGGGGGGGGGGGGGTCAAAATATTATAGCTATAAAGCTATAATATTTCGACCCGCCCCCTCCTAGTCCCATCCTTTGCATATGAAGGCTTATAGCTCTGGAAATGACAATCACATAGTGTTTTTAATTTAGATTCTGTCACAACAGATATAAAGAAACCAATAGAAGTATGGTAAATGGTCTATTTAACTTTCAAGAGGAGCAGATCAAAATATTATAGCTATAATATTTTGACTCACCCTCTCTCAGATCCATCTTTAGCCTATGAAGTACTTACACTTATAGGAAAGACAATCAGATGATATTGAAATTTTTAATTTTAGTAGAACAGTGATAAACAAACTAGTGTAATAACGACAAAAGACCTAATAAACTCTCGTGAGGGGCGGATCAAAATATTATAGCTATAATATTTCGACCCCCCCCCCCCCCCTCAAACCCCTGACCCATCATTGCATATGAAGTCTTATATTATTGGGACTAACAATCAGATAGTATTTTTGATTTAAATGTTGTCACAGCTGATCTTAAGATACCAGTGGAACTATAGCTGATGACCTATGTAACTCTGAAGAGGGGCGGGTCAAAATATTATAGCTATTATATTTTGACCCGCCCTGTCTCAGAGCCATCTTTACTATGTGAAGTACTAATAACAAAAGGAAATGCAATCAGATGGTATTTTAATCTCAAATTCTATCACAGTAGATATAAACAAACCAATGCCAATATGGCAGAAGACATATTTTACTCTGAGGGGAGGGGGGGTCAAAATATTATAGCTATAATATTTCGACCCGCCCCCTCCTAGACTCATACTTTGCATTTGAAGGCTAATAGCTCTGGAAATGACAATCACATAGTGTTTTTAATTTCAATTCTGTCACAACAGATATAAAGAAACCAATAGAAGTATGGTAAATGGTTTATTTAATTTTCAAGAGGGGTGGGTCAAAATATTATAGCTATAATATTTTGACCCACCCTCTCTCAGATCCATCTTTAGCCTATGAAGTACTTATACTTATAGGAAAGACAATCAGATGATATTGAAATTTTTAATTGTAGTAGAACAGTGATAAACAAACTAGTGAAATAACGACAAAAGACCTAATAAACTCTTATGAGGGGCGGGTCAAAATATTATAGCTATAATATTTCGACCCCCCCCCCTCCCTCCCTTTAAACCCCTGACCCAACCTTCGCATATGAAGTCTTAAAACATTGGGACTAATAATCAGATAGTAATTTTGATTTAAATGTTATCACAGCTGATCTTAAGACACAAGTGGAACTATAGCTGAAGGCCTATGTAACTCTGAAGAGGGGCAGGTCAAAATATTATAGCTATTATATTTTGACCCGCCCTGTCTCAGAGCCATCTTTACTATGTGAAGTACTAATAACAATAGGAAACACAATCAGATGGCATTGAAATCTCAAATTCTATCACAATAGATATAAAAAACCAATGCCAATATGGTAGAAGACATATTTTACTCTGAAGGAGGGGTGGGGGGGGGGGGGACAAAATATTATAGCTATAATATTTCGACCCCCCCCCCTTGACCCATCCTTTCCTTTTGAAGGCTTATAGCTCTGGTAATGACAATCACATAGTGTTTTTAATATAAATTTTGTCACAACAGATATAAAGAAACCAAAAGTAGTATGGTAAAAGGTCCATTTAACTCTCAAGAGGGGCGGGTCAAAATATTATAGCTATAATATTTTGACCTACCCTCTCTCAGATCCATCTTTAGCCTATGAAGTACTTATACTTATAGGAAAGACAATCAGATGATATTGAAATGTGAGGGGCGGAATGTTATCACAGCTGATCTTAAAACACCAGTGGAACTATAGCTGAAGGCCTATGTATATCTGAAGAGGGGCGGGTCAAAATATTATAGCTATTATATTTCGACACGCCCTGTCTCAGAGCCATCTTTACTATGTGAAGTACTAATAACAATAGGAAATGCAATCAGATGGTATTGAAATCTCAAATTCTATATCACAATAGATATAAACAAACCAATGCCAATATGGTAGAAGACATATTTTACTCTGAAGGAGGGGGGGGGGGGTCAAAAATACTCAAAATATTATAGCTATAATATTTTGACCCGCCCCCTACTAGACCCAACCTTTGCATTTGAAGGCTTATAGCTCTGGAAAAGACAATCACAGAGTGTTTTTAATTTCAATTCTGTCACAACAGGTCTAAAAAAACCAAAAGAAGTATGATAATTGGCCTATTTAACTCTCAAGAGGGGCAGGTCAAAATATTATAGCTATAATATTTTGACCCACCCTCTCTCAGATCCATCATTAGCCTATGAAGTACTTATACTTATAGGAAAGACAATCAGATGATATTTTGATCTTTAATTCTAACAGAATAGTGATAAACAAACCAGTGAAACAACCACAAAAGACCTATTTAACTCTGATGAGGGGCAGGTCAAAATATTATACCTATAATATTTCGACCCCCAACCCCACCCCCATACCCTTCCTTCGCTTATGAAGTCTTATAACATTGAGACTAACATTCAGATAGTGTTTTTAATTTAGATGTTATCACAGCTGATCTTAAGACACCAGTGGAACTATAGCTGAAGGCCTATGAAACTCTGAAGAGGGGCGGGTCGAAATATTATAGCTATTATATTTCGACCCACCCTGTCTCAGAAGGTCCTGGGCTCGAATCCCAGTCTGGCCACATACTTTCGTTTCTCCTTCCGCTGATTCAAGAAGGACAGTTGTCAGTTACTGGCGAAAGTATGTGCACTTAGTACTGGTTAACCGCTTAGGAGGTCTAAGCCTGCCCAGGAATAGTGTGGTTAGGTTAACTGACCGTCCCGACATGACCTTAGTTGTTTACCGTGGACGTTAAGCATCAAATCAACCAACCAACCAACCCTGTCTCAGAGCCATTTTACTATCTGAAGGACTTATAGCAATAGGAAATGCAATCAGATGGTATTGAAATCTCAAATTCTATCCATTCTAGTGTTTTTTATTTAAATTCTGTCACAACAGATATAAAGAAACCATTAGAAGTATGGTAAATGGCCTATTTAACTCTCAAGAGGGGCGGGTCAAAATATTATAGCTATAATATTTTGACCCACCCTCTATGAGATCCCTCTTTAGCCTATGAAGTACTTAGACTTATAAGAAAGACAATCAGATGATATTTAAATTTTTAATTCAAGCAGAATAGTTATAAAAAAACCAGTGAAACAATGACAAAAGACCTATTTAACTCTCATGTGGGGCGGGTCAAATTATTATAGCTATCATATTTTGACCCCCCCCCCCCCCCCCCTACAACCACCCAACCAAACATCTTTGCTGGATTGTTTTTTTTTTTAATGAGGAGGAGCTGTAAACTGTAATTGTATTTCATGCTTGATTTTGGTAGTCTTACATATACTGTCCTGAATCTCCATTTAATTCATGGGGGCGGGTCAAAATATTATAGCTATAATATTTTGACCCCCCCCCCCCACCCCCCCCACCCCCAAACTCAAGCCCATCGTCAGTATTTAAGTATTCTAATTATGAAACAGAAAATCTGATGGTGTTTGAATTTTAATTTTATCATAACAGATATCAACAAATGAATAGTACCATCAAAACATTCAAACTTTTAATTTCAAGTGGGGCGGGTCATAATATTATAGCTATAATATTTTGACCCCCCTACAGATTTTTCAAAATGAGGAGGAGCAGCGAATTAATATTGTATTTGATATTTGCTTGGTTTCTGTAGGTGTTACATATACTGTCCTCTATTTCCATTTTTTTTTCATGGGGGCGGGTCAAAATATTATAGGGGGGGGGGTCAAAATATTATAATAATATTTTGACCCGCGGGTCATAATATAATGACCCCGGGTCAAAATATTATACGGGTCAAAATATTATCTGACACCGGGACTAAGCAACCACCCAGTGGTATATATCAATATATATCATCATACTAGATATTATATAATCGATCAAAGGGTTAAGAAATATGAGATCTTTAAATCTTTAACGAAAAACTTCAACCCAAAATTTCTCAGTCCGTGACCTTGACCTATGGTGGAGATGATGCTGAATAAAATTGTGGACCATTATCTATCATCATCCAAAATATAATTCTAATCGATAAAAGGGGCTAGAAACTATGAGATGTTAAAATCTTTAACGTAAAACTTTAAGTTTGTGACCTTAACCTATGGGTCATGACCAGGGGTGGGGATTGTGCAATATAAAATTTTGGACCAATATATATATATCATACTAAAATATTATTCAAATCGATCCAAGGGTTCAGAAATTATATATATAAGCATTGGTAGATCAGCAGATCTTTTTGGAATTTACAGACAATGGTGAAATGCATAAGGCCTTAAACAAGAGCGATTTTTACTTTGAGCAGTCATTCAGTAGTACACGACCATTGATTTTAATGCTGAAAAACTACTAAAGTTGTTAAACTGGCTCTGTATATCAACTTCCATTAACATAGATGGATATAGCGATTGTACGGCTTTTTTTTATAATATTTCACTCATATCAGGATGATGGATGGGTGATAATGAAAGGCTGCGTGCAATGGAACCCCGTTTATGATTGAAAAGATTCCAGCCTACAGCGGGGCTCGAACCCAGTACCGCTAGATCAGCAGGCCAGCGCTTAACCTAGTGAGCTACCGGGGCTCCTTACTTCCACAATTGTGAGGCTTTTCTAACATCATGTAAATAAGTATAAAAGTGCTACAGATCGCCTCCCATAAAATTAGGTCTTGTGACCTACTTTCTCAAAATCAGTACCATGTTTGCTTTTCCATGTCAGTCATGTATGTGGATTCTATAAACCTAGGTCATTTCAGATGTCATTGGCGCATGCACAAGACAATGCTACCGACAACAGTCCCCACAAAATTAGGTCACAGTGACCTATAACTACTGTAGCAAAAAGAAAATCAACCATTTTTTCCCCCAAATTTTGGGGTCAGCCATGTGCCCCATCTGCCATGTCTGAGGTCTTTCAAAATTTATCAATGCTTGCACAAAACCGCTTAAGGTCCTCTCCCACGAAATAGGTCACAGTGGCTTACTTTGACGAAAATCGACATATCATTTTTTTGGGGGATGCAGAACAGTATCTCAGATTATATTACCCTCAGCCCTTCCAAATTTCATAAGTGCATATCACAAACTGCTTCAGCTTACTTCCCACAAAACACGTTCACAGTGACCTTACACTCGAGATCTGCTATAATAACTTATCTAAGCTATACAATTAGACCTTGAGCTGACCATAGACCCCCCTCCCCCCCCAGGGGGAATTTTGGACACTATGATTTTCTGAAACTACATTATATACGAAACAAAATGACACATGTTAGCCCTCTGTACGTTGGGGCATTAACGTATAACGTCAACGTTACTTACACTACCCAAATTTACATAGTCACGTTATAATAGAAAATACACATTGGTATACAAATGTTAGTATTCGCCCTAAATAATGTTGGGTTTTGTCTGCTAGTACATAAATCGCTGTTTCAAGGTAATTGACATTGTCAACGATAAGTTGACTAACCCGTATAACGTAGTTTACGTTGTATTTGACGTTTTTCCCCTTCAGTGTCTAAATACATGTAATATAAGGAGAAAATTATAAGAATGAAGTGAAGAGAAAAGTAAATTGTTATATATATGACTGTTTCAATAGTCTGGTATAAAAAACAAATAAACTACAGTCTTACAAAACTCATCAGCAGTCACGATAAATATGTAACGTATATAACCACAACACAAATTCGGAAAAAAAAACCAGACTAAATCTCTGAATTGGTGGACTGAAGTTTATACGTGCTCCATCAATCTTCTTTGATTCATGCACAGCTTAGATAAGTTAGGCAGCAGTTAGCAGCAGATATATTAAATGTGGACAGAAACTTATTTTTGACGAATTTAACCTACAAAATGACGAGAAAAGCTAAGAAAGCCAACATCAGCTGCATTTCAGTTTTAATATTATCTATATTATGTCTTAAGTAGACACTGTTGTATATGTAAACATGAAGAAACGCCTGTTTTATATGTCCTCAAACTAAAAAAAATCATGGGATAGTGTATATTTAAAATCAATCTAACAGTAATGTTACGTTACATAATTGTAATACGTCGGGGGATAAGATTTGTGAGTCATCTGTTATCAAAAATTTAGTTCCCGGGCAATATGAACTATTCATTGCTGTAGTAACAGCTTACCACTGGTAGTCAGATGGCAATTTAGCTCTTTGAAATACACAAAAACTCAGCAAGACCCACATAGATTGTTATAGCTGAAGCATTTCGACATTGCTTTCAATTCAGTTTCACTTAAAAGTGACTTCATAAAGATGATTTTTTTAATTTTATGCATAGAATGAAATAAATAAGAGTTGATATATGCTGCAACTAATTAATATTTAGGTTCTCGTCATGATGGGGATAAAACCAATTTCGCGACCTGTGCTGTTGGCTGAGCCATTCAATTACCCTACATACAAATATGCAACTGTGACTGCCAGCCGAGGCAATCAAAAGCAGTACCAACTCTCCCAACAGGGATAAACACCATTTTTCTATGCTGTCAATCGGATTGTCAGCCACAAGCCTCTTTGCACAGTATCTGCTTTACATAGATTAGCAAATATGTGTGGCTCCCGTGATCATACTTACATATTAATTTGTGATCTACATGATCTGTTTATGCAGCTCCCGGCCATCACATACATTACAAACTATTAACAATGTGAAAATTTAAGGCTGATAGAAAGTGACATACTTCATAACGCATACATCATTCTGTCATCAGCTTGTTCAGGAGTTCTATTTTTCATTATGTTGTTACAAATATTTAACTGGTCAGGTAATTTTGCAAACCCCATGGTTTTATTCCCACTTGTTGTTACTATCACGGACTAAAGGTGTTACGAAACACAAATTTTAGTCAGACAATTTTTCAATATGTAAGCAACTAAAATTGTTGTTTGGATATTGCCAAAATGCTGTATTCCCTAACAGTATTTAATAAATTTGGACAAAGATGTCAAGATAAGCAGTAAGATGTCATAAATAAGCAGTTTTCAACCATATCTATTGCTAAAACGTAAACAATATGGTAATACAAGGTCACAGAGATCAAATGCAGTAAGTTATTTAGGTTAACCCTTCCTTGGCATGTATAGGTATGCACTATTTCTATTGTTTGATTATTTGCTCTTTAGAAATACTGTTTTGCTAGTTTAGGATATCGGAAATGAAGAATCCATAAACTTGCAATGAAAACGTTGTATACGTTACTTGTTCCGCCTTTCTTTTCTTTTTTTTTTTTCTCAATATTATGCTGCAAAGCATAACTACAGTGTAGGCGAATACATTCTGAAGGAGAACAACTAAGATTTGCTCATAGATATCTGAACAGCGAGGACTAACATTAATATATTCTGTCATTTTCATTTGCCATTTCATTATGTGTGCAGAGCTACTGGAACACTGTCCCTGAAACATTTTTATCCAACTAAACGTATCTTTATGTTCTTTGGTGAATAGATGCTTTAATAGATGGTTGAATGTAGTTAGATTCTTTAAGAGATTATCGAAAGTATTTAGACTTTAAAAAGAAAGAAACAGAAGCATAGAAATATAGATCATCTTAAACATAGCATTAACAGATTGCTACAGTATGCTAGTAAACTGCCAGTGTCTCTTTTCTGTATTAAATGTTTCTGATACTGTTCTCCCAAACTGCTGGTTGATACATTATTGTTAAATACATAAATAAGCTAAATAAAACAATTTATTATCACTACCATTAATCATTTTCAAAAGTTTGTTTCTTAACTGTAACTCAGCAATGTTGTTTCCCTTGGTAACGTAAAATATACGATAGTCTTACAACAGTAAGAATACGCTGCCAGCAAATATCTACATTAGCTTTGATGCAGAACTGTATTTGGCTTAAGGTTTACTGTTCTGCTTTATAGTTTTTTCAGTGTGCACGTAAAAACTATACCAAATTCTGTCAGTAAACAGGGTGGTACTACATTTGCATTGTTAATTACTGATTATTTTATAATTTTATACTAAGCACGTCAAAAGCGCTTAGCTTTCAATGTTATTATACTTATTGTATATCATTTTATTCGAGCCCTATATGCAAAATCTATGCTGGCTTAGCTGCGGCTTTATCTTTTTTATCTTTTCTGGTGTGGTATTTTGTTTATTTTTTTTAAATTGTATATAACAAAATTTAACGTATGTTACTGTCTTTAGAACTCAAATGTACAAATTGTAAAAGAAACAAACTGGGCAACGCCATTATGAAATACTTTTACCTTTGATATAATAACAAAGTTGCCAGCAAAAAAAAAACGTTTTACGTGTGCAGAATATATCTATGCCCTTAACATTACAATTTGTAGTATACTGGTTTTAATCACGTATAAAACACACCTCATGAATCCCTAAGAGTAATAACTGAGAGAAGTGTTGCTATGTCCAAGTACACAGTATATCATAAGAACACCCAGACTTATATATGTTATTGTTTTTTATGTGACAGTGGGAAAAAACCTGATTAAAGGTATTATAATGAAATATTTTAAATGTTAATGTTATTTACGTTACTTCTAGTAATGACTTATCATAGAAAATAAACCAGAATGCATTTTTTCTTCTAAATTTAAAGATTCTTTCTTGAAGAAACTGCTACCAACGAAAATAAAATGATTCTCTCATCAAATTATGTGAGTTTAACAAAATAGCCCTTGGTAACGTATATAATCGATCATTATGGCCGACTAAAATGCGTTCAAAATATTGTGGAACTGTTCCTTGCTGTTTAGATAGGCTGGCATATTCAATATTACCTTTTCCTGTTGTTTTTTAATTCATACAGTGTAGTTCAAGCACTTGAATTATACAGAAATTGATAATTGTAATATGGAACATTTATAAGGGGGTACTGTGTTAAACATCCTATTTCTCCCAAAGTATACAAGATAGGATAATAATTTTTGCAGATCTGAAAAGATCGATAAATTGTCTTTAATACAGTAACAAAGATATGGTCTAGTAATAAAGGAGTAACTTACAAAAAGAAAGTATTTTGGATAGAAATAACAATTTTAATGGAGTGTAAAGACAAATGTCACGTATATGACACCATGTGAGCTAAAGTGACTGTCAAACATCATAACTTTTAGCTACTGAATAGTTCTATTAGATTCAACTATAACTTTAAACATAGGAAAGTGATTTCTATTTTTTTATATTTTTTTATTATTTTTATTTTATGTTTATATTTTTAATGGGTAACGTTTGTAACAGGCTGTTACAGCTTAACGCCCCACTCGCCAGAGGGCTAACATGCTGCAAAATACTTCTAAGATGCTGGGCTTTAAGAAAAGTATGGTCTACAAAATTCCCCCTGGGGGGGGGGAGGTAAACCATTTCTGGCTCATGGCCTAAATGCAGAAATGCGTCCGAAACAGCGGCAGGTGGAACGACAAACAGTGTAGACCCTGATCAGATCGTACTTTTAGGAGCAACCTGATCTTTGAAGCAGTCCGATCTGGATTTGCACTGTCTATTCAGACTATGTCCTTAATACCTAGAACATTTTAGGTAAATTGTATGACAGTTGGTCTTATAGTACGGCAGATAGGCAGCCTATGAGAAGGTGCTACTGGTAAGGTTCTGCAAACATCTTGAGATATATATATGAGATTAATCGTTAGAATCTCTAGTTTACAAAACCGGCTGATGACACCTCTGATTCTGAGTACTAAGCGAGTTATCTCCCCTTGAATTACCCCACCCATTTAATTGGGTAACATGATATTTGAATGGAAAAGAGTAAAAATTCATTTATGAGACGGTAATTTGTACGATTTTTTTTATTTGTATTCAGTTTGTAGCTTGTTTACCGTATATGCGGTACTTATCATTTACTTTAGTTTTCATTTTGTGGCGTTGTGATATCGGTTTACGTTGAAATTTGTTTTGAAAACATTTTTTTAAATTTCAGGTTTACAATTTTCAATGTTGACTCCATCAGTCAAGATTTTGAAGCAATATTTGCAATAGAATAGCAAGTCTAGAACCTTTGCTTTATGTATAGAATATCAGAACTCAAGATTTCAGTACACAGACAAAGAAACTCTGAGAAACATGAGTAAATACCCCACCCATCTAAATATGCATTGCAAAACTGGAAATCTTTCATGCTCTTGCGGTTCAAAAAAGTAAGGTTATGTCATATTGTAACATAACATACGTGACAATATAGGGATGCACATCTATGCTAGTGGAAATAAAATTACTTCTAGCAATCCTTCACGCTTCAGTGAGCAAGGATTAATTTACTTGAAACAGTATTATACAGACAGTGCTTCTACAAACCTACTTACACAGAGGACATGTTCACAATATTTTATCACATACCATTTTTTGCAACACTTCTAACTAGCATTGGAAATGCAAAATATATCTCCAGATGTTGTAAATATGTGATTGTTTACCTTATAACTTATTTATTTGTTATTTACATTTCAAGTGACCATACTGTATGCAACACTTTGTTACTTTGTTATTTTTCTTTGAAGCGTATACATATTCATTGATGTTTTGATGAACTACTGGCATAGTTTTGACATCTTCAAGATTCAAGACATTGCAAAAGAACAGTTTGTCTTGAAACAGAATAAAAAGAAAAAATACCCACTCACTAAAATGCATTAGAACCTGTATCCTAGTTATACCAGCCGCTAAATAACTGTAGGCCAGGCCAGTAGGATGTTGCCCGGCCACCCGACGAAGTTGTGTAGACCTCATTTTTGTAAGTGACCTATATATATGCAGAATATTTGCCTCTTTCTTGCTGCCTACTTAGTGGGGCGATTGAGAGTTCAGACTGTTGAATACGTTACCAATAGAAAGTTTACAAAAATTACTATGTTTTTAAATAAAAATGAAAGTCAGTAATCTATCTATAAATCGATATGAATTATTTATTTTTATATAAAGTGATGAAAAACATTTTTTTTAATTTTAAACTTTTATTATTATGCTTAATTATTCTACAGTTTATAAGGCTGTAATCTATGTTACCATCAGATACGAATTTAAGACAAATAAAACTATACAAGACAAAATTAAAATTGATAAATTGCATTAGTAAATTTCTATTTAGGTCTAGGGACAAGCTTTATAGTGAAAAAAGTGGTTTCATTAAATTTTGTAGTTTACCATACAGAAACTGTTTAATACATGTAATATAATTTTTAATGCAATATTCAAAAACATTATAATGAGTTGAAATGGCGCTTACATGTTGAGATGCAAACATTTCTCAAAGTATGACACTCTAAGAGTATCTTACGGAATTGATATTTATCAAATTGATGTAACTAACGTAAATAGTAACACAGCTTATGAGACTGTGATTTATGTTATCATAAAAACAAGATTTACAGCACATAAAACAATAACTAACAAGTCAAAATTGGAAAATAAAATATACTTTCAACCCTTTTAGGGTATAATTCTAGCACAGCTTTTATAAAGAAAAGGTAGGTGTGATTTAGCTTGTGAAGACTTCGAGACAGAAACTTTTCAGAGTTGTTGCATGAATTCTAATGCAGTTTCGTAGTCACCTTAATGTGTGAAATAATATTGACACATAAATAGGGAAATATACTCAACCGAATTAAAAACGCAACACTTGATTTATTCAATATTCCATAGCGCATGTCATATGCAGATTATTTTCAGTATAATTTCTAAAGTCAACAGGGATTAACGTTTACTGTCCCAGAAATTCAGTTTTCTTGAAGAAATGGATCACGTTCGAGAGAGCAGTATCGGCAACTACCCAATTTTCAAAAGTCTAAAAAAGAGGTAGAACTATGGCGAGACATGATGTATACGTCGCATCGAACGCCGGGTCTAAGATAATCTATGGTCTCCCAAGTGCGTCGAACTGTTTCTACTGGTCTACAAATTATTGATTGATGGTAATGGAAATGATTGGCTTCCAACCGCAGGCTTACAGAAGCATGCAGCATTCCAAGCGCCTTAGCAGATATATCCCTAATTGAGACTTTTGAAAATCGAGTAGCTGTCATTAATGCTCTCTCAAGCGTGAACCATTTCATAAACAGAACTGGATTTCTGGGACAGTACACGTTAATCCCTGTTGACTTAAGAAATTAAACTGAAAATGATCTGCATATGACATGAGCTATGAAATGTTGGAAAAAGTAGGTGTTGCGTTTTTAATTCGGTTGAGTATATGTTAAAATAATGACAAAAAACATGAAACAGAAAACAGATTACGCAGGTGTATCTAGTTTGCTCACTAAAGCTGTATATGCGCACTAGATTTTCTTCACAGTTACATTTATAGAAAAAATAGTATCATTTGATAACCATACAACCTAAAGGTATATGATAATATTTTTCTCTAGCCTTTTTTAAAATGTATAATAAACTGGAGATAATGACAAGATTATGAAATCAACACTTTTAAAATGTGTTTCACCCCTAAAATATTTATGAGCATGCTGTGAGTTACTTTTCTTGTTTCTTCTTGTAATATTAAATCCATACACTTAAGTCATGAAACTATAAACTGTCTGGCGACAGTTTTAAGTAACTGATGTGCCTTTGACTCAAAAATGGCATTGGTGTAATTCATAGTTCAAACACGACAGTAACACATTATATATGTATATCAGTCTTACAATATTTGATGTAATATGCGTTAAGCGAGACTAGTACAGGAGAGAGTATGTGGTAACAAATTCTGAAAATAGTTATCCTGATTGGCCATAAAAACTGGGAGGCAGTTCTAATGTACATTTACAGTATATCATTTTATGGAGAATTGAGAGAGAGAGAGAGAGAGAGAGAGAGAGAGAGAGAGAGAGAGAGAGAGAGAGCAAAATCCCAAAATTATCCTTAAATTATCTTCTACCCTTTCATCCATATATAAAAAGGTGTGCATACACTTTAAAAGTCCTCTGATCAGTAACTCCTTGTGTGACAGTGATACAGTTTCAGACTACTCCAAGTCCTCTAGGCAACCATTTAATTACTTTATTTATAATATAGTTCCTCCATAGAATGCTAAAAGACCACTTTAACAATAACAGTTTCTGTAGCGCAAAATACCATTTTAGATGCATTTCATTGCTACTCATATTCGGTAACGTATACGACAGTGCAAAAGTTTTGCAAGTTTGATAACATTTGTTTTTATTTAACGATATATAAATGCATTTGTGTTCTTCATTGATTGTACTTACATGTTCATTCTAATCAGATTAAGTAGTTTGTCCATTCTTGGTAACATAGACAACAGTACGGTTTCTAACGCTCCAGAAGACAATATTGATTTAATTCAGAGGCTTTCAAGCATATTCTCTACATCACTAAGATCTATGTCTGTCATTGTGTTTATTTGGATGAGAATATGCAAATGTCATTAAAGTGATACGGTCACGTATATAACATGGGAGAAACAGCCAAACTGCCCAATACTCAGACAGCAGATTTGTAGACGTTGGACTTTCAGAGAAAAAGAACATGTTGAAAAAGTATCTCATAAAAGGAGAGGGAGATATTGGAGCTTAAAAATCTACTAGCTTTTATTAATGTATCATTCGATCATTTTCCACCGACAGATGGACCGACGGACGAACAAATTGATGAACTGACAAGGACAGACGACCCGAAGACAATCTTTAAGTACTGGATTGGACTGAAAATGACACCAGAGTATGCAACTACAACGCTTGTATAATCAGCGGCTAGTTCTGACCACTGTTAAGCTTGTCATTTTTGAGAAGTTGACTGCCAAAACAGTGGTGAACACGTGCTATTGACAAACCGACGTACGGACGGATGGAAAAACAAATATATAGAGCACATATTATCTAAATGAGTGCGAGTTAATAGAAGTTACACGTATATACTGTTTTCCAAGCATTTAGCCCATTTAGCTGGTCTTAAAGTAGTAATTTAAGTAGATTTTCATCATTTATGTACGTTTTCTGTTTGACCGTGATCTTGACCTTTTGTACATGTTGAAATATATCTAGATAGTAAATTCAACAATAAAATACCTTGTAAATTAGTTTCTGCATAAGACTTGACATATTTATTGTCGTGGTAATAAAACAGACAAATTCTAATATTGATATCGAAAATTGTCAACCTTTGGTAATCAACGGTAATTAACAAACAGACGCACGGACAAACACTGTTCAATAAGCCATATTCGTTAAAAGCTTCTTTGTTTAGTTCATTCCATTTGTTTTCCGTACGAACTACTGGAAAATGACAAACACTTGTCTTTAGTTGAAATGAATGGACTTTTTGACGTACACCGACAAAAATTGTGCAATTTTGCTGTTTATGGGTACGTAAGTTTCAAGGGCCATAACTCTGTTAGTACTCAGCTGCGGCGATGTCATCAGCCGGATCCATACACTAGACATGCTGACAAACAATTTGGTATATAACACTTGATGTTTGCAGAACCTTACCAGTAAAGTCCTTAAGGAGAGCACTTTTGGGGCTCCGTCTGCTCTACTATTAATGGTTATATTGTAGGCCTATGTTAAAGCTGACAGAACCCATATAGAACTAGCTTTTTCAAACTTAACCCATTAATGCATATGATCCCATAAATAGTATATTGGACAGATCAGACGCCACAAAACGCGGCGTCTGATCAGGGTTACGCTATTTACCTAAGACAAATGGGCATAAAATACAAATAACACTCAACTAATCAAAATGTAACCTTTGATATCTCTTGTCTATGCTGCTATCATGCGCAAACACCTTCCGACTTTATTTTATTTAGTCGCCCAGAGGGAGATCAAGGTAAAAGGACAGAAGCTGAGTACTGTAACAAATGTAACGGGAACACTTCTACAGCTTTGCTCAGAAGCCGGCTTTTATGTCGACGCGTGTAGAGTGGTTAGCTTTTTCACGAAGATAAGCAACGGAGATCGTGGTTAGCACCTTAGTGGGTGTTGGTGGACGACCCGACTAACGGCAGTGGCGGATCCAGAGGAGGGTTCGGGGGTTCAAACGAACCCCCTCTACAGCCTAAATTATTTCATTTTCATGGGGAATTTCAGCAAAAATTGGTCGAACTGCGCAAATCGAACACCCTCAGATACTAATTTGAACCCCCTATCCAAAAATCCTGGATCCGCCCCTGCTCCAATGTATACTGAACGTCAAAAGAAACGCATACAATGTATACGCCCAATTTATTTGAAGGTATAGGTATATACTCTTATTTAGACATTTTGAGTTACTTTGTTTATGATATTCCGACAGAATGGGCACCTTAACACATAGATGTTCCATAAACTTTAGAGACCAGAACGCTTGCTTTTGTGATGGGGTTAAACTTGAAGTCACCATACTTTCAGAAGCTGAATTTTAAATTCCATATAATGCTCAGCTGATTATTATTTTCTCCAGATATAATGTCCGCGGCAAGGGTAAGAAACAGCGAAAAAATCAAAGCAGTCGAGCTTTGCGTTTTAGAGAAACAATCAGGTGAAAGTTGGCAGTAGAAACAGTAACATTGGCTTACCACTAGATTTCCATAGAACTTTTAACACCCTGTCTTTCTTGAAAAGAACAGAAACCATTCATACGAAGAGATTAAATGAATTAACAAGAGTAAAATAAAAAGGTTTGCAAGGAAATTTTTCGTAGCACTGCAGAACTTTTGGTGTTATTGGACTTCCCATTTTGCTATTTGTTTAATTGCAAGGGAGATAATTTGAGAAGTGTTCAACTTCAAACAGCTGTCATGTTCCTAAGAAGAACACCATGGTAATATAACCGACGTTTTTTTCATAACCACACATCAGATTCGTGTTTTGGAAACAATTTGTTATGCCGCCAAAGGAAAGACAACTCTTACAACAACTTTGAATGTTTCACGATAAATTGAGATAACTCTTTAATCCACGTTTAATTTTGCAAGAAGATAAGTTTATATTGTTGGCGGACGTCAGTAGTGTTTTCTGCTTTATGTGATTTTAAACCATAAATCAGTTGACAGAAGAAAACTGAACCTAAACTTGTATGCGTTTCTTTTGGCGTTCAGTATATTTGAAGCTAGTGAAGCGTTAAACGCTACACTAGCTTCAAATACATTGGAGCAGTTGTCTCAGACGATGGCTAAAAACAGGAGGTTCTCCCAAGAATTGCACAAGCCACTTCAGCTCTTACAAATCTGAAACCAATTTGGCGAGATAGCAACATATCTCCTGGATCAAAGGTGAAACTTGCGCGCTCCCCTGTCATTTCCATATTTCTGTATGCATGTGACTCGTGGACCTTGATAGCAGAGTTAGAGAAAAGAACGCAGTCCTTTGAGATGAAATGCTACCGATTACGTACAAAGATCATATAACCAACGAGGAGGTTCGCAATATATTCAAGCAGCAAGCAGCCATTGGAGAATATGATGAACTCCTGACGCTGATCGAGAAACGGAATCTACGGTGGTTTGGCCATGTCTCAAGGTCTTCTGGTTTAGCAGAAACGGTTCTACAGGGCACACTGAAAGTTAAAAGAAGAAGAGATAGACAGAAGAAGTGGTGGGAAGACAATATCAAAGCGTGCACAGGTATGAATTTTGCCAGCTCAACTAAGGCAGCTGAAAACAGGAAAAGATGGAAAGGGATTGTTTTGAAGTCAAAATGTGGTGCCCCAACGACTTTTTAGGTCATGGGATAGAACAGAATAGAATTTTGGATTGATAGGGCTCCTAGAATTTTTGGATCTTCGATGTTATGAAACTACGCAGAGTAAAGAGGGTGGCTAGAGGAGTAGGTCTTTCCTAAGACAGTTACATTTTTTTTTGTAAAATGACGCTGTATTATAATGACGTCAAGGGCAGCATTTCAGCCCCGATACTGTTCTCTGTATCCCGTTTGTAAGACAAAAACAGTGATAGACACCCTAAACATGACTGATGTATTTGAAGACGTAGGGCTTAACTTTTAAAAATCGGACAGGATCTTGACAACACTACCGCAGGCGTATTCAGGCATTGTGGTTTGTCAATTCGTGAAGCTTACATTGGTAAGCAAATCCCCCCCCCCCCCCCCCCCCCCACACACACAAAGAATATTAGCAAATTTCCAATGAAAAACATTCAAACCTAAGAAATATTAGCTTATTTTCTGGAAATATGCTACCATTTCATAGGTAATTCCATTTTGAATACATTTTTATTTCACGTTAGTTGCTGGGTAATACAAAAAAACATAGTTAAAATAACTATTTTGTTGAGAAATCGGACAGGATCTTGACAACACTACTTCAGACGTATTCAGTCATTGTAACTTGTCAATTCGTTAAGCTTACAGTGATGCGCAAATCTACTTAAGGGGCGCTAAAGCAATAAAACTAACATAAAAAGAAACACAAACTGGACGTCAAATTATAGTTTCAACGTAACGTCGACTGCGTGCCTTCATTCACGTCCGCGCTGACGCTATATATACGGTACCAAAACGCTGTCACAGCAATTCGAAATGAACATTTCAAGAGGCATCACTTCTGTCTTACAAGAAGACGGCTCCGTTGTGCTTTTTTCGGAAACGATAGGACGAACCCTGAGTTGCAAAGTCAAAGGATTGAACAAAGAGAATGAAGTTATAAGCATCTACAAAATTCGACGAGTTAGAGCAAAGAGTACCGGGGTAATACAGGCAGACGGACAGATTCTACTACAACCTGCGCAAGTCGAAGAAAGGGAAGAGTGGGATGTCGAGACAGCATTCACCGAAGCCGGGGAGAAGATTGAGGAAGGCTGGATCCTTCCAGCTTACCGTCTGCATGCGGCCAGTTTGGCTCCCAGCTGCAGGGGTTATGCTCTTCCTCGTTTGGTTGACGAGAACCAGCATCAGAAGTCATGCAATGGTGGCATCTTAATCTCTGGGCGAGAGGCGGCCCTGAGCGGAAGCTCTGTGGACACGCCGTCGTTCAGTGAGTTTGATGAATGCTCATGCCACTGTTGCATGATGGATGATGCCCAAAACTCGGCATGGACAACCAAACGAGGAGAGCAGTGCCAATGTAATTGGGAACAAAACAGGTCTCATAAGGACACGAAGCTGGCAGGTGAAGGTCGACCTCTGTCGACTCCTTGGTGGAGGTGGGTCTTATCAACAGTGACCACTCCCGTCCGGCGGTCTGCAAGTTCCAGGCCCAAGTTTGATTCAGTACTAGAGCTACTCCTAAGATGCTATTCCACGGTTCTCGTCGTCAGATAACAGTTAATAGAACCGAGACAAAAAAGGCCCTCCTTCGAGGCAAAACAAAAGGCCCTCTTTAGGGCCACAAATGTTCCAGAAAGAAAACCTTTAAAATTGTTGCTACACCTTTTAAGTGATGTGATCCTCATTTCCCCGTGTTTACATAGCCTGACTGTATGCAGTTTTGCGCAAATTACTGAAAAAAATGTAATTGAGTCATATTGGTACTTCTCGTCAAAACTCTCTAGCCAAGGGGATTCTAAAGCCTGGTCGCAATTAATGTTTAAATCAGAACTAAAATATATCGTAGATTTGTCTTAACAGAAAAATAAATTATAATTTGAAGCACTGTCGATCATTCTGTCATATTGACTACGTTAAAATGTGCTGATTATACTACCCTTACCAGCAAACGCCAACTTTGGCATGAAGTATTTCGCAGCGAGCAAGGTCTACACTGGTAAGGGTGGCATTAAATAAGGTCGTTGGGGCACCACAGATAACTTCAAAACGATCCCTTTCCACCTTGCCCTGTCGTCAGCTGCCCTAGTTGAGCTGGCAAAGTCCATTCCTGTCCACTCTTTAATATTGTCTTCTAGGGCTGGGACGAGTTACCAGGTACCCGAGGTCAGGTCAGGTAGACCAATTACCCTGGTACAAATTTACCCGAATGCTTATTATTATGTTATGTATAAATATTCTGTTTGAATGACATTCCAAGCAAGGGAGCGAGGTTTTGTGATACTGTCTTCTATTATCTTCTATAAATTGCACTCATATATTGCCAAACCATATTTGAGCCGCGACGTGTGAAAACAAACAAAGTGGTTGTGCGCCCAGCGCAGACTCAGATCAGTCTGGGCATCCGCCCAGTCTGATCAGAGTCTTCGCTGTCCGCATGAAGGTAGCTTAGAACCTTAGCTACCCTTCAAGCGCGCTTTAAGCGCAAAGCGAAGACTCTGGTCAGAATGGGCGGATGCCCAGACTGATCTGAGTCTTCGCTGGGCGCACAACCACATTGTTGGTTTTCTCGTGTCGCGGCTCATTTCATATCTTATAACAGAATAATTTCTATATTTCGCACCCGTCCCGTGTACACGTGCACATATGGCAGATACCTTATTATTTGAACTAATTGTATATTTGTAACTGTAAATATGCTAAAAATGCTATGGTAACGGGTACCCGGGTACCCGCGGCTAATAGGGACTCGGGTACCCGGGTAAAATCGCTACCCGTCCCAGCCCTATTGTCTTCCCACCTTTTCTTCTGTCTACCTCTCCTTCGTTTTCCTTTCACTGTGTCCTGTAGATTTTTGTCTTTGCTAAAATAGAAGACCTTGAGTCATGGCCAAAACACCTTAACTAAGGTGTTTCTTGACCAGGGTCAGGAGTTCATCGTATTCTCCAATGGCTGCTCTGATCTTTCTGCGAACCTCCTCATTGGTTATAATGTCATTGTACTTTCGGTAGCATCTCATCTCAAAGGCCTGCGTTCTTTTTTTTTTTAGCTCACCTGAACCAGCGACTCCGGGGGAGCTTATAGGATGGTAAGGCTCCGTCATCCGTCGTCCGTCCGTCAACATTTTCAAACGAAAGTAAACAAATTTCATACAGAGCCTCTAGGGGGCGTGGGAACGAAAATTTTTTCAAACGGTCCTGGTCACATGACAAACATGGCCGCCATGCCCATATATGGTAAAAACCTTTAAAAATCTTCTTCTCCGGAACGAATAGACCGATGGCTTTGAAACTTGGTATGTAGCATCGAGTACGCGAGTACTACCAAGATTGTTCAAATTATGACCTTGGTGTGACCTTGACCTGGTCAAATATGCTTTCTGTATCATAGGGTACAAAACTCCCCCTGGGCGGGGGGGAGGGGGGTCTATGGTCAGCTCAAGGTCTATTTATTTTGGAAAATGCTAGAAGATAATATTTCTTGAAAACTGTTGAAGATTTTGGGCTGCAAATTGGTATCTACAATTGTCTTATTGAGTACATGAAGATCTTTGAATACAAAAGGTCAAGGTCATTTTTTTTACTTTTGACCCAGAACTCTCATATTTTGACATTTTCAATCAATCTCCTCAAAAGCCACTGGGCCAATTGAAACCAAATTATATGTACAGCCTCCAAAGATTGAGAGAACTAAAATTTATTCATACGGTCCAGGTCACATGACCAACATGGCCGCCATGCCCAAATATGATAAAAACTTTTAAAAATCCTCTTCTCCAGAACCAATTGACCGATGGCCTTGAAATTTGAAATGTAGCAGTGGGTACTTAAGTACTATCAATATTGTTCAAATTATGATCTAGGGTTGACCTTGACCTTTTGACGGCAAGGGCAAATATGGAAAAAATGCTAGAACGTAAGATTTCATGGAAAGTTTTGAAGATTAAGGCCTAAAAATTGGTATACAGAGTCATCTTAACAACTACGTGAAGATTTATAAGCACAAGTGGTCAAGGTCATTCTTTGACCTTTGTCACAGAATTGTCATATTTTGAAAATTTCAAACAATCTCCTAAAAAACCTCTGTAAACAAATTTCATATAGAGCCTCCAGATGTTGAGAGAATGAAAATTTGTTCGAATGGTCAAAGTAACATGACCAACGTGGCCGCCAAGCCCAAATATGGTAAAAAACGTTAAAATATTCTATTCCGGAACCAATCGACCGATGGCCTTGAAGCTTGGTATGTATCATTGGGTACTCCAGTACTATCAAGATTGTTGAAAATCATTACCTTGGGTTGACCTTGACCGTTTTACTGCAAGGTCAAATATGGGAAAATGCTAGAACATAAGATTTCATGGAAAGTTTTTAAGATTTAGGCCTACAATTTTTACACTGTTTACACTGTTCCGAGGCCAAATGCGGTTGTCTGCCACATAAACTAGTAGTTTCTTAGGCCTTATATTATATGCTTTATCAGACCGGTAAATAACAAAATGATAGCTTCCAGATGCTACTAGTTGTAGCAGGATGCACTAAAGTTATGGGGATGGAATGACCAAAATTTGTTTGGGCGTGCTTTAAAAGAATTAAGTGAGTTACAATTGGTATATACAGTCATCTTAATGAGTACATGAAGATTTATGAGAACAAAATGGTCAAGGTCAGTACTTGACTTTTGAACCAGTACTGTCATATTTAAACAATATCAAACAATCTCCTCAAAGCCACTGTGCCAATTGTAACCAAATTTCATGTAGAGCCTCCAGGGATTGACAGAATGACAATTTGTTCAAACGGTCCAGGTCACATGACCAACATGGCCGTTATGCCCATATATGGTAAAAACCTTCCAAAAAAATATTCTGCTCCAGAACCAATTGGCCGATGGCTTTGATACTTTGTATGTAGCACTGGGTACTCCAGTACTATCAATATTGTTGAAAACGATGACCTTGGGTTGACCTTGACGATTTTACGGCAAGGTCAAATATGGAAAAATGCTAGAACGCAAGATTTCATGGAAAGTTTAAAAGAAAGCTGAAACCAATTTGGAGAGATAACGACATACCTCTTGGATCGAAGGTGAAACTTATGCGCTCCCTTGTCATTTCCATATTTCTGTATGTCTGTGAATCGGGGACCTTGACAGAAGAGTTAGAGAAAAGAACGCAGGCCTTTGAGATGAGATGCTACCGAAGGATGCTGAACATTTCCTACAAGGACCATATAACCAATGAGAAGATTTACCGGAAGAACCAAGCAGCCATTGGAGAATATGATGAACTCCTGACGCTGGTCAAGAAACGGAAACTAAGGTGGTTTGGCCACGTCTCAAGGCCTTCTGGTTTAGCAAAGACGATTCTACAGGGCACAGTGAAAGGAAAAAGAAGAAGAGGTAGACAGAAGAAGAGGTGGGAAGACAATATTAAGGAGAGGACAGGGATAGATTTTGCCAGCTCAGCTAGGCAGCTGAAGACAGGACAAGGTCGAAAGGGATTGTTTCGAAGTCATCTGTGGTGCCCAAACGACCTAGTAAGGCTTAATTTTTGTCTGTTGCTTGGTCCACCGGGGCTCAACTGGTGACCTTCTTTTGCTTCAGATTTCCAGTGGGGTTGTTTGGCAGGATAGGGATCTCCACCTGTCAGACGGCCCGTTGTATCTGTTGAGTCCTCGTCTTTGCTTCTTCATGGTGTTGAAATTTGATTTATGTGTTTACCGTGATGATTCATTGACGAGTTAGAGGGTTATCATGCGAACCGAACAACCAATTAAATGTTTTGTACCACTTCAGAAACTGAGGGTGAGGTTGGGCCTGTAAAATCGATTTAAGCCCCCCAGTAATTCATTACTGACCGTTCCAAGGCGGTAGTTCTGTTGTGGTTCTCTGCTGCCTGTTTTTGGTGTCAGAGTTTCTATGATGTTTTACCTTATGTATGTTCTTATTATTTTTGGTTCGGTTTGGGTTGCTGAGTGGCCACCTTTTGGGAACAAGCTGCTCACTCGGTTGGCCATATGTTCTCTGTATCTTGATTATTTGTAATCTTAGTTGTTTCCAACTATGGTTTGAGGGCTGGATTTGGATTTTGATTGTTTCAGTTCCTGGTCTTTGCATACTTTTTACTTTTAAGAATTGGTAAATACAGTCATCTTAATGAGTACATGAAGATGTATGAGTACAAGAGGTCAATGTCATTATTTGACCTTTGACACAGAATTGTCATATTTTGACAATATCAAACAATCTCCTCAAACACCACTGGGCTAATTGAAACCAAATTCCCAAAACAGCCTCAAGGGGTTGTAGGAATGAAAATTTGTTCAAACGTCCAGGTCACATGACCAACATGGCCTCCATGCCTATATATGGTAAAAACCTATAAACTCTTCTTCTCCAGAACCAATTGACTGATGGCCTTGAAACACAGTATGTAGCATTGGGTACTCAAGTTTACTTTTGACCCAAGACTCATATTTTGACACTTTCAGACATAAGAAAAAGTCACTTTGCTAATTGCTCGGGTGAGCGAATCAGGGCCTGAATGCCCTCTTGTCTCTAACTGTTGTCATGGTTTACAATTTACAGGCATACAGAAATACGGAAATGACATGGGAGCGCATAAGTTTCAACTTTTCTCCAAGAGATATTTTGTTATCTTTCAAAATTGACCTCAGCTTTGAAAGAGCTGAAGTAAGAGCTAGCTTATGCAATCCTTGAGAGAACCTCCTTTTTTAGAGCCATCATCCAAGGTATTTGAAGCTTGTTACAGTGTCAAAGTTCTGCCTTTTTACCTTGATCTCCCTCTGGATGCCATTGTCGCTGTTTGTCATCTTGGTCTTCTCAGCACTGATCTCCATCTTATACCTTGTGCAGGTTATACAGGCGGACAAGCCATATAACTATTACATCTCGCTTTGTCCGATCATGCGCCTCTTAAAACGACAGACTGGCTTTTGGTAGATTTCCCTGCTTAACCCTTTTGTGACACGTGAGCTTATGATTTGGATGAGTCCATTTGTAGTTTAAGGGGTTTCTGGTGAACGGTTTCACTTTTATTGTATTTTGCAACAAATGTAGACCCGGATCTGACGTCACGTCTTGCGGCTTCTGAACTAGGTCTGCACATTTGCATATAATAAATTATTATATCAAAAAGGGTTTCCAGTCTTGAAAGGGCTAATGGGTTCTCATGCTTGGGGCTACAGATATCGGGCTATATCTTGAAAGCATCATGACTGGTATCGCGCGCGAAGATACATTACCAGTTTACCATATGTGACGAACAGAGAAGACGAAAATCAGACTGTGCACCAGCGCAACCTGACCAGCCCATCTAGGTCGCACATAACCGACCTGAGATTTATAAGCTAATTTTAAAAAAAAATTATGTCTAGTTTCATGTGCCATTCATTCAAAAATTTCGCAGCATATCACAACAACCTGTAATAATGCAAACAGTTTAGGGACCGACCGTTTGATATGGTGGTGGTGGGGGGGGGGGGGGGGGGGGGGTTATTGGCATTCTTGATAGAGACAGTTATTTTAACTGGCCTCTGAAAACAATTTCTTAATTTTCACCTTGAGGGAGCTGATTTCTTCTTCTTTTTTTTAACATTTTTCGGCTTTTTCGGCTTTAGCCGTATAACCTTAGTATTGATCTAAATTTTAAGTATTTCATTGGCCAATATAAATACACCCGGAATTTTGATGTAAGCAGCTTACTTTCACTTTCTCTTTCTACTTTCAGTTTCATTTGACTTTTGACCTATAAACCGTGTCTATTTCGGTCCAAATCGCCTTTTGCCAAAGAAAATTTCGCCTTTTATATCTTTAATGTAAAATACGAAACCAACGAAATAACTTGACACAGAAATCGAAGACGAAATTAAGAAATTGTTGCTGACATAGTTGTTGATATTGCGTTGGAACTGCGACACTTTTAAGGCTATATGTGGGCTGTCAGCCAACCATTCCTCATTGTTATGTGCAACACAGACAGACCCTGCACAATCAAAATTTAACAGCATTTCCGAAATCGAAATCCCAACACCAACAACAAATATGCAGATCAACATGCGCATCCGTATAATCTGATCAGCACATTCGAAATATTACATGTACCTTACTCATACATTATTACATTACACACTTCTATTTAATCTAAGCCGATTTTCTTGTTTAAAGATATTTCTTGTTTTGTTTTGTTTTTAATTTTATAGGCTGAACTATCAGATTTATTTGACCTTTATCACGGGTGGTAAACCTATGAACTACCACGAAATTGTGTTAACGTAATTTTGTTCCCAAGCCACATACGGGACATAACGGGGTAGTTTCCAGGCCGAAAAATTGATAAACAAAGGTTGGTGTCATTTTGGTTTTTGTTTTATTTTACTACTAAGAACGAACAATGGTGAAATCGGCCAATATGGTTCCGTGTAAATATGTCTCAGCGTCCCCTCTAGCCCCAAATTTTATATGAAAAGTTATTTTCTTTCTTTAGATTTTTGCACCCGCACTGAGTATCGGGTCAATTTTCCATAAAGTACAGTGCCAATTCGAAGGAATTGAGCTCGTATCCATCAAATTATATTGAATTTGATATCATTTGCCGATGAAAATGATACAAAGACCCTTACTAAACGTTCCTGCATAGAAAACAGAAGCCAAGAGTTTACTCGTAAAAGATTCAGGCCCCGTTTGTCCTGTGTGGTAGTTTCCAGCTCACCGTGGTAGTTAAAATGCTATCGTGGTAGTTGCCAAGACTTTGTAGGATTTTAGTAGTAGTTCCTATCAGCAGATGTTCACTACTCAGGGGCTACTTCAAATTTTTAAAGACGGGGTGTTCGGGCCGAACCTTAAATATCCCTCTTATTGATACAAAGACCTTTTCAAACAACCTTTTGTCGGATAAACTTTGTCGACTGCCTGAATTTTAAATTTAGTGGGCTATTGAAATGATGAGAAGAATAAAAAGAAGGGATATTCACATAGCTAATTTGTTGTTGAATAAACATGCCTTATAATTATCATATAACATGCCCGTTCATCGTCGCACTCACATGTATATGACCCAACCCGAGGGACCATCGAATTACCGCAAACCACTGCAAACCACCGCAAACCACCCCAAACCACCGCAAACCACTTTTGAAATAGGTTTCCTGATATGAGGAGAATACAGAATATGCTTTAGCATAACGTTTTGGGTGATCAACGTAATGATTTTACCATAAGCAGCATCACCACCCCGATCACCGCAAACCACTTTGAAAATGTATTACTTGGTATGTAATAGGCATAAGTGTTCTATTTTCGGTTAACAAAATACTGGTTTAATTTCGCCCTGTCACTTTAGCCTAAAGTTAAGATTTTTTTATATACTTATATTCAGAGTACCCCCTCTCCCTGGGTTATGAAGTTCAAATTGTAAAAAATTAACAACCTACCATACTTTATACAATCTTTCTTGATCTATAGCTATCTCATTATCTATAGATGTAATATCAGTCTCGTCCGCCTATAATTTTCCATCACCCTCAATACCAATACTAGCGAATTGTAGTGTCAGAGGTGCTCTTATTCTAGCACTTTCACATCCATTTTCACCCTTTTCCATTGTTATCATATATAAAAAAGGTGGTTTGCGGTGGTTTGGGGTGGTTTGCGGTGGTTTGTGGTGGTTTGCGATATTTCGACGGCGCGCAACCCGAGGATATCCCCCTTTTTTCTGAAGCTCAAATACTAACAATACCCAATCGGGGTACAAATGTCTAATATGGAAACAAATGCGATAGGTAAATTCTCTTCTACTGTACTATGGAAAAAATAAGTGACGCCAAGCAGACATTACAATCAGACGATGCCAAAACAGGAAAATATGAAGTTGCGAAAACGGTTGTAAACATGTATTTAAACGAGCAAACAATTTGACAGACCACATTTTGGAAAAGGGCTGCTTCTTACAACTGTATAAGCTCTTAGTTTTATGGGTATTATTTCTCTCAGTGAAACGTTAACGCATATCAATTATAAAATTGAGTCACGGCTGGTCCCAATACACCTATCAATGTTTTCCCCCAGAGGGAGGCGGCGGGATACCCATGGGGAATAAGACAATTTTGAAGTCGGTAAATAGCTATTTAAGTCGGTAAATAGCTATTCACTAAGTCGGTAAATAGCTATTTAAGTCGGTAAATAGCTATTCATAGCTAATGTTTTAATGTTTGTAACCCTCCGACTATAAATAAAGTTTGTATTGTATTGTATTGTATTGTATTGTATTGTATTGTATTGTGTATTGAAAACTTTCGCTCCAATTCCCTACCCATAAGCAAATATGTGGTGTCACAAATTCCTTTGGTGGGCCATCAAATTTGTTATAAAATCTAATTTAGAACTTCCAGAAAAGTATCAAATGTCCAAACCCCGTTTTTATATGTTCTATCTAATTCCCATGGGTTGGGATTTTTTGGCTGTCTAATCCCCATAGTATCCCCCCCCCCCCTGGGGGAAATATTGATAGGTGCACTAGTATTGGCGATTCTTAAACGAGCGGAAAATCTGTTGATGGGAACTACTACATAGTCTTGGCAACTACCACGATAGCATTTTAACTACCACGATGCGCTGGAAACTACCACACAGGACAAACGGAGCATGATTTTTTTACGAGTAAACGCTCGGATTTTTTTTTTCTGTGTAGAAACGTTTACTAAGGGTCTTTTTATCATTTTCATCGGCAAATGATATCACATTCAATTTAATTTGACAGATACGGGCTAAAATCCTTCGAACTGGCACTGTACGTTGGGGAAAGTTGGTCCGATGCTCAGTGGGGAAACAAAAATCTGAAGAAAGAAAATAATTTTTCATATAAAATATGGGGCTAGAGGGGACGCTGGGACATATTTACACGGAACCATATTGGCCGATTTCACCATTGTTCGTTCTTAGTAGTAAAATAAAACAAAAACCAAAATGACACCAACCTTTGTTTATCAATTTTTCGGCCTGGAAACTACCCCGTTATGTCCCGTATGTGGCTTGGGAACAAAATTACGTTAACACAATTTCGTGGTAGTTCCTAGGTTTACCACCCGTGTTTATACTGATGTGAATGAAAATCCCTTTATTTTACCCGAATCAGTAATTTTACACCTTGTTTCTTACATGAAGAACATGGTGTTGTCTGTAACCAGGCTAAGGGCATGTTTTAAATAGCTTGCTTGCTTTTGCAAACCAGTTCCTGCAGCATGGTACTCTCGTCATCCATGGTACAGATACCTGAGTATACAGGCGTAAACGCACTACTTTGCAAAATAAATTAGGCCAAAAATTAGGGCTATTTCGTACACTTTTAGGGTTAACATTAGGAATTTAAGGGCCTTTTCTAGCAAATCATATGCAAAAATATGCTTTATTTGCACTTTGAAAGTTTGATAATACTTACTGATAGAGTCACATGATAAATGAATGCAAGCAAGCTAATTCATGGCTATAAGAAAGTTCTGTGCTAAAAAGTGGGGTCTGGGGGCAATCTCCCAATGACTAAAATCGAGAAAATATGGGATGGTGATAAAAAATAAAGGCTTTGTTAGGAATTTGGCCTTTTAGAGTTATTTTTGGCCGTAATGGCTTTGTCTCCAATAAGCTTCTTTTTTCGCAACTTGTCAGTTTCAGTGGAAACATTTACTTAGTAATGTGGGAGATCAAATAATACTTGATTGTAAAGGATGTGTGTAAATGTATGTGCATGTGACACTGCTGGTGTAAAACAACTGTATTATAAATGATATTAAAAACACTACTGTAATTATAGGGGTGGGGGGGGGGGGAGTGAGGGCTATGCCCCCGCCCCAGAAGCCAACAACATTTTAAAAACTCAATTCAAATGGAATTATCTGCTGACTATATATCTTTTTTAAATTTTAGACGGAACTAGACACGTTCACAGTGACCTACACATAATCACGCCTGGTAAACTATCACAAGTACCTCCGGCGGGTACCGATAAAAAGTTGTGACAGGCATCTGGAGCTGCCGGTGACTGTCAAATAAATGACAACAAACGTTAGGTATTGCTCTTTTTTATTTCTTTTTTTTTTACAAAATATAAAATAACCAGATCAAAATGTGCTATTTGACCTTTATAGACATAAAGTTTTGTTACACATCATATCCCCCAGACCTTTCCATAATGACCAAAGATACGATTTTTGAGGTGGCTTTGATGTCAGCCCACAGTACTCAAAACAAAGAATTCGACCGTTTTTGGTCTTAAATGCAGTGATCTTGCATATGAGTCTGTTTTTCTCGGCACACTGATGTTAAGGTAACCTCCTTGCCCAAATATAAATGAGCCGCGACATGACAAAACCAACAATGTGGTTGTGCGCCCAGCGCAGACTCAGATCAGCCTGGGCATCCGCCCACTCTGATCAGAGTCTTCGCTGTCCGCATGAAGGTATCTTAGACCCTCAGCTACCATTTAAGCGCAGAGCAAAAACTCTAATCAGATTGGGCGGATGTCCAGGCTGATCTGAGTCTCCGCTGGGTGCAAAACCACATTGTTGGTGTTCTTGTGTCGCGGCTCAAATGACGATTGACTACAGATAAGGCTTGATGTTTCAAAACAACATCTGGAGGTGCCTGCAATGATGTGGAGGTGCCTGTGATGTAAGAAAATATAGTGGAAATCTGAATAGTCATTGCAGCTGGAAATACTGACATACTTCTCTAAACCACTGCCTAGAAAGAATCATTCATTCAATGTCCCAATAAGCTATCATAATGCGTATGTCATGAAATTCCATGTTAAAATTCCTAAAACACCATCTCAAAGAGTTATTGTCCATTTCGTTTCCGCCTCTGCTAGTCAAATCGTTGACGAATTTCATATAGTTGCTGAAAATTAACTGCCTAATTCAGTGTTAGAATTATTGTGAAATGCAAGCTTAAATAAGAGTCAACGTTTTTGTGAATGGTGATGCCTGTGATCGGGAGGTGCAGCCTGTGAGTCACTCCGGCTCTTTAGAAATTGTCGAGGTCACACGCCATGCCAGCAACACGTGTGGTGTGTCAAATGGGCAAAATTACCGATACCCGTCAAAAGGCGTACAGGTAGCTATAGTGTTGGTCCTTTAGGTACCTCATATGCGTGTCGCTCGCATGTGTGGTATGACGCTCGCATGTGTTAACTTTGTGGTAACTGGAGTGATAGGTGCTACAAGTGATTCAGATCGCTGGCGCTAGAATCCAAATAAATGATAAGGCCTACAGATTACATCATCGGCAGGTGACATATTCTCAACATTACACCTTTAGTATGTTGAAGTGATCGGTATCTTTCTGTAAATTATGCGTAATTCAAAGTCTCTGAATAGCCACTGCATCAAATATAGTAACAAAAGAACACTTTTACTACATAAAAGTCATCTGATGAAGATTATCAATATTTGCAACCACAATAAATCTTCAGATTTTCGCTATATTTTCTTACATCACAGGCACCTCCGTGCAGTCACAGGCACCTCCACGCATACAGTAGTTCTGTTCACTTCTTTACGACTGACAAGGTCAGAGACTCAAAATCAAACAAGAAAATGAGACTTTTCCCTACATGTATATATCGCCGAGATTGACCTTGAACACATGCTCCGCCGTACTAAATGCATATCTGGAAAAATGCAAGATAATGTGCCTAATCCTTTCATGTGCCGAAGAAACAATCTATATGTGACAAAATAGCATTCTTATTCTTTGCATAAATAGTTTTCAGAGACTGAAATAAATACCTCAAACATTGTGCCGATGTCAAATTTGTTTACGATTTTGGCCCCTCTTCTGCAAAACCGGAAACTCCTCTCATGGATTGACGTTCTGGACCGTGGTTTCGCATGAGAGCGATTGGTAGGCGTGTTAAAACCACTTCAAAGGTCATATCTTCCATACATATGTAAAGTTCACGGGGATATATTGGGTGACAAAACTTAATGTACATGTATATAAGGGTCGAATAGCGTTCTTTGATTTTTAATAAAATCCCTGGTTATTATGTATTTTATCAAAAAAGACGTATACCTGCCTTTTTTATCTATTTTTGGACCGTCACAGGTAGCTCCGGATGCCTGTCACAACTTTTTATCGGTACCTCCGCGATGGTACCTTTGATAGTTTACCAGGCGTGATAATACTCAACACCTTGTCAGAGGTTTATGTATGATTAACCATCAATAAGATTATTTGTGTGAGCAAGTAAAACCCACTGGGACATCTTGTTCCATAATCCAAAAGTTATCAGTTTTGAACAAAATTGCGAGGGAAGGTTTCTGCATGCAAAATATCAGCTTACTCATTCGATATTATCATTTTATCGCTCCAACATTTTTTCCAGTTATCGCGGCTATACTCACTGGCGGTCATCAAGTATTACGGACCAAGAACCATTAATCCTAACACCAATCAATGAGGCTGCGCATAAACTTTGGTTCAAATACGACCTAGCATGAAATTAATGACAGTAATTGTCCTAAAGATGGAACGGACTGGCTGTACAACGTAGGAATGCGTCCAAAACAGCAGCAGGTGGAACGACAAACAGTGTAGAACCTGATCAGGTCGCACCTTTAGGAGCAATCTGATCTGCAGATCACTCCTTTAGGAGCAGTCCGATCTGGAATACATAGAACCTATTAGGTAACTAACTTGTATGACAGTTGGTCTCTGCACTCTTAATGGTTATATTGTAGGCCTACGTTAAGGCTGACAGAATCCATAAACGAGGGATGATTGAAAAGCTCTGAGCTCAAGGTACTTCTAGTGAATCTGCACATGCGTACTTATCACGAATGCAGTTAGTTGTTATTCACTAGCTTTCGGTGGAAGTTTCAAAAATATTTTGCGAAAGATTTCCTTTTTACAGCGCCTTGAGTATAAGAGGGCGGCATATTTTAAAATAACATTTAATATCTATTTGCCTTGCATTACTTTAAAAAAATCATTCTTCACATTCTACAAGATTTAAATGGTTCTTGTTGTAGTGCATGCAAATATGATGATTTGTCAATGGTTTGATGGGGGGGAAAACATAATATTTTGGCATCTGGTAACTTTACCGTTAATCCTTAAATATTGCAACCCTGAAATTTAGAGACCTAAATCCTACTTACGTATTTATCAGGAACATTGTGAGCAAAACCAAACAATTTTTACACTTAACAGTCCAATACTTTCACATGTGAATACTTTTCCCAGCTCTGCTTCAAACCGCGGAAGTAAACAAACACATTTGCTTGTAAATTCCCCTTTGATTATTGGTATTTGAGGTCAAAGGTTATGTTTATGCATGGGAAAGTGAAGTACTGTTAAATAAACATTGTCATCTTACATGATTTTCGTCAAAAAGAGTTAAGATATCCACTCCTGTGGACGCAAAGCATGCGACTCCGACATGCACTATCTGCAGAAACTTTCAAAATAGACACTTCCTGAAAATTAAAATTTTGTTTTTTACTCTGAAATGGAATAAATTTATGTTTGCGTATATCAACAATTACCGGAATGCTGTAGGACATGTATTTGCAAAAGACAATTGCAAAATATTTATCTCTGCTAAAGTTATGGTCGGTCATGATGTTATACAGTGCACTCATGGGGGTAACAGTGTAAAAGGTGAAGTGTCATCCAGTTGCTATTTAAGATAAATTCCCAAAATTTGTTGATTGTTGCTCTGTAGAATGGCTGTTTAATCCAATCTAAAGTTTTCAAAACATGCGTATGTTGCTATCATGCGAAAACACGTTCCGACTTTATTTTATTGAGTCGCCCAGAGGAGATCAAGGTAAAAGGACAGAAGCTGGGTACTGTAACAAATGTAACGGGAACACTTATACAGCCTTACTTAGAATCCGGTTTTTATGCCGACGCGTTTAGAGTGGTTAGCTCTTTCACGAAGATAAGCAACGGAGATCGCGGTTAGCACCTGTATGGGTGTTGGTGGACGACCCGGCTAACGCTACACTAGCTTCAAATACATTGGAGCAGTTGTCTCAGACGATGGCTTAAAACAGGAGGTTCTCTCAAGAATTGCACAAGCCACTTCAGCTCTTACACATCTGAAACCAATTTGGATAGATAACAACATATCTCCTGGATCAAAGGTGAAACTTACGCGCTCCCTTGTCATTTCCATATTTCTGTATGCATTTGACTCGAGGACCTTGATAGCAGAGTTAGAGAAAAGAACGCAGTCCTTTGAGATGAGATGCTACCGATTGCGTACAAAGATCATATAACCAAGGAGGAGGTTCGCAGGAAGATCCAAGCAGCCATTGGAAAATATGATGAACTCCTGACGCTGATCAAGAAACGGAAACTAAGGTGGTTTGGTCACGTCTCAAGGTCTTCTGGTTTAGCGAAAACGGTTCTACAGGGCACACTGAAAGTTAAAAGAAGAAGAGATAGACAGAAAAAGAGGTGGGAAGACAATATTAAAGAGTGCACAGGTATGAATTTTGCCAGCTCGACTAGGGTAGCTGAAAACAGGGCAAGATGGAAAGGGATTGTTTTGAAGTCAAAATGTGGTGCCCCAACGACTTTTAAGGTTATGGGATAGAACAGAATAGAATTTTGGATTGATTGGGCTCCTAAAATGTTTGGATCTTCGATGATATGAAACTACGCAGAGTAAAGAAAGTTATTATAAAAGGGTGGCCAAAGAGTATGTCTTTCCTAAGACAATCGCATTTTTTTTAATGACGCTGTATTATAATGACGTCAACGGCAAATTTTCAGCCCCGATACTGTTCTCTGTATCCCGTTTGTAAGACAAAAACAGTGATAGACACCCTAAACATGACAGATGTATTTGAAGACGTAGGGCTTAACTTTCAGAAATCGGACATGATCTGAACAACACTACCACAAGCGTATTCAAGCATTGTAATTTGTCCATTCGTGAAGCTTACATTGGTAAGCAACCCCCCCCCCCCCCAAAAAAAAAAAGAATAATCTTAGAAATATTAGCAAATTTCCATTGAAATGCGTTAAAACCTAATAAATGTTAGCTTATTTTCTGGAAATATGCTAACATTTATTAGGTAATTACATTTTAAATAAGTTTTTATTTCACGTTAGTTGCTGGGTAATACAAAAACATAGTAAAAATAACTATTTTGTTGAGAAATCGGACTGGATCTTGACAACACTACTTCAGACGTATTCAGTCATTGTAACTTGTCAATTCGTTAAGCTTACAGTAATACGCAAATCTACTTAAGGGGCGCTAAAGCAATAAAACTAACATAAAAAGAAACACAAACTGGACGTCAAATTATACTTTCAACGTAACGTCGACTGCATGCCTTCATTCACGTCCGCGCTGACGCTATATATACGGCTCCAAAACGCTGTCACAGCAATCTTTTAGATTCGCTTACGAAATGAACGTTTCAAGAGGCATCACTTCTGTCATACAAGAAGACGGCTCCGTTGTGCTTTTTTCGGAAACGATAGGACGAACCCTGAGTTGCAAAGTCAAAGGATTGAACAAAGAGAATGAAGTTATAAGCATCTACAAAATTCGACGAGTTAGAGCAAAGAGTACCGGGGTAATACAGGCAGACGGACAAATTATACTACAACCTGCGCAAGTCGAAGAAAGGGAAGAGTGGGATGTCGAGACAGCATTCACCGAAGCCGGGGAGAAGATTGAGGAAGGCTGGATCCTTCCAGCTTACCGTCTGCATGCGGCCAGTTTGGCTCCCAGCTGCAGGGGTTATGCTCTTCCTCGTTTGGTTGACGAGAACCAGCATCAGAACTCATGTAATGGTGGCATCTTACTCTCTGGGCGAGAGGCGGCCCTGAGCGGAAGCTCTGTGGACACGCCGTCGTTCAGTGAGTTTGATGAATGCTCATGCCACTGTTGCATGATAGATGATGCCCAAAACTCGGCATGGACAACCAAACGAGGAGAGCAGTGCCAATGTAACTGGGAACAAAACAGGTCTCATAAGGACACGAAGCTGGAAGATGAAGGTCGACCTTTGTCGACTCCTTGGTGGAGGTGGGTCTTATCAACAGTGACCACTCCCGTCCAGCGGTCTGCAAGTTCCAGGCCCAAGTTTGATTCAGTACTAGAGCTACTACTCAGATGCTACGCCTCGGTTCTCGTCGTCAGATAACAGTTAATAGAACCGTGGCAAAAAAAGGCCCTCTTTAGGGCCACAAATGTTCCAGAAAGAAAACCTTTAAAATTGTTGCTACACCTGTTAAGTGTTCCTCGTTTCCCAGAGTTTACATAGCCTGACAGTATTAAATTTTTGCGCAAATTACTGAAAGAACCTGTAATTGAAACATATTGCTATCTCTCTTCAATACTCCAAAGCCAAGGGGATTCTAATGCCTGGTCGCAATTAATATCCGCTCTGTAGCTTTAAAACTGTCGAAATATGTTCACAGAACTTGGAACAAATATAAAGCATCTTCGGACGACGTGCAGAGAATAAGAATTACTCCATTTCCATTTTTCAAGTTACAGAATTATGCCCCTTAGTAATTTTCAGTAAAGAAATCTCTTTAAAACCATCGAAGTTATCTGAAATTTGTCCAAATATAAACAGAAAATCATGCAGAAACTCCATCCAGTTTTTACAAAATTTATTGTCTTTAAAGAAATAGTTTCTGCTCTACAGCTATAAAAAAACGTTGAAGATATTTTCACAAAACTTGGTATGGCTGTGCAGGGAACAAGAACCGTAATTACCCCTACATTTTTAATGGAATAATTGTCCTTATGTAATTTTCGTTATGGGGATTATTGTCTGCTCTATAATTTAAAGCCTTTGAAGATATTTGCACAAAACTTGGTACAAGTATAAAGCATCAGCAGATGATTTGCAGAGATGATAATCATAACTCCATCTACATTTTTTGACAGAATTAGGTCCCTTGGTAAATTTTGCCTAAAATGTCCCCTCTAAAACTTTAAAACCGTCTGTATTTTCGTAAATCTTGTACAAATATAAGGCACCAGCAGACAATATACTGAGAACAAGAACCTTAAATGCATTGTCTGTTGAGTTTCAAAGAATCAGAACTATAACTTTACCTGAATGTTTGAAGGAGCAGGGAGATGTTTTGTTTCAAAGCCAAACATCTAGTAATAGTGTGAAGGTGTGCAGATGGCAAGAATGGTAACTCCAGCTTCGTAGAGGTGTTGCCCTTGCTTGAATCAGTTATGATTTTGTATTTTGCCTATATCATAATGAAAATATTTTCATCAAACCTTGCATACTTACTCTCTATAGTCTCAGGGTGCGCAGCGTGCAAAAAAGTTACTCTAGCTTCCTATCTAACACAGTTGTGGTCCTTGTTTTAATCAGTCAGGATTTCATGTCCTGCTCATACCTAAGTCACTCTATGAGAAATTTTCATCAAATCTAGCATACTTACTTATTACAGTCTGAAGGTGTACAGAGTGCAAGAATGGTAACATCATCTTCCTGATTCACAGAGTTGTTGCCCTTGTTTTAATCAGTCATGATTTTGTATTTTACCCATATCTTAATGATACTATCAGATGTTTATTTCCAAACAATATATGAGATATGAAAAAACAACATCATAATAGAAAACTGGGGCCGTATTCATAAAACGACTTAAGTCGTTGCTATGCGGTTGCTAAGGCTAAATACCTATAAAGGAGATTCCCTACAACTATGAAATTTGGTCTGGAGGAACAGTCTTTTTCAGACTGTTCCTCCAGAGCAAATTTCATAGTTGTAGGGAATCTCCTTCAAAGAAATTTAGCCTTAGCAACAGCATAGCAACGACTTAAGTCGTTTTATGAATACGGCCCCTGGTATTGTTATTTCTCGTTGGGGACAAATGACTTAAGGTAGCCATATACAGAATAAGTCTGTTTTTGTTAAAGCAGAAAAGTTATTGTTCATGGTGAAATCAATCAACTGTGGAGTATCTACAGTTATAACACACACTAACAATGTCTACAATAAAGATTCTAAATTTTCGGACAGATAAGTCCGTATAAACAGTGAAAATTGAGATCAGACTGTTCTTTAAGAACCAGAATGATCAAGGTCTTCACAGTTGCCATCCAATCTTAGCATTTTTCTAGGCATTACTCTATGGTAGAACTGGAATAACAGGAAAATAAATAGTAGGGCAAGGACAGGCTGTGCTTTCAGCAGGTGCAGAATTTGGGCAGTCTGTTTTGGGGATACTTTTGAAATTAAACGGAAACAAAATGTTGAAATGTTTTTTTTTTTTTTATTCTGTAACAATGTAAGTTTTACTAAACTAATATGCATAAGCATGCCCCCATCGATTAAATGTGTTTTTCATGATGTTTTTCATGAAATTCAATTTCCTTGATTTGTTTGGGGTTTTTTACATATAAAGATATACATGTACTTATTATCAAGATAACTGCATTGTTTTTTACCAGTTGTGTCAAATATTCTATATTATAAATAGATTATATGATTTGCAGAAATGAAAGTGCATTCATGAGCTAGAGATATGAATTTTACAGGAAATGTGTAAAGAAGTATGTAGAAATACAAAATATTGTTTTTATTAAAACAAAAAGGTGAATTCTTTTTCTTATCCAAATGTTTTATACGTCTTTGAGTTATTTAGATGGTATAATGGTTCGAATGCCCTGCCAAAATTTTTATTGAGTATCCATCTATCTTAACTCATTCCATGCGGGATACCCTTTTAGGGGTATCTGGGCAAACAGTTTGGATCCAGATCAGGCCCCACAAACGTGGGGCCTGATCTGAGATCCAAACTGTTTGCTACCTAGACATCATTTCTACAAAAGTAAGTTAGACCAATATTGTCAAAATATTCTTTATTTTTGATGCAGACGACAATTTCAGCAGACGACAAAAAATACCCAGAATGCAATGGGTCAAATGCTGTCAACAGTTCCATAAAGGTGGGGCCCTATAATTAGTTACCATGTTTCTAGTTTATAATTTTTTCATGGACATAGGTAGTTTTAAATGCAGGCAGACCTTACAGCTGAGTTGCTAGTGAAGGCTCCTAAATATCTCGTAAAAGGACCATGTGGTTTTCACAAGAACCAAACAGCCATTGGATAATATTACCAACTCCTGACCTTGGTCAAGAAATGGAAACTGAGGTAGTTTGGCCACCCCTCAAGGTCTTCTGTCTTAGCAAAGACTATTCTGCAAGGAACAGTGAAAGGAAAAAGAAAAAGACAATATTAGGGAAAAGGATGGCCTTTTCTAGTTCAACTAAGGCAGCTGAAGACAGTACCAGGTGGAAAGAGATTTTTATAAAGACTTGGGCGGCGACACGTGTAAACCAACAAAGTGGCTGCGCGCCCAGCGCAGACTCAGATCAGCATGGGCATCCATCCAGTCTGATCAGACTCTTTACTAGGTGCTGAAAGAGTAGCTAAGGGTCTAAGCTACTTCCATGCGGACAGCAGAGACTCTGATTAGACTGGGCGGACTTTGTTGGTTTTGTCGTGTCGCAGCTCATTTAAAAGACTAGACTAGTTTTGAAGTTCAAACATTGAGCATTATGAATATTTATGAGCCAAATCAAGAGAAACAGCTAGTGCCTGTCAAGACTCAGATCTGCCTTCTACAATTTTTGTCAGTCTTTGCAGTCTGCCATATCCAGATCATACCGTATTTATCCTATTAAATGCCCCGGGGATGTTGCATTTTGTGAAAGGGGGCGTTATTTAGAGCCTTAAAAGTAGTATCAGTCACTGCCAAATACCTCTAATAAGCATTCTAACCCACTTACGAATATAACGTGATGTCTGATTGGATAACGTCAAAAATTTGCGACAGTGTATTCTGAGATATACTGTCGCAAACCCGACGTCATTAAGTAACGTAGCTTCTCATTGGCTGGCGTTTGGTTTTACGTTGCTGGCAGCGCTTGGAACGGGTGCACACTAGTACATTATTTAAGGTGAAAATGTAGGAAAGTGCATTAGAATGGGGATAACTGCATTGAAAATTGTCATTTGGGGAGGTAAATCATCAGTTTTATGGGGGCCGTAAAACGAAATTTATGACCATAAAACCGATGATTTACCTCCCCAAATGACAATTTTCAAGACAGTTATCCCCTAAATATAAAGGTGATGGGTATACTCTAAGAGGAAGCAACTCTACTAGTTTTGCCTCCCTTCTCAGTAGGGGTCAACTCGTAAGGAAAGAATTTGCTCCTCTACAAGCAATTTCTTTCCTTTATGAGTTGACCCCATTTCAAAGAGCTATCTTACCCAGGGAAGCAAACAGGAATTCATGCAAGTTAATATAACAGGTAGGGGACGTTTATTAGAGTAGGGGCATTTATTAGAATTAATACGGTAATTCTTTTTTTTGCGCTAGTTGTTGTTTAAAGTCCACAATAAACAGCTATGGTCACGTCGGGACAATCAGTTAACCTTACCACACTATTCCTGGGCAGGCAAAGACCTCCTAAGCAGTTAAACAGTACGAAGTGTACTTACTTTCACCAGTAACGGATAACTGCCCTTCTTGAATCAGCGGAAGGGGAAATGAAAGTAAGTAGCCGTACCAGGTATCGAACTCAGGACTTCTGGCTTACATGTCAGGTGCCCTAACAGCTGCACTTGCACTAATTGTTTGTTCGGTACCTTTCAATCTACACCCAATGTGCCCTGAGCTGAAAAAGTGGTATCAAGACAGCTAGCAGTGAGTGCAGTGTCCCTGAATGTCATCAATGGCGTTCACTTTATCAAATTAGCAAAAATAAAAATTTGAGCCACAACAAAACCAACGTGGTTGTGCACCCAGAGCAGACTCGGATCAGACTGGGCATCCGTCCAGTCTGATCAGAGTCTTCGCTGTCCGCATGGAGGTAGCTTAGATCCTTAGCTATGCTTTTATCACTTAATGAAGAGTTTGATGAAACTAGGCGGATGCCCAGGCTGATCTGAGTCTGTGCTGGGTGCATAACCACATTGTTTATTTTTTTGTCGTGTCACAGCTCATTTACATGCAAAAGCCCAACACACCAAGATAATGTACCTATTATGGTTTTGTACCCAGGGACTGTGGCCTCACTAAACAAGCATATGCACTAAATAGAGATGAGCATCGCATGAGAAAACCAACAAAGTGGTTGTGCGCCAAGCGCACTCAGACAAGCCCAGGCTGTTCATAGTCTTTGCTGGCCACACGGAGGTAGCTTAGACCTTAAGCTACCCTTTAAGTGCTTAGGGAAGAGTCTGATCAGACTGGGCAGATGCCCAGGCTGGTCTGAGTCTGTGCTTTATGCACAAACCACTTTGTTGGTTTTCTCGTGTCTCAACTCACATGAAGTGATTGATGTCATGTGAAAAGAGATCTTAAGCTAATTAAGACTGCAAGTGAAGTGTAAGACCACCGATAACTGGTAAATCGTGCATACCTTTTTGCAAGTACATACAACTTTCAAGGGAATTAACTTGAATAAAAGACTTGGTTACTGGCTCCCTAGTATTGGCCTACAGGCCATTGGCTGTAATACAAATCCCAGCAATTTATACAGCATGTCTACTTTCACTTTGTCTCTGCGATTCGCAGCGCATTTTTCACGATAAGTAAGAACATGGGGACTAAATGGCTACTTCAGCAACAATTTCCTTTGTGTCAGGCAAGCAGTACATATGTCTATCTACCAGATTATGGCTAAATAAGCCCTACGAACATGTAAACGTGGTTTTCCATAAGTGGGTGGGGGATTCAGGGTCGATATCGTAATACAGCGATATCACTTATATCGCGGTTTGATTTTATGTCTCCCGGCACTCGGGTTATAGTGGCGCTCCAGTGTAGTCATTAGTTTTCATGACTATATTTTGGATTATGGAACACATTTCTATAATGTCATAGGCCTTGTGGTCCAATTTGGATTTCAAACTTTCTGTAGCCCTGGTCTGACCTATTATATGATGGCTGCGTTCAGCTTCCCTCCTCTAGATGTAACAAGAGCAAGTGAGCAGGGGCTCACGTATACACCAAACCAGCGCCCCGCCTAATGAAACCACCGCCTTAAGAAACCACCCCCTAAAGAAACCAGTCTTATACCGGGTCTTACTTTCACCAGTAACTGACAACTGCCCTCCTTGAATCAGTGGAAGGAGAAATGAAACTAAGTGGCCGGACTGGGTATCTAAAACTTTAATGTAAACATGTAAGTCTGTCTCCATGACCTTGGTCAGCAGCAGCATCCAGATAATATCAACTAATCTGCATGAACACAGAAGTAATCCTAGTCATATATCAAAAGGTTTCATGTAAGACGAAGACTATATACCCCTCGGCATACTTCGTATGTCGGGGGTATAACAACTAACCAAGTTTAATGAATCTAGCCTCTATATAGTTCCTGATAAATAGAGCTTAACCAGAAAACTTGACGCAAAGTTATGAAGTCAGCGTAAAATATAGGTCATGACCTAATAATGATTGTTGCGTTCACTTCCCTCATCTAGATGTAAACATGATCCAAGTATGATGACTCTAGCCCTTATAGTTCCTGAGAAAAAGAGCTTAACCAGAAAGTTTGACAAAAGTATATGCCACCACAGACAGCTGCGGGAAAGCAATGCCTATGTCTCGCTTCTGCTAATGCAGGCGTGACAATAAAATGGGTTGATGGATCACTAGGGGTTTCAACAGTATTTCACTCATATCAAGCTGATTAAAGGGTGATTCTGAAAGGCTGCGAGCAATGTGGCCCCTTTTACTAGTGAAAGGCTACTCTCCAGAAGAATTCAAACGTATAATTGAGGCTTAGCATGCCAGTACTTAACGCTTCCAGTGCCTCAGATAACAAGGGGTTTATTCAGATAAATTAAGGATAATTTTCCTTATTTTTCCATAAAACCATGTTGTGACCCCTTATTAGAACTGTCTCGTTGAGATGGTTATATTGAGGGGTCACAACATATGTTTTCGTTGAGAAATAAGAAAAATTATCTCAGAATTATCCTCAAAACCCCACCTTATCTGGAGCTCTGACTTAACCCTTTGAGCTACAGGGTCTCCTACAGAATAAGAAGCAAGACAATATGTATATATTTCAGAAGACATTTTAATTCTAAAATAAAATCACTTCACTCCTCATATGAGCTTGAATATGGGAAACCCTGTCTTAAGGTGAAGGGGAGCACTATCAATGAATCTAATTCTGATGAACTTGTCTCTCTTTTCAAAGGGGGGGGTGTCTTTTAAAGAAAATTTGCTCCTCTTAAAAGCTAATTCTTTCCGCTAAGAGAAAATAGTTGAAGAAGAAATCAGCACAACTTGAGAAATGTATAAGAGAAGATCACATTTTTGACCTGCTGTATGTATAATGCAGGAAAGAAACAGGAAGTCACATGTTAAAATGGAGGAAAACATGAAGCTGAACCCGCATACCTCCTCACATGTTAACTGTACATGCCCACATAAGCCTGCACACATAAGCAGACTAGGCAGTACACAAGATCTGTCTCGTTGTATACATAGGTATGTATATAGGGCAGACACGCCACACCTTGCATTATGCATGAAAAAAAAAAAAATAATTGGGTACACTTTCAAGGGAAGCAACTCTGCCATTTTCATATTTGCCTTTCCTTTCAATTATGGTCAGCTCTTCAAGGAAAGAATTTTAAGAGCTGACCTCTTTTAGAAGGGTTTTATTGTCCAGGGAAGTCACAAAAGATTATTTATGTTGCCTCCCTTTGAAAAAATGTTGGCAATACATGTTGGTGTACCCAGTCACTTTATGACAGATTTCCTTATTCCACAACTCATATTCTAATGCTACTTCTGTGGTCTGTCCATTAAAGGACCACCACAAATGATCAAAATTAATACATTTTACTGAAATTGTTTCACATGATTTCATTTAAAAGTGAATACAACATGATGGCAATGTCTTTTGATATTTCAGTCCATTAAACAGATGTAGCTAACTTCAGCTGTCAGAGCTAGGTCAGGAGACCAAAGAAAACAATTTGGTTACTTTTGCTTTTGTTAAATCGAAATACAAAAATTTCTGTGTTTAAACTCCTTAAATGGCATTACATTGAGGCATAAGAATTGCCAATAAACTGTCATTTTTCTTCATGTCAATAAATTAATGTGAACTTTGCTGTAAGCCATATACTGGTACTGTTGACATTTAAAACTGTAAACATTGCCAAAGTAGCATGACACACCTTTAGGGGAGAGTCGGGTAACTTCGGACATGGGGGTAAATTCGGACATACCATTGCAAACAGTGAAAATCCAGATGAGACGGCTCATAATGAGCCATCTCATCAGGATTTTCACTGTTTGGCCAGTTATTTTTGTTTTAGTTCCAAACAACTGACATATAAAGGAAACAATGTCAATGTCCGAAATTACCTGCTGTCCGAAGTTACCTGACTCTCCCCTATCTACCTCACATGACTTTCTTTACAATTGTAAACTATGTTTAATGAATTTATGAACAACTTCATACAATATATGAATTTATGAACAACTTCATACAATATATGGATTTATGAACATAAATTAAAGCACCATAAGTCATATTTCTACAAAATAAGACTATTTATATAACAATACAGATATGTGCTAAATGCGTGTCATTCTCAATGAATGAGCATAAAACTGGAGAAGCTTCTAAAAATTGTTGATAATTAGACAGCCAGCCATTTTGTCAACTAGGTCAAGAATGACTACCCTAATAATTATACTCAGTGCTTGCACTAATGGATGTCTGGGAGTAAGTAATTTACTCCCCAAAATCTCTCTGGGACTTCCAGATTTGATGGTATGTCAGTCAGGAATGCTTTTTGGTGAAGCATGTGCAGAATTTTGTTTATTTATTTATTAACTTTCCAATGGTTATAAAGCTGTTTAAACATGACTGATGCCATTAAATATAAGCATGCCTATACATACAAAAATAATTGTAAATTTTCAATTACAAAATGTCACCATGTACCCTCAGGGCTTCCAAAATCTGAGGTATGGCAGTCAGGACTTCCTGTTTTTCAAACTTAGAGCAAGCACTGTATACTTTCTGTATAAATGGAACAAATAGGTTTGAGAAAACAGTGCAGACACAGACCTAAAGGAGCACTTTGATTAGGGCCTGCACTATTTGCCATTCCATCTGCATCTTTTAGACACAGTACTGACAAGCCTGTATCACCAAACTCAGTAGGCTACATGCATGACAGTTTGAACAGTTTAAACAAAATAAAAAAAATTTAAAAGCATATGAATTAAAGCGCCACATTTCCTACAAAGCTGGCAAACTGCTATTTAAGTCAGTTTTTGCCATTCTCAATGGGTGTCAACTTTTAAAGGAAAGAATTCTCTCCTTTAAGAGTAGACCCCTTTTGGAAGGGCTGTGCTGCCCAGGGAAGCCAACAGGAAGTCAAGAAAGTTGTCCATATTTAAAGAAATGGCGGAAAAGTATGGAGGTGTACCCATACACCTTAGTCAATGAGAAGCTGTTTATACTGTAAGTCTGTAGTCAACATTTCATTGTTGTAACATGATTGAATATATATAAAATTTGTATTTGTATTTTATTCTTAAACTAATTTCCCAAGTTAACCCACTAATCTATTAATCTGTAGGTTTCTGATTTTTCCGTAAGGGGTGTCTGAGCAGAGTCCATTTCTCTTTTGAAGGTAGTTTTACTGGAAAAGAACTGAATGACAAACAGTTAAGACCCTGATCAGACTGCCCCTAAGGAGTGGAGTAGTCTGATCAGGGTCTATGGAGTTTATCAATCATGTTTTTCTGCCAACAGGTTAAAGGTCTAAAATTTAAAAATTTTAAAAACTAAGGATAGGCCTTCGTCAAGACTTTGTAGCTGGTTTTGATGACTTCTTCCTGGCCTGAGTTTTGGTTGCTCTCTGTTTCCTAGTGTTCTTGGTGGTGAATGCTATACACTGTAAAGAAACGGATAAGTGAATGCATTTTATCATATGACATCGCATCTGAGAGTGTAATAAAGCCATGCATTAAAAACGATAATCCACTAGTGGATGAAATATGCAAATTACGTCGTAACGTTATACGTTGACGTCCATAAAAACGTCGCGTTTTCTAATGGCGAAATCGTGACGTTTTAGTGCAAAATTTTGCTAATTTTGCATTTGATAAATAGAATCTTGCATTCGTGCTCCTGTATTACTGAATTTATTAAACTCGTTGAGGAAACCGATAAGATGCTCGGCACAGCCTCGCATCTTATCTTTTCCCCAACTCGTTTAATAAATTCAATAATACATGAGCACTCATGTAAGATCCTCTATATATCTAATATTCTATGTTTGAGGTCCAAACAAAGGATACTATTTGTGTTATAAGTGAAAAACATTATATTCAGACAATACTTCAGAAGAATTTATGGTAAACAAGCATTTAATGCTTGTTTACCTTATATTCCTTTGTAGTTTGGTTTGTGGCTTCTTGGACGGACACTCTGTGCCAAGTGCGTGCAACTATGGTTACGTACCACTGAGCCACTTTGGGAACGTTGTTAGGAGAATTGAACTGATTTGATGCTTAACGTCCACGGTTAACAGCTATGGTCATGTTGGGACGGTCAGTTAACCTAACCACACTATTCCTGGGCAGGCTTAGACCTCCTTAGCTGCTAACCGGTACTAAGTGCACATACTTTCGCCAGTAACTGACAACTGTCCGTCTTGAATCAGCGTAAGGAGAAACGAAAGTATGTGGCCAGATTGGGTTTCCAACCCAGGACCTCTGACTTATGAGTCAGGTGCCCTACCGATTGCGCTACATGGCCCGACAAACTGAACTGAACTGTTTGTGGCTTCTCACATGTGCTCTGAGGGTGACTAGAAGAGACCTAATGACCACGAGTCAGCACTCTTAACCATTACTGGTATACCATAGTGGCACACTCCTTTGAAAAGGATCAAATCACCACTGACATTGCAACAGGATCTTTTCATTGAAACACAGCGACTGATTAATGGAAAGTTCAGGCTCACCTCAACATTTTGTGAGAACTGTGACGGCTGTAGTCCAGACTTATGAATAAGAGTAGTTTGTAAGCTTTTTAAACTAGGAGGAGCGGCTGTAGTGTGGTGGATAACACTCCAGACTACCAATCCAGGGGGCGCAAGATCGATCCCCCACTTCTCCAGTCTTTTCGATGAGACTTTAAACCGAGGTCCTGTCTCCATATGATCTCGTTGTTGGTGGGACGTTAAACCTGAGTTCACCAACTCACTCAATTTTAAACAAGCAGAGCTCTAGATAAGAGGGAGTATTTGGTAATAATTAGGGATAATTTTTGTTAATTCTGCTCGATGAGACGGTTCAGATGAGGGGTCACAACATATGGTTTCAATGAGAAATAAGAAAAATTATCTTTAATTATCATCAGATACTCCCTCTTATCTACAGCTCTGACAAGGTCTGTATTAATTCTGCATATGCAATACAGATGTAGCAAGTTGCAAACATATGCTTTCTCTTCTAGTATCACACACAAAAATTCTGCCCACATATCCCATAGCATACCCTATAGCATGTAACACACCTTTTACCTTTGATTCATCTTTTGTTTTGTGCAGATGCATAGACCGAGGACTGAATTGAGCTCCATATCAAAGTTTCCAACCAACGTTATTCATCTATCTAAAAATATGAGCAGCGACATGAAAAAAGCAACAAAAAGGTTGTGTTCCCAGCGCAGACTCAAATCAGCCTGAGCATCTACCCAGTCTGATCAGTCTTCTCTGTCCGCATGAAGGTTGCTTAGACCCTTAGCTACCCTGTAAGCGCTTAGGGAAGACTCTGATCAGACTGGGCTAATGCCAAGGCTGATCTAAGTCTGCATTGGGCGCACAATCACTTTGTTGGTTTTCTCCTGTCGCGGCTCATATATTTGCTTCACCAAGTTCACCTACCCGTTCATCAAGAAACTCCAATACTCTGTCCATATTACATTTAATACCGGCTTCCTTTAGGTCTTTCTTGAACACATCTAACTCAACTGGCTGCAAAAAAATACAGCAAAATCATGTAAAATCTAAAGCTGAATGGAAACAATTCCAGGGGAACAACTCTGTCAATTTCATTTATGCCTCCCCCTCCTCTAGGAGCAAGTTATTTTCTTTAAGAACAGACCACTTTTTGGAAGGGTTTGATTGCCCAGAGAAGCTTACAAGAAGTCACGAAAGGTTGTTCTCCCTTGAAAACTGGCCAAAAAACATGAGTGTAACGATACACCAGGCCCAGAGGTTATAAAACTTGAGTACATTCTCAAACTCAAAATAAAGCACACTGATTGGCTGCTTCAGAGCACATGCTCGGAAGCAGCCAATCAGTGTGCTTTATTTTGAGTTTGAGATTATTCTCAAGTTTTATAACCTCAAACCCAGATGTATTGTGACAGAAATGCCTCAGCAAATGGTGAAGATCCATATAAGCCAAAACAGCCGGTTCCAGGAGCAAGAGCACTACTACAAATGGCTGCACACTGTTAGCCATTCCTCAATTTGTTTTATAAATCATATCTGATAGTTTAGTCATTCAAAGTCAGACTCAATGTAGCCATTTTTCAACAGCAATACATGCTCTAGTGATCTATGTACCCTAAAGAGCTCAAATATTGAGACACGCAAAACAATTTATTTTTCATTTGTCCTGAATAGGTGTCCCAATATTTAAGGGCTATACTGTAAATCATTAACATTTTTGAACATGCTTATTTTCAAAAGTTACTGTTACAGGGAATATTTGCAAAGCTTAAAATTTGTAATTGTCTTAAATTTACTTAAAAGCCTGTTGTTTACCACAGACAAGAATTAACTTTAACCATATCTTGCCTGCCTGCCCATCATCAAAGAAACAAACCCAAACCGGAAACATCAACAAAACGTTACCCCACAGATGCCACTGACCTCAGAAAACAATAAGACCCATGTTTTACTTTTCTCTTATCCCAGGTAAGACAAGCATACTTTAACTAAACAGTCATTTTAAAGACGTGTGAATGATAGGACGATTAACAACCTACCTCATACATCAGCATTCTAATTTTCAACTGCTTGTTTCTATTGATATAGTCTGTCAATTGTTTGGTCAGATCAACACCTTTCTGTAAATGTAACACAAAACACCTTCATCATAGGCTAGTAGGTATTGTATTCATTTGGAATTGGATGAGACAGGGAATTTCCCTCTATTAACCCATTCCATGTGGGATACCCCTTTAGGGATATCTGGGCAAACGGTTTGGATCCAGATCAGGCCCCACAAATGTGGGGCCTGATCTGAGATCCAAACTGTTTGCTGCCTAGGCATCATTTCTACAAGTGTTAGTTAGACCAATATTGTCAAAATATTCTTTATTTTTGATGCATACGACAATTCCAGCAGACAATTCCAGCAGACGACAAAAAATACCCAGAATGCAATGGGTTAAATATGTAAATCAAGTCACATTAATTCTGCTGGTGTAGACAGTACTCTAGTTACTTATTTTTGCCTTTAAAAACAAATCCAAAATCTAGACCCATCTAGTAAGACAGATCTAGATTTTTGGGTTGTTTTAGGAGAGACAAAACTGATTTTGGACTTGTTTTGGAGGGGAGTAAAAACCTGTTTTATAGACAAGTAAGTATGGCATGGATAGAACAGCACTGTACTGTTGTATAGGTTGCTCAGGAATTAAGCCGTAATTGTAATGAAAGATCCAAACATTCAAAACATTACAAAGTGAAGAAACTGAAGCTTTGTTTCATATTCCATTTCTCCAAGGAATCACATACCATATGCAGTTGAATTAGCACACATGCCCAGTTTCTATTTTGTATTTAAAGAAGATGATGCCATTAATGGCTGATGTTCAGTTCTTAAGGCTAATGTCCCAAGTTGCATGAAATGACCTTCTTTTTCCATTTTCCTGACATCATTGTGCAAACGATGTCTTGAAGATCCCCCTGCACATCCAATGCATTGTCTAGCTTTGTGGCTTGACAAGGGGTGTAAGGTAAAGATTTTCCAGCACGTTAAAACCCTAAACCTGTCTGGTATGTATGAACTCTGCATCCAACAATATATCCCTTATCAGAAATTCACTGAACTCCCTTTCACTCATTTTAAATATAGCCATATGAGAGGCAGTAATTGGTGATAATTAGAGATAACTTCTGTCACACATCCCACCTATGTTATGACCCTTAATAAGAACCATACCGCTGAGGTATTCTAATGAGTGGCAACAACATTTTTCATTATCTAATGAGGGGCCACAACACTTTTTTTATGAAAAAAATGATAAAGATATCCCTGAATGATCATCAAAACCAGAGCTCTGATTTACTTTGAAATTTATGTAAGAGAGGACAAACTATTTGAGCAAAGACACAACAAAACCAACAAAGAGGCACTTGTGCCTAGCAAAGACTCAGATCAGCCTGGGCTGTTGCCCAGTCTGATCTGAGTCTTTGCTATGCACTTAAAGGGTAGCTAAGACTCTTAGCTAGCTCCATGAGGACAGTGAAGACTCTGATCAGACTGGGCTGGTGCCCAGGCTAATTCGAGTCTTGCTGGGCACAAGTGCCACTTTGTTGGTTTTGCCTATCTGGGCATATTTTCTGTCTACAGCATAAAAACTAACCTGCGGAGAGCTTGACACATCACTCTCATCAGAAGGTGGATGAATACATGTTTCTTCTAGCAGATCACTGAAAAATATATAAGCATTTGTCTTGTTTTAATAAAACTTTTATATGTTTTAGGTACTAACCACAACTCAAGACTGATACACCTGAACTGATGACCATAATTGTCCTAACAAGAATTCCATGGAATTCAGTGTCTCGCCTGTCTGTGCATTGTCACAAAAATGAAGCTAAACCGGAAAACTTGACAGAAGTTTAAGCCCCAAACAATGCCATTGACACCACTAGACAATAGATTGTTGATAATTACAGATATATTGCTTCACAATTTATAGACAATTTCTATTTAATCAATAAAGGTAAAATGATGAAGTTACAAAAGTGCAAAATACTATGTTCAATCAGAGTTGTAAAGAAAATTTACATTACGCCTAAAACCATCAAAAGGTCAAAAACAGTCATTCACTAGCTGTACTTGTTTCATCGAAACAGAAACATAGTTTACCTGATATCTGAATCTTGTGATGATGATATGTCAGACTGACTGGCTGGTCCATCTCCAGCCTCTGATACACCAGCTGTTGCCATGGAAACAGGGACACTAATTTGTTTGTCTGCAGTATCATCCTCAAACTCACTGTCAGTCTCATCTAGAACAATAAAGATATTCATTCTGTCTGAAGAATTAATGGATCCTATTTTAATGAAACAATAGTTTTAAGTGTATAATCACTGAAACAGAGCCAAACATTAAATACTTACACTGATGAGTCTGATGGTATATATCTTTCAACACCTTCACCATTCTCTTCTTCCCCACTGGCTTCACACCAAACTTCTGTACTTGCTTCTATAACAGAAGGGAAAAGGAAATATATATTTTCAGGCAATTACATGTAACAACCTATCAGTCAAAATATGCACTGATTAGCCAAATAATGAACAAACAAAAGCAGACAAAAATTTCTTCTGTAGAATATACTCTGACAAGCCATCAGCACAGCTGCATAACATCACAATTATGCTCCATATTATGACACCTAACCTAATTCTGAAATTATTAGTAAATGATTGATTAACAAGTTGATTTAGTTGTGAACCAATGCGCTAATTGATGCTGCTGAAGTGGCAAAAGGTACAAAACCTTTTAAGGAGTAGTTTCATCTGGGTCTACAAACTGTCTGCTACTGTAAATTTATTACGTTGTGACATTATATTTAGTTATGACAGCATCCAAATCCTTACCATGTTATTTCTATTAAGAACACTTTATCTCTGAAAAGGTCTGTGCTTAACACATATGCAACCAGCTAAAGTTTATACCAGCCAGTGCATCCAAGCAGACCCCTCAGGAATCTACAAGCATAAAATGAAGGCTGTATGTAGACTGCAAGGATTCACAGACTGGTTTGCATATTCCCCGCTCAGAAATACATTAAAAACATTTATGTGTGATGTGGCTTGAATCATACCTTGCTGCCTATTGGCTGAAGGGCCAACAGTGCAGACTCTTCACAGACTGATTCTTTAAGAGTAGTATGGTCGGTTCTACAGTGCTTTCTCTAGTAGTTTATCTCAATACATGTAGTTTTTAATTAATGGTAGTTTGATAATGGCCCTGATGTATACAGCTCACACATTGTGAAACACCTTTTCTATTATTTAATAGAAAGGTGTTTCACAATGTGTGAACTGTAAAAAAATAATAGAAAAGGTGTTTCACAATGTGTGAGCTGTACTCATAAGGCTAGCAAGTACTAACATTCAACATTGGTGTTGCCATAATATCCCAGTCAGGTACTGGGCTAAATGGACAGGGTGGTTCCCATGAACGCTTCTTGGCTGGGTGACGCAACAGTTTTAAAACTTACTAACCTTCAACATTGGTGTAGCCATAGTATCATAGTTAGGTATTGGTGTAAATGGTGATGGTGGTTCCCATGCACGTTTCTTGACTGGATGGCTCTCACTCACACTCGGGGTTTTAAAACTGGATTTCTATAACAGAACATTACATCTTTATGTATTCAGATCACATTTAAGTCTGTTTTCCAAAATATACAATCTTAAATGACTGAATTTTTTTTTACACCGACACACAGCACCTATACTGCAAAAATTCCAGAAACTGGGAACCTAAAATTACTTTAATTGTCCTGAAAATGAAACAGTTTCATATGTCTGAAAGATGCATATAGAATGACAAACAGTGTAGATCTGAAACAGAATGCACTGTCTGCTCAGACCTGTCTGTCCAAATGTTTAGAATATTATTGGTAGCTTATTTATCAATAATTACATCTGAATTAAAGAAGTTATTCTTTTGCCGCAAGCAAACTTTGGTCAGACTGCTCTTTTAGAAGCAGCTTGATCTACCTGTACAACAGTTGCTCTGAAAAATACTTCTGTAAGAAAATAAAAGAGTAAATGTGTTATTAACTTGGACTGACCCTTTACTAAAACTTTCAGTCTGACAGGAAATGGACTATAATACAGGCTCCCTGGAGAATTGTGAACAGAAAACACTCATACCCAAGCAGTCTGGACAGAGCTCTTCCATTCCAACAATGTATAGCCTCCAGGGTATCTGCATGCACACAAAGAAAACTCTGACCCAAATGGACAGGTTAGTTCAGTTCAATTCAATTCTCCTAAAGACGTTCCCCAAGTGGCTCAGCGGTACATAACCATAGTTGCACACACTTTACGCCGTGTGTCCGTCTAGGACAGGCTAGTCTGACTATATGTTTTTATACACATTAAGGTGTATGGGTATACCTCCATGTTTTTCTGCCATTTTTACAAAGGGAAACTACTTTTGTAACATCCTGTCACTTTCTCTGGATGATTAGCTGTTCCAAAATGAGGTCTACTGTTACACAAAAGAATTTGCTCCTAATGAAGCAAACTCTTTCCTTAAAGAAGTGATCCCCTTTGAACAGGCAGGCAAAATTGTGGTTGATCTAACCTTGACTTTTGCTGCTGCATGTGATTCTTTCCTGGCCTTCTTGTCAGCTTCAGCAACATTAACACCACCATCATCACCAAAAGCTTCTATGTCTAAGACTGATACATCATCATCATCATCATCATCTTTATCATAGTCATCACTTTCCTAATTAAAACAAGCTAACATCTGAATATCGTAACAATACAGTGGACCAAGTTAGTAAAATCTGTCCCATTCTAAGTGCAGTCAAGAATCTGAAATAATTTCTTCAGTTTGGTTTTAATGAAATTTTGAGTAAAACAAGTCCATTGAACCTGCATTTTACAAATATCACCCTAATGTACTTAAATAGTAGAACACCTTAAAACCATTAATTTTCTGTTTGGGACAAATCACAGTAGCATACCATATCTAACAGAAATACTGACCAATCTTGGTAATGGATTATCTCATCTACTGATTATTCCGTGTATCTTATCAGAGCATGTTATATACTTAACTACCAATGCAGACCCTGTTCAAACTGCTTCTGAGGTCTACACACATTGCGTTGCCAAGGGATTTGTCTCGATATTAAAGATAAATGTGGTACCTTTTCTCCTTGTTGCAGAGCCTGGCTGGGAATCATATCAGTAAATCCACAATCTTCAAAGTCGTCCCAAACATTGGCATCTGAAGATATAAAACACTTCAAGTTAGTCAATAACCTATTTATGGGAGTAATAGCTATATAAAGCAAACAAACAAGTATATCTACACCTCACTGTCAGACAAAAGCAAAAATTTTGACATCCTCAATGGAGTAGAACATTTAAGATTTATAGTTTGCCTAAAGATATCCAGCATTAAAGCTTTCATGACCAAGACTTTTGGTATCGTCGTACCAGAGCCTGGCTGTACAGTACAGTCTTTGAAGGTGAAGGTTTGCATATCTTCAAGACCAGAAGGAGAGTGACATTGATACTACTTATCTAAAATAATTGCAGTATTTAAATACAGAAATGAGTTATGGAGTTACTTCCAGTAATTACCTCTGAATTTCAGCCACCATTTTACAACACTACATGTAGTAGTTTGTCCTTTTTAAAGCCATTTATGCCTAGTGGAGTTGTCTATCCTTATATATTGGGTGAGTCCAGTCATCATTTTAGTGATGTCTGGTTTATTTCGATCTTCTTTTACAGAAATTGCTGTAAATTTATGTAAACAGAGTGGACCCTGATAGATGCTACGTTCTGTGGCATCTGATCCGGGTCTGCACAGTTAGCTATGACCTTTTTATGGGTTGTTAAGTTAAGAAATGATACCGTAAGGCAGGCCTGTGGAAATAGACAAATCTCTTACTTGTCCAGAAACAAGTAAATAGTCATACTCCACTTGTCCAGCCAAAAAATTACTTGTCCAGGAGTGCAAATATGATGTTTGCATTGTTATGAGAATTATTCAGTCATAAACATTTATCTAATTATTATTTTGACAAATCTCATCTCTCATTTAAAATAGCCTCAAAGCCTTAAAAAATTGAATAAAGGGTTCTATGCTAAATGTAAAAAAAATCAAACATCATAATTATTCCTTACGCTACATATATAAAACTTTTTCTAGCTAACTGCACAAATTAGAATGGCAAACAGTGTGGCCCCTGCAGGAGCAGTCTGATCTGGGTCCACACTGTTTGTCTAAGAGACCATATACTTTTTTCATAGCTCTCCCAGGGCAAATACATTAAATTTTTTTACTTGTCCTGAGTGAAATGGGACAAGTAGGACAAGTCGGGCATGGTATTTCCACAGCCCTGTGTAAGATCTTGAGTTTCAATGACTCCAGAAACCAAACCTCTGACAAGATTTTAAAACCTTTCATGTGAATAAAGTATAGTTTACCTTCCTGTTCATCCAAAACATGTCCTCCTGCAGTATCTCTAGAGCCGTCATCATCAATAACAGTTAACTCATGAGCAGCTGTATTGTCACCTTTAACAACTGCAGTTACATCTCTTAGTTCTATTCTAGTACCTTCCAATTCTGATTTTGAGCATGTATCTTGATTACCTTCATCACATATTTCTTGGCTTTGGCCTGAGCTGTCACTGTCCACCTCTACAACTTCATTGTCAGATAAACTTCTGACATCTTTAACTTTACCCAAATTGTCATTAGTCTTTGAGTCACTATCACTAAATTTTTTAAGCTTATCTTTATCACAGACATTATCTATATCATTTAGAGAACCACTACAAGTGCCAGTATTTTTAGCATCTAAATGAACATCACTGGCATAGCTTTCATTGAAAGAATCATTAAAATTATAACTCTCTAAATCTTCTATTTCTTTAGTCAAATCATTTTCCACACTCACAGAAACTTCTTTCTGAGAATGACTAGGCATAGTGCTTGAAAGACCTGGTTCTGTTATGCTTCTAACCAATTCATTATCTTCACTATTCTCATTTACGTTCCCAGATACTTTCTCTGAAAATGACACTGCCTTACCTTCTGTGTCTCTAAAGTTAGAACTCTGTGATATTTCCATGAAATTATCACCAGTTATCTCAACATCATCAGGACTTAATGGCTCTGCTTGAGCTTGACAGGTAAGCCTTTCAAAATCACCACTATCAGAGTTTCCAGATATTTCTTTTGAACACAAATCATCCTTTAACTTTTTATCACCAAACTTCGGAGAATTCTGTGATATTTCCATAAAATTATCACCAGTAATTTCAACATCATCATCACTAATACTGCTACCATCTTGGAAAACATCAGTTTCCTCTGTAATAGGATTACAAACATTTATGTTGCTATTATTTTTCTCATATACATACACTTTATCAACTTTAGAATATAAACTATTATCGCCAGTCTTTACTTCTCTTGGACTTAACTTGAATAAAGGCTTCTTTTTAGGAGATGGGCTTCCAAATAAATCAGTACCAGATGAATCTAACCTGCTTGTACTGGTGTCCTTAGAGTTTGTGAAACTTGAATCAAAGCTCAAACCACAGTAAGCAACTTCTTGTGATGTTTTATGATCTCTCTTGGGTTGAAATTCTTTAGAATTCATACCAGACTGACTTTTCAAGTCTTCATTTACATCCATCCTATTCCCTGTCAATTTATGATCATTTTTGCTGCATTCATTGTTATTTTCAGAGCTTAATCTTGCTCTTTTTGGTGCTGGGCTCATCATATCATCACTATTATGATTTGTACTAGTATCATTATTTTCTTTTTCACATCCATGCATTTCTGTAGAATTACCTTTAAAACTAGCAGAAGCTTTGACAGCTTTATCATCCATTTTGTTACCATCAATCTTAGTTCTACTGAAGGGTAAAACATCTTGAACATTACTTTCAATATTACTTTGCATATTATTATCAATGATATATGGAGTTTCATCATCTGATAATGTATGCATTTTAACAATATTATCCGCACTTACAATTTTATATGATTTATCTGAATCATTATCACAGACTAAAGTATCTGATTTACATATATGTTTATCACGTCTTTCTCCTTCAGCAACAACACTATCATCAGATGACTCAGTTGTTACTGTATCATCTTCCTCATTGAACTGGAGTTTCTGTCTTTGGGAAGACCTAATATCCTGATAAGCTTGTTCACTAAGCTCAGTATCTTTCTTATCATCATACACTTCCTGGTCATCTGAGTCTGTGTCTGACTCTCCCCAGATCTCCTTTAACATTACATCAAGTCTTGTCTCATTCAAATCCTCTCCTTCACCAGTAGTACTATCAACTTTATCGTCAGCTCCAGCATCATTAATATCTTTCACAGACTTAAGGTTTTCACATAAAACTTTAAATTCGTTCAAACCAAGCTTTTCTGAAAAACTGACAAGTTCAGACTGGCATGAGGCTGTTATATTTAACTCCCCTGTGTACAGATAACAAAGGAAGGCAAGACTAGCCTTTGTTGAAAGATCCAATCTAATCTCTGCACTAGTGTTTTCCTGTAAAAAAAATTTAGAAATTTTACTCTTTGCATCACTAGTTTTGTACAATTTAAGTCTTTCACATTATGTAGTTTACAGTGAATGTGTGTACTTTCAGGGGAGGCAACTCTCCTATTTTCAATTTTCCTACCTTTTAGAAGGCAGTCAATCCCATTTTGGAAGGACTTAGGCACCCATACACATGTATGCACAAGTCACTGAACTTTTTCTCCTTTGTAAAAATGATGGAAAAACATATTGTAACATGAAAACAAATTGACCTTTAATACACCAATGTGCTCAAAGTTCTACCTTTTAGATTTATCTGAGTATATTTTACAGCAGAAACTGTTGTCATAATAACAAACATACATGTGTTTGTCCAAGGGTTTCACTTATCTGACAGGTCGGTTCTGATTGACTGGCTGGGACAGGTCATTTCTCCACAAATTATCACCAAAACCCCAGCACCAACATATTCATTGCAGACATGAGGCTTACCTGAATGAGCTGTGGACACCTCACAGCCAGGATATTCTCATGTCCATATAGTTTGTGACCATCTGAAGTAACCAGCTGGATATCACTGTATCTGGGGTTGTTTATCAGACTCTTGAAAGAACAGCAAAATAGTTCCTTTTCTTTTTCTTTGTATTTTGGCTGAAAGAATAAATAAAATTCCAAGTGATAAAACCAGACTACTCCTGTTTCTGAACAAGACAGCTTGCCTAATTATTCCATTTAGACAATATTTTGCATCTTTTTCATTACCCTTTACATGACCAGGTTTGATGATCTGTCACAGTACTGTACATGTTCACTTATAAGATGTTTTTTTTCCCTTCCAACACAACCCCGCCAAAATATCTTTAGCCATCTTTCAAAAGTGCTCTAGTTTTTTGCATTTTTTTGGGAACAATACATCTTAAAGCAGACCTACATGACATTATTTTAGATGTTTGAGTTCATTATTGAGATGGAAATTGTGGTGGCATGATTGGCAAGGAATATTATTTAGTTTTGATATGTATGTTTTGGTGAAGGTGATTTTTGCCAGCTGAGTTAACTGGTACCATGCCATGTTTAAGTATTTGTTGTTATACTGTAGGGGAAGGGCCATAACTAATCTTGTGAGAACTTGTGGCCTAACCCCATTGCTTATGTTAATTGCAATAAAATTCGATTAAACTAGAGGGAAAACCCATTTGATAACTGAATAAATACAGCAAATGGTCTTTTAGACCCTGAGAGCTGGAAACAAATGCAATGATAAATATGGCTCTGTTCAACACAGCTTGATAAGTACAATATTCATTCAGTTATATGGCAGTTTTCATTAAATCGAAAAATCTGACTGTCTGAAATGTTTCTCTTTTTAGACTGAATTAGACAGGATAACGGGTTTCTCCGCTACTAAAGTGCAGGTGTACAACGGTATTTTAGCTTCAAAGCAAACCGTCTTGTCACAAACTTAACGGTACCTGTCAGCGGTATTATTAACACATAAATCACAAAACACGTGGCAATGCTCTGCAACATACGATGAAATCAATCGAATAAAAATAGTGAAAAAGGATAAGAGTCAAGCCCGACTGTGTAAATAATGCGCTATAAAATGAGAAAAGGCATTGTTATTATTATTATTATTATTTGACAGAAAAGTGCAGAGTTCCTGGTGGTTTAAAACGGCGGTGATAGTTTAGCAGTAATGGGTAAGGATGAAACAATCTGCAAGAATAAGACACTCGGGCAATAAAGATAACATAATTCGCCGCCCGTGTACACACTGGTAATACTGGTGAATACCCCTACCTGAGCTGTCATTTTAATAGAGTCTCGACGTGAGAAAGAAGTACCTTTAGACATGGGCAAATAGCGAATATTAAGAACAGCCTGCGCAGTCTGATCAGAGCAGAGTGTTCGCTATTTGCGGGAGACCTCATTTATTGCTGATGGGTGAATTTACTAACATTGCATATGCGCAGGCTGATCCGAGTCTGATCGAATAATCATTATGTACGTGCAAAAGTTGCTGTCGTCCGAGACAGTCTATAAAAGTATCTACTTAGCTATAGTACTATATATATTTTACATTTATTGGTATTACGACCGAATTGTTGGTCGCACTTTGCACAACACTGGATCGGATGTCAGCAAAAGTAAGCAAACTGGTAATATCCCTGTAATGTACTAGACTCAGCAGTATAGATCGAAGAAAAAGTTTGAAGTTGTAGGGCCCTTTGCTGATGATTGGATTATAAAGTAACAATTCAAGGAGAGTCACCAACTCGGCTGGATTCGATACCCCAACTTCTTCATTATGAATAAGAGAGCATATATATTTTACCCGTCGGGGAAGACGACTCGACTTTTGGAACGCTATTAAAAAGATCTGCATGTTATGTGTATTTGCGCAGTTTACTGTACAGTCTGGTCAGAGTATGCACCTTATGATTCGCCTATCCTGCAAGAGTATGCAGTATGCACCGTATGATTCGCCTATCCTGCAACATGTGCCTATCATGAGCATGCTGTTTTTACATATAGGCTTGTTTGGGCAACGACGCGGCTTGAATCCAAATGATGTCATTTTCATAGGGTCAACAATTTAAGAAAAGAATTTGCTCCATTCAGAAAGGGATGTAAAAATGAAAATGACAGTGTTGCTTCCCCGACAAGTGTGCCCATTCACCTTAAGACAGGTCATTCCCGATATCGCTTGAGGCAAAAATACCTGAAATGTACTTTACAAAGGGTATTATAATCAATATCGTAACTGAGTGGAATTAAGCTTCCGAAGGAATGTTTTGTTATTTCAGAATTAATACTTTTTAAGCCATGCCACGCTTTCTTTTCTCCCTCTCTCTCTCTCTCTCTTATTCTCTCTTTGAAATGAATGATTAGTGAAGTTTAAAGCGAAGCCAAAGTCTCTCTCAAAAATTGAATGACACAAACTCTTTCTCTCTTTTTTCTCTTGATTGTCAGTACAACGACGAGTTGTCATACGAAGTAAACTCGTCTGTGGCAACTAAAGCAAAAGCAATTCTGTCTTGTCAGCGAGCCCTCGGCTTAGTGGTAAAGTGTTGTGATGCGAGTCTCGCCCGTGTGTCGTCGAAATGCCCCCCCCCCCAGGCTGGCACATAGCGTCCAATTGACGTCATCCCGACGTCGATGTGACGTCGCAATGTCACAGCGACGTTGATATGATGTCATTTGGACGTCGTGCTTCTGGTGGACCTGTTCCGCTACCAGAAGGTCAGTTTTCTCCCGTGCCTACCGATGGACTAAATGTATGAGAAATACTCTTGCAAGAGCAGTTAAATCCATACCATAGCATGTCTTGTGCATTGTCCTGTTACCGTCCGATATAACTGAGCTGCAACAAGCAAAATGGGTGCTTAACGTATCTGCTAACACACAAGACTCAAACCAGTCTGGATCAGTGCTGTCTGACCATAGCTTTGCATATAGCCTTCAGTTTCATCAAACTCCATACATGGTGTGTATGGACGACAGAGTTCTAATCAGACTGTGCCGCTGCCCAGGCTTATCTGAGTCTGTTTTTGTCGTGTATGACATGGGCACCGTTTTGCATACATCACTGGGACTTAACTTCGCCGAAAACAGCTATTTGGGATGAGTGTGCAAACTGCGAAGAATGAACTCAGCCTGGGCATTCACTCAAGTCTGATATGAAGTTTTGCTGTTGGCAAAAATGCGAACAACGAAGGCTCTGTTCAACCTCAGACAGTGCAGGAGTACGCCATTGACGTAGTTTCGTTTCGGTATTCTTCTCAAAAGGATCATCTTTTTTGAAGAGTAGAAGTTGCTTTCCTGCATGGCGAATTCTTGCCTTTTAGTGTAGTCTCCATTTTCGTCCTGGCATTGTTTAACTCGTATGCCCACATTTGGGTGTTGAAAACCAACTCGTGGATAAAAAGCTGTGGAAACCGATCATGAGTGAATATGATCTAATCATAGTGGCAGAACTTGACCTGTAAACCACACAAACCGTCGATCTGCTGTCTCGTAAGAGACATGACCGTCGGAACTTTTGGCAGGAAAATGTACGTTGAGTCAAACAATGTACTTTGAGTCAGACAACATTTTAAAATAATTCGATAATTCTGAGATTCTTTTTTCGTATTTATCAATAAAAATACGTTGTGACCCCTTGCCGAGTCATTTTGACCCCTCGTTAGAATCGTCTCGCAGAGACGGTTCTACTGAGAGGTCACAACACATGCTTTTGCGGAGAACGGATGATAATTATCCCTCGATTATCCCTATTACCCCTTCTTATCTGGAGCATTGATTCATTTGTTTGTTTGATGGAACTCTTTCTGCGACCTTTGTTTTCTGTGCATCTTCTGCTGAGACACTAACAAAGTCAAGGTCGCAATAGGCAGGGATGATGGTATTGTTATTGTTGCTGTTTTTTTTTTTGTTTTTGTTTTTTGTTTTTGTGTTTTTGTTTTTTTTACCAAAACTACATATTAACTGAAGGGCCAAAAATGCCACCCAGCTGTGTACTCAGTATTCATATATTGTTTCGAAGTACAGAACATATCTTTAAATAATGGGTTGGCTATGACTGTCGTCTATAGTAGGCTGGTGGCATCATTTCTCCAGGGTCCGATTGTTGAATACCAACGATGGCGTTGGTGAATGAGGCGTAAGATTTGCAAATATATGATAGGCCTTCGAAAAAACGTTGCTGCTCTTGATGAAAAACAAGAGGCCCACGGGCCACAAAGCTCACCAGATCTCTAGCGCAAAACTGCTGTCACATTTGTACAGGCTAATACAAAATATACTACTACAAAGTCTCAGTCTGACAGTTTGTTGAGTTGATAACAAAATATATAACTGTTTTCCATATTTTGATTGCAGTAAATGCCATTTTTTTTTAATTTTCCCCATTGTAAGTCAATGCAACTCTAATTTGCCATAGCAACCAAAAGAAAGAGCTGATTCTCTTAAAAGAAAAACACATATTTTCACTTCCCCAGCTCAAGGATACTAAAGATAAAATCTGAGCCCAATCGGCCTTGTGGCTTCAGAAGGGATCATTTTTAAGGGATTTTTTTCCTTCTTTTGCTTTATGGCTTCCATGACAACCAATAATAAAAAGGGAAGTGGACCAAAAACAGACAGCTGATAGAAGACTTCTCAAGAAACGTTTGTATAAAAGTTTTGTCAACATATCTGCAATGGCTTGGCAGTAAATGCAATTTTTCAATTTTCCCCATTATAAGTCAATGCAACTCTAAGTTGCCATAGCAACCAAACTAAAGGGCAGATTTTCATAAAAAACACAAACTTTCAATCCCCTAGCCTAAGGATACTACAGATGAAATCTGGGCCTTATCGGTCCAGTGGCTTCTGAGGAGATAATTTGGTAATTATTTTTTTCCATTATTTTTGCATTTTGGTTTCCATGGCAACCAATAAAAGGAGCAGTGGGCCCCAAAACATCAAGGCTATCAGAAGACTTCTCAAGGAACATTTCTATAAAAGTCTTGTAAGCATATCTGCAATGGCTTGGCAGTAAAAGCTATTTTGCAATTTTCCCCATTATAAGTCTATGGAAACTCTAAGTTGCCATAGCAACCAAACTAAAGGGCAGATTTTCATAAAAAACACAAACTTTCAATCCCCCAGCCTGAGGATACTACAGATGACAGCTGGGCCTTATCGGCCCAGTGGTTTCAGAGGAGATAATTTTTAAGTATTTTTTTTAATGTTTGATTGCATTTTGGTTTCCATGGCAACCAATAAAAGGGGCAGTGGGCCAAAAAACATACAGCTGATAGAAGACTTCTCAAGAAACATTTCTATAAAAGTTTTGTCAATATTTCTACAATGGCTTGGCAGAAAATGCCATTTTTCAATTTTCCCCATTATAAGTCTATGTGAACTCTAAGTTGCCATAGCAACCAAACTTAGGGGCAGATTTTCATAAAAAACACAAACTTTCAATCCCCCAGCCCAAGGATGCTACAGATGAAATTTTGGCCCAATCGGCCCAGTGGCTTCAGAGGAGATGTTGTTTAAAAGTGTTGACGGACGACGACGACGACATACGACAGACGACATACGACAGACGCCGACGACGACGGACAACTGCCTATCCTATAAGCTCCCCCGGAGCCTTCGGCTCTGGTGAGCTAAAAATCTGACAAGCTTTTCAAAAGTTATTCACATTTTTTCTTTTTGGAGCAACACTCTTGATGTTACCAGGATGTTTTGAACGACCTGGCCCAGGATGTAACCCAGCAGGCAAGAAATATCGAAACAGTGTCATATCAACGTCACTACAACGTCAGGGTTCGAGGTTATAAAACTTGAGAATAATCTCAAACTCAAAATAAAGCACACTGACTGGCTGCTTCGGAAGCAGCCAATCAGTGTGCTTTATTTTGAGTTTGAGAATATACTCAAGTTTTATAACCTCTGGGCCTGGAAAAGTTACATTGAGATCAATACGACTGTGTTTCAACGCTATGTGTCTGCTGGGAACTTGACAGTGTGCATATCTCTGCATGTAGTAAGGATCACAATACTGCGAATGAAAATATATCTACGCCATAACTATGTAAAGTTAGTTCGGATTTTATTCTTTTGTTGTAGCTAACTAATTTCAAATGGTGGTGAAAAATGCTCGTATTTCATGATAATGGGACCCCCAAGCTCAAGCGTGAACCGGGTCAAAATATAAAGGGGTTGTTAATTTTGCCGATCTTAAAAAAATATGTGTCGAAGTACAAATGTATCAGTATATGGGCGGCGCGACGAGAAATATAAAGCGGAGACTGAAATCAGCCCACTCAAATTTGCTCTACATTTTCCTTGACTCTCAAATGAGGACACGAGTAACGCTGACAGGACAGGATGATCTGAGTCTTCGCTGTGTTCGCACATGTACAAATAACTCCCTTGAGTATACTTACATTCAGTTTGTAATCCGAAACAGTTTGCGAGTTGTATGAGTTTAAACCAACTTAATTCAGTTCATTGATGAAAATGCTCTTGAATAATGAAATTTATTAGCTTCATCCATTCTGAACAAAGTGTTATTTCTGCCTTTTCACGTATAATCCCAATTCATTATTTTTTTTGGCACCATAAGACTGAACACAGTGCTAGGTACTCTGTGTATACAAAAATGATTCAAAGCAGCTAAAGCACCTGCAACGCATGATCACTTTTCGTGTATTCATTAATCATAGCTTGGCTGTCAGCAGTTTTTTTTGTGACATGGCTCAAAATCCCTCTTAAGTATCAGAAGGTCATTTTACATAATTGACTTGTCAATGTTATATTACTGTGTCCAACCTTAAGAAGCAGACTGGACTTTTATCACTAATTTATTCACCTATTACCTCACTTTTTGTGTATTTAGTTAGTTATTTATTACCCCAGATGTTTCGTAATACGATACATTTCAGGTATCAAATAATTGCATATGATGCAAACTGAGTGAAAAGAAACCGTATGACATGTACCAGATCAAACGTTTTTTTTTTTTTTTTGTTTGAATGAACAGCCTAAAAATCAGCTTGGCTAAGCTGAGTCCCTGCTGTTCTATGATGTCGCACAATCGTCTTTCTCGTGACATCACTTGTGAACTAATTCGAACTTACGTAACAGCGACGAGAGTCCTGAGAGTCCTTTTAGCGAAGAAACAAGATGAGTGAGCCGGAACAAAAGTGAAAATTTTCAGTACGGGTACAGGTGATATCAAATTACTCTCAGAAGCATTTCAGCAACCCAGCGGGTACATGACGTCGAAATGACGTCGATGCGACGTCATTACGTCGCATCGACGTCAGTACGACGTCATTTTAACGTCATGTGCCTGCTGGGAATAACAAAAGGCCGTAATAAAAAGATCCGACTCAGACAAATTGTAGGAAAATTAACGTAGTTTTTAGAGATATAAACTGAGATGCACAAACCATGCGAAAGAGAGGTGCCCAATGGTGAAAATACTTCCCATTTGGGAAAAAAACTAGACCGGCATGCAGTTCTATATATACTGGCATGTACCTCAAAAGCACTTCCTTGCTGTTTCCTGAGATGAAAATCGACCCTACTGGTTACGATCATCAGAAAGCCGAAAAGAGAGTGAGCATATGGTAACTGCGAGTTGCGCACTGAGATATTGAGACCCCCTACTTACCAGTGCAGTTTATACCAACTGACCTCAGCAAAAGTCAAGAGATAATGAGCTAAAGTTTACTAAGGAAGCTGGTGACAACGTTCAAGGTCAATGGAGAACTTTGTAACGTTTTCACTTCTAACGTTTGATCAAATACATTATAAGATCAACTCTTAACCAAAACAAACTGGCCAAATAATGTGGATCCAGACAATACGGCTCATCCCAAATGGATTTGAAGTCTAGTTCTTTTGGTGTGTGCAAAGAACATCATTTACTGACCGTTCCAAGGCGGTTCTTCAATTTTACGTATTCTTAGGTCCGCTTGTCTGTGGTCTTCTAGCAATATGGTCACCTATAAAGCTTCCCACTTTGCTCTCTCTCTCTCTCTGTGATTTATAATAGAAAATAGGTAAAAATAAATGTAACTGTTGCTTTTGATGACCGCCTATTTAGGAAGGAGCTGTTCAAATGAAATCAAAAACTGTAAGTTGCCTTAAATGAATGTCTTGTCCATAGTCGAGGTCATCAGCTCAGCTGCATGCAGTCATGCATCAAGAGGTTAATTTTTTACTCTGGGTTGACAAAATTTTTCAATCGTTGGCCGGGCCGGGTTTCGAAGCCGCGACTTTCTGTGCAATAGCTATGCGCTCTAACAAATGGACTACAGCGTGACACACAATCACTAGAAAACTGTGCAGTCCAAAAGTCTGTAACTCTGGTAACACACGTTGGTTGGTTGTTTTGAGTTTAACGGCCCTTTGAGACAGGATTTCAGTCTATATCGGGCCGTAGGGAGAAAGAAGAGAGGTGTGATAGCTCGAGAAAAATGTCCTAACAGCCCCACCTGCACCTACTGCAAGCACAGTAGGCCCTTGCCCCACCATTATCCAAATCAGTAGGACGCCACGGAATTGGAAGTTATACCCAGCACCATCGCACCACCCAACCACCCCGGTAACACACGCGAGAGTCGTCAGGCTAACAGTAATGCTTTAGCTGTTGTGCACAAAACACAGGTTGGTCTGAATCACCAAAGCCCACATATGCCCTAACGCCCTTTTACGCGTCGGTAAAAGGGACAATGGGAAATTAGCGAGCTGCCCAGTCTGGGATTAGACTCAGCATTCGTACATAAATCCCGGGCTCGAGACCGTTGGAAGTGGGTATCTTTTCAGTCATAAACAGCCTTTCATTATCACCAACCCATCTTCCTGATATGGCTGAAATTATGTTAAAAAGGACGTAAAATCGTTATTCATCCACCATCGACAAAATTTTATAGGTTTGATTTTCAACAAATTAATCTAATAAAGGTAGCAGATACGAATTTGTTAGCTAGTCAAAGCAGCTAAACATCTTTTCAAGCGCAGAAATTGATTGACACTTCCAGCTACTGATTACATCTGTCTACCGTTAGATTGTCATGTGTACTCAATACAAGAGTCACAGGTCTTTGAGATGTTACCGTTATGTCTGTCACTGACCCGTTAAATCGTCTAGAGAAAGTAAACGTTGTAGACGCTCAGATTCCACGAAATTTTGAAATTTGCCATAAATGTTTCTTTGTTTTTCCTTTAAAAAATAATCCCCAAAACTAGATCCCACTTGGAAGATGGATCTAGATTTTTGGAATTCTTCTGCAAGAGAAAACTCCACCTTTACTCTCAATTACACGACAGATCTACATAATATCTGTGGTAATTTTGTAAGGGGAACCCCCACCTTTATTGCCAAATAAATATTGCAGACATGGTCAACAGAGACATAAGGATTAAGGACTGAAAGTGACCACAATACCACCTCTACTTGCTAAAGCAGTCCCAACTATTGAAGCGTATCTACCAAATAACTTACATCTAAAGTCAGCTTCTCCTCCTCCACAAGAAACCCTGTAGCATTCAGGTCAACAAGACTCTGTGACAAAACCTCCTCACTGTGACTGTCAACAGCTAGTTCAGCTAGAACCACAGCTGTCTGGGTGGAGGCAGTAAATATTTCGTCTCTCACAGTATCTTTCTGTAACAAACAAGCAGAACAGGGATCTCCCCAGATCATTAAGGCATGTTGCTTCCTCTTCAAATTACCTTGGCAACATGCCTTAATTTCCAATAAAAATTATATAAGTGCTATTATTCTCATTTTTTAGCCAGTAAAGTTGTTTGAAATTCATATAGGATCATCATTAGATTCACACTGGTCTGGCATTCAACACAGGTAACGAAGACAACGTACAAGGAACCTGCTTGTTCTGCTCATCAGGATAAGTTTGTTTCAGAAGTATAGTCTCACGGACCATCCGACCCCTTACTCTTTAAATAGGACTCAAAAGTTTTACTGAATTGATATGCATATGCAAGAAATGCTTGAAAATAATTTTTGGGCTACAACGACCAGCCAACAAATTGGTGAAAAATCTTATTCAAGCACTGCATTTATACTAGACGGAATTTCTTCGAAAATCTGGTCTGACTATGAGGTCTAGTAAACTGACGGGTCCGTAAGAATGGTAGTTTGAAATTAATGTAAAAAGTATGCGAAAACGATCGTGTTTTAAAGTACGTTGCCTCGTTGCCTGTGTTGAATGCCAGACCAGCATGAGATTATTTACAATGTAAATTTAGGCTAATTTTGACAAAATACTGCTATATTAAGGATTTTAAAAATTGATCAACAAGTAAAAAATCTGATTTTCGTGCTAAAAGCGACATGCCTTCTGAAATTTCTGGAAAGAACACTGAAGCAGAAATAGTTTCGTAAAGTGAATGGATATACTTAAAGGGGAAGCAGCTTTGCCATTTTATTTTGCCTCCCTTTGCAACAGGGACCAATTCTTAAAGGAAAGCAGCAGCTCCCTAGAGCAAATTCTTTGCTTTAGAAATAGATCCCATTGTGTAAAGTCTACATCATCCAGGAAAGCAAACAGAAAGCCACAAAAGTTGTCTTCCTTTGTACAAAAGGTGGATACACATGGTAGTGGGCCCATACATAGATTCTATCATGGAGCTTAAGCAATGTAAGCATGTAAAAAGTAAAAGATACATGACTATGTAAACATGTTTCAGACTATTGGCAGCAACTCTTTGCATGATACCAGTGTAATTTTTGTAATTTTTAAATGACAGAAGTGACTACTTTAGAATACTGTGTAGTGAGGCAATAATCTGTAGACCCAACTCAGTCTGCTCCTAATCAAGGTCTCTACTTAATAAAATAGCTCCAAACATGACAAATTCAAAAATACACAAACAACATGAGCTAAGACACTATAAAACCATCAAAGAAGCATGTGCTCCATGTAAAGACTCAGATCAGCCTGGGCATCCACCCAGTCTGATCAGAGTCTTCACTGTGTGCTTAAAGGGTAGCTACCCAGCTACCTCCTTGTCTACAGCAAAGACTATGATCAGACTGTGTGGATGCCCAGGCTGATCTGAGTCTTTGCTAGAACCACATGCCACTTTGTTGGTTTTGTTGTGTCATGGCTCATATGTTCTTAAGTTACCTCCGACTTGTCTGGTAAATTTCTTTTCACAAAAGATTTCTCTCTGCCTGGTATGGATGACAGCCTCTTAAATCTGGTCCCAGTCTGAACCCCGCAGATCTGAACTGGAGGAATCAGGGCTCCTACGTAGAAAGAAGTTCTGTCTACATCCACCTCAGAACTTGTCCCAGCTTTACTCCAGAGTGTCAGACTGTCAGAACCAGGGCAACTTGACAAGTTTGTATGAAACAGCTCTGCTGGAGAGTCAATAGAATCATCTCTTTCCTACAACAAATCAGTATGAGTAGCTTGGTTGGTTGGTTGATTTGATGCTTAACGTCCACGGTTAACAACTAAGGTCATGTCGGGACGGTCAGTTAACCTAACCACACTATTCCTGGGCAGGCTTAGACCTTCTAAGCGGTTAACCAGTACTAAGTGCACATACTTTCGCCAGTAACTGACAACTGCCCTTCTTGAATCAGCGGAAGGAGAAACGAAAGTATGTGGCCAGACCGGGATTCGAACCCAGGACCTCTGACTTACGAGTCAGGTGCCCTACCGATTGCGCTACCCGGCCCGGCGAGTATGAGTAGCAAAAAGTCTGACCTTACTATACAGATGCAGGGTTGCTACTCACCCTTGAAACTTTGAAATTCCCAGACTTTTCCACTATTTTCCCCTAATGTTTTCCAATTTTCAATACCCTTTCATGAATCCAGAAGCTGAATACACGCTTTACTTTGACAGTGCTACACGAATCACTTGAACACTGAGGATACATCTCCCTGGGGAGCAAATTCTCATTCATGGAGGGTAGCAAAATGAGGATGCTGAGGTACATTTCTGCACATGAGCCATCATTTCTGAAAAGTTGGGAAGGCTTTTCCTTCGAACTGCCCCCAAGCTGAGCCCTGTACTAAATGCTAAGACTTCAATTCCCTTGTATTTAAGTTCCAAAATGATGTCTGCATGCTATGTATGGATGGATAATTTGTAGCTTTATAGCCTTTTAAAGAGCACTTCAGACAACCTGGGGAAAATGTGTGAGCTGTTAATGAGGCTGAATTACTGCATACGCGATAATTTTAGCGGTGTTCCATTTTTCGTGCATATTAAAATCACGTAACAATTTCCTGTTTCTTACAAAGTATCATCAGTAGACACAGCATCCATATATTTTGGTTTGCTTCGATAAAGTCTGGTACTTTTCATTTGAGCCAGTTCTTTCATTAACCTGGGGCCGCAGGTTAATGAAAGAACTAGCTCAAATGAAAATGAAGCAATTTTGCTTTTTGCGCATGTTGCTAACCACCAAAATTAAAAATTGCAAAAATTAATGTGTATTTTTTGCCCCTTAACCGCGAAAATTTAAACCCGCAAAAATTACCTCCTATACAGTAATCCAAAGGTAAGAAAACACTCATGACCTGGCTAGAATTGAACCCATAGCTTCTAAGTTATGATATGAGAATGCAAATCTCTTGGCTAACATGACCAGACCTTTCTGTCTATGAACTTGACATACCTCTGTCAACAAGCTGTTGACTCTATCTGCCAATCTTCTCTGTCTGTCAGCATCTGTCAGCTCTGTCAACTGGCAAACCTCTTCAATGCTGGAATGATCAGAGCTCTAAATAAGAGGGTATTTGATGACAATTGAGGGATAATTCTTTCTTATTTCTCACTGAAGCCATATGTTGTGACCGCTCATCTGAACCGTCTGGTCGAGACGATTCAGATGAGGGGTCACAAAATATGTTTTTATGCGGAAATAACTAAAATTATCCTAAATTATCACCAAATACTCCCTCTTATCTAGAGCACTGAATGATACAAACACAATTAGAGAAACTTTGTCTGTAGACTAAAACAGACGACAAATACATGTATATGCACTTTATATATACACTTGTCATCTCACTTAGCCGATTGAAAAGGTTATACATGTAATTCTTCGATTATGAAGACTAATAGCTGCTCTTTGGACTGGCGATCAGTACTGTTATCAGTCAGGCTATATATTTTCCAAACAAACAAGGTTAGCAGTACCTATTTTGTTGGTCATACTTCTCATTTCTATGTTTATTTGTAACCCTGGTTATTAAGTCCTGAGAATGTAAAAGTGCTAAATACTGCTGTACTTTTGAGATGAAATCCACAAAAATTTACAATCAATGAAATAATCTACTATCTGGTATTTTGAACCTACAGCTAAATTTTAAACAGACTGTTTTTTTTTTTTTTTTTTTTTTTTTTGTACTCATCTTACTTTTTCTTCTTTTTGCTCTTCTTCCTGTCTCTCTCTGTGTTACTGGGTAATTCTGACTGACCAATCAGATCCTGTCCTGCTATACTGCCCTGGTCTGCTAGGGATGATGATATTGCCATAGCAATCTGAACATCTTCATCAAACTTGCTGTAAGATAAATCATGAAAATATCTTCAACTTAAGAACTGAAAAAAATTCAGTCATATGAACTCTATCACCTCTCTCTTAATTTCATCTCATCTTGTACCAGTTAAAACTTTTAAACCTGGGCCCAGTTGTTCAAAGCATCGTTAGCTTAACGAGCTTGTGAAGAGGTCAACTCGTTAAGTGTTTTATGACTTTATAACTAAATACACTGATATTTTTCATTGAAAAAATGTAAGTAGCTTCTCACATTTTTTCAACGAAAAATGTTGGCATATTTGAGATATTAACATTTGAAATTTTAACAAAACGTTAACTAACGACGTCGTTAGTTTTGAACAACTGGGCCCTGTATGCCAGACTTGTTTCTCTTGTTAAACTGTAAGTGTACATAGCAAGATCAGACTGGTAGGTTCTGCTGTCAGACCACATCAGACATATAGGAGCAGTCTGATCAGCATTCAGAGCTGGTCATAAGGGGATAATTTGACAATGAGATAATTTTCTTATTTTTCCACAAAACCTAGATTATGGCCCCTCAATGGAATCGTCGCATTAGAATGTCCCAGACAAGCTGCTCCTTAAGTGTCATATAGTATCATAATCATCACCCATATTGTAACTGAGAAACTGACCTAAATGCTGATGCTTAACATGTTGAAGGTCACAAATGGTGCTTATATTCAGGTGGTCATGTGGCGTGGGGAAAGCCAAGTTTCAACACCTTTTGCTTTGGGAGAAACTGACCTGAATGCGCAGTGTTATCCAGTTAAACTGATGGATGTGAATGCAAACATGAATGCAAATCTTGACACATACGTAGACTATGATGCAAATGTATTGCAAAAGCAGCAAAAATCTAGGTCTCTGCTTGCCGTAATGTCCCAAATCAAAGCAGCTGTAAAACCTGCTTTACAAACCTTTTAGGTTCTTTGGCTGCTTTCTTTTTCTTCTGTTTCATGCCATCTGCTGACTTGATACTGAAACAAAATAGCCCAAAAATTCTGATAAGGGGAATTCTCAGAGATAATTTTGGGATGCAGTTGGGCATTTCACCTTAACCTGAATGGATATTCCATCATGTTTTCAGGTATGGGTCCTACTCTTAAAGGAAAGAATTTGTTCCTTGGGAGAAAATTCTTAAAAAGTTTACCCTTATTGTGAAGGGAGACAAAAACTTGCTTCCCTTGAAAAATTTTACATTCAACTTAGTTACACACTACTATACTGTCTTCTGCGAAGTCTTATCAAATACTGAATGCTTTTAATTGTACATAAGATGAGTCCATAATTTCTAAGGATTGTTTTTTCAAAAGGTTTAGTCTGAAATGCACGACTGGTATTACTAGTATCTGAGCAAGAAAAGTTAATACAGTAAAATATTGTTGAGTTTCATAAAATTATACTTTTTTGTATGAAACAACATCCCAGAGGTACAATCAGTCATAAAGTCATAACTCAAGCAAAGCTGAGACAGAAAAAGAAATGCAAAAGCAAGAGTTATCTCCAATGTCTAAACAAGACATGTCATCAGACAGGACAGCTTGCCTGAACTTACTCTTGCCCAACATCATATTAAAAATTTCACCAGAAACTTTAACAATGAGTCACAGTTCCAACATTAAACTGACCTATAGGCCACCATGGCCAAGTAAAACGTGGGAATGTTAGAATAGCACACAACTCTCCTAGTTAGCATGACATGAGTTTTGTTTTCATAAAACATCAATTCCAATAAAATGAATGGGTTTTTGTTAAATGCAGACAAATATGAAGATAACCTGACCTCTTCACTGATGAGGGGATAACTCCTGCTGAGAGTGAGAGTTGTCTCTCTTCCTCCTGTTCTTTGACAAGCTTCAGCATGGTCTCTGTGGCTACTCCTAGTTGTTGAGAACATTTCTTCAAGTGGGACACTCTCGCCTTAAAATAGACATTGTCAAGTTCGAAGGAATACAGAACAGCCGCATCATAATGCTACTCATTGATTAATAAGAATATTGCAGAATGTGATGTCTCACCTGTCTCAGCACTGTAACTTAACCCATTGCATTCTGGGTATCTTTTGTCATCTGCTGAAATTGTCGTTTGCATCAAAAATCAAGAATATTTTGACAATATTGGTCTAACCAACTCTTGTAGAAATGATGTCTAGGCAGCAAACAGTTTGGATCTCAGATCAGGCCCCACATTTGTGGTGCCTAATCTGGATCCAAACTGTTTGCCCGGATACCCTAAAGGGGTATCCAGAATGGAATGGGTTAAGAGAGCAAAACTAGAAAGCTTGACAGAAGTTTAATGCTGCCTATAGCACAGGGAAATTAATACCCATGTCTCACTTCTGCCAGTCACAGACAAGACAAAAACTATTTTCACCTCATAGCATGGCTCCCATTGAGATTCAAATTAAACAACAAAGGAGTATAAGATGTTACGAAACAGAAGTATGTCATTATATGTGAGTGAGTGAGTGAACTTGGATTTAATGTCCCACCACCAACGAGGTCATATGGGGATGGGACCTCGTTTTAAAGTCTCATCCGAAAGACTGGAGAAGTAGGGGATCGATCTTGCTAACCCTGGATTGGTAGTCCAGAGTGTTATCCACTATACTACAGCCGCTCCTCATTATGTGTAATGGCATTACTGGATTACAGGATGGTAATATATGTTCTTGCTCCTATTTTGGAGCCATTTTAGAATGTATTGCCACTACAACCAGACTTAATCCCCATCCCAACATGAAAATGCTGATTAGATGCTGTGATAACTTTTGTGTGTGGAGAAATAATCACTGACAATAATTATTGTATACACCCTATCAAGGGCTCCACTCTCAGTGAGTGATCTAACTTGGGTTTAAAGTCCCACCAACACATAGGCCGTATTGAGACAGGACCTCTGTTTAAATTCTCAGCCGAAAGACTGGAGAAGCCAGGGCACTGAACCTGTGACCCCTGGATTGAAAGACTAGCACATAAGCCACTACATTACTGCCCTTCCTCCATAATATGAGTAAAGTGTTAGCCTCCTCTAATATCTCAAACATTACTGACAGCAAGGAGTTAACAATACCTGTTCTGTATTGAGTTTCTGTCCACACATAGGGCAGCTGAGGACGGCTGTTTTAGCAGTCTCCAATGCTTGTTTCTCTGCTTTGTCTCTCTCTTCTTTCTCCTCTAGTTTGTCTATACATCTGAGTATATAAATGCAATTTGAATATCTGAGTTATTTAGAACTAGAAACATCCTACATGCATTAAATTTGAACAAACACAGCAACTGGTTAAGACTTGAACCAATACTACCTCTCATGTGAAGTGATTTATGAAAAATAACCACACTGTTAAAAGCTATTTTAGATATTTTTGTTTTCCTTTTAAAACTGATAATACACAATGATGCAAACATGAGTAAAAAAAAAAGAAGACCCCCCCAAAAATTTGACACAATTCAGCACACTTTGATAAGTTGGCCTTAATGGCCATATTTTGCTAGCACTGTCTAGTTTTCACAAACCACCAATGATACAGATAAACTGTAGAAAATTAAAATGCAGGTACATCATGCACTGAAAGTCCAAAGCCAAGAATTTTGCCAGAATGGTCATGCAAAACTTTGGCAAACATTGTGGACCCAGATCAAACTACTTCTGAGCAGTCTGTTCTGGGTCTACAACAGGCAATGGATTTTCTATGATTGTTGTTGTTGTTGTTTTTATTGTTTAACCTCCACGATAAACAGCTAGGGTCATGTCGGGAGGGTCAGTTAACCTAACCACTCTATTCCTGGGCAGACTTACACCTCCTATTAAAGGGGTTACCCAGTACTAAGTGCACTTACTTTCACCAGTAACAGACACTCAGCGGAAGAGGAAATGAAAGTAAGTGGCCAGACCGGGTATCAAACCCAGCACCTCTGTCTTATAAGTCAGATGCGCTACCAACTGCGCTATTCGGACCGGCAATTTTTTATAGTACGAAAACTAACACTAACAAAACTGACCTGTTAACATGCTGCTGTTGTCTCTGAGTATTCATGTGCGACAGGTTCTTATGGCATACTTGACAAGTTATGTCATCTAGAGGCTTCAGATCACTCTCCTCTGATGTGCACAACTCTACAAGAAGAAACAGCCAAATCTTTGGGAGAACAATAATAGGTTTGTCTTATTGCTTAAGTTAGTGCAACAATCCATTACAAAACTAATAGCCTGATCTTATGGTGAATTGATATACACTCAAGGGGAGCAACTCTGCCACTTTCATTTTTATCTGCCTTCTCAAATGGGGTTAAATGTAGAAGAAAGAAGTCAGAATTTTTTTTTTAAAGTAAACTCTACCTTGGGGTCATTTCATTGTCCAGGGAAGCTTAACTAATGTAAAGTGAATGGATACAGTGTCAGGGGAAGCAATTTTGCCATTTTCTTTTCTGCCTCCTTTCTCCATGGGTATAAACTCTATAAGGAAAGAATTTGATCCCCTCAGAGCAAATTCTTTCCTTTCATTCTTTCCCCTTTGAGTTGAGGCTCTTTTTACAGCAAAACCAATACTTAACTTGACTCCCTTCAAATAAATAGCAAGAAATACTGGAACAAGTATCCGTTAACGTTAATATTGATATCAGCTGGAAACAAAGAATATATGAGCAAAGACATGACAAAACCAACAAAGTGGCATGTGCGCTATGCAGACTCAGATCAGCCTGGGGCATCTGCCCAGTCTGATCAGTGTCTTTGCTGTGTGCTTTAAGGAAAGCCAGGGGTCTAAGCTATTTCCATGCCGACAGTGAAAACTGAGACTGGGTGGATGCCTAGCAGCCTAGGCTGATCTGAGACTTAGCATGGTGCACATGCCACTTTGTTGGTTTGTCGTATTGCGGCTCAATACCATTGTCCAGGTCGCTGGTGCTGGTGTGTCCTTTAGAACCTGCCAAACTTCTTCCACTGGGCCCAACCAAAGACTTCCCATCTTTAAACTCACAAGTTTCATTCAAATCCACCAAAGTTGTTGAAACAACACTCCTTACTTTCTCTTTTGTTTCTCCTTTATTTGCTTTACTTTTTTTCTGCAGAGACAGTTTACTGCCAGGTTTTCCCTGACCCTTTTTAGGAGACGAGGAAGTCTTCATGCTCCTTTTCCCACTGACTGTCACATTAGGATCATGTTTTAGGAGATGAGGAAGACTTCATTCTCCTTTTCCCACTGTCACATTATGCTTACCTTTAGAAACAAATCAGATGCTAATTTACCAAGTCCACAATTAATAACCTTTAGTTAATTGTCTGTTTATTGTTTATCCTTAATTACCAGCTGTTTGTTACCTTTTCAGTTTTTGTCTGTCAGGTTTCACTACTAGTCCCATATTTTATACAACAAATCACATTTCTGAGCCTTTTAATTTCACTAAACATTTAATTGTACCAACTCACTAAAACGACACATTATTCTTCATTTCATCACAAACTTTCTGTATGCCATCACTTTCTACACTATATTTATTGTTTTACTTAGTTTTAGCTGCTATTGGTCAATCTATTCTTTATGCCCTGGCTTTCTCTCCGACTGATCTAACTCATTTTTCATTTGAATAATCTGTGCAAGGCGTCTTTCCCGCTCAGCCTTCCATTTTTTTTCTTTCTGCATCAACTTGTAAGTTTTATTTTCGTCTGGGTTTATCCAAAAGCTGATGAAAAGAAGAATCTATGAGTTGCGACACAAGAAAACCAACAAAGTGGCCGTGCGCCCAGCGCAGACTCAGATCAGCCTGGGCATCCACCCAGTTCGATCAGACTCTTCCCTTAGCAGTTAAAGGGTTGCTAAGGGTCTGAGCTAGCTCCATGTGGACAACGAGGACTGATCAGACTGGGCGGATGCCCAAGCTGATTTGAGTCTGCACTTGGTGCACAACCACTTTGTTGGTTTTCTCGTGTTGGGGCTCATTTCTTGTGGCATTTACTTATGTCTAAATATTGGAAACTCACTCATAAACTAAACAACAGCAAGTAAATAGAGGCTCACATTTACACCAGGCCAACACCACTGTCTAATGGAATAAAAATTAAATGCTACATGTGGCATACAGACACTGACAGACAGACTATAAGTATCTATCATGGGTGTGAGGTGTGGATAGAAAAATTTGTCATGAGGGTCACTGTGTAGCATCACGAGGCTTGTGGAGTGATGCTGAACAGTGATCCCGAGTGACAGATTTTCTATCCACACTTCACACCCATGATAGATACTTTTTCTTGCACACCACGTTTTGTTTTAACTTAAGACTTGTTAAAACAATTCTAGTGCTTCAGAGGTTTCAATTTGATTTTGAAAGAAGGTGCCACTTTCAACGACCGCCATTCGGCTGTTGCCGTCAACGACTGGTGTGCATAAACTGATGTCATTTTTGCCGTCTTCGTGACGTCATCATCTAAAATGCCAAGGTTACTTGACGACGCAGATATGTGACCTCCAATACAACCAATGAATTGAATGTTCGTGATTTTTTTACGGTCCTGGGTAAGAACACCTGGGTAAGATAAGATTTTCTATCCCAGTTGAAAAGAATGGCATTTTCTATCCAGTGTGCAAGAAAAACCCTGCTGCAGCTCAAGGCAGTCTTCTATTCAAGAATTCCTAAAATATCCTAAAAAGAAAACAAATATAACACAAAAATTTGCACAATTTTCTAAGTCTGTTATCTTGACCTTATATGGGCTTTGGAAACTAGAGCAAGTGAGCAGGGGCTCACGTATACCCCCGGCCAGTGCCACCGCCTAATAAAAACACATTTAATACAAAGCTTTAAAGCAGATGTCAACAGACAGACAGACAGGTGGATAATTTATAACAAACCCACTGAAAGGCCTATAGACAAAAGCCAAAAGGTTGCATTTAAAATTTGCGTAAGCAAAAAAACATACAAATTTAACACATATTTACAAAAATTTCTATGTCTAAGGCCTTGACCTTAAGTCAGCAGCAGCATCTGGATGATGTCAACTAATCAGTATCAACCTAGAAGTAAACCTAGTAGCATAATAAAAAGTTCCATTGAAGTATATTCCAACTATAAGCAAAATGTACGAATTAACATAACACTTTAACACAAAGAGTACACAAATTTGAAAGTCTGTGACCTTGACATTAGATCAGCAGCAGCATCCAGATGATGTCAACTATCTGTTTCAACATAGAAGTAAATCTAGTAGTAATGCAAACGGTTATATTCAAGTATATTTAAAATATAAGCATAAAATATAACTTAACAAAAAAATTTAACGCAAATGGTAAACAAAATTCTAAGTTGGTGACCTTGACCTTACATAAGCAGCAGCATCCAGATGATGCAAACTAACATGTGTCTATCCTGTACTAACACTAAGTACATATGAACAAGTTAGAATTAAGTCTTTCAGAAAAACAGAACAAAAGCAGAAACTTAACGCAAAACTTTAACACACTATTGTACAAATTTCAAAGTCTGTGACCTTGACCTTAGGCCAGCAGCAGCATCTAGATGATGCAAATCAATAAGGTTCCATCCTCTACTAAAATAATAAGCATCTCCGAACAAGTTCTGGTTAACAGAAGCAAAATGAAAAACTTAACGCAAAACTTTAACGCAAATGTTAACTAACGTACGGACGGACGGACAGACGGACGGAAAGACGGACGAACGGACGGAAAGACAAAAACTATATACCCCTCGACATACTTCGTATGCCGGGGGTATAATAACTAAACTATCTTCTTGTCTGTGGACAAGTAAATAGACAAAATTAACTTGTCCAAACAAATATTTACGTGCCCATAAAAAAAGTACACATGAAATAAGGGAAGAATTAGATAATGAGCAGAGGAAGAGCTGAACTTGACGACAATTTCTGGATAACTGTCACAAACTTTCAAATTAAAACATTAGTTGTGGGCACCTGTTAGAATTGCCTCATTGAGGCAATTCTACAGGAAACCACAATGTATGCTTTCATGAGAAAATATGAAAAATATCTAAGAATTATCCTGAAATACTTCCACTGATGACACTTTAAATACTTGTCCCAGGGCAAGTAAACTGTAATTTCTCACTTGTCCAAAGGGAAACGGGACAAGTAGGACAAGTCAGGCATAGTGTTTCCACAGCCCCGGCGTATATTACTAGTCCATTGACAAATGCAACAAACAGCCATCTAGCTGATCTGAAAAGTTGATAGGCAAAGTTGTCACATCAAACAATCAGTGGGAATTCTGATTTCTTTTCAATTCTACTATCTTCAAATTCCCCTTCTTATCTAGAGCTCTTCAGAACTGACAAAAAGCAATGGAGCACAGTTTACCATATTTATTTGGCAATAAAACAGGATTTCCCCTCCCTATAATGACCCCAATTATAGAAATCAGTCACATGAAATTCTGCTATACAATATTTTTTTTCTTTCTATGACAATCCTTCAATAATAATTTTGTACCTAGCTTGTAATCAGGAATTGCAAAATTTGCCTTTGATATACTTTAATCTCTAGAAGATACAAAATTTTGTTTCCTTATTTTTCAGCAATCTAATTCATCACACTACTGTCATTTAAAAAAATTTGAATACAATGGTTCTAAACATAAAGGGGAGTATCTTAAGATACTTCGAAGATACATATTTCAGAGCTCCAGATAAGAAGGGGTAACAGGGATAATGTAGGGATGATTTTGCATCTTTCTCCATAAAAACATATTTTGTGACCCATGATTAGAACCATCTCGCTGAGACGGTTCTAATGAGGGGTCACAACATATGTTTTCGTTGAGAAATAAGAAAAATTATCTTCAACAGATTATCCTCATTACCCCCTCTTATCTGGAGCTCTGATAATTGTTTGGTTATAAGACAAGGTTTTTTTCCATTCCTAAACAATCTCATAAGTCTAGATCTGTCTTACAAGATGGATCTAGAATTTATTTTTGGGATTGTTTTGGATGAGAAAAGGCAACCTGGTGGATGGCTGTGCTAGCGGATTACTATGTAGGCATCTCTTACCTGCTGATGCCTGCATGCTCTGCCTCACGGATTATGTCCATAAAAGTGGCTCCGAGAGGGATATATGTTGTCTGCAGAGACCTGCCCATCACTTTTTTGCCTCAAACTTTTGGCGTTTTGCAATACTGAAGAAGTAAATACAGTAGTGTGCATCTGTCGCATTAAATTTGGTAAAGGTACAGTCAAATCTATGTTAAAGGGTCACCCAATGGAGGCCCCAAAATTGGCTGCTTGAGACAGGTTACATTTGCACTGTAATTCAGTTCAAAGGACCCAGAAAAATTGGCTGCTAAAGCCAGGTGACCCCTTAAAAGAGATCACCACATAAGCAGGTTTGACTGTACATTTATATTACAATTGAATTACATAAGACTGATTTACATATGAGCTGCGACACGACAAAGCAACAAAGTAGTTGTGCACCCAGTGCAGACTCAGACCATCCTGGGCATCCGCCCAGTCTGATCAGACTCTTTGCTAAGGGCTTAAAGGGTAGCGAAGGGTCTAAGCTACATCCATGCAGACAGCAATCTGGATGCCCAGGCTGATCTGAGTCTACGCTGGGCACCCAACCACTTTGTTGGTGTTGTCGTGTCGCGGCTCATATTTGGGGTAATTCTGGAAGGGGAATAATCCTGTCCTACAGCCAAATAAACATGGTAAACTTGCATTTCTGTTCAGCTCATGAGGGCTCTAATAGGGGAAGTAACTGATGATACTACTTCCAAGATACATGTACTTTCTGTTAAGATGTTTGGGTACACCTTTATGTTTCTCCACCATTTTAACAAGGGATACAACTTTTGTGACTTCCTGTTTGCTTCCATGGATGATAAAATTCTTCAAAAACTGGTTTACTTGTCAAGGAAAGAATTTTCTCTTTGAGTAGTAAACTCCTTCTTTTAAAAGTTGACCCCATTGAGAAGGGAGGAAAAATGAAAATGGAAGAGTTTCCTCCCCTAAAAGAAGACTTGTTCATCTTAATGAAACGCTAAATGAAAACATACCAGTCCTTTAAATATGCCATCTCAATGAAACCCTTTTATGGAGAAATAACAGAAGTTATCCAATAAAGCCCAGAGTGCAAAAAAGGAGAAGATAAAATTTACATCTGCAAAATTTCAAGGAATGTTTCCTCCTAGCTGTAATAATGGAGAATTCAAAGGCTAAAGTGCAAATAGTGTGATCCAGATAAGGCAGCTTGTTAAGAACCACCTCATCTGGATCTACTCTGTTTGAAAATTCAACCATTTTTGTTTATGGTGCTTTACAGGTTAACTACCTTGGCTGGAGATTTAAAAATTTCTCAAGCAGTTCTTAAATAAATCAAATGTTTGCTGTTCTCCTAATCAGATTTTCTTTTCGGTGGGTCTGTGGGAAGAATTATTTTTCAGGAGCTAGAAAATACTCGTAGTACCTATAATGCATGTGCAATTTGCAAACAGTGCAAACCCAGATTACTGTCCCTACAACAGTCTGATCAGGGTCTACACTGTTTGCCATCTAATGCCAACACTTTAACTCCTTTAAGAGATAAATGCTGAAACTAAAGTTGGAATACATGTACCTGTACATGTAATTCAATATCAACAAATCTGACACAAAGATTAAGAAATAAAAAAGACCTCAGAGGAGCCAAAAACTTTTAGGTGGGTCCATACTTATCGTTCAGTAGCAAAGCTTTAAATATGAGGGGTATTTGATAATTGAGGGATATTTTTTCTTTATATCTCAGTGAAACCATATGTTGTGACCCCTATCTGAACCATCTTGATGAGACGGTTCAGATGAGGGGTCACAACGTATGTTTTTATGCAGAATTAACAAAAATTATCCCTAATTATCACCAAATACTCCCTCTTATCTAGAGCTTTGGTTCAGTAGGTAGGAGCACAACAAACCAACATTTTTATAGGTGGCCTAAAAATTACATAATTCCTACTGCATACTTACTATCCTCCAATGTAAGATGCCACAGTTAAACTCATGACCACAATCAGAAATTTTGTACGAACTTTTCTCATCTGAGTTCCACGAAGATACCCAGTCCTCTTGATTTCACGCTGAAACTTCTGCTTATCAGACATTGTTATCTGAAAAATATAATTATCCATAGTTCTTTTAACCCAGTGCTGAAGATAATTATTTTTACAGTGGAGTACTGTACTCCTCAAAATGCTGAAAACAGGAGTACAAGGAAGCTAGTGGAGTACACAATCCAGATGACATGAAAAATCTTGTATCTTTATGTTTATCTATGTATAGTAGGACATGGTGTATCATCTGATACTGTTTAGTATTATTAAACAGTATCTGATCAGTAGAAGAGCCACTGGACCTAGAGAAATAGAAAGATTACATTTTGATTGTTTTTCTTTTCTTGAAGAGCTTCAGATCAGAAGAGTAATGACTCATTGGTTACTTTTCTATTCATGACACTGACTCAGGGCTCATTCTAGGGGCTCATTTTAGAGGAAAAGTCTCCATAAACTAGCTGTCTTCTTCCTGTTTTGAGCTTAGGGAGAAGTTCAAGTTTTAACTTCTCCCTTAGCTCAAAACAGGGAGGAGACAGTATAACTGTATAGAGCATATTGGGAAGTCATGAATTTGGACCAGAATCTCTCCAGAAATTTAGACAAGAGGGCCATGGTGGCCCTGAATCGCTCACCTGAGCATTAATCAGTTCACTGGCTCTGGTGAAGATTTATAAGAGTTTTTACCATACATGGGAATGGCGGCCACCTTGGTCATGTGACCAAGATCATTTGAAGAACTTTCAATCCTTTGACCCATGTGCAGGCTCCATATGAAATTTGATCTGCCCAGTGGTTTCAGAGATGTTTGAAAATGTTTATGGATGGATGAAAGAGGCAGCTAACACCAATACTGTAAGGCTCAGGTGAGCTGAAAATGGCAGAGTCGCTTCTCCGAAAAGTTTCCGTTCATGTTGAGTTCCTTTGATGGATTTGAACTAGACTTATCTAGGCAAACACAGATGATAGAATGGTAGCATCATTATCTCACTGTGGTGAAACTAATGTATTCCAAGGAGTTTGTGGCTGGCATCATTGCTATGTTAGTTCTGATTCTTGCAACATAACTTTAGATTTGACCTAGTGACCTAGCTTTTGACCCGACATGACCCAGTTTCAAACCGGATATTGTAAGAATAAACATTCTGACAAAGTTTCCTTGAGATTGGATCAAACCTGTGCCCTCTGGAGCGTATACAAGGTCGTTCTTATATTTGACCTAGTGACCTAGTTTTTGATCCGACACAAACCAGTTTCAAACTTTACCTAGATTTCATAAAGGTATACATTCTGACAGAGTTTCATGAAGATTGGATCAAAACTGTGCCCTCTAGGGTGTACACAAAGTTTTTCTTAGATTTGACCTAGTGACCTAGTTTCTAAACTGACAGGACTCAGTTTCATAAGGGGCATATATATATGGACAATAAACATTTTGACATAGTTTCATGAAGATTGGATCAAAACTATTCCTTCTAGTGCGTACATGAGGTTTTTCTAAGATTTGACCTTGTGACCTAGTTTTTGACCTGACATGACCTACTTTCAAACTTGGCCTAGAGTTTATGGAGATAAACATTCTGACAAAGTTTCATAAAGATTGGATCAAAACTGTGTCCTCTACAGCGTACACACGGTTTTTCTATGATTTGACCAAGTGACCTAGTTTTTGACCCTACATGACCCAGTTTCAAATTTGTCCTTCATATTATGAGGAACTAGAAAATTGTGTCTGTAAGACACTAATGATGCCCCCGTGCAGCGCCTGTCACAGGACATGTGTACATCCCTAAAGGACCTTTCAAGCACAAATGCTATTTACAAAGAATCCACTGAAAACATTTCACAAACTTTATACCCTACAGTGCAAAATGCAGCCCAAAATGACTAAGTTTAAAAGGCCATAATTCCTTCAGAATTATTTTTTTCCTATCATAACCACACTGAGGAATCGATGGTCGCCCAGAATTCAGTGAACGCGCAGCCTATCAGTGAACGCGCAGTAAAAATGTTTTAAATTTACGTGTGTGATCAGCTTCTGCGCGGATTTTCGTATTTATATCAGATGTTCTGAAAATGCATCTACGCATACATTACTTGGCTGTGAAGGTATGTGTCATATTATGATAATAAACTTTTGCGAATTTCTCATGGAGTCAGGTAAAACCCGTTTTATTTTGTTCATTATCTTAAAAACGTAGAAAACAACGGTTTTCTTCTTTTTAACATAATACGCTATATTCTGTTTAATGTTTTCTTCAAGCAGAAGTAGAAGCAAGTAAATAGCTACAATTACAATAAATTTTGTCGTTGTCTGTCGTTTTGTTTATGAGATATTGTGCATTATATGACTGTACGCTGAAAATCAATGAACGAGTGATTTGTATCAGTGAACGCGACACAGTGAACGAAGTAAACGTGTAAGCCACTAATTGTAGTGTACCCAGTGAACGCTAATATTGAGCCCAGTGAATGCGTGATATGTTGCCAGGAAATGCGCAAGTTTTGTATTATTTGCCTGGAAGCCCATAAAATTTGTCAGTGGGTTTACCAGTAGGTGTTAGTTATGCGTGACTTTAGTTTTAAGCATTCTTCTGTGTTTTTCAGAGGTACGTGATGGCAAATACCCCTGAGTACAGTTGCTATAGCTGCCCGTTTTTTGGAGACTTCCAAAATGTCATGGAACACTCTTTTACTCTTACTGTTTCGTTGTTAATTTTTCCGTCAAAAGTCAGATTTGTAACACGTGTTAGCTGTTACTGTTCCCGCTTGCCTCACCCCCACCCCGCCCCACCTCTGCTTTCAATTCAAAGCATCAGCAATATTCATAGAGATTCATATGTATTCAGCTGCTCTAGAACAGTAAGGTGACTCTCAGTTTCAGGCTTCAGGGGAGGATAAGAGTCAAATCTACCAAACCTTCAGTGAAATCTCGAATATCACAGTAGATTAATAATTACACACTCTATGTGCTTCAATGATTTCATAAGAATGCACGCATGGAAATCAAAATAAATAAGTAAAAATCAAAACACATTTCCCTGTGATTTTCTCATTTGAAAAGTCAAGATCACTATCAACATGAAAAACAAAATATGTCACATTTCTGCAAGAAACAATAATAAAGGTGAATAAGTCTGAATCCGTGCAGCTCTTGTTTGTTAATGTATATTCCTCAGGATCCATCATTGATCCAGCGGGCACACAACGTCGAAATGACGTCGTACTGACGTTGATGCGACGTTATGACGTCGCATCAACGTAAAAACGACGTCATTTCGACGTCATGTGCCTTCTGGGTCGACTCGTGCTAACATCAGGCGCTCTGCTCAAGCTGCATAGATGCGTAGACAGGTCTATTTTTTTCTGTTCACATATGCTTTGAGCGCTTGTTTCGCGCCACATAACTCAATTCGCATCTTGGTTTAGGAAACAAAAATTCAACTCATGAACCAACCCAGCAGGCACATGACGTTGAAATGACGTCGTTCTGACGTAATGACGTCGCATCGCCGTCAGAACGACGTCATTTAGACGTCATGTGCCCGCTGGGAAATAAAGAATACTGGCATTCTAACAAGAAAGCTGGCTGGCGTCGCGTGAAAAAGTACCTCATGCCATATATGTATACTAAATGCTCGAATCAACAACGTATCTGCTGAAGAACAGTCTTATTATTAATATTTAAATTTTCTTGGCTCCCAGAGGAATTATACATTGACAAGTGAGCCAGAATGACTCCTATCAGACAAAGCAAATGCACAGGTTGATCTCAGACTTTCCTGTTTGCACATGGTATAAGGTACCTTTCTACGCGACGCCGGTCAAACATTGATATGCCTAAGATACAATGACCATTTCAAACAGTTTTCAACTGACGACACAGCGCCGTCAAAATCTGCTCATTTAGCTGTCTAATCTGGGTCTTATTGTTTGCAGGGACCATATGGTAGAATTTGCTGCAATAAGAGCAATTGCCGCTTTACTGGACGAGTCTTTTATTATCAGGTGTGTGAATCATATGAAAACACACACACCTGATAATAAATGCTCAGACGGTCTGAATGAAAATTAAACAGAGCTTCGCTCAACACCATGGATCGTCAGGCAAGTGCTAAATGTGAAAGCTCGGATCAGTCTGCAGTCTGATAAGAGTCTTTGATGTTCGCAATACTGATTCTCAGGTTCCATACGTTGTTTATGTGACATCAGACTGAGCGAGTGCGCAAGCTGATCTGAATGTATGTTGTTTACATACGCACTAAGACCATTTTCGTTTATCAAATTGGCAGAATTGTGCATTACATGTGTACAACTGGATATCCGCACAGATATTCCGGCAAACTAATTTCTAACAGTGAAAATTAAAGCAGTAGTCCTGCTCAAAATGGCCCATTCCATTTATTAGTTAAAATGACTGTAAACTTACCCTCTTACCTTTTCTTAGCCTTTTAAAAAGCTTTAACACTTTTAGACATGCTCAATTAGTGTGTAAACCGAGTGAGTAACACAGACACATACATGCTCCTGTGGGATCCATGACATTTCGTCTAAAGACATTTCGTCTAAAAGACATTTCGTCTAAACGACATTACGTCTAAAAGACATTTGGTCTAAACGACATTTGGTCTAAATGACATTTCGTCTAAATGACAACTCGTCTAATGCGACGTTTCGTCTAAATTTCGTCTAAAATTTGTCTAAAATTCGTCTAAATTTCGTCTAAATTTTGTCTAAAATAGATTATCTTAGAGGATAGTTTCAATGACGATGAGGCAGCATCTTTGATTTTAGCCATTGACATCTTAACGACTATTGTCAGACTAAGCTGATCCGTGCTTATTGTATGCCGATTCTTTAGTTACTTTTCCATCAACTGTTGTCAAGCGACCTGTGCAGCTGCGATCGGTACATCTTCAGTAGTTTTTTAAAGCAAGTTTCATTTGGCCTCTGTTGCTCTTAAAAAATTGAGGAGCTCCATTATACTTAGTTCTAGTTACCAAAACCTGTCTTAGTGGCCACCTCTATTAAGCAAGCAACCTGTATTAAGCAAGCATATATTCAGTTTCAAAAGCAGGCACATTCATAGTAATGAACTTGTATTAAGCAAGCACCTGTCTTAAGCAGATTTGATTATCCCTTAGTTGCTTGCTTAATACAAGTTGGACTGTAAATCAAACAAATCAAACTGGATGTAAAATGAAAACTAACAATGGTCATCTTTTGTTCCTTTATTACTAACGGTACAGGAACAATTCAATGCATTGTACTGCCTCAAATACTACTCACTTGTGAGCGCTGGATAAAAGACAAGTTAACATAGTTGAAAGAACATCGGTAATAAAACTGCAGAGCCGGGATAAATTTCCATGGTATTACTGCGCGTTATATACGACATTTCGTCTAAATATTTTCCATGAAATGTTTTGACGAACTGTCGCAACCTAAGAATTTTTTAGACCAAATGTCACACTCGGCGATTTGTCCATTAGACGAAATGTCCTTTAGACCAAATGTCCTTTCGACGAAGTGTCCTTTAGACAAATTGTCCTTTAGACGAAATGTCTTTAGACGAAATGTTGTGCACCCGCTCCTGTGTGTATTGACTTTTTTCGGGTCACTAAAAGTAAAACAGGCTAAATACTAAAACCAGCAGTATCATTCGGACTTATGAATGAGTCCTGAAGTGAATGGAAATGAGAGTTACAATGGCTTTTCTTTCACAAAAACACACTATACACAGATTTTGAGAATATGAAATTTGGGCAGGATTACTGCTTTAAAAAGAAAAATGCTGAACGGGCTTCTTCACAGGAAAATAAACATGGTAGGCCATGATACAAGATAGGATTATGTGTACACAAATTAGATGATTTGTGGTTGTAATTTTAAGCTAAATTTAGCTCTGGCTTTAATCGCGACCTTTCCGACGCGTTCAATGCGTACACTGTTTTCCCTTTCACTTCGTACAACGCAGCGTGTTTGCTTCGTACACACAGATTATTGTGCTACTCGTTCACTGATACAGTTTTCGCGTTCACTGATTTAGAGCGTACATTGCTAAAATGGGTTGTATCTCCTAAATGCTTGCATCTTATGGAACAAAACCTTTTATAGTTTCAGGATCACCTTCCGTCGTAACCACTTACCTCAGCAAATTCACATCATGAGCTTTTTTAAGGAAAAAAGGCCGCTGTTCAGAAAATTTATTACACGAAATCACCTTGCAAGCCAATTGGTTCCTTATATTTTTTCTAATATCTTGTTTTGACAAAATTTATTTCAAAATAGCAGAAGATTATTATAATTAGCTTTGGATAAAGGGCAACTGAAGTAGTTATAACACAAATAATAACACCATTTACCACTTTAAGTAGCAGTACCCCGCTCCAAAAAACTAAAATAAACTGCGCGTTCACTGATTGGCTGCGCGTTCACTGAATTCTGGGCGACCATCGATTCCTCAGTGTGATAACCAACATGCACATCTTCACTGTGTCCACAACAAGTCTCTAATGTCTGAAAAACAGCCAATGAAAATTGTGGGAGGAGTTGATAACACAAAGTACTTACCCTACAATGCAAACATATGCCTAAAATGACTAAGTTCAAAAGGCTATAATTCTGTCAAAATTAATTCTAGCTCCGACAAAAACCCACATGCACATCTCCAATATGTCCATAGTGTGTATGCAAAGTTTGGAAAAGGTCGATTGAAAACTAAGGGAGAAGTTGATTACACAAACTCCTCACCCAACAAATGTAAAAATTTGCCTAAAATGACTAAGTTCAAAAGGCCGTAATTCTGTCAAAAGCAATTCTAGTTCCAACAAAAACCCACATGCACATCTTCAATATGTCCACAACATGTGTGCAAAGTTTGAAAAAGATCGATTGAAAACTGTGGGAGGAGTTGATTACACAAACTACATACCCTACAATGTAAAAATTTGCCTAAAATGACTAAGTTCAAAAGGCCGTAATTCTGTCAAAATTAATTCTAGCTCCAACAAAAACCCACATGCACATCTTCAATATGTCCACAACATGTATGCAAGGTTTGAAAAAGATCCATTGAAAACTGTGGGAGGAGTTGATTACACAAACTACATACCCTACAATGCAAAAATTTGCCTAAAATGACTAAGTTCAAAAGGCCGTAATTCTGTCAAAATTAATTCTAGCTCCAACAAAAACCCACATGCACATCTTCAATATGTCCACAACATGTATGCGAAGTTTGAAAAAGATCCACTGAAAACTGTGGGAGGAGTTGACAATGCAAAAATTTGCCTAAAATGACTAAGTTCAAAAGGCCGTAATTCTGTCAAAATTAATTCTAGCTCCAACAAAAACCCACATGCACATCTTCAATATGTCCACAACATGTATGCGAAGTTTGAAAAAGATCCACTGAAAACTGTGGGAGGAGTTGATTACACAAACTCTATACTGTAAAGTGTGACGAACGGACGGACAGACTGACGGACGGACGGACAGACAGGAGCAAATCTTAATGCCCCCTGACTATCGTCACGGGGGCATAAAAACATTCTGATAAAGTTTCATGAACTTTGGATCAAAACTGTGCCTTCTAGAGCGTACACAAGGTTTTTCTAAGATTTGACCTAGTGACCTAGCTTTTGACCCGACATGACCCAATTTCAAACTTGGCCTAGAGTTTATGGAGATAAACATTCTGACAAAGTTTTATAAAGATTGGATCAAAACTGTGTCCTCTAGAGCGTACACAATGTTTTTCTATGATTTGACCCAGTGACCTAGTTTTTGAACCAATATGACCCAGTTTCGTACTTGTGCTAGATATTATGAAGATAAACATTCTGACAAAGTTTCATGAACTTTGGATGATAACTGTGCCTTCTAGAGTGTACACAAGGTTTTTCTAAGATTTGACCTAGTGACCTAGTTTTTGACACAACATGACCCAGTTTCAAACTTGGCCTAGAGTTTATGGAGATATATATTCTGACAATGTTTCATATAGATTGGATCAAAACTGTGTCCTCTAGAGCGTACACAAGGTTTTTCTATGATTTGACCTAGTGACCTAATTTTTGACCCGACATGACCCAGTTTCAAACTTGTCCTAGATATTATGAGGATAAACATTCTGACTAAGTTTCATGAACTTTGGATGAAAACTGTGCCTTCTAGAGCGTACACAATGTTTTTCTAAGATTTGACCTAGTGACCTAGTTTTTGACCCGACATGACCCAGTTTCGAACTTGTCCTAGATATTATAAAGATAAACATTCTGACAAAGTTTCAAGAACTTTGGATGAAAACTGTGCCTTCTAGAATGTACACAAGGTTTTTCTAAGATTTGACCTAGTGACCTAGTTTTTGACCCGACATGACCCAGTTTCGAACTTGGCCTAGATTTTATGGAGATAAACATTCTGACAAAGTTTCAGAAAGATTGGATCAAAACTGTGCCCGCTAGAGTGTACACAAGCAAAAGTTGACGGACGTCGGTCCGGACGGACATCCGGACGTCCGGACGTACGACGGACATCAGGGTATCCCAAAAGCTCACTCTGAGCACTTCGTGCTCAGGCGAGCTAAAAATGTCAAAAAAATTATCCCTATTTTGGAGCTCTAGGCGGAGACCTGGACTGACTAAAGAATAGTCAAATATTCTTCAATAACTGTGGTTAAAAAATAAAATAAATGATTAAAAAAGCTTGTTTTCTCTTCCTTTCATTCCAAGGAACTTTCCTTATGAAGGGTAATGTTTACTCTGATTCAATTGTTAACTGTTTGTTTTCAGTCTGAAAACTAACAGTTAACAATTGTTGCTGTGCCTTGCTTGGCCTAAAAGTTGTTGCTGTGCTAGGTTTGACCCACTAGGTGAAGCCAGACACAGCAAAAACTTTTAACTCTTTGTTTTCAGAGTAAACAGGCTACCCTCCCATTATACCAACATACCTAAAGAATTGATCAACATTCAATTTTTGAGACAATATCCTTTGCCACCACTTTCAAAAAGTGGTGGGAATACGTATTTTCATTTATTCATGTTTTGAATGTTGACCTGATCTTTACCAAAAAACATCTTTTAAGAATGCCTTGATATGGAAGTGGCTGTACTTCAGTGCGCTTGCAGAGATGCTTCTGTTTTTCAGCAGATTCAACACCTTTGACTGACTTATCGAGGCAAAGCCTCACAACAGTTTGTAGCAGATCGCTTAGAATTAGGACTACTACACTTCTGCCGCGTTAGACAGTTTCTGTTTTAAAAAAACGAATAAATCATTTTCTGACTCGCAATTTCCTTGAAATAATATTTACCGCTACACCCTTAGTCCGCTATCACTAGACACTTGTATATCAATAATTTTATTGATCAGCATTCAGTAACACAGATAGGTGTTATGGCACTGGATATTCTGAATCGGTTTATCCGGTATGCGTGACTTCGTTGAAAGGATATGTACCGCTAATTTTGACGGGGTTTTCTGTACTCGGCGGACGCGGAATTTCCTGCGTACCGGCAATAAATTTACACCCTCTTTTCAGAGTATTATGCGCAGGTGTACTTTTGTACACTCCAGTGTTGCAGGATGAAAACCTACATATTATGAGCCATGTAGCTATCAGGTTAGGGAGAAGCTCAAATGGAGCTATATAGCCGGATCGAGCTATATAGCCCGATCGAGGTATAGAAATTGCATCATAACTTGAAGATTCTTCACCTGAATCCATTTTGAATATAATTGCAAAATTTTGAGTACTGTGCTTTCAAAATTAATGAAAATCATGTTGGAATGCAAAGCAATTTGATTTTTCTGCCGTTGCGTTTTTGTGAAAGAACCACATGTTTATGTAAACATGTTTCTTCCTATTCCCCTGACATTTCTATAATTGCAGTCCAATGATACCTCTGAGATGATCCCAGCGTAGCAGATATGTAAACCATGACACAGAAGTGGATATATCTGTCCAGTTTGAGGGGACATCTCAAAGATATTCTTGTATTTAAATTTCCTCAATTTGCATAAAATGCAATGGTGGAAGTTCAATTTTTTTACAAAATCATAAAAGGTTGGCACCCTTTATACTGTTGTTCATATCAAATTCTGCAGTTCAGCTTCTGTGCAAATCAGAAGCAGTAATGCTTTAATTTCCACTCATTTTTATACCTCGATCGGGCTATATGGTCACGGGTCAACTCAGCCTGTAACCAACTCGGCCCCTGAGTCAACTCGGCCTCAGGGCAACTCGGCCGGGTCAACTCGGCCTGTTATTTTACAATAATGCTAATGCTATATTTGTGTGGATAAACCGTGGATAGACTTGTTCAGTTTTAACCTTATTTTTCCAAGAAATTGAAAAGCAATATAACATTATGTACTTACTTACGTATGTTTCCCTAAAGATGAGTTTTATAAGTGATCTGTGATCACCAGAGTGTAATTAATCTCGATGACCAAACATTTAAATTGTTTCAAATTAAAGAATATTTGCTAGTAGTTTGTCACGCCAATGAATGTTTGCTGGGAATGTGTTAAATAATTAAAGATCCCCCTAAATAACTCATGTATCAATATACTAATTAGAGCGGGTTTAGTTTAAACGGTGATTAATCAAGTGTGTCGGCAATAATTACTTGCACAGTGCACTTTGATACATACATAGATATGCAGCAGGCCGAGTTGACCCGGGCCGAGTTGACCCCAGGCCGAGTTGACCCGGATTAGGCTATATAGCTCCATTTGAGCTTCTCCCTAACCTGAGCTATAGTAGGGATCTTTAACCTGCACAGGGGATGACTCTCCCAGCACAGGGGGCCTCCAGTTAACGTCCCGATCCAAAGGACTGCACACTTGTTAGCATCATCCCTGCAAATGATGCTAGAAAAACGCGTTCGGACATAGGAAGCACAGGCACTCGTTTCATGCAATGTGAGCCACTCATACCCTAATCACTATCATAGTGATTAGGGTATGAGTGGCTCACATTGCATGAAACGAGTGCCTGTGATAGGAAGACTTCGCCCTGGGTGAGGTTGAACCCACGACCTCTGGCTTCAGAGTCAAGTGCACTAACCACTGAGCCACCGCTCATTTAGTTTTTCATTTATCGAATGCAGTTTCTTAATGGCATGAACATGTATAAGTCATATATACCATATACCATGAAATATAATTTCTGGAATGATTCTATTATACCCCACCCACACCGGCTGCAGTCCCGGTTCGTCCTTCGTTGACTAATGACGTTTTGTGCCTATGATTAGCATCAATATTAGAGAAAAAAAGATGATGAAACAATTATTTAATGAAATCTATAGACAATTTTTTCTGTATTTTCATAACATTGGCACATTTTTTATTCTCATGTGTCCTCTAAGGGCGCTGACATTTTGTCCATCAAACTCCACATGTATCAGCTTTATCTATTGGCTAAATATTTTTACACGACCAATCACAAACACAGTTGTATTTATATAATCAAATCAACAAGTAACAACTTTTCAAAAAAAATCTGCAGTGCAAACCCCTAAAATATTAATTGCCACGTTTTTACCTGGTTTTAACTGTACATGAGAACCTCCCAGCACGAATGTTTTAAGGTTGTTCACACTGCGACTATGCCAATATTGGCCACGCACTTATTGGTAGATGTAGATGTAGATAGCCAGAGATATGAATGCCACTCACTATCACTGAACTGTGAAATATAGGTCACAGTGACCTAGACGTGATATAAGGTCATTCACTGTATCTGAATATACCATTACACAATGAGATTAATTGGCTAAAATCACTGGACCATAAAATATAGGTCACACTGACACTGTCAGCCCAAACCATTACCCCAAGTATAATGCAAATCCGTCAAATAGTGTTAGAAATATGAGGCAAAATCACTGGACCATAAAATATAGGTCAACATCCAGGGTGGCCACAAAATTTTGGAAAACAAATTCCCTTATCTTTCCCTGCTTTTTCCCTGATCTGGCTTGATTTTCCGAATAAAATTTCCTGTGACTGTCACAAATCTTCGTTTTGAAGTAACATGAAATTATCTTCATTTTTTATAAAAACCTTGAACTATTACATATAATGCCTTCTTAATGTAAATTAATTTTCAATGATCAAAATATACAAGTACTAATTTACTTACATGGTAATGAAAATCAATTGGTCAATGGAATCAGTTCAGGCCTTCAACCTCCCCTAGTATATTAATTTCTTGTCCGGAATATATTCAAAAGCCCAAAAACATTAATAAAACTGAATGCTGTTTGGTTACTATTAGACAGTGTGGTTAAAAGCATACAACTGTTTTAAAAATTTCTTTCAAAATTTAAAACTAACTTTGGTGTACTAAGAGGCTGAAAGGAAATTAGGTCACACCAAGTTTTGTCTATGTTTAGCGTCCACCCTTGTTTCCAAAACCTACCTACCTATCAGGAAAACAAACACAAACCCGGAGAAAAAAAACATATTCGATGTGCTCTAGTTACAGATTTTAAACCCAAGATTACGGAAGGGTTCTCAATAAAAATAATAAAATACCAATAAAACAAATATTATTCTGATACTGAATTTTCCTGAAAAGATGATAGAATGAAATCAATGCTAACAAGGTTCAAGAGGTTTGCTTACTCCTCTGTGATTGCCGGGACCCCCTTAAAACCTGCTTCAGAAAAGAGAATCCGACAAAACAGATTAATTCTGTTTGTGTGCTTTTTTTTCCTGGATGACACCTCAAAACCTACCCTCCCGCGGATGCTAAACATAGAAAAAAATTGGCATGGCCTTACTGATATATAGTTGTTGCTATAGAAACCACATTCTTTGTCTAGCCCCAAACCTTGATAATTTCGATTTAAGGCCCATTTCCCTGTCAATCAAATTCAATAGAAAATAAATGGTTCAAATCATATTTTGTCATGGTAAAAATTCTTTTTAGAGCTAGAAAATTATATGGTAAAAAAATGGCATAGTCATATAAAATCCCCATTTTTATACTATTTTCTAAGCAAATGGAAATATAATTGTCTATTTGCAATGGTTTTAAGGAAAAGGTATGAAGTTTAACTTGTTAATAAAGGGTGTAACAATGGAAACTGGTGGAACCATGGTGAACTAATAGCAAAGCAATGAAAACAGGGACGGATCCAGGAATTTGGGATAGGGGGTTCAAATTAACTGAGGGGGGTCGATTTGTGCTGTTCGATCAATTTTTGCTGAAATTCCCCATGAAATAATTTTAGGGCTGTCTAGGGGGGTTCGTTTGACGCCCCCCCCCCCCCCCCCCCCCCCCCTCTGGATCCGCCACTGGGAAAAAATCCATTTTATTTTGCTAAGGGCTTATAGCCATACCTTCACTTCCAAATGAATGTTACTGCCTAAATGTTTTTCATTTATTTATTTTGTTCCATTTTATTTTATTATTATTATTTATTTATGTTTTTTTTGGTACATAGTAGACTGTCTAAACATTTTTGCCATTTCCAAGCTAGTGCCAGTGTTGTGCAAACTTACACCAATTCTCAGTCTAAGGGTAATTTGAGACAAAAATAAATGCGTCTTTCTGACTTTCAGTTCAGAAAATTTACCAGCTTATACGTATAGAAAAGAAGGGAAGACATATAAGGTAATGCATTTGAAAATTCAAAGATAGATATTCTCCACCATGGAAAAATCTCTTTTATTGTATTAAGATTTTCGCAAATCATTTCTTTCAGATAAATGCTCATTACAAAGTTTGAATACATACCGGTAGTTCGAAAAATATAGATTGAAAATGCTTATTCAATGCTTCTCACTAAACCTCTTAACTCTTTCAGTACCAAAAAGCAGACGACAAAATTTACGTCTGCAAAAATTGATAAAATGCCTTGTCCAAGACTTTTTTGTATTGAGAGTTCAAAGACTAAAGGGCAAATAGTGTAGATCTAGATGAGGCGGCTCATCATGAGCCGCCTCATCGGGATCTACGCTGTTTGCAAAATTTTGCTAATTGCGTCACTGGGGCTGAAAGAGTTAAACTACATGTAATTAAATTGTATATTATACAGTTGTCAGAAAGAGACCTACACTTATGCTATTGCAGAAAGAAACCACCAGTAACCATGATACCTGCTGAAAATATTTCATGTGATGAAAGTAGAATTTTTAAAATTCCCTGATTTTCATCAAATTCCCTGATGTTTGCCTGTAGGGAATTTCTTCACCATTTTCCCTGTTTCCCCTTTTTTTCCACAGCTCGTGGCCACCCTGACACCAGATGGGGTGGTTGTGGTTGGGCCACAGTGCTTTAGACCAGGGTAAATTTCAGTGCAGAGGCAGGTGCAGGTGGGGTTTGTATGGACATTATTTACTCCTCTATCATATAAGTTTTCTTTCTCCATCTCTCCGGGAGATCAGGACCATGCAGGCTCAATATAGAGACTGAAATACTGTCTCAAAGAATCTTTAAATGCAAAACACCCTAACAACCATCCCTCTCTCTGGGAGATCAGGGCCATGCAGGCTCAATATAGACTGAAATAGTACTGTCTCAAAGAATCTATAAATCCAAAACAACCTAACAACCATCCCTCTCCGGGAGATCAGGGCCATGCAGGCTCAATATAGACTAAAATACTGTCTCAAAGAATCTTTAAATCCAAAACAACCAAACAACCAAGTCAGTAGGGGTGTAACAATACATCGGACTATCGATATATCGCAATAGTAACATTGGCAATAGTCACTATCGATAGGGAAAGCTGCAATGTCAATACTATCGGCAATAGTGTTTCCAATATCGCAATAGTTTCAATAGTTTCTAGACATGCATCTATTTCTTGAAAGAAGTCTTTTTTAGCTAAAAGAATGATAGAAATGCATGTGCATTCCAAAGAATGAAAAATAATGTTTTCTTGTATTTTGTAGTCAAGGTGTGCAGGTTGTGAACAACAGTCATTAAACAATGCTTTTCAGTCATAAATTTGTGAACAAACCAGATTTTTATACAGAAAAGCTAAGTTTCTGGATAAAAGAATCTGTCCCAATAGTTATCGCAATGCATTGCAATAGTAACCTGCAATAGTAATAGTATCGCAATGGTTCTTCTTGCAATGTCAATACTATCGCAATAGTCATTTATGGACTATCGTTACATCCCTACAAGTCAGTACCAGATATGGTTCACTGCATTCAGTTGGTCTTTCCCAGATGTATGGTTATGCCAGATATTGTGACTCTATCCCTTATTATAGTTATTGAGAAACCGACTTAAACACATGCAGCTGGTGAAGTTTTTTTCTAAGTGCACTGAACCATGAAATATTGATCGACGTAAGATATGGTTTGCTGTATTTAGTTGTCATTCCACAGATGTAAGGGTATGCCAAATATTAGAGTGGCGACATGACAAAACCAAAAATGTGGTTGTGCGCCCAGTGCAGACTCAGATCAGCCTGGGCATCCTCCCAGTTTGATCAGACTCTTCATTAAGTGACCAAAGGGTAGCTAAGGGACTGAGCTACCGCCATGCAGACAGGGAAGACTCTGATCAGACTGGGCAGATGCCCAGGCTGATCTGAGTCTGCGCTCGGCGCACAACCAGATTGTTGGTTTTGTCATGTCCCAGCTCAACTTTAATCTTAAATCAACTTTACCTTTAGTAGTTACTGAGAAACTAACTTAAACACAGTTTGTGAAGCTCTTTAGCTAAGAGCAGTGAAGTATGAAATATTGATCAACATCAGAATATGGTTTGCTGCATTTAGTTGTCATTCCACAGATGTAAGGGTATGTCAAATATTACAACTTTACCTTTTGTAGTTACTGATAAAACTATTTTAAACACAGTTGGTGAAGCTTTACCCCCAAGTCCAGTGTACCATGCAATATAGTTCGACATCAGACACGGTTCACTGCATTTACTTTTCCTTCCCCAGATGTGACATCAGTTTACCAAGAATGAAGTATGTATCCCATTAATTTTGGTAACTCAGAAATTGAGCTAAACACAAAAGGTAAACCTAAATTTTCTATGTTCAAGGATGTCAAATATAGACCATAGCCCTATCATATGCATCACTGCATTCATTTAGATGTTATTGTGTAACAATTTTGAAGACTACGAGGGGCGTTCAAAAAGTTTTGCAAATGGCCTCATAACTTTGTTAGGGCACGGTAGGTACAAATGCTATGCATGTACTGAAAGCACTTTATTTGATCTTTACAATTATACCAAACACTTTACAAAGGCACTTTTTCTTACTGACTTACTATGCATTATATTAAGCTCCAGTCATACCACTGGGCTTATTTCACATGTAAAATCTTTTCAGTGTTAGGCCCTCAATTCAGATATAGTTGTAAATACAAAATATTCCTTTGTCAACTGCATGCCTACATTATCCATACAAAAGTTAGAAGGGTGGCAACTATTATCGATACGTTCCTTGCAAAGCCAATGCGCAGTTCTTATGACGCTATTAAAATCGACGTCAACATCATTTTTGAAAGGTTGTAGCAGTTTCATATTTTGCATTAATTTGTATTGAGTTGAGTTGATTTTAGTTGATAAATGCAAAGGCTCTTGCTGACAAGATTTCGAATACTAACAGACCTGTTTTGACAAGATTTCGAATACTAACAGACCTGTTTTCAATACAAACTCATAATAACTTTAGTAGAAAGGGAGAATCTGGGCATTGTCTTCAAGCAGCATAGATTAAAAAAAAAATTCAAAGACTGCTTATTTCTGATTTACGGCCTACTAAAGTAAAATTCTGCAGTGCCTGTAGAGTATACCTCTTTCGAACAAGTTAAAACCGCGTCCTTTAAGAAAAAAAATACCGCCTTTGCAAGCTTTTGTAGGCATAACATAGCTTTATGTGTTTTTGCTATAAGTTCTGTCTTGAAGGTGGTTACCAAGAAATTACGCCATTTGCAAAACTTTTCGAACGCCCCTTGTGTATCCCTTTTCATTACTTAGAAAAGGAGCAGTGGTGGTGTTAATTTTGGAAATTTATCATCAGATTAACTGGAGTCTAAAACTTTCCTAGTCTGCTGTGATCCTACTCAGGCCGCTAATGACTTTAAGGTGAAGCAACTATGCCATTTTTGCCTCTTTTCTAAATGTGGTCATCTCTTACAGGAATCTTCCCTTAAAGAGTTGATCGTCACCCAGGGCAGCAAACAGGAAGTCACAAAGGTTGTCTCTCTCAGAAAAATGGCAGAAAAACATGGCAGTGTGCCCATATACCGTAAACAAAATCCATTTAATGGTTTGGTAAATTCAAGCTTCAAACACATACAGGCATCTGTTTTAATATGTAAATATTAATTCTTAGTCCATGACCTTGACTGTCCAACAGCTCCTACATAAGACAATTTGATGAGTTTAAACTGTCCTAGTTGAGAAAAAGTGAGAGAATGATTTATGAAGTCAGGGTAGCTGCAGTGTGGCTTTGACCTGTTGGGTATAGTTTAAAATATGGAATGGAATGGACTAACAGAATGGAAAGGACAATATAAGCCTCATGCTGTTTGCTTCTGTTTGCTTCTAAGACCTGGGATGGCACTCCTTTCCTGTAAGGCTGCCATCCAAAATCAGTGAAATGAAGTGGAGATTATCCCTATCAATCCATTCCAGGTCTTAAACTATGCCATCCTGTTGACAGTATTTAGTGGGACCGCCACTCTGGAGCTCTACAGTGAAAGAGAAGCTCTCTCTCTCTCACATGGTTGAGAGGCTAAGAAAGAAATCGAAAACAAAAGTTTGATGTCATTTACAAAATATCTTCTAGTAATAAGTATGCATAATATTATACTGATGAGCATCTTATCAACAATGAGATATACTAGTATAATTCCACCAAAATTGGGTAATAGCCTTCACTTCTATTTTCAGACAGAAACTAAATCCCATCAGGTCCTAAAAATAGGAACCTTGAAAGAAATGTATGTCTGTCAAAAGATGCCAATTATCTGTACTTTTACATATGACTAATGTGCATTCAACAATAAGCTACAACTTTAATTTTGTGGAACTCTGAATAAATCAACAAAAACCTGATTTTCTGACCAAACAAGAGATCATTTTTCTTGTTCTCACTACAAACGTATCCTCATCAGAAATGAATTCATAGGGATCCCACCTTTTCATTTTTCAGAGAATAAACAGAAATTATCTCATGGTTATATACGCATAATGCTTCTGGGTGTCTGTCTGAATACAGTAAATGAGCCGCGACATGAGAAAACCAACAAAGTGGCATCCGCCCAGTCTGATCAGAGTCTTAGCTTTGCACTTACATGGTATCTAAGGGTCTAAGCTAGCTCCATGCAGACAGTGAAGGCAGATGCCCAGGCTTATCTGAGTCTGTGCTAGGTGCACATGCCACTTTCTTGGTTTTTATTGTGTCGCTGCTCAATTTTATACTTTTCCCCAAACAATCTGACAGCATAAAAGTAATAACTAAGCACAAAGACAACCATATACTTAACAATAACACAAAATATATTATAATATCACAGGCAATTTTTACAGCAAAATTACATACAATCACATATAATCTACAAATCACATTATAGAGCCGAAGACTTGCTATTTTTTAAAGAGATTATAATTTAGCTATTTTAGTCAGTTCTCCACACTAAAATCTCATCTGAATAGCATCCCCAACGTAAGAAGCCACATCACAGAAAAGGTAGCTTATGTCCAGAGCAAACAGCCAAGACTTAGATCAGTCTGTGTATCTGTGCAAATTGATAGGTCATCGTTCTAGATATAGATTCTTTAGTATTCATAGATTATTCAAGTAAACAGGGAATATTCAAATCAAACTAACTACATATGCAGGCTGATCTGAATTTTTATTGCTCCCACAATATAAGCTCTCATTCTTGTGACAAAGTGCATACGTTTTTTAAGAAAATTGCGAAAAATATCATTTTTTTTCCATGAAGCCTTTAATTCATCTGGAACCATGATCCAGTCCCGGATCCAGTGGGTGGGCTTTGGGGCTTCAGCCCCGCCACCTGCGCCTGGTTTGATTAAATATATATGTTGTGACCTCACATTTTATCTCATGAGATATCACAACATAGATTTCAAGGCAAATAAGACATTATAATTTTTTTTATCAAATTGATCCCTAATTATGTCATATATTTTCAAGCCCCACTCCCCCTAGCCCTTAACAAATATGTCTCTACACCTCCCAGCCCCACCAGTTATCCAGAGCACCACCAGTATGTGGTGGTCTGGATCCGGGCCTGTGATCACTAGTGTAATTACAGGCAGAGCACTTGTGAACAATTTCAGTAGTATCACAGAGTTCAAGATAAGGGAAATTTAACTATAGTTCAGGGGCCATATTTATAAAATGACTTAAATGGTTGCTATGCTGTTGCTAAGGCTGAATTTCTATAAAGGAGATTCCCTAAAACTATGGAATTTGCTCTGGAGGAATAGTCTTTTTCAAACTGTTCCTCCTGAGCAAATTTCATAGTTTTAAGGGAATCTCCTTCATAAAAATTTAGCTTTAGCAAAAGCATATCAATGACTTAAAGTGGTTTTATAAATGCGACCCCAGGACATTTTTCCTTACTTCGTCATCCTAGTACAAAAAGTCAGCAAGTGCTTATACACTTAAATTGGAGTTATTGACTATTTTGCACTGAGGTGACAATTACTTCTCTGACAAAACAGAATTTATCTCAGCATTATTATTAAAATGCACTGTATCTGATTATCAGCAGAATCTTAATAGTAGAGATATAAACATGAATTTAACAGAACACAACCAATGAAAATGCCCTGTGCATAAAATTCTCAGACTGGAATGTTTGACGTAACAAGTACTTAGAATGAGAATAGGTCATCTAAAAACGAGTACAACATGGCATCTTTCATATTTTCATCACATTCAAAATGTCACATTACTGGGTTACTGTGCTGAACCAAAATACTGGGATAGTGGTGACTGAGCAAATAGTGTACACCCCAATCAGACAGCTACAGCATATGTACTGTTTGCCAGCCATCTAAAATTTATGAGACATAACTGGATAGTAAATCAGCTTTAATATTAAAATTTTAGAATAGGCTAAGGTTTTTTAATATTCAGAGTAGTTATGGAATGTATACACATACACAAATTTTCTTGCAGACTATCTAGCCTTCTATCTTAAATGCAGTGTCATTTTCATCTTTGATATTGTGATTCTCTAACACACTGGAGCAAATGAGCAGGGCTCCCGTATACCCACCATCAGTGCAACCATCTAATGAAGCAAACTAATACAAACTTAACACAAAACTTCAAAGCAGACAGACAAACAAATGAATAGACAGAGAGACAATCAAATGGTGTGAAAAGTATGTACCCTCAGTACAATGCCGAGGGTATAATTACTGCAATTACATTAAACTATGAACAAGTTGAGGTTACCACCCTGCAATTTTTGTCAAAATATTACTGAGGAAATGCAAACAGTGCAGACTCTGATCTGTCAACGCTTGTCCCAGTGTTTATATGGTCATTACAATAGTTTAAATCCCGATAATTTTAGAAATATATGAGCTGCAACATGAGAAAACCACTAAAGTGGTTGTGCGCCCAGCGCAGACTCAGATCAGCCTGGGCATCCCTCCAGTCTGATCAGAGTCTTCCCTGTCCACATGGAGGTAGCTTAGACCCTTAGCTACCCTTAAAGCACACAGCAAAGACTCTGATCAGACTGGACGGATGCTTTGTTGGTTATCTTGTGTCGCAGCTCATATCATGTACATGTATCCTGAACACTCAGCAGCACAAACCTTCCAATTTCTGAACACTTCTGAACAGTTTAACACTCATGATTAAAATGCAAATTGATAAACGTGTAACTATATCCATGATTCTTTTCTAGCATACACATCTAGTTAGGTAATTGTTTGACCATTAAGCTCCAGCTAAGCAAGCATGTTGGTTGCAAAAAGTGATTTTCATTTTTTTTCCCATAAAACACTGAAGCCAATTATTTGAGACTGAATTATTTATTTGAGATTTTCCCTTTTTTTTAAGGAAATTTCACTTGCTATGTGCATACCAGATTGGGTATGTCACACAAACCATGGTGCACCATTCCTAGCTTACTGGCATTAGTAAAATTCCTATGATGAAAAGGAAAAATAATCTAATACAAAATAATTTTTTCACAAATCATTTAAAATGAATGAGTACACTTTCAGGTGAAGCTACTGTGCCCCTTTTCATTTTTGTTGCCTTTCACAATGCAGGTCAACTCTTAAAGGAAAGAATGCTCATCTCGAATTATAAGTGAGATGCATACTGAAATTCAGACAATAGAAAAGTGTGATTTTCTGAAACCTATAACTCATTCTCAAATAATTTAATTCTCTGTTTAACATATTCTGAATGATCTCCTTAGAACTCCCTCAGCATTACATTTTGTATGGAATAAAACAAAAAAATCAATTTGTCCCCCAAATTCTTGTTTATCTGGAGCTCTGCATATAACAGAATATAAATAACAGATCAGTCTTCATCATCCATCATTCTTTTCTTCTTTTTTGTTCCAGAAAGATTCATCTTTTTCCAATTATCTGAGGTCATTTTATCAGCCTTTGTCACACTGCTGAAGTCTAAGCTTTGGAGGTGTGGCAGTTTGGAAAGAACAAGGTACCGATAACCCTGTAATAGAGATACAGAAATTCTGTATTTATAAAACAATTCTTATACAGTTTTATCAAATATCAGTTCCTATTAGCTATTAGACAAGGTGGGAAAAAAATCAAGAGAAAATAACCAATTACATAAATACATCAGGTTTACCATTCAACCTCCACTTCGAAATTCTGACTTAGCTCTGATGTTTTCTAACTTTACAATTAAGTAGCAACACGACAAAACCAACAAAGTGGCATATGCACCCAGCAAAGACTCAGCTCAGTCTGGACATCAACCCAGTCTGATCAGAGTCTTTGTTGTCAACATGGAGGTAGCGTAGACCCTTAGCTACTCTTTAAGTGCACAGTGAAGACCGATCAGACTAGGCAGTTGCCCAGGCTGATCTGAGTCTTCCCTGGGCGCACATGCCATATTCTGTCACAGCTCACAAACTTTTTACAGATCCGAAGTTGATTATGCTCCTTTTTCTTAATACTGATTATCGTATCACAAAAATTTGAGGTTACTCTTCAAGGAAAGAGTATGCTCCCCTTGGGGCAAATGATTTCGTCAAAGAGTAACCCCAAATGAGAATCCTATGTGAAAAGAACCTCCAACACCAGCATAATCTGTACCATGTTTCATAGACTTCAGAAAGGCCTTTGACAGAGAATGGCATGCAGTCTTATGGGCCACCACATGGAAGTACAACTGATGCCGATTCAGTTTGTGCCACTCAGCATCTCTAAGCCAAGGCTAAAATTACAGTTCAGATGAATGGCAGCACTGGAAAATGGTTCAGAACAACAACCAAGTCAGATAGGATGCCATCTCACAACCACCCTTTTAGTCCAAACGATCTCACAACCACCCTTTTAGTCCAAACGTTTGTGCATATCTATATTTTATCCTCTTCTGAATTAACAGACACAGACATTTTCCTGTGTGCTTAGGTGGTAGTTTATAATGTTTTTGATTGATTGATTTGTTGCTTAACAGCAGTGCAAAAGCTTCTCACAATTTTTCGGCAAAAAATACTACCGCAATTGATTTTGTGTGTAAGTAACTTAACGAATCCTGACTAACAACTTCGTTAAGCTAATGAAGCTTTAATCAACTGGATCACCCTGGAGGTTTATAGAAGGAAAAGGGAACAATAAACGATTTAAAGTCAGTAACTGAAATCTTCATTATATATGCCAATGGGAATTTACTGTAAACCTTAACCACAGTTTCACACACTAACAATATTAAAAATAGCCATCAGAGGAGATGGCAAATCCCCCGACCAAAGACCCCCATGGGCCTTGCTAAAAAGGGTGCACTTCAAAACACATATTAGTAATATATTGTCATTCTTTTATGCTTCTGATTGACATTAACTGTTACCAGATGCATGATTATCTAACACTCAGACTAAAACAGTATGCTTGACTGCTAAAAAGAGTTAATATCTCAAACAGCCACCATATACACAAATGTATAGCATACGATACATTCAACTTTCAAAATATGTGAATAACATCTAAAGTACAAGCCCTACAAACCTAATTTTGAGCTCTCTAGTAAGTGAATTTGGACAAAGAAACCAAATCTGGAAAAAAAATTTTTTTTTGGGGGGGGGGGGGGTGGAGGTGCGGGAATGTGGAGGGGTTAGAGAGAGTTAGGAACACTGATAAGATATCACAGCATGATCATCAATATTCTAAAAAGTAGACGGTTATTCAAATTCTGGAGCTGGCCAGGGTTATACAGATATGGAGCAGAGACTCAAACAGTAGCTCAAACTACCAAAGGGAAATAACTCACAGAGTATAAAAGCAAGAGTTATCATTCATGTATGAGACAAATTGTCATGACCTGTTCTGCATATCTGTGAAGTATCATGAAAATATTTCAAAAGGTATTCAAGCTATGGAGCGAACACCTAAAATCATCAAAGGGAAATAACTCCAAAAGTAAGAAAGCAAGAGTTGTCATTCTTGTTCGCGACACATCATCATGACCTGTTCTACATATCTGTGAAGTATCATGAAAATATTCCAAAAGGTATTCAAGTTACAGAGCGGACACGAAATCACACCTAAAACCAACAAGGGGAAATAACTCAAAAAGTAAGAAAGCAGGAGTTGTCATTCTTGTTCGCAACACATCGTCATGACCTGTTCTACATATCTGTGAAGTATCATGAAAATATTTCAAAAGGTATTAAAGTTATAGAGCGGACACGAAATCATACCTAAAATGAACAAGGGGAAATAACTCAAAAAGTAAGAAAGCAAGAGTTGTCATTCTTGTTCGCGACACACCATCATGACCTGTTCTACATATCCGTGAAGTATCATGAGAATATTCCAAAGGGTATTCTAGTTATAGAGCGGACACGAATATGCCAAAAAATCACACCTAAAACTATCAAGGGGAAATAACTCCAAAAGTAAGAAAGCAAGAGTTGTCATTCTTGTTCGCGACACATCGTCATGACCTGTTCTACATTTCTGTGAAGTATCATGAAAATATTCCAAAGGGTATTCAAGTTATAGAGCGGACACGAATCTGCCAAAAAATCACCAAAGGGGAGATAATTCAAAAAGTACAATAGCAAGAGTTACCATTCTTGTACGCGACACATCGTCATGACCTGTTCTACATAACTGTGAAGTATCATGAAAATATTCCAAAGGGTATTCAAGATATAGAGCGGACAAGAAAAATGTTTACGGACGGACGGACAGACGGACGGACGGACGGACGGACGGACGCCAGGCTCATCGCTATATCCCCCGAACCTTTCGGTCGGGGGATAATCGCTATATCCCCCGAACCTTTCGGTCGGGGGATAAAAATGATACATAAGAGTGTGATTCCGTCAAAATTGGAAGCAGAGTTATGGTTCTTAGTTTTCTTTTATTTTTTCCAGTAGGCAAGCCACGTGAAACAACATCTGAGCCGTGACAGGAGCAAACCAAGTGGCCTGTGCGCCCAGCGAGGACTCAGATCAGCCTGGGCATCCGCCCAGTCTGATCAGTCTTCGCCCTCCGCATGGAGGTAGATTAGGCCCTTTACTACCCTTTAAGAGCTTAGCAAAGAGTCTGACCACACTGGGTGGATGCCAAGGCTGATCTGAGTCTGCCCTGGGCCCACAACCACTTTGTTGGTATTCTCGTGTTGCAGCTTATCTCATTTTGTATGCAACATCATATTCTCGTGTTGCTGCTTATCTCATTTTGTATGCAACATCATATTCTCATGTTGCGGCTGGTCTCATTTTGTATGCAACATCAAGACACTGCAGCAACACTAATAAGACATCTTTTCAATTCTGAAACAAGGAAATATGCCACTAAGAAACATTTTAATTCTTTGAATCATTAAGGTGAATGGGTATTCTTTCAGGATAACTAACTCTGCCATTTTCATTTTTGCCTCAGTTCTTAATGGGGTCAATTCTAGCAAAGAATTTCTGCCCTAAGATCAAATTCTTTCCTTTAGGAGAAGACCCCTTTTTAGAAGAGCTATTTCACTGAAGGCAGAAAACAGGAAGTCACAACAGTTGTTCCCCTTTGTAAAAATGGTGGAGACAGCATGGAGGTGTAACCATACACAATAATATGCAGAGCTTTTTTTTGTTTCCTTTTTTTATGACTACAGTACTATATTTTGTATGTCAAGTAAATAACCTACCTTTACATTCACAATGGGATTTCCGTGTAGTGTGAGTTTACGAAGAGTTGTCAGGGGAGTTAACTGATCAATTTGTGCTATATCACTGATCTGGTTACCATGGAGATACAGGATCTGAAGGTTGACAAACTCTGATAACTCCTGAAATGCATTATTTATAGAATATTAGCAAGATTATGACAATATTTTATAAGGGAGCCAACTGGTATACAAGAAATATTTATCTTTAGTTTCCAAGCAGAAAGTAAATCATCTTCATCCTTATTTGGTTATAGGACGTGTGTGTGTTTGTATGTGTGTGTGGAATGAGGATGCAGAAGGCTGTGGGATCAGTTTCTCAAAGGGCCAACCAAGGACTGAGACACTCTCTCTGTTAGTCAAGCAGTAAATGGATACCTCTTTCAAATCATGGGAGGTTAAAGGCAGCAAACAAAGAGGGACAGGCTCTGTCTTTCAAATGCTAACCCCAAGATATACAGAGCCAATAATACACAATGGCCCTTCAGCTAGAAGGCTATATGTAAAACCTTTTCTCCAACAAGATTCATCTTGGAAAAATCAGAAAATATCTCATCTGGGGCTCCGAGATTATAAGTATCTTTCGTGGGTGTGAGGTGTGGATAGAAAAATCCGTGACGAGGGTCACTGTTCTGCATCACGAGGCGTGCCGAGTACCGGTAATGCCGAACAGTGATCCAGAGTGGCAGATTTTTCTATCTGCACCTCATACCCGTGATATATAGTTTTTCTTGCACACCACGTTTTGATTTCTAGTTAAAATGCATTTGTCAGTGCTTGAGAGGTTTCTAGTTGATTTTGAAAGAAGGCACCGATTTCAACGACTGCTATTTGGTTCTTTACGTCAACGTCTGGGGTGCATAAACTGACGTCATTTTTGCCGTCCTCCTGACATCATCATCTAACAAGTAGCCCAAAGGGCAACAATTGCTCACCTGAGAGACATTGTAAACCTATAGGGATATTTAAGATGCTCAAGGGCAGCTAACTCCACAGTCAGTGGTCCAATCAGGCTGAAAATTAAACTCATCCAAAACATTATGTATGCCCTCATTTAATATATGCAAGTTTAAAAAGTATCCGATCAAGAGCACAATAGACAGAGCTGTCAAGGGCAGCTAACTTCGTAGTGGTTGGCCTGATCTGGCCAAAATTTGAATTTGTTTAAGATATTATGCATTTCCTCATTACCTGCAAGTTTGAAAAGGATCAGATCAGTAGAAACCAAGAAAAAGTGGCGACATTGATTTTTGGATGCTCAGGGCAGGTACTCCATAGTCAGTGGTGGGATCTAGCCGAAATGCTAACTAATCCAAGCTTTTATGCATATCCTCATTACCTGCAAGTATGAAGAGGATCCGATGAAAAATGAAAATGTGATGATGTTGTTTTCTCCATTATAAGACTATGGGATTTTTTTCAAATGCTCAAGGGCAGCTAACTCCGTAGTCTGTGCTCGAATCCGGCCAAATTTCGAACTCATCCAAGCTCTTATGTATGTCATCATTACCTGCAAGTATGATAAGGATCTAATCAAAAACCTTGACTGCAGCACCCTGAAAGTCAAACTTGCTCGAGATATTGTCATGCCCTACATTTGTGTGAATTTATTTTAAAATCCATTGAGAAATGTAGGTGCTAGAGCGATGACAAAGTTTTTCTAAAAAAGACCACAGTGACCTTGACCTTGGGCACAGCATCCTGAAAGTCGAACTTGCTTGAAAAATTGTCATACCTTACATTTGTGTGAACTTATTTCAAAATCCATTGGAGAAATGAACGTGCTAGGGCGATGACAAAGTTTTTCTAAAAATAGCCACAGTGACCTTGACCTTGGGCACAGCACCCTGAAAGTCGAACTTGCTCGAGATATTGTCATGCCCTTCCTTTTTTGTGAATTTATTTTAAAATCCATTGAGAAATGTAGGTGCTAGAGCGCTGACAAAGTTTTTCTAAAAATAGCCACGGTGACCTTGATCTTGGGTGCAGCACCCTGGAAGTCAAACTTGTTTGAGATATTGTCATGCCCTACATTTGTGTGAAGTTGATTTAAAATCCGTTGAGAAATGTAGGCGCTAGAGCGATGACCAAGTTTTTCTAAAAATAGCCACAGTGACCTTGACCTTGGGTGCAGCACTCTGAAAGTCAAACTTGCTCGAGATATTGTCATGCCCTACATTTGTGTGAAGTTATTTTAAAATCTGCTGAGAAATGTAGGTGCTAGAGCGCTGACAAAGTTTTTCTAAAAATAGCCACAGTGACCTTGACCTTGGGCGCAGCACCCTGAAAGTCGAACTTGCTCGAGATATTGTCATGCCCTACATTTGTGTGAAGTTATTTTAAAATCTGCTGAGAAATGTAGGTGCTACAGCGCTGACAAAGTTTTTCTAAAAATAGCCACAGTGACCTTGACCTTGGGTGCAGCATCCTGAAAGTCGAACTTGCTCGAGATATTGTCATGCCCTACATTTGTGTGAAGTTATTTTAAAATCTGCTGAGAAATGTAGGTGCTAGAGCGCTGACAAAGTTTTTCTAAAAATAGCCACAGTGACCTTGACCTTGGGCGCAGCATCCTGAAAGTCGAACTTGCTCGAGATATTGTCATGCCCTACATTTGTGTGAAGTTATTTTAAAATCCGTTGAGAAATGTAGGCAATAGAGTGATGACAAAGTTTTTCTAAAAATATGTGATGATGTTGTTTTCTCCATTATAACACTATGGGATTTTTTTCAAACGCTCAAGGGCAGCTAAATCCGTAGTCTGTGCTCGAATCCGGCCAAATTTCAAACTCATCCAAGCTCTTATGCATGTCATCATTACCTGCAAGTATGATAAGGATCTAAGCAAAAACAGTTGAGAAAACGTGATGACGCCATTTTCGCCATTATAACCCAATGGGATTTTTTTCAAACGCTCAAGGGCAGCTAACTCCGTAGTCTGTGCTCGAATCCGGCCAAATTTCGAACTCATCCAAGCTCTTGTATATGTCATCATTACCTGCAAGTATGATAAGGATCTAATCAAAAACAGTCGAGAAAACGTGAAGACGCCATTTTCCCCATTATAACCCTATGGGAGCTATCTGTTGCCATGGAAACCAGAGTTCTGAGCTGATCTGCACCAAAACCTAATGCAGCCTTTCCCCCACCCCAATGATGCTTCAGATAAAATTTGATTGCGATCCGCCCACTGGTCTCTGAGATATTTATATTTGAAAGTGTTGACGCACGCACGCACCCACGCACCCACCCACGCACGGACAGACGCAGCTCCCCTCCCATCCTATAAGCTCACCTCTGAGCCTTCGGCTCAGGTAAGCTAAAAAGCCACAGTGACCTTGACCTTGAGCGCAGCACCCTGAAAGTCGAACTTGCTCGAGATATTGTCATACCCTACATTTGTGTGAAGCTATTTCAAAATCCATGGAGAAATGTAGGTGCTAGAGCCATGACAAAGTTTTTCTAAAATTAGCCACAGTGACCTTGACCTTGGGTGCAGCACCCTGAAAGTCGAACTTGCTTGTGATATTGTCATGCCCTACATTTGTGTGAAGTTATTTCAAAATCCGTTGAGAAATGTAGGCGCTAGAGCGATGACAAAGTTTTTCTAAAAATAGCCACAGTGACCTTGACCTTGGGCGCAGCACCCTGAAAGTCAAACTTGCTTGTGATATTGTCATGCCCTACATTTGTGTGAAGTTATTTCAAAATCCTTTGAGAAATGTAGGCCTTAGAGCGATGACAAAGTTTTTCTAAAAATAGCCACAGTGACCTTGACCTTGGGCGCAGCACCCTGAAAGTCAAACTTGCTTGAGATATTGTCATGCCCTACATTTGTGTGAAGTTATTTCAAAATCCATTGAGAAATGTAGGCGCTAGAGTGATGACAAAGATTTTCTAAAAATAGCCAAAGTGACCTTGACCTTGGGCACAGCACCCTGAAAGTCAAACTTGCTCGAGATATTGTCATGCCCTACATTTGTGTGAAGTTATTTTAAAATCCATTGAGAAATGTAGGTGCTAGAGCGCTGACAAAGTCTTTCTAAAATTAGCCACAGTGACCTTGACCTTAGGCGCAGCATCCTGAAAGTCGAACTTGCTCGAGATATTGTCACACCCTTCATTTGTGTGAAGTTATTTTAAAATCCGTTGAGAAATGTAGGCAATAGAGCGATGACAAAGTTTTTCTAAAAATATGTGATGACGTTGTTTTCTCCATTATAACACTATGGGATTTTATTCAAACGCTCAAGGGCAGCTAACTCCGTAGTCTGTGCTTGAATCCTGCCAAATTTCGAACTCATCCAAGCTCTTATGTATGTCATCATTACCTGCAAGTATGATAAGGATCTAAGCAAAAACAGTTGAGAAAAGGTGATGACGCCATTTTCCCCATTATAACCCTATGGGATTTTTTTCAAACGCTCAAGGGCAGCTAACTCTGTAGTCTGTGCTCGAATCCGACCAAATTTCGAACTCATCCAAGCTCTTGTGTATGTCATCATTACCTGCAAGTATGATAAGGATCTAATCAAAAACAGTTGAGAAAACGTGATGACGCCGTTTTCCCCATTATAACCCCATGGGGGCTATCTGTTGCCATGGAAACCAGAGTTCTGAGCTGATCGGCACCAAAACCTAATGCAGCCTTTCCCCCACCCAAATGATGCTCAGGTGAGCTAAAAAGCCAAAGTCACTTGACTACGCAGGCATGTGACCTCCAATACAACCACTGCAATAAAATCTCGTGGTTTTTATCTGGGTGAGATAACATGGGTGAGATAAGGTTTGTAGGTACAGGGGAAACACGCGGATATCCTTATCTGGTGTACAAGAAAATTACTGTATTATGTTGTGGTGCCCCAATACCTACAGCAATTACTGGCATACAGCTCCTGCAGCAAGTAATTATCACATAATCTTTGTCACAAATATACAATGGATTCTCGTTAACTCGAACTCTGATATCTCAAAGTACCCTGATATTTCAAATAATACAGCTTTGAAATATCAGGGTACTTTGAGATATCAGTGTACACGAGATATTAGTGTGCACATGATGTACGTTCCAGGAGATGATATATATAATCCAAAAGCTTACAATCTGATCCCAATCTATTTTTTTTATGTATATATATGTTGTTCCGAAAAATCTTGAATAAAATCATGTTTAAACCAAATAATTTAGTCTGGACATATTTCTCATTTTACTTTAAATTTCAAATTCTTTTATCTCAAAGTGCTGGTATCTCAAAGTAAATGTTCTGGAACCAGAAAATTTACTTTGAGATATCAGTATTTTGATATGAATTTCATCATTGAGATATTGAAAGCTGCCTGCACTTACTGGTCCGAGTTTTGTTAACTCATTCTGTGACAAATCTATCCAAGCAATGTCTTCCCAGACATCAAACTTGTATTTGGCAAAGTCCACAAGGCACTCGAGGTTAGTGATATTATTATTGTTCATTTTCAGACATTTACTGCTGGACTTGGCACCCTCCTCGGGTTGCTGTTTCGCCTTGCCCCGGGGTGAGATTGGCTTTCTAGGCTCCTCATCCTTAGCAGCTGAAACATTAGGTTCAAAGCGCTGTAAAGCTTTCACTATTCACACGAGTTATATTTTCAGTGGTATTTGCCAATCTGCTGGCCCTCAAATTCAGGTATCTTGCCAATATTCAAAGAACTGATAACCAACCACATGAATTTAATTTTAGAATTATAATTCGTCACAAATTCATATTGCTTTGGTCCCAGTGTGACTCATACCAGATTCCACCTGTTTACCGCACATGCCAACAATGGCAAAACCAAAACTTTGCACACCGAAGAGCAGGAAAGAATAAAGGATCACGGTCTGTACTGTCTGCAATACCATGATGTGTTTTCTGCCAAAAAAGTATCTATTAAAATAAAAAATTGTTGATTTTTCAGGAGACAAGTGAACAAAATTTTACAAAAATTACCATGATGGTTCATTACTGTAAAAGGGACAGCAACACAAATGTAGATTTTAAGATAAACTGAGTATACTTTCATGGTCCTTGGAAAGCAAATCTGCCGTTTTCTTTTCTGCCTGCCAACTCAATGTGGGTCAACTCATGAAGGAAAGAATTTCCTTTTAATAACAGTAGAAGCAAGTAGGAGGACTATGTTCCCAAGGAAAGCAGAAAGGAAGTCACAAGTTGTTTCCCTTTATAAAACAAGTAGCCCAAAGGGCAACAATTGCTCACCTGAGAGACATTGTAAACCTATAGGGATATTTAAGATGCTCAAGGGCAGCTAACTCCACAGTCAGTGGTCCAATCAGGCTGAAAATTAAACTCATCCAAAACATTATGTATGCCCTCATTTAATATATGCAAGTTTAAAAAGTATCCGATCAAGAGCACAATAGATAGAGCTGTCAAGGGCAGCTAACTTCGTAGCAGTTGGCCTGATCTGGCGAAAATTTGAACTTGTTTAAGATATTATGCATTTCCTCATTACCTGCAAGTTTGAAAAGGATCAGATATGTAGAAACCAAGAAAAAGTGGCGACATTGATTTTTTGGATGCTCAGGGCAGGTACTCCATAGTCAGTGGTGGGATCTAGCCGAAGTGCTAACTAATCCAAGCTTTTATGCATATCCTCATTACCTGCAAGTATGAAGAGGATCCGATGAAAAATGAAAATGTGATGATGTTGTTTTCTCCATTATAAGACTATGGGATTTTTTTCAAACGCTCAAGGGCAGCTAACTCCGTAGTCTGTGCTCCAATCTGGCCAAATTTCGAACTCATCCAAGCTCTTATGTATGTCATCATTACCTGCAAGTATGATAAGGATCTAATCAAAAACCTTGATTGCAGCACCCTGAAAGTCAAACTTGCTAGAGATATTGTCATGCCCTACATTTGTGGGGAATTAGTTCAAAATCCGTTGAGAAATGTAGGTGCTAGAGCAATGACAAAGTTTTTCTCAAAATAGCCACAGTGACCTTGACCTTGGGCACAGCATCCTAAAAGTCGAACTTGCTCGAGATACTGTCATACCCTACATTTGTGTCAAGTTATTTCAAAATCCATGGAGAAACGAAGGTGCTAGGGCGATGACAAAGTTTTTCTAAAAATAGCCACAGTGACCTTGACCTTGGGCACAGCACCCTGAAAGTCGAACTTGCTCGAGATATTGTCATGCCCTACATTTGTGTGAATTTATTTAAAAATCCATTGAAAAATGTAGGTGCTAGAGCGCTGACAAAGTTTTTCTAAAAATAGCCACAGTGACCTTGACCTTGGGCGCAGCACCCTGGAAGTCAAACTTGTTCGAGATATTGTCATGCCCTACATTTGTGTGAAGTTGATTTAAAATCCGTTGAGAAATGTAGGCGCTAGAGCGATGACCAAGTTTTTCTAAAAATAGTCACAGTGACCTTGACCTTGGGTGCAGTACCCTTAAAGTCAAACTTGCTCGAGATATTGTCATGCCCTACATTTGTGTGAAGTTATTTTAAAATCCATTGAGAAATGTAGGTGCTAGAGCGCTGACAAAGTTTTTCTAAAAATAGCCACAGTGACCTTGACCTTGGGCTCAGCATCCTAGAAGTCGAACTTGCTCGAGATACTGTCATACCCTACATTTGTGTCAAGTTATTTCAAAATCCATGGAGAAACGAAGGTGCTAGGGCGATGACAAAGTTTTTCTAAAAATAGCCACAGTGACCTTGACCTTGGGCACAGCACCCTGAAAGTCGAACTTGCTCGAGATATTGTCATGCCCTACATTTGTGTGAATTTATTTAAAAATCCATTGAAAAATGTAGGTGCTAGAGCGCTGACAAAGTTTTTCTAAAAATAGCCACAGTGACCTTGACCTTGGGCGCAGCACCCTGGAAGTCAAACTTGTTCGAGATATTGTCATGCCCTACATTTGTGTGAAGTTGATTTAAAATCCGTTGAGAAATGTAGGCGCTAGAGCGATGACCAAGTTTTTCTAAAAATAGTCACAGTGACCTTGACTTTGGGTGCAGCACCCTTAAAGTCAAACTTGCTCGAGATATTGTCATGCCCTACATTTGTGTGAAGTTATTTTAAAATCCATTGAGAAATGTAGGTGCTAGAGCGCTGACAAAGTTTTTCTAAAAATAGCCACAGTGACCTTGACCTTGGGCTCAGCATCCTAGAAGTCGAACTTGCTCGAGATATTGTCATGCCCTACATTTAAGTGAAGTTATTTTAAAATCCATTGAGAAATGTAGGTGCTAGAGCGCTGACAAAGTTTTTCTAAAAATAGCCACAGTGACCTTGACCTTGGGCGCAGCATCCTGAAAGTCGAACTTGCTCGAGATATTGTCATGCCCTACATTTGTGTGAAGTTATTTCAAAATCCGTTGAGAAATGTAGGCAATAGAGCGATGACAAAGTTTTTCTAAAAATATGTGATGACGTTGTTTTCTCCATTATAACACTATGGGATTTTTTTCAAACGCTCAAGGGCAGTTAACTCCGTAGTCTGTGCTCCAATCCGGCCAAATTTCGAACTCATCCAAGCTCTTATGTATGTCATCATTACCTGCAAGTATGATAAGGATCTAAGCAAAAACAGTTGAGAAAACGTGATGACGCCATTTTCCCCATTATAACCCTATGGGATTTTTTTCAAACGCTCAAGGGCAGCTAACTCCGTAGTCTGTGCTCGAATCGGGCCAAATTTCGAACTCATCCAAGCTCTTATGTATGTCACCATTACCTGCAAGTATGATAAGGATCTAATCAAAAACAGTCGAGAAAATGTGATGACGCCGTTTTCCCCATTATAACCCTATGGGGGCTATCTGTTGCCATGGAAACCAGAGTTCTGAGCTGATCTGCACCAAAACCTAATGCAGCCTTTCCCCCACCCCAATGATGCTTCAGATAAAATTTGATTGCAGTCAGCCCACTGGTTTCTGAGATATTAATGTTTGACAGTGTTGACGCACCCACGCACCCACGCACGCACGGACGGACGACGGCTCGACTCCCATCCTATAAGCTCACCTCTGAGCCTTCGGCTCAGGTGAGCTAAAAATTGAATAAATAAAATAAACATAGAGGCATATACTCAGACCTCTAGATAAGAGGGAGTTTTTGGTGATAATTAGGGATAATTTTTGTTAATTCTGCATAAAAACATATGTTGTGACCGCTCATCTGAACCGTCTCGTCGAGACGGTTCAGATGAGGGGTCACAACATATGGTTTCGATGAGAAATAAAAAAAATTATCCTTAATTATCATCAAATACTCCCTCTTATCTAGAGCTCTGTATACTTTCATCTTAATTACATGTTTTAGGGCCTTACCAAGTATATTTTCTATCCTGCAGAAAGAGTAGTCTTCTGGTGGTATGATGACATTGTAGGCATCAATAGCAGGTCGTGTGGTAGGCTTCTTCTTTGCCTGGTATGGTACAACACTGAAAATAACATGTCCAGATGAAAGTATTGAATGACAATTCCAAGAAATTACTCCCTCAGGCCTTAAATAACTAGAGCAAGACTTAGTGAGCAGGGGCTCACGTATACCCCCGACCAGCGCCACCACCAAATGAAGCCACTGCCTAATGAAACCAATTTTGTACATGGTATGACCCTAGAAGTACACTTAGTTATCTATCAAATGGTTCCATCAAAGTATATTACAAATATCAGCAAAGAGTGCCAACACTAAACTTTAATGTAAACATACAGGGCTTCTGTTAAGCAGACGCACGGCGTAAATTACGTCCAGAAATCGCCTCCATACGTCCAAATTGAACTTCAAAGACGTACCGTGGACTTTTAAAATTTCCTCTGTACAGCCGAAATCGATACCACAGACATCCGAATCTGTCATAAAACCCGCCCATTTTCAGCACCTAAAACGCCAATTTGTTTGCCAGGCGGCGCATGATAATTTCAAGTCAGGTGGTCCGGCGTACACCAATTTTCAGAAATTATATCATCCTCCAATAAACGATCTATCGGTATTACCTTTGACACACGTCCAATATGCTTTGTGATTCACCTGTTGACGCTTGTCAGAGAGAGCCATGACTAAGTATTTAGCTCCGCCTATTGTCCAATTGGAAATGATATATTACAGCGATAGCCTAAGCCCCTCCCTTATTTAGAATTGACATCGCCGGGTGTAAATTAAAGCGACCATGTAAGTTAACATGATTTGACAGTTTTATGTAATCTTTTGATCTTGGTGGCTGCTTTGATGCACCACTGTCTGACTGTATAATACTAGCCCTTGCGGAAAAAATGAGGACGCCAAACTGAAGTGCAAAACTCTGTAAACTAATTATCAATCAATCCATTATTACTGAAAAAGAAATAGTTTATTTCAGTACGTCGTAATTTTTCCAACTCCGGTAAATTTATATTGGCATTTTATCTCAATAACCTGCATATAAAATCAAACTACCAAGTTATAAAATGTATCTTATCTTTTAATCAGAACATCTTTAGCTCTAAACATTTAGAGAAACAAGATAATGGTGACATCTGCCAATCCAAGCAAAGTGGTTCAAAACACCCATACCAGAACATTTCATCCTTTTTACCAAGATATCTCATTTGCTGTCTCAGTACCATTTCAGAACATTTTGGCTGCAGATGTACTGCAGCCATGCAGATATACTGCATTCATTAGTAAGTGTGCACAGGGCTCTAGATAAGAAGTGTCTGACAATAATTTGGGATAATTTGTTAGCCTTCTCACTAAAAATATATGTCAAGGGTACTCAAGGTCAAAGGTACTCATTAGATTTGCTTGGTCAAGGGGAAATGAGTACCTTACCTATAACATATATTTTTGGTGAGAAATAAGAAAAATCATGCTCTGAATACTCCCCTTAACTAGAGCTCTGAAACTAAAGGTGAAAAAAAAAAGGAAAACAGAAAAAACAGCAATCTGAGTTCAATTACTTTATGTCTTCCATAACTTTGACAGCCATTGCATGGGAAAAAAAAGTTGGACTTCCTAGATTTCCTGTGGGACTTCCAAATCTGAGAGGTAGGAAGTCTGGGACTTCCTGAATCTGAAAGTTAGTGGAAGCCCTGATCATATAAGTCTGTTTCCATGACCTTGGTCATCAGCAGCATGACCTTGGTCAGCAGCAGCAGCCGGGCCGGGTAGCGCAATCGGTAGGGCACCTGACTCGTAAGTCAGAGGTCCTGGGTTCGAATCCCGGTCCGGCCACATACTTTCGTTTCTCCTTCCGCTGATTCAAGAAGGGCAGTTGTCAGTTACTGGCGAAAGTATGTGCACTTAGTTCTGGTTAACCGCTTAGGAGTTCTAAGCCTGCCCAGGAATAGTGTGGTTAGGTTAACTGACCGTCCCGACATGACCTTAGTTGTTTACCGTGGATGTTAAGCATCAAATCAACCAACCAACCAATCAGCAGCAGCATCTAGATGATATCATTACTAATCTGCATGACCACATAGAGGTAAACCTAGTTTATATATCAAAAGGTTTCATCGAAGGATATTTTAAACAACTTAACGCAAATTTCAAGTCTGTGACCTTGACCTTTGGTAAGCAACTATGAACTTAAATATACTTTAATATATAGGTCACACTGGTGGTGGTGGGGATCATGGGTATCTTTATAGGTCATTCACATTGGTGTTGGGGGGTGGGGGGGGGGGGGGTAGGGAAGGACCATTTTTTTGTCTTCAGCATCTAATTTTCAGGACCCTTTCCATGCTTTATAAATTAAGGCATTCGTCATCATCTCAATTAAGTCTCTCTCTGTGCTCCTGAAAAAAATGTTGTCTTCATTCAAAAAACGTTTAAAAAAACAGATTAGCCTCGAAAACTAATGACATACATAGAAATCAATTAAACCTATGGGGAAGATCTCATAAAATAGTTAATATTTGGTCTGATACTTGTTCACAAACCTTGTCCCGGACATTTTAGGTTCAAAAAGTAGTTCTGACTCTAAGGACTAGTAAAATTAATAGAGCAATTTTTCAATAATATTGCAAAGCGGCCATTGTTACTTGGGCAACGGTTAGGCAAGTGCCCGTATGTAAACAAACTCTTGTTTGGAATTCTTTTCCGAACGAACAAAGACAAAACAAAAAAACAAACAAAAAAAAACACGATAACAGATTTGATGCAGGTACTCGATGGTATTTTGCATGCATCTCATTTTCAAGTTTACATTATGCTGATTTCTATACAAGCGTGTATCTGAAAACGGTCGAAACTGTTATACGTAAAACCCTATACCATCCTACTTGTAACTTGTACTAAGGAGTTCCACCCTTGTTAGGGTCACCGTAGTTATACGTATTCTTCTGGAGTAAAGAGCTGACTAAAAACTTTTACAGTACGAGGCAGCATGCACCAGTCTGTATCTACCACTGAATGTCTTTAGTAATCAAAGGGCAGTTGAAATACACCGGGCAGCGTTCACGCGGCATTTTCATCACAAAGATTTAGCCTTCATAAGTATAGTCGCTCCATCCACCAGAATAATTGGATATGTGTTGTATTAAATGTTATACTGTAATTAGTAGCATAGGCAGAAGCACAAATCCGCACCACAAGAGATGAGTCCAGCACCGCAGGATTAAAAGGAGAAGAGAAGATCCAATGATGATCGCAGCATCCTGTAGGCCCTCACTCTATAGCCCTCCTTGACAACTGTGATCCACATGCACTATCTCGACCAACAAAGTCCCAGCCATAATGGGTTACCCAACACCATATTTACACTAATTTACACTAACCCTCAACAGCTAAGAAGTTACAGCTCGACATACGCATAAGATCCTCAAAAAAAAAAAAAAAAAAAAAAAAAAAAAAAGGTTGATGTATTAATAATCTAATATTATTATTCAGGTTGATGTATTAATAATCTAGTAGTATTTATTGCAACGCATGCAACTGGTTGTACACTGGTTTAACTATCCAATCATCAGGGCTCCATCCAGGTGCAAATTCTGGGGTAATCAAACGCCCCAATCCATTCAAAATACGACATATCATGTAGCCCCTCATCAAAGCTGCCTCATACAGAATGCCCAGAAGAGGGGCCACAACATATATATCCCCATAAACATCAAACCGCCGTATCTCCTGTACATCTCCAACCCTACCTAAGGCTGGACCCCTGAACCACAGAACATCTAATATCATTAAACACTGAGATTCCATGCAAGAGGAGAGCAAGGCCCTAAACTTAATCAATTTGTATACGACTTTAACTAATGCTCAACTCCACAAGCAGACAGCACAGCTGTATAGGGATACGAATAACATCAGCACTTCAGCCATCTGCAAGTCATGGGCAAGGTATCCAGCGCATCTCCCTAAAAGAATCCATGTTAAGGCTCCCCATCAGTGTACCTTCGGCGAGGATGCCCTGGTCAGGGGCCACAACACGTGCACATACCCCACTTAATCCCACAAAACCCAAGAAATGCCACCCCATAAACACCCCCATGACCCACCCATGGCAGGAGTCCTGATACAGCCTCTAATTTGTTTCATTCAATAATGTGGTTCTTTTCAAGTGGAGCGCAAAGCATAGGTTCCTACTCAAGGTCTCCATTTCACTCTGGAACCCGTCCAGAAGCTCCTTACCAACAAAAGCGTCCAACACAGTGCAGTCCATGATAATGCGGCACAGCATCTCACTATCAGCTAGATACTGGTCCGCATGCTCCGGGACTACCCCAACCAGCAGCCTCTTCAACCCAGAGATATACCCCACCCTAACAGAATGCAACAGGGAACAGTCAAGAAGAAAGTGCATCAGATCCTCAGGCGCGTTCTTACATAGGGGACACGTAGGAGACACGGTGGATTTTTTATACTTCGAGCGATGCGACTGCAGAACATATGTATCAGTAAGCAGCCTACTCGGTCATACTAAACGCCGCAAGGTACCGAAGGTTGCACGAGTTACCAAACGCATGACAGGGCGACACAAGGGCCTACTTCGCTTGGGGCTAAATCCGCGGCTATAGCCGCTGTTCCAATTAATTAGTCAGTTCCCACGTAAAGCATCTTCCAATCAAATGTTAGCGACCATTTTCGTCATCTTCCGACTAAATTTGATACATATTCACTGATTGGTCAAACTTTCTCATCCGGGTAGTTTTTGGCTATAGCCGCGGCCATTCTCAGATGTATGGTCCGAGCTATAGCCCCAACCGAACATCAGTAGCTCGGCTATAGCCGCGGAATTAGCCCCAAGCGAAGTAGGCCAAGGCTGGTAGGGCCTTCCAGTGAAACAGTGTTCATCAACTGTTCCGACCTGTGATAGAAGACTAACGCTGGTCGTCTCTGACAATATTAAGTCAGTTTTGGTTCTGTATGTATACAGAGCAAGGCTATCCATCCATCAGTATCCTTCAGTAAATAGATAAATAAATAAATAAATTAATTAAGAAGAAAACACACACAAAAAAAAGAAAAAAAAAAGATAGAAAAATACAACTACAGTGGAAATATCTACATCAGGCTTAACCGTTGTATTTAGCAGCTGTTTAACTTGAGGCCACCGACTAAGAAGACTCACTGTTGTGGTTTTGTTAAGCTCGAAGTGCCGAATTCCCAGAAATAGTCCCTACAAAAGTGACAGAAAACTGAATCAAATAAACGTTCAAGATGTTATAAATCGCACATACTGTAACGAAATGGATCTAATCGTCCACTATGTCGTCGAGATTATTTTAATCCTTTCAATCAGTAAGGCTACAGTGTTTAGGGTAACTGTGGTAATAAAACATTTACGGAAATTGTGGCTACGTTATGCATGGGTTGTTTGTGAATACCTCTCGTGGACAGCGTATTGCATGATTTTAAGGTGAATACCTGCACGAGTCTTTTGATGGTGGAAAGCGTGTTGCATGATTTTAATGTGAGACGCAGAGTATTTATACGCCTATCTTTTAATGAAAAGTTAGACGTGGCTGTTTAATTCTTGATGGATGTTATATTGTTGTGTGCCCAGATTCTGTGTTAAGACCTAGAAGGGTAAGATTTTATTATATTTATTTAGAATAGTTTGGCTAAGAATGAAAAATGTGACTTCTGATTGATATGGTATGATTATATGTGTCGACTGATTTGATTTTGTTGGCAGTGATCAGGCTGCGCATGTGTCGACCGATTTTGTTAGTAAGCATGCTGCGCATAATATTTGTATATTAGGAAGTTTTGTAAATTTCGGAAATAGTTTATATCACTGATGTTGGTTGCAATGGTGTGCGTCTATTTGACGTCCAGTGACGTCAGTTGCATTCATGTTATTCATGTGACGTCAGTTGCATTCATGTTATTGCGACGTCAGCACTTTTTATATTAGTTTCACGTATACGTGGCCTATAGAAGTAGATTGATTTGTAATGGAACTAATTTATATACTCGTGACGTCAATTGACGCCATAGCATGCACCGCATTAAGGTTTTTTTTCCATAAGTTATAATGGTAACATTTGGTCATCATGCGTTTGATTTGCCTTCATTAGACGGCGTCATATGGTACAACATCATTGATGTCATGATGTCAGATCAAACGTTATGATCCCAAATGTGTGAGAAACGCTTATTCAGCTATTATATTCTATGGCAAATGGTATTACGCTTAGTTTAAAGAAATGAATTAATACATATGCGAGTTAATTTTTGGTAAATCAATTTAATGTAGATAGGTTATTGTCTAGATTACTCATGTTTTATGTGGGGTATGTCATGGTAATGCCTGTTGACGTCAGTATACTTCTTGACAATGTTTGACGTCAGATCCTTCGACGCACATGCGTAGTAGGATCTACGTTTCTTCATTGGCGGAAGTGGTAAGCACACTTTTAGCTTTACATCGTGAGCGCGAGTCGTGTCTAGTGACACGGCTGGCGTGTGCACGTTATGCTCGGCATTCGCCGAGGGCGTTGTATGGTATTTCCAAGACAGGCCCAGGTCTTACGTATTATTATTATGTAGTTACAATGTATTAAGTGTAAGTTCGTTATTTTTAGGCACATCAAGTCCGGCAGTCAGCTGTTAGGGCTTAGAGCCACGTCTCACCTGGAGATTCGATAAACGTCTCCAGGTTAATACCAACCCGGGTAGAGGCAGTTACAACGCCGTTTGTGCATGGTTCCCAAGCAGAGGCGGGAAGCACAAAATGTAGGCGGAAGTGGTTAGCACAGTTTTGCCAGATTCTGTGATAAGATCTGAAGGTCACATCAAGTGTGGGACAGTGTTCGTCCACTAAAGGGTGTTAATATATATAGACTGGTCCCTGGTACGATCCAGGGAGCGACCAGTATAGAATCGTGCACGTTTTATTATAAGTTGGTGTTCCTCATGATATAAGGACTGGCCCATGACATGATCCAGGGAACGACGAATTGAAGTCTACCAACATAAGGCCTTGTTTTTTGTATGAGCTCAAACTAACGTTTTTTTGTCCTTTGTGTTTTCCTTTAGTTCATGGCGCTGAGCCGAGTACGGTGTTGACGTCAGACGGTAATCTATTTGCGTATTGTACGCAAATCGATTACAGATTTGAAACAAACACCTTACTTGGGCCAGCGACATGAACTGATATGTGTTGTATATTATTGTAATTGTGACAGTTGTAAATTGTATTGTTATATATAGAATTTACATTATATATAAACTTAAAAAATTCTAACGTTGTTAGAGTTTCCTTGTTAGTGTATTACACTAGTAGATAACCCTTTAACCGGAAGTCACCCTCCGCCGTCCTGGCGACGCATAAGGCTCTACACCCGTGTCGACCGAGTGTAAAACCTTCTGCGTAACATGGTGTCATGAAGTAACGGGATTTGACTTCTGGTTAATATCTGCCAGTGTAAGACATTGACAATATATACAGAATCTAGGCACAATTTTGTCAGACATTTTTTTTTTATTATTGACTATCTGATTGTTCTTTTCTAAGGTGACGTAAGGCTGTGAATTTTAGGGGAACAATTTTGCCACTAAATTCTTTGTAAATGTAACCTACACTCAATTAAGGTCAACTATCCTTATTCCCTGCGTGATGAAGTGCGATAGCCCATGCATTAATTTGTGATAGAATGTAACAGGTTGCATATCTGAGTGGGGAAACTGAGGTATATAGACCTGAATTGTCTTGGCACGGATGATACATATTTAGTTTTAAGGTCCGTTTGAGTACCTTGGCACTGCTGTTGCATGACAATCTGTTAGTTCATTAATTCAAACGTTTGTACGTAGTGTCGTAACCGTTACTGAGGTCCATTTTATGTCCTGATTTAGTAACGTAGGTCACTCGTAACGTTATATAATATCGTTACAATGAATTAAACCTAATAGCGGAATCTTAAGTTTGATTTACCGTAGGTATCTTATAAGGTTTTGTAATGTAGGACGTACAGTTGTCATGTCAGTGTAAATACGTTGCGTTACATACGTTACGTTTGTATATCCGATACGCTAGATCAAGTTGGGCATAATTGTAATGTGGGTTATTTACGTCATCTAATTGTGTCATTTGAAAGTGAAAAGTAATTCTCGGCAAAGTCAACGTCAGTTTATGACGTCATTTCCGGTCTGTTATGAACGTAACTTTAATGGCTACGTCCAGATCGCGAGTATACTAATTAATCAACGTTTTAGTTGGATTAGTTTGTTATTATTATTGTTAACGTTTTAGTTAACGTGTGTGACTATAAGTGAACGTCGGTTTCAGTTAAGTTAACGTGAGAATTACGTTAAGCGTCATGGATCAGTTAGTTAAGACGGGAAGGGAGTTAGGTTATGAAGGGCAGGCGTTGCAGGAATTTGTAAGGCAACAGCAAGAGACTGAGAGGGCAGAAAGGCACGCGGTAAGGGCACTTGATAAAGAAAAGATTGCGCAGGCCGATAAAGACAGGGAAATTGAGTTAGCTAAAATTGCACAGGCCGATAAAGACAGGGAAATCGAGTTAGCTAGGATCGCGCAGGCCGAAAAAGATAGGCAAATTGAATTGGCTAGGATCGCGACGGAAGAAGCTAAGATTGCGGCGGATAGGGCGACGGAAGAAGCTAAGATTGCGGCGGATAGGGAAATCGAGATGGCGCGGATTGAAAGTATAGAGCGGCAAGCCGAGAAAGATAGGGAAGCTAAGTTGTCTCAAGTCGAAAGCGATAAGGAAGCGAAGTTGTCGAGCGAAGTTGAGTTAGAAAAGTTGAAGTACAGTTTTGAATTGCAGCAACGCGAGTTAAAGAATCAGATAGATTTGCAGAAGGTAACGTTTACAGTTGAATTAGAAAAACAGAAGGCTGAAAAGTTAGCGCATGCGCGTGATCCCAAATTACCGTATTTTGATGAAAGTAAGGACAAAATGGATAGTTACTTATCAAGGTTTGAGAAATACGCGACGGCGAATAAATGGGATAAAAACGTTTGGGCTGCATATTTAAGCGCATTACTTAAAGGTCGCGCGCTTGATGTTTATGATAGATTGTCTGTAGATGATGCAGCAGATTATGACAAGTTGAAAGATGCGTTGTTAAAGAATTTTGATATGACTGAACGCGGATTTAGGAAGAAATTTCGCTATGATAGGCCTGAAAAGTCCGAAACGTTTATTCAGTTTAGTAGTAGACTTAGGTCGTATCTTAATAAATGGTTGAAAATGGCGAAAGTAGACCAGTCTTACGAAGCTGTTTGCGATTTTTTCGCTAGAGATCAGTTTTTAGAATCCTGTAGTAAAGAACTATATGTTCATTTGAAACCGAAAACATTCACGAATCTAGGTGAGATGGCTAGGGAAGCAGATTTATTTGCAGAAGCACGTGGCGGTGTCTACGCTTGTGTTAATAAGGGGCAGCGTGATGGTAAGGGCGTAACTCAGAGTAGATCTGATAATAAGCCGAGTGCGAAGCCAGAGATAAAATGTAGTATTTGTGGTAAGGGACATTTAACATATAAATGTTTTAAGAATCCCGATAGGAAGCAAGCATATAGTGCGGAGGTAGGTGCAAGTGCAAGCGGGTATAGCGGAAGTAAGGGGAGTAGTTATGCACCGAAAGATGAGACACAAAGATCACAGAGTAAGAGCGATACTGTACAGACGAAGGGTAGTAATTCAGATCGTTGCCGTGGTCGGGGTTATTCCCGCGGACGTGGTCGGGGTGGCGGACATCAAATGAGCTTTTGTAAAACTACAATGAATAGGACTCATGAAATTGAAGGTCTCTATAAGAGTAAGGAAGAAAGTCCATTAATCAATGATAACATGGATAGGGAAGGTGTTTGTTACTTTTTAAGGTCGCGATTACCAACAGCGCAGGGTACGGTTAATGGTAAGACTGTTGTAGTTTTAAGGGACACAGGTTGTACTGGGTGTGTCGTTCGTAGAAACTTGGTTTCTAATGATCAGTTACTTGGTAGAGAATCTGATGTAACTTTGATTGATGAATCTACCCAAAGGTATCCCTTAGCAATGGTTGACATAGATTGTCCATTTTTCACAGGAAAAACTGAGGCATTGTGCATGGAAGATACATTGTATGACCTGGTTATTGGAAATATTGACGGGTCAAAACTTCCCGATATGTCCCATTTTGCAATGGCGGCAGTGACTAGGTCACAAGCTAAGCAAGGTGAAGAGGTCTATAGGAAACTTAAAGTTCCTGATCAAATTATTGCTAGTGATAAGGAGGCATTGAAGCAGGCCCAAGTTGTTGACCCTAAATTGAATGGCATAAGGCAAAGAGTGGAATCTGGGAATGTGACTATTAGTCGTGGATTGAACCGGGGTGAAACTAAGTTTATTCGAAAGAAAGATTTATTGTATAGGCAGTTTACTAAGGGAAACAAGGTCACTTTGCAACTTATTATCCCTGAAGGTTTTCGTGAAAAGGTGTTAAGATTGGCGCACGAAACCTTGATGTCAGGTCATTTGGGCATAAAGAAAACTATGGATAGAGTGTTAACTGAGTTCTTTTGGCCTGGAATTTGTGGTGATGTGGCAAGGTTTTGTAAATCTTGTGACATATGTCAAAGGACTATTCAAAAAGGTCGTGTCACTAAGGTTCCTTTAGGAAAGTTGCCACAGATTGACACACCATTTAAACGAGTCGCTGTTGATATAGTTGGACCGATAGAACCTCGTTCTGACAGGAAATCCCGCTATATTTTAACAATGATAGACTATGCGACGAGATATCCCGAGGCGGTAGCGTTATCCGGCATTGAGACGGAACGCGTAGCCGAAGCGTTAGTTGAGATGTTTAGTAGAGTTGGCATACCTGATGAAATGTTAACAGATTGCGGAAGTCAGTTTACTGCTGAAGTTATGAAAGAAGTAAGCAGGCTGTTATCACTCCAGCAGTTAACCACGACGCCGTATCATCCTATCTGTAACGGTCTTGTAGAGCGTTTTCACGCGACGTTGAAGCAAATGCTACGTAGGATGTGCGCAGAACGTCCAAAAGACTGGGATAAATATCTCCCAGCACTACTGTTTGCAATAAGGGAGGTTCCGCAGGAGTCATTAGGGTTTTCTCCGTTCGAACTGTTATACGGACGTAACGTTAAGGGCCCTATGGCAATATTACGTGAATTATGGTCTGAAGAGGTACAGGATGAGCAGGTTCTGTCTACGTACCAGTACGTAATTGAGTTGAGAGAACGGTTAGAGCAGACGTGTAAGTTAGCACATGATAATTTACGGAAAGTACAGGTAAAGCAAAAGGCTAATTATGACAAACGCGCTAGGTCGCGTAAATTTAACGTGGGAGATAAAGTACTGTTATTACTGCCAACTGACAGTAATAAACTGTTATTGCAGTGGAAGGGTCCATATGAAGTAGTAGAGGTGGTGAATAGAATGGACTATAAAATCGACGTCAATGGTGTCGTGAGTACATATCATGCTAATATGCTGAAACAGTATGTCGAACTTCGTACTGTGCCGTCACATTGTTTATTGTCTACTGAGACTACAAAGTCGGTTGATGACGATGGTAGTGATGAATTTTCTCTTGATGATTGTGCTTTTCCGACTGCTAAAGAGCCGGAAACTTATAATGACGTCAGTATTTCAGATACGTTAACGTCAGAACAACGTATGGAGGTTGAAGCGTTGATTAAACAGTACCCGGATGTACTATCAAGTTTACCCGGTCGAACTGATCAAATACAGCACGATATCAAACTACTCACGTCAGAACCCATACGGACGAAAGGTTATTCTATCCCGTATAAGACGCGTAACGTCATGGAGACGGAGATACAGGATATGTTAGATTTAGGGGTAATCGAGCCGTCGATTTCACCGTATTCATCTCCTGTTGTCCTAGTTCCGAAGAAAGACGGATCAGTTAGATTCTGTATCGACTTCCGTAAGCTTAACAAAGTGACGGAATTCGATGCAGAACCTATGCCAAATATGGAGGAGGTTATCAATAAAATGTCGGGACATAGATTCTTTACAAAGATGGACCTGAGTAAGGGTTATTGGCAAGTCAGTCTTACTGAAAGGTCTAAACCTTTGACGGCATTTGAAACGCCTAAGGGTTTATTCCAGTTTAAAACTATGCCCTTCGGTTTGGTCAATTCGGGAGCCTCATTTTGTAGGTTAATGAGAATCATATTGTCCAATCTCCCAAATGTTGACAGCTTTGTTGATGACATGTGGATATTTACTGAAACATGGAAGGATCATGTGACGTCATTACGTCAAGTGTTAGATCGGCTCAGGTCGGCCAAATTGACGGCAAAACCATCTAAATGCATGATCGGTTATGGCAGTATCGAGTGCCTTGGTCACAATATCGTCGGACAGACGGTACGACCGCAAGAGGACAAGATACAGGCTATCAGAGATGCTCCTCGTCCATGTACGAAAAGACAAATTAAATCTTTTCTGGGATTAGCTGGGTTTTACCGTCGTTTTATCCCAAATTTTTCATCCATAGCTTCTCCTCTGACTGATTTGACTAAACGGGATAGACCTAATTCTATCAAAGATTGGCAAGATCCGCATGAAAGGGCATTTCAAACCCTGAAGAGTAGGCTCACGTCTAGTCCTATTCTTCGCTTACCTGTTTTTCAAGAAGGTAACCCGTTTGTACTCCGAACAGATGCTTCAGACGTTGGCCTTGGAGCTATTTTGCTTCAGGAATTCGAAGGTGAAGGTCGTTTGCCGATTGCTTATGCTAGCAAGAAATTGTTACCTCGGGAAAAGAACTACTCTGTAATTGAGAAGGAATGTTTGGGTATTATCTGGGGTGTTGAGAAATTTCGTAAGTACCTGTATGGGGCGGAGTTCCTACTTGAAACTGACCACAAACCTTTGTCCTATATGCAGACAGCTAAGGTGCTCAATCCCCGAATCATGCGTTGGGCCATGAAATTACAGCCATACAGATTCAGGATCGTTGCTATCCGTGGCCAAGATAATTTGGGGGCGGACTACCTTAGTAGATAGTTTGGCCACGTTATGCATCGCACCGTTGTTGTGTATATAGCTAGTTTTCCAGTTTTGACATAGCCTACGATTCGATCGCATTTCGTACTATTTCAGAAAAGAAACATTGTTATGTTTTTTTCTCCCTAAGGGGAAACCTATGTAACGAAATGGATCTAATCGTCCACTATGTCGTCGAGATTATTTTAATCCTTTCAATCAGTAAGGCTACAGTGTTTAGGGTAACTGTGGTAATAAAACATTTACGGAAATTGTGGCTACGTTATGCATGGGTTGTTTGTGAATACCTCTCGTGGACAGCGTATTGCATGATTTTAAGGTGAATACCTGCACGAGTCTTTTGATTGTGGAAAGCGTGTTGCATGATTTTAATGTGAGACGCATAGTATTTATACGCCTATCTTTTAATGAAAAGTTAGACGTGGCTGTTTAATTCTTGATGGATGTTATATTGTTGTGTGCCCAGATTCTGTGTTAAGACCTAGAAGGGTAAGATTTTATTATATTTATTTAGAATAGTTTGGCTAAGAATGAAAAATGTGACTTCTGATTGATATGGTATGATTATATGTGTCGACTGATTTGATTTTGTTGGCAGTGATCAGGCTGCGCATGTGTCGACCGATTTTGTTAGTAAGCATGCTGCGCATAATATTTGTATATTAGGAAGTTTTGTAAATTTCGGAAATAGTTTATATCACTGATGTTGGTTGCAATGGTGTGCGTCTATTTGACGTCCAGTGACGTCAGTTGCATTCATGTTATTCATGTGACGTCAGTTGCATTCATGTTATTGCGACGTCAGCACTTTTTATATTAGTTTCACGTATACGTGGCCTATAGAAGTAGATTGATTTGTAATGGAACTAATTTATATACTCGTGACGTCAATTGACGCCATAGCATGCACCGCATTAAGGTTTTTTTTCCATAAGTTATAATGGTAACATTTGGTCATCATGCGTTTGATTTGCCTTCATTAGACGGCGTCATATGGTACAACATCATTGATGTCATGATGTCAGATCAAACGTTATGATCCCAAATGTGTGAGAAACGCTTATTCAGCTATTATATTCTATGGCAAATGGTATTACGCTTAGTTTAAAGAAATGAATTAATACATATGCGAGTTAATTTTTGGTAAATCAATTTAATGTAGATAGGTTATTGTCTAGATTACTCATGTTTTATGTGGGGTATGTCATGGTAATGCCTGTTGACGTCAGTATACTTCTTGACAATGTTTGACGTCAGATCCTTCGACGCACATGCGTAGTAGGCTCTACGTTTCTTCATTGGCGGAAGTGGTAAGCACACTTTTAGCTTTACATCGTGAGCGCGAGTCGTGTCTAGTGACACGGCTGGCGTGTGCACGTTATGCTCGGCATTCGCCGAGGGCGTTGTATGGTATTTCCAAGACAGGCCCAGGTCTTACGTATTATTATTATGTAGTTACAATGTATTAAGTGTAAGTTCGTTATTTTTAGGCACATCAAGTCCGGCAGTCAGCTGTTAGGGCTTAGAGCCACGTCTCACCTGGAGATTCGATAAACGTCTCCAGGTTAATACCAACCCGGGTAGAGGCAGTTACAACGCCGTTTGTGCATGGTTCCCAAGCAGAGGCGGGAAGCACAAAATGTAGGCGGAAGTGGTTAGCACAGTTTTGCCAGATTCTGTGATAAGATCTGAAGGTCACATCAAGTGTGGGACAGTGTTCGTCCACTAAAGGGTGTTAATATATATAGACTGGTCCCTGGTACGATCCAGGGAGCGACCAGTATATAATCGTGCACGTTTTATTATAAGTTGGTGTTCCTCATGATATAAGGACTGGCCCATGACATGATCCAGGGAACGACGAATTGAAGTCTACCAACATAAGGCCTTGTTTTTTTGTATGAGCTCAAACTAACGTTTTTTTTGTCCTTTGTGTTTTCCTTTAGTTCATGGCGCTGAGCCGAGTACGGTGTTGACGTCAGACGGTAATCTATTTGCGTATTGTACGCAAATCGATTACAGATTTGAAACAAACACCTTACTTGGGCCAGCGACATGAACTGATATGTGTTGTATATTATTGTAATTGTGACAGTTGTAAATTGTATTGTTATATATAGAATTTACATTATATATAAACTTAAAAAATTCTAACGTTGTTAGAGTTTCCTTGTTAGTGTATTACACTAGTAGATAACCCTTTAACCGGAAGTCACCCTCCGCCGTCCTGGCGACGCATAAGGCTCTACACCCGTGTCGACCGAGTGTAAAACCTTCTGCGTAACACATACAGGCCCTCTGAATCCTTTTTTTTTCGCGGGGAGACGCCCCCCCCCCCCCCCCAACTGAACCCACTTACAAGAGGGGTACGTACGCTTCTCTCATGCTGTTCCCACTTGTGCCAACTGAACCCACTAACTAGAGGGGTACGCTTCTCTCATGCTGTTCCCACTTGTGCCTCGAGCACTTTCTGTGTCCAAATGGTCGGACTACTTTCAAAAAGCCGACGACGCCCATGGTGTGTGTGTGTGTGTGTGTGTGTGTGTGTGTGTGTGCTTTGTGACTTTGCCCAAATGTACTAAGTACCACTTCATGCTTTTGCTTCGCTTCACCTTGTCACGTTAGCCTGAAACTATAGATTCAATAATACTCACCAGTTGACCTGAGATGTTGGTGTTTTGGGTGACGGCGAGGGGTGGCTGGGGCGGGGTGGGGGTTCTTGTTTGTATACGGGGAAGCAGTTCGATTGTCACCAGTAAACAATTCTGATTCTGGTGGTATGTTGTTGTTGGTATCTTCCTCCATTGTCTGGAGAACTTCACATATATGAATGTATCTTATATATTTACAAATGATGTAGCACCCCAGCATTTAATAATGACTGACTATTAATAAACTACTGAAGAAGAATGTCATTCAAGTTACAAGTTCGTTTACGATGCAGAGCATAACATAGTCCTCTGGAGACTGATTCAACTTGATGTAGGAAGTTATTCCTTTGGGTTTCATTCAATTTCAGACCAACAGCTGTACAATCCAAGATAAGTGCAACTAACAAATTAGGGTCTTTGCAAATTTCCTGTTGTATTGCAGACCCTAGGTATTCAGTTAGGAGACGACTAATCTTTCTAATAAACGGGTCACGGATATCCGACAAAGACCGACACTTCAGCAGAAAATGTTCCTGATCCTCCAGGTCATCCCCACACAGCATCACAGCATACACGTTGGGTTGACACTATACTGGTTAAACTTAGCACGGTTTGACTGAAGTACGTATGTGCCTGTCATAAGCCTCGCCTTTATGCCTGCTTTCTTAATTGCCATAAGATTTAAGCCTGCATTTTTCCAAACATAATGTACTTTACCAATTACGTAATTTTGAGTATTCAAAAATTTGAGAGAGGATTTCTCACTGGCCTCAAGCTTTATTCTATCAGAGCAATAGGTATTAATTTGATTGTCAACGATCTGCTCCCATGTTTCCTTCGAAAATTCTGTACTTAAAAGGTCAAGTGTACTAGACAAATTATACTGTGTCAAGATTGAATTGACATAGACAAACAAACTCTTGGATTTATAGTCTTTAAGTAAAATTTGACGCTCTGCAAGATCCTTCTCAGTTGAGTTACTACGAAGTACACTTCCCAACGTACCCAAGACTCGCTTGTGTAGATCCGCTACCAAGGGCAATTGACCAGACAACAAATAAACTGCCGAGTCAGCCGTCCTCTCTGGGAGACGCATAATCTGCTTAAGAAACTTTTTATGATATTGGTTAAGATTTTGGATTTCGGATTTTGATAATGATATAACGTCTAAACCATAGGTAAGACGAGGCATAACATATGTTGACCAAAGAGATGATGAAACCCTGGGATTACCCCCATTTTCACCATGTAGACCAGCACCCATTAAGGAGTATGCACACCCTCGGGCAGATGCGATTCTATCCTCTACAGTGGTTGAATGACCAGAACTGGACACTGAGTCCCTTCTAATCCCCAAATGATTACACTTTCCACAACCTCAATAGGATTACCATTCATTGAAAAAAAATATTCTGGTTCCAGGTGTCTGTGCCAACTGGCCTGTTTACAATAAAAACCTTTGTTTTAGTATCACTAATGATATATCTCTCAAGCCCCGCAAAGTAACCTTGTGATAGCTTGTAGGTCTATAACCGATCTTGACAAAAACAGCTGGTCATCCGCAAATGTTGGGACACCACAGTACACGTTTCCTATATTAAGACAAATTCTGCTTTTCTGCAACAAATCCAAGAGAGGATTAATATGCATCTTGTAACAGGTTGGCGAAGTAATACCACCTTGCCTTACTCATTGTTCCTCACGAAACGACCTTGAATGTCTGCCACACCAATTGACCACACATTGCAGAAGTCTGAGTATAATCCACTACTACTGCAGTTGGAAGACAGATACGCCGGGGCAAAGATTGGCTCAATTAGTATTCCACATGTTACAGTTGCAGACGATGTAGCCCTGTTGGCACAGAACCAGGAGGACATGCAAGTAATGGTTTGGGATGTGGAAAACTGTGCGTCCAGGGAGAGGTACTGTATTCACCCCAGGAAAAGTCACGTGTTGACATATAATCATGGAAGGAAGAAAAGTTCAGCTGTGGATATCCTTATGTATGGAGAGAAGGTGGATGTGACGGACTCAACGGTCCATCTGGGCATTGTCAGGAATACATCGGGGGTGGCAGACGTAGAGGGTAAAATATCCCTGGGTAGGAAAACGGCTTACTCTTTAATGGAGGCGGGATTCCATGGGGGTGGTGGGTTGAAGGCGGCTCAGGGAGGGCATGTGTGGTCTTGTTTTGTAGTTCCCAGGTTGGTGTATGGCCTTGAAGTTCAATTACTTAAAAAGAAAGATGTTGAAAATTTAGAAAAATTCCAGAGAAAATGTCTAAAGCAAATTCAGGGGTTACCTGATAACACCTCTAATTCTGCTTGTTTAGCCCTGTTAGGTATATTACCTTTAGAAATGGTGCTGCAAAAAATCTTTTAAATTTGTTTGTAAGTATGATGAGAAACCCAAATTCTGTTGATTATCATATAGCTCAAAGACAGCTTGTCATGAGAGAATCACCTCAAAAGAGTATTTTCCTCTATATTAAGGGTATTTTGGAGGCATATGACTTGCCGTCAGTCTTTGAGCTGTTGAGCAATCCTCCTTCTGAGTCTGAGTGGAAGCATATACTAAACCACAGGATACATGATGCGGTGGAGTCGTCTTGCAAGGCAGATATTGGAAGTAAGTCCTCTACAAAGTACATGAATCCTGGTGTTTTGAAGGTTGGTAGTTCTCATCATATATGGTCCACCGTGAGGAATAATGTGCACGATAGTAAACGGGCACAAGTGAAATGTAAACTACTGACTGGAACATATATCTTACAATCAAATCGAGCTACTTTCAATCAACACGCTATTGATCCAACTTGTAGACTCTGTTCAGCTGCTCCTGAGACTCGCCAGCATTTTCTGGGGGAATGTGTATTCTTCAAATCTGAAAGAAGGCTTACCTTAGTCTGGCCCATGTTCCTATTTCTGTATGTATTCTCTGCTCTTGAAGGAACTTTTTAAGATTTTAATTTTATGTAGAAAAGTTGTCTAAGAGCCAGTTCTTGACCAACGGGCATGTCCTACAGCTTCGGAACCCAGATTTTCTCACACAGTTGACATTAGACGTCACAGGAATTATTCCTTCGGAGGATCTTGGTCCTGGAGGGTTGGGGATGCTTGAATTATATTCACGGGAGTACATATTCACGATTCATGTCAAACGGATTATTGCCTTGAGAGAGGTTTCGGGGCATTGAAAAAGAAAAAGGAAAGATTCAGTGTTCACAGCAAAAGTTATAAACTATAAATATGTTCAACAGCACATGTATATAAAACACCACCAATTGAGCTCCAAAGTCATAGGGCCAATATTTACCTCATCCGAGGGGGCTCCGAATAAGTAAGCGGAGGGACATTAAAAAAACAGAACAGAACAGGTAACTGTCTTGTAGAATGTTCCAACTGGTTCCAGTCAGTCCAAGACTGTACAACATTCGTAGGAGGGACTTATGCCACACTACATCAAATGCCTTTGAGGCATCAATACAGGTATGGCGGTTTTGGGGTGGTTTGCGGTGTTTCTACGGACCTAGGTATTCGGTGTTTTTGAAGACCGCATATTTTAAATTTCGTTGATAAAAAAATCCTAATATGGAAAATCTAAACTGCAAACGAGGCCAACCGCTGAATTCGAAGTTCAAAACATCTTTGGAAAGATGTTTGCGATGAAGATATTTTAAATATTTGACTTAATTCACCCTAAGTATGTCCTGTGATTATTACTTGTTGCATTTGGCCAATTTTTGTTTACACTCTAAACCACATCTTCGTACTGAAACGATCTATCTGTAGACAGTTATATTTTTCACTCTCCACCCACTGCAATTCGCAAACTTTTCAACGATACAATTTCAATTCAACGATTTTCACAACTATTTCTTCTATTCCCAAGCTTCATGGGGCAATTTTCTGTTATTTGGCCCGGACGGAATAAATCACAGACTCGGGGTCAGTAGGTGCATTTGGGTTACTAGAGTTACCGGAATACACCTTATTACCGGAATATACCGGAATACACCAAAATAAACATTTTTAGTATCAAAATTAACTTAAATATTGGTAAAATAGATAAATAAGAACTATTTCCAGCTCAGATATTGTTATTTTTGCATTTGTAGTGAGAATAAATGGACCAGGGTATGGACCTTGGATAGGTATCACTGTGCAGATTGCAAGCTGGTTAGGGTCTTTGTATGGGTCATCCACTTTCCGTTTTTTACATGCAGCTGTTACTAAAAGACATATTTTGGATAATATTACATTTATTCTGGTAATATTATAGTGTATTTCGGTAAATAAAAAATGTGTATTTTGGTATATTCCGGTAGATTCCGGTATATTCCGGTGTATTTTGGTATATTCCGGTAATTAAGTGTATTCCGGTATTTCTAGTAACCGGGTGCATTTGGTCCAAAATTGATCTGCAGCTTTTTCTCACTTATTTTTGGCCGGTATGCATACATAGAATAACCGAAAAGCACAGAAATACCGGAAAGCAATGGAATAACCGAAAAGCAATTTAAAAAAATCAGTTTTTATATGAATTATCATTGTAATATTAATTTCATGCGTGGTAGAAGCATTGAATGAGTAATTTTCTAGACTACAGTAGTCTTGGTTTAAAAACTGACAACGATTTTCCACCAAAACAAATGCACAAATATATAACCGAAAAGCACTTGCACAAGTTTTGTTTACCATTAAATTTTGTGTCTCAGATTGATAATCTGTTCAGTTTATATCTGACTATTTACAATCGTGCTGTTATATTTACTTATTTGGTTCATGCTATTCTTACATAAAGCAGATGGCAGTTCATATCCTTTGATATAATCGAAAAGCATTGAAAAAATGTTGAACATCATTAGCACCCTTTTCTCTTATAATGCTATTATGGTATGACACCCAAGCTAACAAAAGAGTCACAAATAATACTACAAATGATTTCCAACCAAGAGAAACCTAATCATTCCCATGAAAAACTGATTTTTGAAATTGCTTTTCGGTTATTCATGTGCTTTTCGGTATTTCTGTGCTTTTCGGTTATTCTATGAACCCATTTTTGGCTCGCCCGCTTTGGCGGGTGAGCCTATGTATTCAGATGGATTATGACTTCCTGTCATGCGCACATAAGCGGAAGACGCTGGTTTGTTCCCAGCTTCGAGACTGGTCCATAATTACAAGGGGAGAACCAATATATGGAGAGCGTCTACGGGGCGCAACTTCGTTTGACTGTTTCTCTTGCTGGTAGCAATGTTTTACCGCGTCACTAGAATTACCAGAATCTACCTTATTACCGGAATACACCAAAATATACATTTATATTATCAAAAAAAACTTAAATATTGCCATAATAGAACAAACAAGTACCATTTCCATCTAAGCATTAGCTTTTTTTTATTGGTAGTGAGAATAAATGGACCAATGGATGGGTATTGGATAGGTATCACTGTGCAGATTGCAAGCTGGTTTGGGTCTTTGTAGGGTCAGTCACTTGCCAGCATTTACATGCAGCAAATATTAAATGACATGTTTGAAATAAAATCATTTATATTCCGGTCAAAATAAAGTGTATTTCGGTAAACAATAATGTGTATTCTGGTATATTTCGGTAGATTCCGGTGTATTTTGGTATATTCCGGTAATTAAGTGTATTCCGGTATTTCTAGTAACCGTGTTTTACCTTAGCACCGTAAAATAACGACACGCCACATAGCAGGGATACAGACTAACTCATTTTTCATAGGAGCAAGCTGGGCCCCTAAAAACTGAAACTTAGTCGCCCAGCCAGAAATTTAGGGGCCCACATTTAAAACGTGGGAATCTTTTATTCAGAATCTGCGTGAGAATTGCGCCGTTTCCGTAGGCTTTGTAGTAAACCCTCCTTTCTTCATGGTTTTGTTTCCTTTTAGCAACCGGATGTGAAATACCAGTGATGTATCACCATATTACGCGCGAAAAATTTATAAACGGTTAAGATTTATAGCTGATAAATCGGCTATCTATCTTCCATTACGAGGAGGCGGCCATGTTGTTTCTCGATAGCCAGTAAAATCCAACACACAAGTATGACGGAACACCGAACATTCATAGCCGATATATTTTGTTTGATGATAGATATAAGATGGATATTTTATCAACCACATCACCAACCCTGTACATGACCTACAGGTCAAGGTCAGGGACTTAGCAATTTTATGTTAAAGTTTTACAATATAGTTTAAGATCTCATGGTTTCTAAACCCGTTGATCAATTTGATTTATATTTGTTTTGATAATAGATATTGGTTAGCAATTTTATTCAACTGCATCCCCACTCCTGAACATGACCTATAGGTCAAGGATACAGACTTAAAGAAATTTTATGTTAAAGTCTTTGAAATCTTATAGCTTTTAAATCCTTGGATAGATTTGAATTATATTTAGTATGGTGATAGATATAAGTCGGAAATTTTATTCAGCACAGTCCTCTTGGCTAAGAAACAATTACACACTATGCATACCATAATAAATTTTTTGATGTACGGCGGAGGACCTGATACATGCCGAGGATACGGACTACGCCGGTGAAACCTCGTGGCAACAGGATCATTTCTTGAGGCAAAACTCTTTTATTTCACAATAGAATACTGTGTTGTTTCTGTCGATTTTGCAAACTTGTATTTATATAGACGCTTAAATCTATATCGTATAGTATTTGTGAATTTATCTGATTCTTGTGTAGATTCACACAGAATCGCCCAGGAGCCTTTTACAACAGGTTTTTGCTGATAAAAGTTCCTGGTATTTAATTATTGTGGAATTATATGTTAATTATATCATTTGGCAAGTATTTTGTATCTTTTTTGTTCAAATTACAATCAGTTTTATGTAGGGCTTCTACGTTTACACGGATAAACGGTAACGGTTCGTGTATATGTGCTAAACGTTTACAAAATTCACACATCGTTTAACCGAACCTGAACACACTGTAAACCACCAACAAGTTATAATATCTGATACAGTCGTCAGTAGTCAATCTTAAAGTACTTGACGGCGTCCTCGGAAACATCTAATATTAAAATCTTTATTTTCTAACTTCTGTGTACCTTACGCAAAGCATGACCTGTACACATTTTGCCAGAAAATTGTTACGTCATAATCGGCAGCTAATTGTATAAGGTACAGATCAAAGGCAAGGTTGTCTGCCGACAACACGTGATGTGCAATACCTCGGTTCCTGTGTTTCACAGGATAAGCTTACCGCGAAAGTGAGATAATTGCAACTTGTAATGTTGACAGTAAGTATCAATTAAGATGATAATTATGTCCGATGTTTTATAAATCTAATCCATGTAATTATCAAATATGGTGGAAATAATTGCTGCCGTCGGAAATTGGTCAATAGTAAATACGTTTTTTAATACCGTCGGTTACTGTAAACTTCGAGTTGACCCCCGAAAATGAAAGCGCATTATTGGATGACACTGTGGTAACATAATCATAATAATTATAAGGTATGGGGGGCGTCTCATAGATGTCCGATACTAAGAATAAAATTTCAGTGGTAATGGTTGTTTAAACGGCATCGTTTCGTTTTCTAGCGCTCGTGTAAACGTTTACAATATTTTGTAAACGTAGAAGCCCTAGTTTTATGTCAGGTAAACGACAGATACCAACAATAAATCTGAGTTCAAATCAGTTGGTCAAGCAAAGCATCATAACTTTACGCCGGAGAAAATTCCTGTGAATGTTTAGTGAACGCCTGAGGATGATAAAGTTTGCACAAAGCTACCTCATCACGATTTCGTATAAAATGTTTACTTTGCACTGTTTTATATGTTTATTTCTATCCATCAGCAGATCCTACACGTCAGAGAAATTAATACTGCTTTCAAATGACGGCATAAAGCCGCGTACTTGCAGCCTTGAACTTGATCTTCTGTGTTTGAAACAGAACCATAGGTCTGAGGCTTATACAAGTGTTTGACCAATTCCCCACTTCGCTTTACAGTTAAGGTTGGATGTAAGTAAAGCGATACCAAGGACACAGAATCACTGTAATTCATTCAGTGGCATCGTTTGTAACATGATGCAGTGTAAAAAAAAAAATAATAATAAAAAAAATTTAAGATTTTACGGTAGAATACCTGGCAACCAGCTGCCAGTCCATTTCCTGTTATTTTATACCAGCGCCCGTAAACATAGGCGGAATCATCACGCTGAGTAGGGTAGAATAAGGCAGGTATTGTTTTGGTCCTATTGCCCTTCAACACTATAAAGGTATTTTCTAAAAAAAATTTTAGAGGCTGACGGCCGTAAAAAATAACGGGAAATGAACTGGCAGCTGCCAGGTATTCTACCGTAAGATCTACGGAAATGTTTAACAGTGTGGCCAACTCCTACGTCCAGCGTATTGCAATTATGCATGGCAGTAATCAGGGATACAGACCAGCGGTCGCACACTCGCCCACTGCGAGTAAAAAATCGGGTGGGCCCCTAAAATTAAAATGACAGTTGTCCAGCTTGCGATCATCAGCTGTCAGCGAGTGTCTGGCCTGTTTTCCCCTTAGATGTGGGCCCTTAAATTTCTGGCTGGGTGATTAATTTTCAGTTTTTAGGGGCCCAGCTTGCTCCTATGAAAAATTAGTTAGTCTGTATCCCTGAGTATGAGTCGTTATGCTGACCTGTGTGATCAGTGATTGAGCCGCGTCACGAGACAATATGCAATCAACAATCGGACGCGTATGAACTACGCAGTCTGGACAGATTTTCCGATGTTAACTGTCTTAATTACTACCAGTGGCGCTGAGCGGCATCTATTTCAGAGTTTTATGTCCCCCACCATGGGGAGGGGGGAGGGGTGACATATTGTTTTTTTCATGTGGATCTTGTCTGCACTCTATCTCCTGAAGGGATGTATGGATTTTGACCAAACTTCCACAGATACATAACTGGATTGGGAAAAAAACTGATTAGATTTTGGTAACCTTGACCTTATTTTCAAGGTCACAGGAGGTCAAAGAATAATGAAAAATAGCTTTTCTGCACCATATCTCCTGAAGGAATTGATGGATTTTTACCAAATTGGCATAAATGGCATTGGGAGATGGCAAAAAACTGATTAGAGTTTGGTGACCTTGACCCTACTTTCAAGGTCACAGGTCAAAGAGTGTTGAAAAATGCCTTGGCTGCACCATATCTACTGTATAGATTGATGGATTTGAACCAAACTTGCACAGATATATCACTGAGAGATGGCAAAGAACTGATTAGGTTTCGGTAACCTTGACTCAATTTTCAAGGTCACAGGAGGTCAAAGACTTTTGGAAAATGGCTTGTCTGCACCATATCTCCTGAATGGATAGATTGTTTTGAACCAAACTTGCACAGATATATAATTGGGAAATGCAAAAGAACCGATTATAATTTGGTGACCTTGACCATATTTCAAAGTCACAGGAGGTTTTAACTTGGCAGCATTTTGGGAAAATGATACTGCTGGGAAAGCGCTGGTGGGAGACATCTGTTTTTGTCAAAAAACATTTCTAGTTGCATTTTTAGTTCACCACAGCCGAAAGCTCCAGGGGAGCTTATGGGATAGGCAGCTGTCCATTGTCGTCGCATGTCATCGTCTGTCTGTCTTCAGCCGGGCCGGGTAGCGCAAATCGGTAGGGCACCTGATTCGTAAGTCAGAGGTCCTGGGTTCGAATCCCGGTCTGGCCACATACTTTCGTTTCTCCTTCCGCTGATTCAAGAAGGGCAGTTGTCAGTTACTGGCGAAAGTATGTGCACTTAGTACTGGTTAACCGCTTAGGAGGTCTAAGCCTGCCCAGGAATAGTGTGGTTAGGTTAACTGACCGTCCCGACATGACCTTAGTTGTTTACCGTGGACGTTAAGCATCAAATCAACCAACCAACCAACTGTCTGTCTTCAACAATTTCGAATGACACCTCCTCTGAAGCCATTGGGCCAGCTGGAAAAATATTTCATCTGTGGCATCGCATCATTGGGCTGGGGAATTGTGTGTGTGTGTGTGTGTGTGTGTGTGTGTGTGTGTGTGTGTGTGTGTGTGTAATGGGCTTTTAAGTTGCTATGACTACTTCAGAGTTTCCCTTTACTTATAATTGGAAAAATTAAAAAATGGCATTTACTGCTAAGACATTGCAGATATTTGCCAAACCTTTCGTAGAAAAGTACCGTGAGTAATCTTCTATCAGCCATATGTTTATAGAACACGACTCACTTTTATTGGTTGCCAAAATGCAAAAAAATATCCTTAAAAATTATCTTTTCAGAAACCATTAGCTCAATGAGGCCGAGACTTATAGACAGTTTCATCACATAAGTCTTTGTTTAGAGGTTAAGTGTACATTGTTATGCAAATCAGCTTAGAGAGAGAGAGAGAGAGAGAGAGAGAGAGAGAGAGAGAGAGAGAGAGAGAACACAGATAGAGTCAGATTTATACGCAAATTCTAGTCTAGTCTAGTCTATCCCATAACCTTGTGAGGTCGTTGGGGCATTACAGGTGACTCTAAAACAATACTTTTCCACCTGTTAGCTGTATTTCTGCCACCTATGCTAACCTTTCCATCATGTTCTTCCAGAGCATGGCATGATCCTTTCGAGAAAAATTGTTAAAGAGGGTGGTGAGAAAAGACACCTTGCCTCACTCCAACTGTTTTTCTGAACCATTCTCCTGTGCTGCCATTAGCAAATTTGCAAAATCTTAATATCATGCGCTTTTCTGTCTCTATGCATTACTGTAAAAGGTTATAGGAGCCCTGGTTAGCTCAGTGGGTTATGCGCTTGCCTGCTAAGCTAGCGGACCAGACCAATTCTGTTTTAGGCGGAATTCTTTTCGCCGTAAACAGGTTTCCATTGCACATAGTCTATCATTATCAAACGGGTCATTATGATAGTGATACTGTTGAAAAAGGCCGTAAAACGGCATCATCATCCATGTATACGTGTACGTAGTAAACAGAATATATTATATATGTGAGTGTATTCTGATGACAGCGTTCACCTCTTTTCAGCGTAAAAGAATTTTAGATAGTGCTACTTCTTACACAAGTCCCCGATCACCGAGCACGTAACGTCAACAGCTAGCCCTTTTTGGCCCGAAACCGACGTCACGCTGAAAAGACATATAGGTGACTAGACCTAGCTTTCACCCCTTCCCGCACCCCCACCTCCCCCTCCCCCTCCCTCATCTGTCTTTGTCTGTCAGTGTGAAAGTATCTGTCTGTGTCTGTCTACTTCTGTTTTTACCTAGCTAGATTAGAAACATGTCTATATAAGTAGGTTCTGAACGAGATAGAGAACAAAACTTACGTTCTTCCATTTAGCGGTATATAACCGTGTACAATGTAAATATTGTTGATAAATACATTTACTTCAAGTTTATCTTTAGTCTCTGTCTCTCTGATCAGTGCAAACTCTTACCTCTTTTTGTCAAGATCTATTTGTATCATTGTATAATGCTTATATGTCTGATAGAAACCGAGTCAATATCATTAGTAATAGTTAGTTTTAGCTCCATTTCTTGCCTTTATGACTTGGTTGCCGCTCTCCATATACAACAGGTTATTGTTTTTTCTGTGATAATGATTAGGCATTATCAGGTTTGTAATTTATCAGCCTATCAAACAGATTACCCTCTTAACCACCCTCTCCTTTTCACCAACGCCGCCTTCATCAGCCTACGCATGACAGTTACTTGGCGGCAAAAACGCAACAACAATGTAGTCTGATAACATTTTATATATTTTTACTACGTCCTGTTAAATAATCGCCAGTAAATCATATGTATCCTCGATGTTGGTCGTATCAGCTGACAGATGTCCTCTGGCGGTGGTCGTATCTTACTCAGGTGTTTATTTTATCTTGTTACAGACAGTACCTGACTATGATCGAGTTTTTGATGCGGAAAACAATGATTTAGCTGTACATTTTTGTGCTACTTATGCAAGAAAGTGTTTGTAGGATTGAAAAATACATCACAGCTAGACTTCTTCCAATCGAAATTTTTTATAAACAATAATTAAGGGTAAGATCATTTGAAACTTTGAAACTGATCGCACGGGAATTCTAATCATTATAGTGCAATTTCTTACATGTATGTACAATATCAGCACATACAATTTTATATCTAATTTTGATGTGATAGCTTGATTTTTTCATTTTTATCCTTCGAATGAATAAAGCATATCCCTTTTCTGTCAAGAGTACCTCAGCGTCAACTGGATCCTCTTGCGTTGGTAAAATATTGATTTTGGTATGCATAGTGTGAAATACTAGCAATTAAAGATGGACAAGCGCAGGTTCAGGCGAGCTAGCCTGACTGGCGACAGGTCTTGTTACTACTTATAGTTCTTCTGTTTCAGATTGTCTGGATGGACTTGCACAAGAAAACAGCCCTGATTAAATGGGTAGGAATATCTAGTTTAATTGAATCTACTTTGCACTAGGCCTTACTCTGTGAGCCAACTGCAAAGCTCCTGATAAGAGAGGTATTGAGGATAATTCAAAGATAATTTTCCTTACTTCTCCATGAAATCATATACCGGTATTGATAATTGTGACCCCTCATTAGAACCGTCTCGCCGAGACAGTTCTAATTAGGGGTCGCAATATATGTTTTTATGAAGAAATATGGAAAATTACCCCTGTCTGGAGCATTGCCAACTGACTAGATTTTTAGAGTGGTTGGATACACTATCAGAGCATGCAACTTGGTCAGTTTGTCTCACCTGTGACTGGCAGAGAAGATATTTATAAGCAATTAATTAGATTTCTGGGTCCGGTTCAAAGCACCGATAGCTTAACAATATTGTCAGTCAAGAATTTGCTTCAGTCTTCTTGTGGGCATAAAAATCATGTACATGTATGTACTGCAAAATCAAAATCTTCTCACATTTTTAGCAAAAACTGGTCACAGTTTTGCGTACAAAGGTTTGAAAATTCAGTGTCTTATTAGCTAACAACATCATTAATTTTGAACAACCAAACCCTTGTGTTGTTGGCAACAGAACTTTTGTCAAAGTTTTCTAATTTAGCTCTATTTTATGACAATACATGTACATGCCTACTACATGGACAGTGGAGGCTGGACTGATCATTTTTGTTTTCCATCAAAATGGGGGTTATTTCCAGTAGGAAAGAATTTACTCCCATAGGAGCAATTTCTTTCCATTTTGTAAAAGAGTAGACTTCCCTAACTTGGAAAGATTGTCCTTCAGGGAAGCTAACAGAATCAGGAGAGTTGCACCCCTGTGTGAAAATGACAGAAAAACATGGAGGTGTACCCATATAACTTAGCCTTCAGCCTGCTGGATCTGAAGGGCCAGTTTTTTGCAAACAGTTTATACCTATAGCTGATGGTAGTCTGATCTAGATCTGCACTGTCTTTTGAAGGAGCTGTGGTTTGTATTTTGCCAGACAAATCATGTTTAGCAAGAGTTAAGGAGGGGTTTGGAGGATGTGGCTTCTCATTAGAACTGCCTCATTGTAAAATGTCTAAATTCTTGGGAGCAACAACATAGATTTATGGGGAATCATCTTATCCCAAGAATTACCCTGGCCGACAAATAGACAGAGTCATTTTAGCAAAATATTAGTTTTCGAAACAATATTTGATAAGTCTTCCTATACATTTACATTGAAAAATACCCGGTAACCCCTTATTACCAAAATAGGGCTTTTTTAGAAAAACAGTGTGCTTTTTAGCACACGAGCCTCCTCTAAAGTAAAACCTGTTGTCAGGAGGTCTGTTATATTTTTGTGCTTTTATTTCCAGCTTGATGCCCTGTCTGACAAAAAGATCGAGAACTTCAATGATATCAGAGATGGTGTTAACTTGATAACCATTCTAAAATCCTTGTAAGTAACTGAGAAAATGTGAGTGTCAGGTAAGATTCCACCATAGGTCTTGCGCAAACAGCAAAGTTTTCGCCATGCTTTTGGCAAAAGAGGTGTTAAGATGAAATTTTGGTTCTTTGTTTTGGGTTTAACGGGCCTTTGAGACAGTATTTCAGTCTATATTGGGCCATCTCCCAGAGAGGGGTCTTGCGCAAACAGCAAAGTTTTCGCCATGCTTTTGGCGAAAGAGGTGTTAAGATGAAATTTTGGTTCTTTGTTTTGGGTTTAACGGGCCTTTGAGACAGTATTTCAGTCTATATTGGGCCATCTCCCAGAGAGGGGGAGAAAGAAAAGAGAAATGATAGACGAGAAAAATATCAAAACAAGCCCCACCAGCACCTACTGCAAGCACAGTAGCCCTTGCCCTACCCTTTCCAAATAAGTAGGACGCCCAGGCACTGGAAGTTATAACCAGCACCATCGCCCAACCACCACCCCCATTAAAATGAAATAGGTAGACTGTTAGGGGAAGAATAATACCATTTTGAGTTTGCCTATCTGGGGGATAACACAGTTACACTTATATGAAAGAATTTGCTCTTGTTTAACCAAAGCCTTTAAGAATAGACCCCAGCAGTGGCCCAGCTCATAAGTGCTTTTTCATCCAGGGAAGCAAACAGGAAGGACAAACGATTTTAGAAAATCATGACGGAGTACCCACTCCCTTAAGTATCAGGGCCCAGTTGTTCAAAACTAACGTCGTTAGTTAACGAGATGTTAACATTTCAAATGTTAATACCTCAGATACACCAATATTTTTTCTTGAAAAAATATGAGAAGCTTCTGCATTGCAAAAGCTTCTCACATATTTTCAACAAAAAATATACGTGTATTTTGCTATAAAGTCGAAAAACAGTTAATGAGTTGACTTCTTGACTTCTTAACGAGCTTGTTAGGCTAACAATCTTTTGAACAACTGGACCCAGTTGTTCAAAACTAACAATGCTGTTAACTAAGGAGGCCCCCCAAAAAGTTATTGTGTACAAAAACACTGCCATTTTTGTCGAAAAAAATAGGAGGAACTTTTGCAGTGAAAAACTTTTCTTTAAGCTAACAATGTTTTGAACAACTGGGTCCTGCTCACTTACAGTTCCTCCTCTCTAATACTGTGAACATCAAGTCAGTGGTCATGAAAATGACAATGAAGCATGTAAAAAATGTTAGGCACAGATGTATATGTATTGCATTTTCCAGAGCTCTGGGTAAGGTAGTTTTGACAAAAAGTCGCGGAAAATCTTGAAATTATCCTCATTTCTCTCTCAGTGTAGAGCCACAAGTTATACGTGGGGAGGGGGATGGTGTGGCATTAGTAAAAAGCCTTAGTAAGATTGTGTGATGGAGATTCTAAGAAATAAGTAAAATACTTTTTCACTAGAAAGTAGTGACTGTGACTCGGACCTAGTCAGAGTTTTCCAGTCACTCCGAATTTTTAAAATACTTTTTCACCTTAGGGCTGTTCTAAGGACAAGTAGATCCTATGGCTGGACCGGGAACTTATTTAAGTTTTTGTTGTGGTGAGCTGATGTGATAAATACTGACGTTTCTTGGAGTGAGGGTAATTAAAATTTGCTTAGTGGTACCTCTCAATAATATCTATTGTCCTGCCCAGGGAGGTACTTCCATCTAGAACATCGTAATTACTTGGCTATAGAAAGCTGCATTTTTTTCTCAAAAATGTCCCATATTTGGGGGCATTTTGAAGAGGAAAATGAGTTTAATCTGAATTTGATTATTATAATTCTGCTGTAAGAAGGGGTTTCCCCTCCAAATCAAGATAGTTCTGTCTTAATACATGTACATTGTTGTGGAAGGGGAAAACCAGTCTTATTACCTAATAAATAGGTCCTGGAGCTCTGTTGTGCATTTATATATTAGCCGCAACACGAGAAAACCAAAAAAGTGGTTATGCGCCCAGTGCAGACTCAGATCAACCTGGACATCCGCTAAATCTGATCAGGCTCTTCCCGAAAGGCATAGTTGGTAGCTAAGGGTCTAAGCTACCTCCATACGGACAGCGAAGACCCTGATCAGACTGGGCGGATGCCCAGGCTGATCTGAGTCTGCGCTGGGCGCACAACCACTTTGTTGGTTTTCTCGTGTCACGGCTCAAATCATTTTGTTTTCTTTCCAGTGACAACCATTTTATACCAGCCGATGCCGAAGTGGACACAGTGCAACACAGATATGAAGCTATCAGAAACTATTTGGAAAGTGAGTTCCCCCATTACCAGTGTTGTTATGTTATCTATGATGCTTCAGCTTTTCTCTGAGCTTCTGAACCATATATGCCAAGAAGAAAAACGTATTTCTTCCCATTAGTGCCTGGTCTCTGATAGACATCCCCTCCCATTGACCCATTCTGTGAAAAAGGTGGTGAAAGTCCAAACGAAATTGACTTTCAACCACCAAAATTTGTCTTTTTTGCCCAAATTTTGTTTACAAAATGCCATCTTAAGTCTTGTGGCCATTTATTAGAATAAATCTAGTAGTTTACTGGTGATATATGTCAAGCAGGTATTTGTTACTGTAAAATGGTCTCTGTTGAGACAAACAGACCAAATCCAGCTTAGATGAAGCAGTGTAATTCAGTAGAGCAGAAAGGGTTGAAGTTTTTACATGTAAGTGCTAAGAACAAAAATAGTTGCATTTGCAAACAAGAGTAGATCCAGATAAGGCAGCTTATTGTGAACTGCCTGATGTAGATCTACAGTTTTACCTTTATTCGCCGGGCTGCGTAGCGCAATCGGTAGAGCACCTGACTCATAAGTCAGAGGTCCTGGGTTCGATACCCGGTTTGGCCACATACTTTCGTTTCTCATTCCGCTGATTCAAGAAGGGCAGTTGTCAGTTACTGACGAAAGTATGTGCACTTAGTTCTGGTTAACCGCTTAGGAGGCCTAAGCCTGCCCAGGAATAGTGTGGTTAGGTTAACTGACCGTCCCGACATGACCATAGTTGTTTACCGTGGACGTTAAGCAACAAATCAATCAAATCAAACATTTACCTTTATTCATTGAATTCTCAGTTGGATAAAGCACGGACCAAATATTTTTGATATTTTGTTTTCTGCCTTATTTTGGCACTTTAAGGGTTAATGCACTTTATGGTAGATGCAGCATCTATAAAATTTGTATAAGACACTGTAATGTACCTAAATTTTGGGATACCTAAAAATAGTTGATTTTCCATTTGAAGACAAATGGAAAATTAATTATTTTTGGTGTCCCAAAACTAAAAAAGCGCTTGACAGTAGAGGAAATATTTATTCACTCTCTTTCTTGTATACTATTCATGTTGCATGTCCACTGAAATGTTTTTAAACTAGTGATAAATAGTCTAGCCTTCTAGTGTTTTCTTTTGATTGTAGGTTTCTACCACCAGTCACTGTCTGATAACACACTGATCAGCTTTGATGTCCTCATACAGAATAGCTTACATGGGCAGAGCTATGACTGGGAGATGGGAAAGGTAAGGGACCTCAGATTTGGTAGTCTCTATTTGATAGAGCTTGGCCCAAAATATTTTTGGCACACCTTCGTTAACAGGGTACAATATAGGTGTGAAGATGTTTGTTTTTCTGCCAGTCACAAATGTGCCATCCCACCTGTTAAATTTATTCCCTGTAAAGAAGATAGGTACATCTCCATTTTTTCTGCCATTTTAACAAAGGGTAATAACTTTTGTGACTGCATGTTTGCTTCTTTGCATAACAAAATGGGGTCTAGTCTCTTAAAGGGGAATAATCTTTAAGATTTGACCTCCATTCAAAAGAGAGACAAAACTGAAAATAGCAGAGTTGCTTCCCATGTTAGTGTACCGATTCACTTTAAACTTAAGACCCTATAATAGTCAATAAACACTGCATGCACTTCTGTCAAAGCGAGGTAAAGGTGAAATTACTGGACTGGTTTTGGGGGATGAGATGCATATCAGTAATGTCCAGGTCATTGACACATCAGGTCATCCCACCAATCCAGTTGATTTCATGCAAAACTTGGTCCTCTTTACTTGCTTTTCAACTTGCCTGTACAAAGTATGGGAAGAGCTATCATTGCCATGGGCACCATCAGTGTAGAGGTCTGCATTTGGGATTTTCTGAGTTAAACGTTTTTTATGTGATTAGCAAATAAGATTTAGACAAGCTATCCTTTTATGTGGACAGAGTTTTTATCTGGCATCAGACTAGCAGAAATTGAGACAAGGGCTTTGCTATTACAGCAGGGAAAAACTTGTCAAGGTTTTTGGTTTAAGTCTGAGTGTTTTTCATAGAGAGGTAAGACGCAGCTTTCCACCAAAGTCTTGTTCTTCAAATTTCCTCATTGATTGCATGGATTATTGTATCACGTTTAGATGCTTACAGAAAACAGGGTCCGAGGTTATAAAACTTGAGAATAATTTCAAACTCAAAATAAAGCACACTGATTGGCTGCTTCCGAGCATGTGCTCGGAAGCAGCCAATCAGTGTGCTTTATTTTGAGTTTGAGAATGTACTCAGGTTTTATAACCTCCGGGCCTGGTCACTGATGGGCTTGATATGCTGGCCTCAGCAATCATGGTCTAGTTATCAGCTCTAATGTTTTCAGCTCCTCTTGGCCTTGTTGGGAGCCCTGGTACAGGACAAATACAGAGAACAGTTTGTGCAGCCAGCATTCATGATGGACGAGCGGAGCCAGATGGAACTAAAGGCTATGATAGAGTCAGTGCTCTTCATGAATGATATGGATACAAACCTGCCGGCAGGGTTTGATGATGTCCTCAAGAGAAATATTGGTATGTTTTGTTTTGTATTGCACTGCCCTCTGCTATGTTGTTGTACCTGGGTAGAGAGTCAAAAGTAGTATGAAACTGTTGTATACAAGTTTTGTATAAATAATTTTTAGTTGGTAATAAATACATTTCAGCTTTCAGGGATCTCCCCAGACCATTAAGGCATGTCGCTTGCAACATGCCTTCCTCTTCAATTTCCCTTTGCAACATGCCTTAATTTCCAATGAAAATTGATAAAAGTGCTACTGTTTTCATTCCTTAGCCAGTTAAGATGTTTTAAATGCATTAAGGATCATCAATAAATTATTTATAATGTAAATTTAGGCTAATTTTGATAAAGCATTGCTACATTAAGGATTTTAAAAATCGTTCAACAAGTCAAAATCTGATTTTGTGCTAAACATGACATGCCTTCTGAAATTTCTGGGGAGAACACTGAGCTTTCATCAGAATACTACACTTAAAGGCCTGCCTTGTAGTGTTTGGAAATGCTACTTAAAAAGATTTTCTGTTAGATGACTCATAAGCTACATGCATTTTCAAGAATCAGTGCTGACAGTAAAGGAGAATCTACGGCATGTTTTCTGCAGCTTTAACTAGTAGCCATGGTCTAGTAGTTACATGCTGTATGATACATGTCTTAGTGAGATGTAAATGCAAGTACATTTAATAACAATTTCAAATGGTTTGTGTTGGGTGAAAAGGTACTTTATGGAATGTGTGAACAGGTCACAGTCAGATCAGCCTGTGCATCTGGGCAGTCTGACCAGACTCTTTACATGCACATATATACCCTCTATGAATAATTGGGAATCTAAAAAGTGAATTCTCTGCTCAGTTTGTGAAGCTGGGGATGCTAATTTGAACATTTACAGTACGCACATTGCTTAAGACACGTTTTCATTCGACGCAAATTAAATGTATATCACTTCTGTTTCTGTAGTTGACTCATTAAAATAGGATGTTATATTTTTGTGCGTTAATGTATCAGGGCCCAGTTGTTCAAAAGACCATTAGCTCAACAGAGAAGTTAGTCAAGGATTCGTTCAGTCTTCTAGCATACATAAAATCAAGTGTGCTAATATTTTTTGCTGAAAAAATATGTGCAAAAGCTCTGCACATATCTGACAGTCATAAATGGCAGTGTATTGGCATACAATATGTTTGATAAACTAACGTCTCATTAAGTAACGTCATCGTTGGTTTTGAACAGCTGAGCCTTGGCCCCGAGGTTATAAAACTTTTTCATGGTCAACTCAGCTGATAAGTTCAGTTGTTTTCTTGCTCAATTTAGCTGAGTATGTAATTTCCTCTGCTTATGAATACGAAACTGCCAACATTAGTTGGCTATTTCATATTTATCAGCGTTTAGCTCAGTTGAGCACGAAAAATGTTTTATAATTTCGGGGCCAGGTGTATCAGAAGCAGCATGGTATCACATGGCAGCATGTACTTCAAGATGTGGCCCATGCTATGGATATCATTAGTGTGAAAAATCAACTAGACTTGTATGCAGATTAATGTGAAAAAATGCAGTAAGAAGCTCTCAACTTTGATATTCCTGAATAGAAACAATTGGGTGGCTGAGAGGTCAGGCTGCCAAGAAGTAACAGCCCCAGCGTAATATTGAGTTGTTTCCAGCTCAGTTCTAATCCCACAAAATGAAAGACAAAAGCTTTAGACTAGGTCAGAATGCATGCATTATTGTCTCACCAGGGACCATCAGAAAACGAGACATGGCTTTTGCTTTTCTGCTTCAGCAGCATAAATTTTTTCGGTGTTTTCTGGTTTAGCCCTGGTTCTGTGACAATGAGTCGACAAGTGAGACAGTGTTCTGTGGAATTCTTATCTATCATATATAGAAGTGTATCAGCATTTTCCATGTAAACTTTTTGTTGTTACTCATATAGCCTCTGTAAAGTTGTTGTTACTCATGTAGCCTCAGCAAAGAACAGTTTAGGCCACAGCTTTTAATGTCTTTGTTTGCCTTTTGCCTTGTGTGATTAAAGCTCGTAAAACTACAGATAAGCTACACCATAAGAAGAGCATCTTATGAAAGGCATATTTGATGAACCAGATCAGCCTTAAGTTTGCAGTCCAGCTGTCAGAACAGTTGTTCTGTTTACTTTAAAAGCCCATGAATTCCTACGAATCTACAGAGCAAATAGCAAATACTGATCTGGCAGTCTGTGTGTCTGACCAGGGTATATGCTGTTCACATGCACTCAAAAACCCTTTTCTCATGCTGTGGCTCATTGAGTCAGTACAAATTTAACACAGTTTTAAAGATGATTTAATGTGACTTAAATTGAATACCATATTTATTTGGTTGTAAGATGGAGGTTTATCCTTCCAAAACAATCCCAAATATTTAGATCCATCATAAAAAAAATAAAAACAGATCAAGATTTTAGGGGATTATTTTGGAAGACATGACAAATCTAAATTTGAAGAGAAAAACCCATCTTATAGCAGCATTACAGAAGACTGATTTAGGTATTTTAGATTCTTCTGGAGGGGAAAACCCTCTTATACCTGAATAATTACTGTACTTACACTGAACTTCTGAGTAGACAACATCAGATTAAATTGGATTTTCTATAATAAAATATCTCATGGCTCACATTTATGGTTGTGGTCATGTATGATAATATCAATGTTGAATTTTTCTGATGCGTCAGACTAAAAGCTAACATGATGGAAAACAATTTTTAATTTGTTCCATTGGTAAAATGAATTTAAGATTTACATGTACATGTTTGGTGAAAGGGTTACAGATTTAAATGTAGCATTTCACTGCAACCTCAGAGTGTTCCATGAGCCCCCCAAAAAGTTTTTATGTTGAGTTACCTTGTTTTTCCCTAATATTGCAAAAAAGTTTCACCACAAGCAGTGTGACAGACAGTGCCAGAGTTCAGGGGCCGTATTTATAAAACAACTTCAGTCGTTGCTATGCTGTTGCTAGGGCTGAATTTCTATGAAGGAGATTCCCTACAACTATGAAATTTGCTCTGGAGGAACAGTCTAAAAAGACTGTTCCTCCAGTGCAAATTTCATAGTTGTAAGGAATCTCCTTCATAGAAATGTCGCCTTAGCAACAGCATAGCAATTATAAATATGGCCCCAGATCTATCATTATACCCCCGACATACGAAGTATGTCGAGGGGTATATAGTTTTCGTCGGTCCGTCCGTCTGTCCGTCCGTCCGTGTGTCCGTGCATCCGTCCGTTAACATTTGCGTTAAAGTTTTGTGTTAAGTTTTTATTCTTAGCTTATATTTCCAATATCCTTTGATGACACCTTTTGGTATGTTACTAAGTATACTTCTAGGTTCATGCAGAATAGTTGACATTATCTGGATGCTGCTGCTGACCTAAGGTCAAGGTCACAGACTTAAACATTTGCGTTAAAGTTTTGTGTTAAGTTTATATTCTTCTTTTATATTTCCATTATCCTTTGATGGAACCTTTTGCTATTTGACTAGGGTTACTTTAAGGTTCATACAGAGTAGTTGACATCATCTGGATGCTGCTGCTTACCAAAGGTCAAGGTCAGAGATTTGTATATTTGTGTTAGATTTGCGTTAAAGTTTTGCGTTAAGTTTATATTCTTTGCTTATACATGTATTTCCAACATCCTTTGGTGAAACCTTTTGATATATGACTAGGTTTACTTCAATGTTCGTGGACAATGATTGACATCATTTTGATGCTGCTGCTGACCTAAGGTAAAGGTCACAGACTTTAACATTTGCGTTAAAGTTTTGCGTTAAGTTTTCATTCTTTGTTTATATTTCAAACAACCTTTGATGAAACCTTCTGAGATATGACTAGGTTTACCTCTATGTGTTCATGCAGATTAGTTGACTTCATCTGGATGCTGCTGCTAACCAAGGTCATGGAAACAGACTTATAGGTTTACATTAAAATTTTGTGCATAGTTGGTACTCTTTACTGATATTTGTAATATACTTTGATGGAACCATTTGATAGGTGATTAAGTTTACTTCTAGGTTCATACCATGTATAAGATTGGTTTCATTAGGGTGTGGTTTCATTAGGCGGTGGCGCTGGTCGGGGGTATACGTGAGCCCCTGCTCACTTGCTCTAGTTTTCTCGCCTGCAACTTTACCCCAACTTATCAGAAGAGAGACATGGGTATTACTTTTCAGTTGTTGGCAGTGTATACTTCCTTGGAGTGTTCTGGTTAAGCTCTATTTTGTGACCGTGCCCATAGACTCCGCCCAGAATTTGGAAGTTTCTGCTGTTTTCATCAATAGCAGGGTGAAACAGTCTTTAGTGAGCTGGCATTGTGATTTTATCATACACAGCCTTTTTTTCCAAAAAATAAATACTGGGGTGGATTAGAATTAAATGAAATGCAGTTTGTAGTGTCATGATTTTAAGTACAAACTGAACACACCTCCTATGACAGTGGTTTGGTCACAAATATATGATAGTTAATGGTAAATGGCAGTATATCATGGCAGTATATAGTTTTCATCATGTCTGTTTGTCTGTGGTTATGTCTGTTATGGAACTTTAGCATTGCTATAGGGACAATTTCACTATGATTTACCTTTAATTTAATGGCTATGAAAACAGCAAAAATCTTTCAGTAAACTTTTGTTTGCAAGAAGAATTTCAAGTTTTGAAAAATAGCTACTGTTCAAGATGTCAGGACTTTTTTATTAGATTAATTTTTGACAATGATTTTCAGTTTTCAATATTTTGGGTGTTCAAATTCATACAACATTTGTCATACCATGACAATTTTGCATCAAGTTGGTTAGAGCTGGGTATACTTGAGCCTTCACTCACATTGGTTGTTTCTTTATATTTATCTGCATACAAGTCTAGAGTTGCTCTAAATGCGCATAGTAACAAGAATTTAATTGCTTTACTTTGAAATTTAATGGTGTTTGTGTTAGTAGTTAGCTATTATTTTTCTTCATTTCCTAGACGCTTCAGTAAACCATGATGCTGCCCTTTTCTTGAAACTAGTCGCAGATGGCATGTCTGGAACTCCTAAAGTAGCAAATAGTACACAGACAGTGGGCACACCCCTAACAAACGGTAGAGTTATTTTAATAACAACATCATCATCATTCATCATTTGCCATGACCATCATCATCATTTTCATCACTATTTATTATTTTTTCCCTACCATATATTAGTGGACCAGTAGTGTGCACGAAAATTGCCTGTATTATCAGACATCATCTGAATTATGATGTGCATTAAAGATTCACTACAAACCATTCAAAATACATCCGTTAAACTAGAAGCATCACAAATTTGCAACATAGGCTACAGGGATGATCTAAGGCTGCGTTAAGATTCCTATGTGCAGGTTGCTTTTCATCTTTGTCTTCCTTTTCATTCCTTTGATAGTGTGCCTTTATGAAAGCGAAAAAGAGATCAGATCATGCTTTGATAAAAAAATCACAGAGATGCAGTTCTGAATGGAGTGGGGTGGGCAGGAATGGATAATTTTCTCTTGAGATTTTGATTTTGTTTCATATTTTTGTTGAATTTTCCCACAAGATAAGAATGCATTTTCATTATATCATATTAGTTTGGAATTCATACTGTATGAGAAACAGACATGTACATGTAAAACTTAAATTGTGCATTATTGATTTAAGGTGACTGGATACACCACCGTGACACCACCATAATAATTCTGTGTCATTTATCAAAGGGAGACAACTTTTGAGGCTTGTTGCATGCTTCCATAGACAATGAAATCCTTCTAATATGGGTCAACTCTTGAAGGAAAGAATTTGCTCCTCTAGGAGCAAATTCTTTCATTAAAGAGGTGACCCTCATGGAGGAAAAAAAGAAAATGTAGAGTCGCTGGCCCTGAAAGTATCCATTCAACTGAAGCCTATATGTGACACCTCATGAAAATGGTGCCTTATGACATGTACTGACATTGAAGACTAGGACCAGACTAAGTAGATGTGCAGGCTGTTCAAGGTCTTGCCTGTTCTCACTGCTACAGTTGCTTTAATGCACCTGATTTTTGTGCCATTGCTCAGATGTGCAAAAAAAGAAAACAGGGAGGAAAAATATAGTTTACTATGATTCTATGCTGTTTACACCATTTCATTTTATATTTTTACAAATACAAAAAGGCAAATGGATCTGATGTCATCTGCATGACTTTTTTTTTTTTTTTTTCATATTTCAGCTTTTAAAATAAATTATTCCTGTTTTAATATATTGTTATTAAAATTGGGTTTCAAAATAAAATCTTTAAAATTTTCAAGTAAATTAAAGACAAATATGCTTCTGTATTGGGTGCCATATTCCTATTAGGCAACAGTCCAGTGAAACTGTGCTATTTCATAAAAAACAACAACAACATCTCACATAGGTAATGACTTTACATAAAACAGCTCTCAAGCTGGAATATATTCTATATAGTGAAATTTATCCCTGTTCAGAATTTAAATTCATGACCTTTAAAGTTATCTGTATAGTGCATATAAAATAATATTTGCTATGTTAATATATCATGTTGCATTTAATTATTTGCATTCTATCAGTTTAATGAGGAAACTAATGCACAAATTACTTATAAACTGTGTGATAAAAATATTTGCTTATCTTATTATTTTCCATAATTTTTTTGCCTTAAGCTTAATTTCCTCCCTTTACCTGTATTGTGCATGGTTATAACCCTGATATTTCCTGTTGACTATTGTAGATGGCTATTTACAATTTTCAGATATTATCTTTGCTGAAGTGTCATTCTAAAAATTACTTCCTACTATTTGTTTTTGCACTAAGCATGAAAGACATGTTACTTTGTTGATATCATGTATGGCAGTGTTACATTGGTCACCAGTGGTATTAGATAGATTTGTGAATGTGTTGGATAAAATTTTCACATTGGCTCACCAAAAGGAAAACAAGGAATTTGTTTATCATTAAGTACAGTGATATGTATAATTCTGCCACCTAAATGTCTGAAGACCCATATTTTTTGTTGAAAGGTATGTCTTTCAATCAGTATATTAAGAATAATCTGTTGTTTCACACTTGAGTGTGGGATTTGTTATTTGTGACAACATGAATTAGGAGTTGTCTAAATGTTAACTAAAATCAAAAAAGAAAGATAAAAAAAACTTGTTAAATGCAAATTAAGCAAAATTAGAGACTTCTCAGAGTTCCCTTTAGAGGAATCAAGCAACTTTAATCAGGGTTCATAGTTTGTTGATGCAAGCATGGGAGACTGAGGAGACTGCATAGGTGAGCAGGCTGGTTTTAATCATTGCTGTTAAAATGTGTCATTATTTATTGTCTCTTATTCTATATTTGCATATACATGTATCTGTAATGTAATGTTTCAGAGCCAGGACTAGTATGTCGACTCTTCAGCAACAGCCCAAGTGCCATGGCTAGCCCTGGAATATCATCACCCTTGAGAGTTATGTCCCTTAAGTCACCAGGAGTCTCACCTCTAGGGGCACTCATGCAGTCCCCACAGCTGGCACAGAAGGTAAAAATAATATTTGTTAAAACACATTAATATCAAAAATGGAAGGCACATTAGCTAGGACAACAAAATGGTCAAGTTGATGTTGGTCTTTCTGACTTATGGTGGTCTCTGGACAAAATTAAGTTAAGTATGAATGCTCTGAAAACATTATTCCAACTACATGTATAAACCTGCTTTGTGCTAGAGTATAACTGTAGCTCTAAGACAGAGCAAGTACTTATGAATAGATGAAGAGAATGTATTCAATTTACTATACTGATTATATGACCAACTACTCATAAGCCAAATTGATTTCAGTCAGGGAAAATTTTTCCAAGAAATAGAAAACTACATGTATATATTTTGTTGATTCACAGTAACTATTGATCAAAATAAGAGTACCAAGTTTCAAGAAGAAGTGTTAAAAGGGTCTGTAAATTATTTTTGTGAATAATTCTGTTGGTATAAACATTGATTGCTCTGGGTCCTGAAAAGCATGACATTGTATGCATTTTGATCCTTTGTAGTTGATAATGTTTGTAGATCCTCCAAAGAGAGT